>JAOCZM010000201.1:12500-1248384 GCA_026122235.1 Vinca minor | reverse complement strand
ATAAATTGTCTTGGAAAGATGAAGAAAACTGAGGAAGGGCCCGGAACAACTCCGGGCCCAGAAAAACTGAGTAAAATGCCAATTCAAACATAACAACAACAACAACAACAATAATAATAAAACAAATACTGATACTAAAATTTGGAATTAGTAACAGCAAGTTTCTTCATATCAAGCAAAGCATCTTCGAAGCATTTTGCCAGAACTTGGGGATCAGGAATGACGTCTTTGGCGACCAAGATTTGCATATCAGCCCTCCCAGCATAGCTCAACGTATGCATTGTGATGGCCTGTCATAAGTTGAGTTTGTCAACAATATTAGTATACATAGAGCCAAACAGAGCCTTAATTTTTTTGCCAAAATGAAGATATTAGGTTTGAGCAAATCACATGTGGTAGGCTTGTCACGTTCACCCTCATGTATGTTATTGGGTTGTTTACCATCGTGATCTCCTCAAGAGGCCCAACTACATTTGAGATCATGAAGGTGGTGTTGCATAAAATTCGATAGTTTAGCCAGCTCACACACTGTTGATCAATAAAACAATGTAAAGGTCAACCAATAGAGTTAATTTAATACTCGTTCTGTTCAGAATGAGGAGAGTTGGGGAATCTATTGAACCCAATGGTCCTAATTCCATGTCCGACTCACATAGCTGTAAAAAAAAACTTAGTATCTAGGGCCACTGAAAATTGTTAGGGAACTATGGGACGCGGACCAATCAATTATAAACCGCGGAGGACTCCAAATCTTCTAGTGCACTCTCTACTGCACCAATTATATTACTCCATATGTATTGACACTAATGGTTCAGCGTGACTTTAGGGGGTTGAATCAATCACATTCTTTCATATTGGCGCATTAGAGAATGTACTATAAGATCCGAAGTCCTGAAGAAATAACTCAATTCTATGACTGTCCTTGTGGGACTGGCCCCACAGCTCCGACACATGAATTGAGCGGAGCCCACATCTGCAGGTAGGCCCCCACCCAATTCATGTGAGGGGATTGTGGAGTCAGTCCCATAAGGACGGTACTACCTACCTTTGGAGTACATCTAACTACCTTTGGTCCAAAACAAGACATGATTAAGTTGCCAATTTTGTGAGATAAAGAGGCTTCCAAAGATTGCTTCTTCTTATCAATCATGGTTTTAGCTCTCTTTACAAATTGGAGGACATCACTGCCTTCTTTGTGATAATAAACTGGTAAGAGAATAATTCCAAATTGGTTACCGAAACGGATTCTTGCATTTCTGTTATCTAACAGCTTAGAAAACTCCTGAAAATGAAACAGTAATTAACATTGGATCAAACAATGTTTTTTTTTTTTAGCAAATTTCATATGTAGAAAAGTTTAAGGAATGTACCTGCAATCCTGGTTGTGGTCTTAAGTTGACCAAGGCCAGACCAGTTATTTGAAGTCCTTCTTGCACCGCTGCAAGATAATTCAATGTATAATTTATTCATAATGAAATACTAATAAAAAATTTAAGACATATAACGAAAATTAAGAAAGTAAAAATTATAATATTTTTTTAATCAAAAGGAAATGTTGATAAATGACGGCCATATTAAGGACAATTCCGTCGTGTATCTGGTCTACTAAACCATGTGGTCCAGAATTGGTTACGTCACTACAGAATTGTCTCTCTCCTCATTCTGCAGTGATAGACAATGTGGTCCAGAATTTGCCACATCACTACAGAATTGTTTATCTCTTCATTCTGCAGTGATATGACCAATTTTGCACCACATAATCCATGCGGACCAGGCAGGGGACGGATTTAGAGGTACTTCAGGGTATTCAATGAATACCCTGAACAAGAACGAAAATAGCAGAGATGGTATAGTACTTCAACTTTCATACTAGAGGTCTAGGGTTCAATTCTCTCAATGAATACCCTAAACAAGAACGAATTTTTTTTTGGATTACGAAATGAATACCCCCGTGTTTGAATCCTGTATCCGCCCCGGGACCAGGTCTATATCAGAAAAATTCCATATTAAAAGTGATTGGAGTTTTTTACCTTTTGGTGATACGATGTCTAAGTATCGAGAAAGACCACAAGAGATTATCCCAAAAAGAACGTCATTGATAGTCTGCAAATGAGAAGGATTGTCGTGTTCATAAAAAGAAAGAGGATTGTCGTGAAATTTATGTAGTAGCCCTAAAGTCTAAACAAATTGTGGAAAGAAAATGAATTTACCATTAATGACTTAAATCATATAGAAAAATATATTCATTGACCTTTTGTTTTTTTTTAATACTCTCTGTTTCGCAATAGAAGTAGTTTAGAAGAACATTCAGATAAGATACATTTTTACTATTATATTATATTTTTAAATAATTTAATTTATTTTTAAACATTATCTTCTCATTTTTTTATTTATAGTAAGAATAATGTTAGAAAAATAACCTTAAAAGTTGGAAGATGACATATATGATATATTGGTAGAAGAGAATAAAAAAAAAATCTCTATTAGAAAACAGAGAGTGTATAAAGTTTGGGTGGATTTAGTTCCGGTCACCAGCACAGCTAAGACATGCCCTTAGAACAATAGGTCATTTGTAAGAGTTTTTAGAGATTGCCTATCAACACTGCCCTCACGTTGTATTTCTCTCAATGGATTCTTGTCATTTAATTTGATGAAAAGTCCCTCATATTTTCTTCAATAATAAATGTAGAATCGAATAGAGGCAGCTTGTCTAAATAATTGTTACTATCACTGGACAATCCAAACCCTCTAGAAAAAAAATATATGGAAACATGTTTCACCTCTCTATTTTGTTCATTAAAATAGAATGTCTATTTATCAGACTTTATCAATATAATATTTTTACGTCACAAATTGAATGTTGTATTTTTTTTCTTAAACTCAAATAATTATATTCTAGGGTAGTAAATTTTACTAACATGGTATTAATGATTAAACTATTATTTTTAATTTTTGTGTCATTTAAATATGAACGTTCAATTTGTGCGAAAAAATTATTATTTAAAAAATAAAATACATACCCCATCAGTGACAGCACTTTTGACAATCTTCATGTCTTCAAGCTTGAACTTGGCCGTGACCAATTTCCTAGGCCAGAGCTCCACTCCAGCTCCGCCGCTCACAGCGGTTTTCTTATCTTCCCGCCAAAAGCACTTCAAAATAAAATCAAACACATATATCAAAGTATACCAAATCACCTTCATTACTCTCCATAAACTCCACCTTCTCTTCAGCGACGACGCAGTCGACGAACATCCGACGCCGCAGATAGTCGGAAGCTGACTCGGATCGTCCGCTTTCCGGCAACACGTCAGAAACATAGACATTAAGGAAATTCCATCTCCAATCGCGTGATGCGCGCGGAAAATAGCCGCATTGTGGGCCATTAAAATGTGAATTTCCCATAACGGCTTGTCCAAGCTAAGCGGCGATGAGACGGAAATATCGGCGAGGAATTCATTAATCGCGTCTTCTTCCGAGATATTCGGGTCGTTAGAAAGTGGATTCTGATGGATGATGACGTGGTTGTCGACGTTGACTTGAGTCTTACGCCAATTTTCACGGCCGTTTGAATCTATAATTAGAAGGCTACAAATTTTAGGGTGTTTGAGAAGCATTGAGTTTTTTACTTCGGACTTAACGGTGTCAACGTCAATTGGATTTTTGCAGGCAACGAGGAAGCTGATGATTTGGTTTATTTCGGGGCGGATGAATAACCGACCCGCCGGAGTAAGGGGCTCGTCGCCGTATATTTCCATTTTCAGGCTAATGGAAGGAAAACCTTTGGCTTTTAGAAATTTCGACTGGATGATTATGTTAAGTACTAGTAGTACTAAATATATAAAGGCACATTCATTCATTTGGACCGTCCTACTACTATTAGCATTAGGCGGTTGAAAAATCGTCGTCCCCCGTATATATCTATGTTTTTCTCCCTAATCAACTAGAATTCGTTATATAGACATTTTTTTTAATTATATATACACATAGCGAATTATTTTTGGTTGGGTACAACAATCAAAATATATACGGAGACGCAGATAATTTTTTTCCTTATTAGGCTATAGTATTAAACACGCTATTATTTATGACATTTTCTGTGATATTTTTAATTATTGACTATTGACATGTTCATATTTAGGTTTATTGATTCACCTTAAAGGTTTACCTATTTTATTTTAGATTAAATGAATATTTCCATGTGTAGAGAGCAGAGAGTAGGAAAAGCTCTTCTTCATTAAGGAGTAGTCAAATTTATATTTATACAGATACGTCTGGAACTCTTCCTCCCATAGTTCCAATCTGGTGTAATACATGTGTTTTATTTGCACGTGCATAACACAATCTTTGATCTTTGATTCGCGATTCAAAGGTTAAGAATGAACAACGGCTATTCTTCCATCATCATTGAGAAGCAAAAAGTATAAAAGTTCCCACATTCTGGCTCGATGATCATGTAAGATGTTGCTTAAGAATAAAGTTCCACTTAAAAGCACTAAAGCTGCAGAAATGGTTTGTCACTCCTGAATAGAAAATAATTAGTTATTCCCTCCATTTTTCAATATAAGTCGTTTAGGACACTTTGCAAAAATTAAGGAACTGAAATAAACAATAATCTTTCCACCACAATTCTAATAATATCCCTTCCTTCCTTCTTCTCTTTCACTTTTCTAATAAAAAATATGTTGAGTGTATAATTGGAATAAATTATTGACACCTAATAAAAGAAATATAAATGACAATTAATTTGAATATATATATATATATATATATATATATATATATATATATATATATATATCTTAAACGACAATTAAATGAGAATGGAGGGAGTATATTTCTTCCAATTAAAACAACTCAAACATTGAAGAGCCATATCTTTCGATCCGGCTCTCGTGCTCGAACGCCTTTAATTCAATGACGTACGGGGACACAATATGGGCCGTTGATTTCATTTTTTAAAAGGATCAATGGTTGAGATTTATTAGAGGAGAGAAAAAGCTAAAAGGGTACATATGTAATTTTATTAGAGGAGAGAGAAAAGTTGCATACTGAAAAGTTAAAAAAGGTGAGTTACGAGAGGAGAGAGAAAAGTTACTGGTGAAAAAGTTAAAAAAGGTGGGTTACGGAGGAGAGAGAAAAGTTATGGTTTGAAAAAAGAACGCATGTTCTCTGTTAGAGAACACACGTTCTTGTATGTTTTTTTATTAGAGAACGCACGCTTTCTCTCGGGAGAACTCACGTTCTCTCTCGGAGAACGCACGCTCTCTCGTCAATAAACACATTTTTTTATTAGAGAACGCACATTTTTTTATTAGTGAACGCATGTTCTTGATTATTGAACATGCGTTTCTCGGTCGAGTAAACACATGTTCTCTATTATAGAACGCACGTTTTTTATTATTGAACGCATGTTCTTGATTATTGAACACCCGAGTTACAAGTAAAAAGAGAAAAAGAGAGCTCAAAGTTTATCTCTAAAATACCCCTCGCTTTTTTATACAACCGTTGGATCAAACAAGTACAAAAGTACAAAATCCAATAGTACGACAAGATGTCCCCGTATATACTCGAATTTTTCTTGTTCAAAGACTCGAGCCAAGGTGCATATCTTTGCTCTCTCATATGTCAATGTTGCTGCAGAGGACCTGCAACCCATATCATTTACCTGCCAAATTGTCATCAACATTGACACTCGGTCCGGATACTATGCGGAATAGCAAAAAATCTGTATGTACGGAACGCTTGAGACACAAAAACACGACATGCGTCTTAACAAGTGTCCGTTTTAAATTTATTTTAGCCGTCAAAATTTTAATACGACGGACGAGGCCCGTTCCACACTAGAGCCAAAACGCATTACTTTCTTTTAAAAATCCAATCAAACCAATGGGTTCGTATAGAGTTAAGTTTAGCTCTAAACCATATCAAGAATTTCCGATTTTACATTTCCTCTCGCACAATTTACACAAGTTAAAGAACTAAAAAAAATCGATATTGATAGGCTCAACCTATAGACTTTATGATCAAGAATTTAGAATTAAAGACGAACAAATTGTGATGGTGTGGAAAATTCTAAAACGCAAAGTCCATTAGACCAAATCTACGAGATTAGTATTATGAAAACTTTGGTTACAAACTAAAAGTTTGGCTTCTACACAAACCAAAGAGTTAGATTGCCAGCACCCAACATTAGTACAGAAATTGACCAGTCATCAGCACTAGGACAGAAAACAGAATTCCTAATCGAATTTAATAGGCTTCGTAATTGATTCAACAATTTAAGGACAAATGAAAGCCCTAGTAGCCAAACCGACGGTCAGTTTTCTGTCAGTCCGGATTCTATGCGGAACAGTAAAAAATTACATACATATGAGATAAGTATGAGGACAAGTGTCGTAAATCATGACAAATTTTCCGTTTTAAATCTATGTCAAAAATTTAATTCCGCACGTCTCAAACTTATTCTGCATTGAAGCCGCAGCAGTTTTCTGTGGGTGGAATTAATGAGAAAAAAGAAATTTAGTATAGAGGAGTGGAGAAAACAACTGAATAACAAGTTCCTGGAGGGCAAAAGCATATCATCAAAGAAAATTCTCACTTGGTAAGGATTTATAGCACGTCCTTACAAATGTAAAATGTTCAATTTCTCCTGCCGATACGAAGGCTGTGTTGGTGGGTGACCTGTGAATACCCTTGTAAGCGATAAATGATCCATATGGTCTGTCCTGACCCGTGGTGGTGACCGGAGTCGAACCCACCCAAATTTTTTTTTACCCAAAAAAAAAGAATTAATCCATCAGCCTAAATCTACAAAAAAAAATGGTGAAAGGTCTGTGAACTTTACCACTTCCTGTTACATCCACTGCAAGACAATGAAACAACAGTGGCGGAATAAGAATTTGAATTTAAGAGCCGAATTAAAATTTATTCTGTGTAGAATAATATATTTGAGGTAAAAGAATATATTTTAATTAAAATATTTGAAATTAAAATGATACTTATCTTCAAAATAATGCAGAAATTAAAGACAAAAATTGACCACAAAAATGGAGAAAAAACGGCTAATATGCATAGGCTAGTGTCAAAGATTAGCCTTCAAAAAAAGCATGCAAACGTTATAAAAAATATTATTTGTTTAAATATAAGTATATTTTAGATAAACTTTTATATATTTGAAAAGAAACAATAATAACAATATTTTTAATTTTTTATCAAATATATTATATTTTTAAAGATATTTTATGTATTATTTTGTACCAAGGACGAGCATCGAATTCGATTTGGCTGATTCCATAATTTGAATTCGATTTTTACGATTTTCTCATTAAAAAACCAACCAAATTCAAAACTGAATGGATGATTACCGAGTTTAAAATGGAATCGAACTCAATTATGAATTCAGTTTATTACCAAACTAATTGAATACATTCAGTAATCAAATTACATTATCAAAACACTAAAAAAAATTGGTCGCAACTTATAATATTACCACACCAAAGATCAGACACAAATTACACTAGCAATTGAATGGAGAGAAACGACGCCGACTATGATTTTTTTAGAATGGTGGAATTAATAACCGCCGAGAAAATATATTAATTCATTTACAAATAAACTAAAATAGAAAATAGATATTCAATTCGATGCGGGAAGTACTATTATGAAATTTCATTTTTTTGACAAGACTAGACTAAGACATGAAGCTCCGCCCTAGGCTCTAACTAACATTCCTATATCATTGTAATAAAAAATCTGCGAACAAAAATGGAATAGGAGCTAGAGATTTTTCTCTAGAGAGTGTACCAGCAATGTGCTTCAAATGAGGAAGTAAACGAGGAAAAGGTGACTCGACTACTATATATTTGGGCCAAAACTATCATTTGTTGATTAAAAAAACTCGAGAGATTGACAAACCAAAGAAAATGAAGGATAGGCCCATACACAAGACAATGTTCAAAGATATAAGAATAACCCTCTTAAAACCAGTTAATTGAATGATATAAGCAGAGCAAAACTCCTGCAAAACCACATAAATTCCCCTGCCAACTGATATGAACAAGACACCAACTCTCTTAAACCCCATTAATTCAATGTTATAAGCAGAGCGCAGAGCACAAAAAACTTAGAAAATAAAAAAACAGTTTACAAAGTATAAAAACGCAACGTCTCCAAAAGCATATCATCAGCAAATAAATTCACAAAGTACAACGACAAAGATTTTAGGACAAATTAACCAAGACACCATATATCAACGAAAACATCATATTAGGGGCCGTTTATGAGGATCATATTCGCCTATTAGAGTACCGTATTTTAGGTGTGCAAGCAAAATGTAAACCCCCAAGCAAAAAAGTAAACAGTGGCATAAGGCGAAGAAATATTAACAAACCCCAGGAACAGAGTATATATAGATAACGAGATAAAATATAGCCAAACTCAATTAAGAAAGCAATAAGCAGATATTGAAAATTAATACTCTAAAATTGATAACATCCTAAAATTAATCCCAAAAACAACTTGATTAAACATCTCAAACGGATACTTAAAACAAAAACGAACAGTTTAATAACCAAAATGTTGCTGATAACCGATGTCTTAAAAGTAAGACCACAATGACCATTATAGTATTAAGAAAAGAAGCAGCGGCAAACTTAACGGTAGGACTTCTGGAACCTAGCACGGGCACCACGACCACCAAACTTCTTGGGCTCACAACGCCTGGGATCAGCAACAAGCAAGGTCCTATCGTATCGGACGAGGATATCCTTAATCTCCTTCTTAGACTGCTCGTCAACGTACTTCTGGTAGAAAGCCACAAGAGCCTTAGCAATGGATTGACGGATGGCGTAGATCTGAGATGTGTGACCTCCGCCTTTCACACGGATCCGCATGTCGACGCCGGCAAAGCGGTGGCGACCGAGAAGCAGGATTGGCTCAAAAGCCTTGTAGCGGAGGATCTCAGGTTGAACAAGCTCGATTGGAACACCATTGATCTTGATCAGACCTCGGCCGCGCTTGCAGTGAGTGACGGCTACTGCCGTCTTCTTACGGCCGAAACATTGAACTGACTCTGCTGATGCTGGAGGAGGAGGAGCTGCCGCCGCCATGGTTGGAAAAAATCCTAACCCTAGTAGTTCTTTGAGAGTAAAGGGACTCTTTGGTTGGGAGAAGACGGGAAATGAGTTCGAGAGGCGAACTGGAAAATTTATTATGGGGTTAGGGTTTAGGGTAGACGAATAGACTTTAATTACAAGTTTACCCTTGGGCCTTTCCACAAGTATTTGGGCTTCCGTTTTAAAGAATGATCTGTTCTCTTTCAATGTTGTGGGCTAAGTATATACTACTTCCTCTATTCATAAATATAAGATTTTAATTACATTTTTGAAAATTAAAAAAGAAAAAATTAATATGTTTTGTAATTAAAATATTAATATTACTCTCTTAAATATTATTTATATATCACTAATTTTAATTAAGAGACTAATATTGATATTTTAATTACAAAAACATCTTGATTTATGCTTTTTAATTTTCGAAAAATGTAATGAAAGTCTTACTTACATACATAATTACCATTATTTTTACACAATAAAGGTTAAGTAGTTGCTGTGGTGTAGTGGTTATCACGTTAGTCTTACACACTGAATGTCCCCAGTTCGATCCTGGGCAGCAGCAGAATTAATCTTTATTTTTATTTTTATTTTTCTTTTATATGAAAACATATGTCTCTATTGGTCATTTAGCAGATCCCTTCGGTAACACTAGCTGCTTTTTTTTTTTTAAGTCCGGATGAGCGGTTGCCCTATAAGGGGAGAGAGAAGCGCCTCACAAGAGAAGAAGATAGCCCAAGAAAGGTAGACAATTAAATCTTGCCCCATTGCATGGGGAGAGTATCGAACCCACGACCTCGATACGACCTCATGGTCGTGGACAGACCCTTTGCATTCTTATATGTATATGAAGAACCCACGATTTTTCAAATTCTTTATTTTTCCTCTTTCTAAACCATAAAAAGAACAGAGATTTATGGAGATATCATATACATATAAGAATGCAAAGTTGATGAAAAATGATTTTGGTTGGACCACTTGAGGGTAAAAGTGTCTTTTCAAAAGTTTTTTAAATTCATTTCATCTTTAATTTTTTCTAGTTGTTGGATTGAAGTGGGACTTTGTTGTATCTACCTGGTCCATTAGATAAATGTTGATACATTGCATTCTCTATATACAAAAACTAATAACAAGATCCTTAGTCCAGTGAGGCAACGGTCTGTCGGTCATGGATTCGATACCCTCCCCATGCATGAGACATGCTTTAATTTATCTCTCTTTCTAGGGTTATCTCCCCCTCCTCTTATGAGGTGCTACTCTCCCCTTTGAGGTGTACGCCTGTCTGAGCTTCAAAAAAAAAAAACTATATCGTCAACATTGTTGATCCACGTGTGGGCACTCAACAACATTAGATCGTAACTCCACCTTTGATTGCTCTAACTCTCGACAGATATAAAATATAGCAAGGTTTCAGTCAGTAACAGATATGACATTCAACTCATATATTGAGAATTGAATTTCATTTACCCAATTTAAAAAAAAAATAGGAACTGTTATTCAATGCAAAATAAATTCAGTTTCTATACTGTAGATAAAAACAAAAATTACACTATAATCTCGCTATTCTATATATTTACAAACATCTTGAAGTATAAGTTTACTATACTTCCAAGATTTTATCTATTCAAATCTTCAAAACTCTAATTTCATGCACCGATTTACCCAATTTAAAAACAATATCATAACATAAATAAATTAGTGATGGCGGGGAAGACTTTCCCTAGCCACCAAACTTCAACCACCATCAAATGCTCAACCCCATGTCCCATTCACTTCCTAATATTTTAGTAGTATTCCTTAGAAGTGCAGAAGCTACAACCCACTCAACCACATTCAATGATAAGTGGTCAAGTTATGTATTTTATTCTTTCCTTTATAGTTAAGATTAGAGTAAAGACTGGGCTAAATCCAATACTGTAATAGGCTATGTTAATCTCTCTGCAATTCTCCCATCAATTTTCTATGATAGGGGAGACACTTTTTGTACCTTTAATCCAGGTTTGGATCCATCAATTAATTAATATCTTACTTAGCAAAAAAAAAAAAAGAGTAAAGAATCATATAGTATGAGTCAACACAACAGTTGAAAAGAGAAAAAAATCACAATGTGAGCAAATTTGTTTTAATTCTAAATTAATTTGGATTGTCAGGTCATTTACTTCGATAGTAGAGATAATTATTTAGAAATAATTGTGGTTAATTGTTTTTAAAGAGCTTTTTACTAGCAGATTGGTTCAATGAATCAAAATAGTTATGAGTTATGACATAATAGTCGTCGCCACCCAACTCAAACTACAATAAAGAGTTAAAATCTTTTTTTTACAAAAAAAGTTAAAGAAAATGGAAATAGTTTATTTATTTTGTTGGATGGATATAACAAAGGCCCTTTGTTAAATCAGCCTATGTGAAAATTAGCCCATGAGCCTCTATATCCTCTCAAAACCAATTGGTAAGGAGAGGTGTTAACCCATGAGCTTATATGTTATTTGGATTTACCTTAGACACTCGATGTGGGACTTCATATTTCAACACTCTCCCTCACATCGAGGTGGGAGTCAATTTAAGGCCCGCCGCCCTTCTTGGGTCGTACGGTGACCATTAGAGCCCACTTTGGGCATTATGAGCTCATCATCCCGCCTAAGGACCCGCTCTGATACCATGTGAAAATTAGCTCATGGGCTTCCATATCCTCTCAAAACCAATTGGTAAGGAGAGGTGTTAACCCATGATATGTTATTTGGATCTTCCTTAGACACTCAATGTGGGTCTTCATATTTCAACAGCCTATAATAGGTACAATAAAATGCATGAAAAATAAAAAATGTGTGACACAAATTCAAAACAAAAATACAGGAAGAAGTATATATAGAAAATTAAAAGTTAATTAAACCCCAAAGAAGATTCAATAATATTTCATGGTTTAATAATTTAGTTAATACGGCGGCAAATAGTAATTCCATCACCAACTGGAAGCATGCAAACTTCAATTCTTGGATCAACAGCGAGTGCTTTATTTAGTTCCAACACGAAATCTCTGTAATACCTAACATATTTCCTCATTGGTGCATCTGGTGGAGCAACCACAGATCCATTCCATAGGGTGTTGTCGTAGCCAATCACACCACCAACCTTGACTAAATCAATTAGCCTCTTGTGGTAATTTATGTAGTTGTCCTTGTCAGCATCCACAAAGATGAAGTCGAAGCTCCCATGATATTTTCCCTAAAGGTGCAACCATGATGGAGTGAGTATAGGTTTTACCATTTAAAAAACAAGGTTATAAATGTTAAATTGAATAGAATGGTTGCGATTAAAATAATAATTTAATGATCGAATATTTTATTTATAATAAAGAGTTTTTATCGTTGAAAAGACATCCAAACTCAAACACCAAATTTAGATTAACTCGTTCGTGAGGGTAGGGACAAAATTGATGTACGTCTAAGACAGTTCTAGAAATGGAATTGACAAGCTACCAATATTATGGGTCAAATTGGAAAACATCTCCATTTCGAGGGACGAAATTGAAAATTACCCTATATTGGTGATCGAAATCCTCATTTATAATGGATTTTTCTGAGGTGGACCAGATCATATGAACCTTGTGATCCAGAATTAGACACGTTATTACATAATTTTCTCTATTCATTTTATACTAATGTGGTCAGTTCTGAATCACATGGTCCAATGGATCAGAACTATCCATTTATAATTTAGGAGATTGGAGTTAGATCGAAACAACATTTTAAAATAAAATAAAGAAAGAAAAAAAGGAAAATTGATGGGTTGTTGGTGAGCTTACATCTTCAATCATCTGATCAAGAACAGGCAAAGCAGGGCCTTCTCTGAAATCAATTTTATGGGCAACACCAGCCTTTTTCAATCACAGGCAATCCCAATTCATAGTTTTCTCTATTAATGTCCATAGCCAATATCTGCAAGAAATCATGGTATGTAATTAGTTTATATATAACAAGATTGTACTCTTACCCGCCTTGAATTAAGCGTTCACTTTTTAATTTAGTTTAAATATATAAATGTAGACAATTAATTTGGAACGACGTCAGAAAAATAATGGTTAAAAGTAAGTATTTTACCTTGCCATCCTCAGGAAGAGCAAGGGCTGTAGCCAGGAGAGAGTAACCAGTGTAAACACCAATCTCCATGGTGGTTTTGGCATTGATCAACTTAATAAGCATGTTCAAGAACTGCCCTTCATCAGCTGAGGTTGTCATAATATTCCTATTCCATTTTTTTTTTTAAATTAAATGAAATGAGTATATACATAAATTTCATATTCACATATGCATATTCCAAATTTAATTGTCAAAAAAGCGTAGTGTAGCGAGTTTTATTTTCATGAACATATGAAACCTTATTCTAATTTATTTATTTTTAAGTTGTCAAGATTCGATTTCTGATCTCAAAATGGTTCGTAGAGACTACTAATTTGACTTACCAAGGATGCTTGACAGTAACTTCTCTGAGCTCCTTCATGGGCTCTGGCTCTTTAGGATACACACTGGTCTCCAATATGTATTGCAAAAATATCCGACCCTTAAATTATAGGTCTTAATTTCGATACACTTTTTCAATAATAAAAATTTTAAGGGAAAAAAATCAATCAGCGGTACGAAATTAATGTTGAATATATACTTTTTTTAAAAAAATATTTTTATTTAGCGAGGAGGGACATATCTATTACAAAAAAAAAAAAGAAAAAAGATTTAAGAAGCGGGGATGTTGAATATGTACCTGGTAAAGAGCATCACTTTGCAAAAGGCTCTTGTGACCAACTTCTTGGTGCCTAAGATTCTGGGAATCCTTTGATTCATTACCATTCTGTGCCATCTCTGATATTTTTTCTTCTGAGATTTTAAGGTGGTTGATTAATGAAATGAATGTCCAAGGAGGATCCTGAGAATTAAAGGAGGAGAATGATGTGAGATATATAGAGATGGAAACCCGGTTTAAACTGGTGGTGTTTGTTGGACTACCGGTCGGGGTTGGTGACTGGACCCCTTAAGCCCTCATGGACTGAGACTTTCCACCGTGGTTGGGTCGGAAATAGTTTTCCCAAAATTATCGTTAAGACTTGAATAAGATAATGATGTTGAATAGAAAACAATGAAGGTAATGTATTGTTGTTAACAATTATGCGAATTCTTGGCCAACATCAATTATTTAAAATTAAACGGTGACTGATCTAAGGGGTATGATAGCTTTCCCTCCGGAAATTTTAAAAATGTCACTTTTTCTATACAAAAAAAGTCTTTTTGCGCGACCTTCTTCCTTTTAGCGTTTTGAAAGAAAATTACTATATTACCCACAAGCATGGGCGAAGACAAGGGGCGGGAGGGGGGCCGGCGCCCCCCCAAGATTTTTAAAAATACTACTATTTATCGAAATTTTATGTGTATTTTGGAAAATTTTATCAGTTTCGCCCCCCAAGAATTTTTTTTTTTTTGCCGTTTTTATCACTTGAGATCTGTAATTCTACATACTGTTGCAGTTTCACCCTCCCTCCCCAACACCAAATTCATGTCTTCGTCCCTGCCCACAAGTAAGAATTCATGAATCTGCACGTGAGATTAAGGCTTTATTGTTGTTGATATATTAACAAACAAACAAACAAACAAAAATCTCTTGTTACAATTTTCAGTCCAATTATTTATAGATGATTATCATGTGTTAACTTTTCTCCTACGAGGTTCTACTATTTCTTTTAGTTTATAAATTTTTAATTAAAAAAATTGACATATATCAGTTTTTTAGTAGTGTGACAGAAAATGTAATTCGGAAAGGGACAGAAAATCCTTATCTTTAATCAACAGTTGAAATTTGACAAAAAATAAAACTTTTCTTAAATTAACTTAATCTTGTGTTAATTAGGAGCAGAGTTTTTGCATGAACTATCCCAAGTTAAAGCTAATCAACTGGACTACGACCTCTCTTCAAATTGAAGTTGGTGCAATGCTTTTGAAGTATATTATCAATATTGCTGTCTCCTTTTTCATTTTATTTTTTTTGCAGCACTAAAAATGGAGCATTATGAAATCCTAGAGTCATGGTAGGGCATAAGACAAAGAACAAATCGTGGAACGTGAGTGGGCACGGTTGGTCAAAGATTTTTCTTTTTCTTTTTTCCATTTTGGAAGAAAATTGGTGATCAAAGATGGGTGAAAATAATTTGTATCCACGAAAGTATGAAGTTGGTTTCCCAAAAATAATAAATAATAAAAAAAACTTATGGAGTTGGTGACCATCACCTCATTCAATGGATAATTTTCAAGGTAAATCCGTTACAACCCTCTTATATAAGTTGTTGTAGGTTTTGCAGATAGACCCTATCTCAATTTATATAAGAAGATTGTGGATCAGTCCCACAAGGAGTATGATTCATGTGGACCAGTCTCACATGTCCGAGTGACCCCATACAAAGAGTATGATTGTATTGTGTCTTGGTGGTTTCTGGTTTTAGACTGGACTTAAATTAAAATCAAATTCTTCATAAATAAGTGCATGAAAATCAAATTTTATTTACAGACTCAATCAAAAGAGAATTTTGGTTTTAGTTTGAGTCTCGATCCAAGTACATCCAAAATAGATTCCCCAGCAAAATAGGCTCTTTTGTAATCATACCCTGGACTTTCACTTTATTGCATTCACGCCCTCAGTTTCTCACTTTATTGCTTTCTTGCCTCTTTCTAACCATCAAACTGAGTCTTAAAACAGAAGAGGATTTTTGTCGACTTTCCAAAATTAGGATGTGGTAAACTCGCATGTTTTTTTTTTTTTCATTCGGAGAGGGGAGGGGGTGTCGAACCTGGGACCGTGCTCCCCCACTGGGACAGCCACTCTCATGACATACTCGCATGTTTTAAAAGTAAAAGAGAAAGCTCATTTACTACATGATATCAACTAGTTTCTACAATTTTCTTTTGAAAAATAATATTCGCACTTCCTCTTTTAACGTCTTGACAACATGTACCTCTATTCTAATAATAATAAAAGGGACTGCTAAATTAATAATAGGACTTGTATACTCATGATTTGGCTTAGTTTCACACTCGATCACCCAGTAAAGAATCTCCTCAAATGCCCCAACGAAGGGAAAAAAATACCGCGAATATACCAGAAACCAGTCTCTCCCCTTCGTCTTTCATAACTATAATGTTCTTTAGATTAAGCTGTTAGATCATTAGATAGAATCAGCAAATATGTACCCAGATCTAAAGATCACATGAGGTTGTGTATCAAATGCCTCCATTACCATTAGCATATGGAAATCAAATCTTCTAACATTTGCCAATCTACCAGTTAAACAGGTGAGACCAAGAATTGACAGAAGTGAAGAAACAATTGCCAGACTACCTATAGAAATATGAATGCAATGATAATCAAGATCAGCATTGCAAGAACGTCGATTCATAATTACCACACAAAATATATAAAATCCTTTCACATTTCCACATATGAAGAAGGTATATACTGCATCATGTACTGGAAAATAGTATGTAATCATGATCAATTGGTAAATTTTTTATATACAATCGCATTAACAGGGCGTTACCTACATTTATTTAAAAATAAACCCGAAAAAACTGACTAAATAATCTGTTCATTAGCAAAATGATAATCAATGAAAAGAATGCTTAGCTACCTTGTTCAAAATTGTTTGTGACAAAAAAGCCTTGCGGTTAAGTTTTCGGATCCTCGCTGATTACCTATTTGTCAAATACTCTTTGCTTTTGAGACCAATGCACTCCGAATCATAGAGGCCTTTTCGTTTGAATCTTCCTGCTGACTACAACGAAAGCCCTGCTCATGTAATGTCGAATCACTCAGCTCATCGAAAAAGGCATCCTCTCTAGTAAGCAACATGTTATGAAGTATAGAACAAGAACCAACATAAGCTACCGCGGCCTTAAACTCGCCATCAATTGGCTTGCTCAAGATACCCCAATTCCTCAAACTTCCAATGGTTTTAAGCATCGGAACACGCATCATTTCGATCACATTGTTGAAATTCTTCTCAGCTGACCCTTCCTTAGGATCAATAAATGGAATCATTAACCAAGAAAGCAAAGGGTACTCTTCACCTCCAACCAAATATTGAGATACCTCAACACCATTAACTAAAACGGCTTCCGAATTCAATAAAGCTCCTTTTTCTATATCTTTATACAAAGCAGATGATTTTAATACCATAAATTCACTTATTTTCCCGCGAAATCCAGCAGTTATATTAAGAATTCTTGCTGATGAATCAGTTACTATTTGAGCAGCTATAATATCTTCAACAATTGAATTAGAATTAGACCCTTTACTTACATTGATCTTAAACCTAGCAAAACCAATAATTCCACAACAATTGGGCAATCCAAATTGTTTTTCAAGCTCGGACGAGGCGGAAACGAGCTCATTTGGGCTCGGAAACCCGACCCAGAACCGGTAATTGGTACAGAGAACCCGACACAGCTGTTTGACACAGAATCTGGAAACAAGTTCAGAAACCCCAAACTGGCTTGAAATTTCCTGGTAATCGGATCCAGTAGCAAGCCGGAAAAGCCCGATTCCTAATCGAGCCTCAACGGAGAGAATATTGAGAGGAAAATTAACCGGGTCCCGGCACTCCAGCAACGGCTCCAGAAGTCCACGTAACCATTCGAAAGTCGAAGAATTCATCTTGAAAAATACCTTAAACGAATCCGGGCTTTTCGGTACAATCGAGGCCGGAAAGCCCGTTTCGGTGTTCTCCTCCTCCTCCTCATCATCATCATCTTCTTGATCTTCAAAAAGGGTCCGTTTCCGTTTCTTGGGAAATGGGATGACTGAAAAAGCGGCGATTATTTCGGAGGTGGAGAGGAAATGGTGGAGAAGAGAGAAAGAGAAAGAATTGAGAAAGGAAATTGGGTCGGCGGCGGAAGAAGAAGAAGGGAAGAGGAGGAGAAGAATTAAGAGGATTTGGGAAATTAAGGAAGAAAGTAAAACAGCTAAGGACTTTGTTTTCTGCTCATGATTACTCTCTTTCATGGTTTTTTCTCCGATTTCTGTGCAAAATCAGAGTTGTGTCAGAGATGCTTGAAACCTTATTGGTGGTGGTGGTCAAACAACAGTACGGCGCTAGAAGACAATTTTTTTATTTGGAAGTTTCTATTTTGACACGTGCTTGAGAGTTGAAAGAATCTCAGTGAAAATTAACTCATTGACCTCCATCCAATTGGCAAAGAGAGGTGTTAACTCATGGGCTCATATGTAATTTGGATCTTCCTAAGGAAAGGTGTTAAACTTCATATTTCAACACTCCCCCTCACATTTAAGTGGGAGTCAATTTAAGACCTGCCGCCCTTCTTGGGTCGTACAGTGACCATTAGAGCCCACTTTGCGCATTATGAGTCCATCATCCCGCCTAAGTGCCTGCTCTGATACCATGTGAAAATTAGATCATGGGCCTCTAAATCCTCTCCAAACCAATTGGCAAGGAGATGTGTTAACCCATAAGCTTATATGTTATTTAGATCTTCCTTAAGGCACTTGATGCGGGACTTCATATTTCAACAATCTCTAGCAAGTATTTGTTTTGCACACGCGAACAAATTTCAACTGTTAGATGAAAATATTACGTCTAAAAACATTTATTTTCAGGACATGACTATAGGATGAGAAATTTGATACTTAAAATCCGTTTAACACATACTAAAAAAACGTTCTGTACTGAAATAGCAGTATTTTATTTTTCGCTATGAGTTGAATTATATGAGTATGAGAACAGATTTGTAGGCGGGCTTACTTGAATTCGTTTACAAATTTAGGGTATGTTTGAATTGGATTTGGTCTGATTTAAAACTCAAACTCTTACTTAAATCAACTTTATATTGAGTCTTGAAATAAAATATTAAGTATTAAATAATCTAAAATCTAATTTGATTTTGAAATTGATACAAAAATATCAAACCCAAAAACAATACAATCTCACTCTTACAATTTTTTTCTTTTAGTTTTCCTAAAATCCAGATTTAATTGTTACGTTTGTATTTGTGAACTACGATTTTAATTGTTGATTTACCATCCAATGATTCAAGAAATAATAAATAATTATTTTTTATAGAGAACAATTGTTCTTCATTATTAATAAAGAATATTTGTTCATCTCATTTAAAGAAAAATATTTGATCTAGCATATCCTAACAATAAAATTGTATTCTATATGTATGATAGAATCATCGTTCTACGCGTGATACAAACTCCATCAATCCAAGTAAGTTTTTGCAATAAAAACTAATACAAATGCGCATGATCTCGTTACCAAATTAAGATACCATATAACTGTATTGCTATGTTTGAAAGAAACTTACCATTTTTTTTTTTGAAGTCCGGATGGGCGGGGGCCATAAGGAGAGAGAAAAGTACTCACAAGAGGAAAAGATAATCCTAGAAAGGGAGACAATCAAAGTTTGTCTCATTGCATAGGGAGGGTATCGAACCCACAACCTCATGGTTGTGGGCAAGCCTTTGCCCCACTGGGCTAAAAAACATTTGATTGGACACCTCTATTGGTCACATTATTATGGTTCTAACATAAAAAAAAAAATCACTTTGAAGGTGATCTTTGTATTAATAGAGTAATTTGAGTCCGAGCTGACTTTAGCTCAATTCAAATATGCTCATTTTTTTACCCTTACCACCGACAAACAGCTACTGAATACATGAGAAGAAGTTTTGAAGTAAAAATAGATACATTCTTTTAAACATATTTGATAGCTGATAATAATAACTTGAGCTAGATATTATCATTAATCTCTGGAACTTCTTCTCCAACAAAAACAAAGATATATGACTTTAAAAAATTTAAAAAAAAAAAAAATCGAGTTATGCAATAATAATATTTTAAATTTTTTCCTTCGAAAATCATATTGTTATTGGGAGTCTAGGCCTTTAGGGGTTGAGTAAGTGATTCTCCACCTCTTACCGGGCTTTTGGTCCCCTTACTGAAGCCCGATAGTGACAATTGGGCCGAAATACCCCCTCCCCCTGGCTCCTACTAAGAAAATCATACTGATATTTTTTAATTTATATTTATCTTGAAATAATCTAAAATAATAATAATAAAAAAGTCGTGGCATTGACGTATGAGTGTATGTGTGTGTCTTTGCTGTTATTTTTCTCTAAGTGGATTCGATGATTCCTATCACTTTATGTAATACTCTTTCTATTATATTTAATTATGAATTTTCTTTTTCATATGCTATATCTTAAATTGAATAAGACAATACATCCATTCAGCAAATATAAAAAAAATAAAATAAGACATACCTTAGAGTAAATAAAATTATAATTAAAAATATTGTAGGAAATGTTACAGATAATACAACGTGGAGGTAAATATATGTACATTGTTGGATACTTACAATTCAGATTATTTGTGACACTATCTTTAATATTTCACGTGATACTCTAATTCTGGATTTTTTCATATAACGCAACCTATGTGACTGTAAGTGGAAATATTACCAGAGTGTTACAATGAGTGACATAGAAAATCCGATGTGGAATACTTCCCTATCCTTCATTTTATTTTTATATGAGAATAAATGGTATATGTGTTCAGCTTACTATTCACAACTAATTCGATCAATTCTATTATCAGATTCTTAATAAAAGAGAAAGTTCTTAATAACACCTTCTCTACTATACAACTCGAATCATAAATTTAATTTAAGGGAAATCAAACTCCTTTATTCAAACACTTGAGTTAATACTTCCTCCCACCACATCCTTTAATAGTTTTATCTAATTTCTTCAATCAATATCCTCTTTATTTTGACTTGAGGATATGATTCAGTAGTAAACATGACAGTATATGTAGATTACTTTTTCAGTGGTACTCTTTGAACAACAACTTAGTGCATTTATTCCAAAAAGATTATGTAAGTATCTTATCTATCTGTTCAATATTAGTATGATAGCAACCATTTGATGCATTTCTCGTCAAATGTTATGTTTGTCTCATATCTATCATCGCTCATACCCCTAATTATTAAATACTTAATACGTTATACTGTTGTTGTTGTTTGCCATTCAAATGAGGACATTTAATTTAATACGAACTAGAGTATTAAACTTTTCGAGACCTTGAATTATTTACAATAAATTATATTATAAAAAAATCTATAATGTCGAACTAAAAAAAAAAAAGCGTTCTACATTATAAGTATTATGCCCATTACACGTAATCATTGCATCATTCTTTAATATAAAATTCTCAGTTTAAACACTACGCATACATTTTTCACTTTCTAAATATGGAGACTAATATTTTCAAACAAAAATTAATACCAACACAAGTTGACTCAGTTGGTAAGGATTTGACACGTCTTTACAAATGTCAAGTGTTCAATTTCCGCTGTCGACGTGAGGACTGTGTTGGTGGTTGATCTGTAAGTACCATTGTAAGCGACATATGATCCCTTGGACCTGCCCTGACCCGTGTTGGTGACCAAAGTCGAACCCACCCAAATTTTTTTCTACACAAAAAAAACAATTAATTCCCAAGCCCTCGGACTAAACCAAACGGAGCCTCGAGGGACCGTAAGAGTGTTATCACCACTCGTCACATATAGTAATATAAAACGCCTATTCTTCTTTTTCTTCTCTCTGCACTTACTGATTTTTCTTGAATTTTCGGAACCCGGAAACTAGGATTGGTTAATCTTCACGGATCCTCATCCTATACAGGTTCTTAATCTTTACCCATATCCAATATTTATTCTCTAATTGTTTGTTTATATATCAGAGATTTACACGTGTTCTTTTATTTATTTAATCGAAAAATGATTTGGGAATTTTACTGATTTTTTTGATTAATTTTCTGTCTGGGTTTTTATTTTCTTAATTGATTCATGTTTATTTGTTTGTTGGGGAATATAAAGATTGTAGCTTTATCCGTTGCTTATGAGGAAATCAGTTGTGTAAAAATTACATTGGTTTCTGGGTGATATTTACAAATGTTTTTCTACTCCCTGTTACTAATGTACTCCCCCATTCCGTAATATAAGTCGTTTAGTAAATGTAGCAACAATTAAGGAAGAAAAAATTAAGGTAATTTAAATAATTTAAGAGAGTAATATTGATATTTTGACTTACTAACTTTTTACTTCCTTAATATTCGTTACATGTCCTAAACGACTTATATTATTGAATTGAGGGAGTAATTGAGTCGTCTGACCTTTTTCTTTTATAAAGTTGCTGACTTTAGTACCAGCTCACCATAATTAGAAAAAAAAAAGGAATTGGGTGGAAGTGGAAATGGAAAGGGATAAGGAACTTCATATATTGATTATTCTTGAGTAAATTTTGTGATCTTGTCCAAGCTTGCATTTGATATTCTGGGAAAGTCTTGTTTTTTTATATTGATTATTCATAGAGTCATGCATTGCATTCAGTTCCTTTTTTAGATCTCTTAAGAGCACACATTGTAGTTACTTGCTATTGATGTCTAACAGAGCTTACAATCTTTTGCTCATGGTTTCTTTCATGATTAGTTGGGAAATGCGGTTGGGAAGCAGCTACAATTGGTATAGGATTTAAGAAAACAATTTCAAGGAGAACTTTGAGCATGTAGCCAATCTGACGTCATGAATTACAGTTCTTTTTTTTTGGTGATCCAGTAACGAGATCACTTGTTTTGTTTGCATTTTTCCCTTTTACAGGTTGCGACTTGTTCAAGCTGAAAATGTGTCTGCTGAAACTTTATATTCGTATATAAGCTCCTCTTCCTTGCAAAATTTGGCCCCGTATGCCAAGGGAAAGGAACATCCTAGATTCCTTTCCTGAAACTATTGATCTGAACCAGGGATCTGCTTCCAATAATGCTAATATGGATCGATCAGCTGCTTGGGATAATCTACTAAATCCAGTGGAAAACCGGTTATCAAATTATGCTCTTTCTTCTGATGAAGGAAATGTTACAAATCCTGCTAGTCGTACTGGTCAAACTCTCAGTGGCTGGGATCATGGCGAGTCTAGCTCCAGTGCAAATTTGCATAACCAGTTAGATGGTAATGATTTGAAGATAGGACATGGTTGGTCTTCTTCCGTAAGTTCTTCTGGGGTGGCTGAGACGAGATCGCCAGATTGGAGATTTGAACCGCCTAATTTACTGTTTCATGAAAATGGCAACAGTGATGATGGTGGCAACTATTTACACAGACCTCTAAATCTTGGTTCTTCCCGCACTCCTCTGAGTGCAAATATAAATAGGGGTTACTCGGGCAGCAGCAGCGATATTTGGCAGGGTATAGGATCAGGAGTATCTCCAAATGTTTACAAGCCCGGTGGGTCAGAGACCGAGCATTTTCCAGCTTATGGGACTTCTTCTGAAATAACTGGTGGCCCATCTGGTAGTTCTAATTATTCCGTTCAAGATGATGATGGATCAGGTTCTTCTTCAGGCACTTGGGGTTTATCGTGCAAACGGAAGGCCCTTGAAGCTGGTCCTGGACAGTCGTCTTCATTTGGTAATTTAAGCACCCATCCCCAAAATGAACATGTTGGTAGTATCAACCATCCGGGACAACTGAATCCAAGAATCGGGGTCGGTGTTAGTCCAGCTGCTTCTGATGGATTTCCTCCTTTAGGTGTTCCTGCTATTGGGGAGGGTTCTCAAAGAAATTTCATTCTCAGAGCACATCGTGGACAACCGGAATTGGTTCCGCCTAGTTTATCTCCAGGAGGGACAGGTATCAGACATTCTGGTATTCATAGTACGTATTACCCACCAAGATTGATATCAACCCCTGAATCTCCGGAACTAAGACCACCATTTTCTCGTTCAATGACTTCCAATAATACACCAAATCCGTCTCATTCGGCCCAAGTTCTTGGCTCCAGAAGAAGTGTGGTTCCATATCCTTGGGGTGGGTCCCCCAGTTTACGAGGTGGCTCTTCATCAAGTTCTCTCTTGTTTTCAGGTGAACGAGGCACTTCACGAGATGAAGCCTCTTTCAGGAACTCCCTGAGTAATGCAGAGCATTCTGGTTTTGTCCCTGCTCCCGAGACAAGAAATTTAGTACAAGAACCACCTAGTTGGAGTTTTTCCCCTGTGAATGCAAGCTCTTCCAGAAATGTTCCGTCTAGTTCTCGAATTAATCCTGCTTCTGGTTCAAGATCCTCTCCAACAGTCTGGGTTCCTCATCAGACCCCAACAACAAATAATCAGCAAAGATTGTCAGAATTTTCTTCTTGGTCTCTCTTTCCACCTGTTGAAGCCGAACCTGGCGGTCAGAGAGGGCACTTTCCATCATTGCCTTCTGGACCTTCTTCCTCGGATGAGACTCCAATGTCATCTGCATCTAGTAGCAGCGCTCATAGTCAACCATATCCCAGGTCAGTTTTCATGGAAGCGTCCAGTGACGATATCAACAGTTGGCGTGCTTTAGCTGCTGGTATTGAAGGGAGACACAGACTGGTATCTGAGGTTTGCCATCACGCTATCATTCTAAACGTCTTTTGATATTAATATGTTTGTGCCATCACATTATCATTCTAATCATTGTTACATTATTGGGTTTTATTTAGTATTTTGGCACTTCTTTTCTTATATAGAACTTTATGCTTATGATATCTGCATTTTACCGTTCCTTTAACTGGCATGTTAACATGATGTTTGCTGCCTGGCATTTTGAATACTTTTTTCTCTTTTTCCTCCATGGGATGATATCTGTTTTGTGTAACAGATTCGCCAGATCCTGAATGCGATGCGGAGGGCTGAAAGCTTGCGAGCTGAGGTCTCATGTTAAATCTCTTTTATTTTTAGTAGTATAAATAGTTTGTTTATATGATTCTTAGCATGGAAAAAGGGTTTTTTTTACCTCATAACTTCTTGATCATGACATTTGCTGATGATGGGCTTTACTTGCTCATTTATTACCATCAACAGGAATATGCAAGTATATCGCTTTGTTCGTAATCAACCTGAAACTAATTCACAAGAATTAAGAGGGAAAATTATACTTGCGAAAGTCCACTCAAAACTCAAATTTATTTGTCTCCACCGCCCCCACCCCATGCCCACGTCTCTATTGCTGCGGGAATTTGAGTCCAAAGAATGATGTTTGGGAGTTTCTTTTGGATCTATACCTTGCTATTATCTTATTTTTTTCTTGTGTGATACTTCAGGACTATATGTTGATTGATCCATTTATCAATGGAGTTGCGGAGATGCATGACCGTCACAGAGACATGAGGCTTGACGTTGATAATATGTCCTATGAGGTAATGTAATCCACTCGATCACCTTTAGATCCTTCATTGAACGTTGTTTCACGATAGTGAAATATATCAGGAGTTGTTGGCCTTGGAAGAACGTATCGGAAACGTGAATACAGGATTGAACGAGGAAACCATATCGCAGCTCATGAACCAGAGCAAATATCAATTTTTCAAAGTGGAGTCCTCATCAAAGTTGGAGGAGCCTTGCTGCATATGTCAGGTGAGTTAATTATCTCCGAACAAGGAGCTTCATATCCTTTTAATTTTTATTTCCGGAAAAAATGGTCGGACTGTCAATGGGTTCAGGGCCGACTTATTTTTCTGGGAAACTTCCCTGTTTATATATATATAAAGGTTGCATTCCGCTCATGAGGCTCAGCTTGAGCTTACTATGAAATGTGATTGAGCATGAGCCTAATGCGTGTGAGCTTACTTCGGCTAAGCGTGAGTTGGGCATCACAAATTTTGAGTGAGCTAGACTGAGCTCAGCTTACTTAGGCCGATTGACAGCGCCCTACATGCAGGGAGATTTCTAAAAATACTATTAGATATAGTAAATTTTATATGGAGTTCGGAATATTTTATCAAATTCGTCCCCCAACATTTTTTTTCCAGTTTTTATATGTCCCCCAATGGCAATGCCAAATTCCTGGCTTCGTCCCTGCCTACATGGGGGCCATGTTTTGCCTTTTTTACCCTTGCTCTGCTTTAGATGCTAACATTATGTTTTTATGATATGGTTTTGTCAGGAGGAATATAAGGTTGGAGATGATATTGGGACACTTGACTGTGGGCATGAGTTCCATACAAATTGCATTAAACAGTGGTTATTTCTGAAAAATCAGTGTCCTATTTGTAAAATGACAGGTTTAGACACATAAAAAAGGTGAGGACGTCCTTGTTTTTTTTAATCTTTTTAATGTTAATTTCTAAACCTCAGACAATAATACATTTTGAGTTGCGAAAGTCATAAAAAGATCCTCATTTTGTTGTCGAAGAACAACGGGAGGATCCATTGAATATGTAAAAGATTGTTACTATATAGGATTATTACTGCCCTATATATTATGAATTGGATTTCTGGTTACTTCTGATGGGTGGTAAAAATACCATTCAATGTTGAAAATGTTACTATTATTATTATTATTATTTATTTATTTATTTTTCTGTGCAGAAAAAAGAAAGTAGAGTAACTTTTTGCTGTAATTTGCCTTTCTTTTCATTTGTACATTTTTTGCTGTAATGTGCATATCACTTTCTTCTCATAAGGTTACCTCCTTAATTAAAAGATCCTCACTTACCATAAATTATATATTTTCTCACTTTTAGGATCATATTCTATTTACAATGGAAATCAGCAAGGACATGAACATTACCTATAGGTTTAACACTATTTCAAGACCTTTTTATCTAATAAGAAATATTTAATCAAATAAACAACTGTTTTATTTCACCTAAAAGAACATCAAGCATCAAATGACACTTTGGTCTGGTTTGAGACATTTTTATGCATATATATATATATATATGGACCTTGCTAGGCTACTAGAATTATTGGATAAAAATTGGCTAGAACCCAAATTGGGGGGTGAATCTCTTATACCAATAGGGGGGTGAATAGTGTTAATTTGGATTTTATCCAATTCCTATCCAATAATTCTAGTAGCAAATCATTTTTCTATATATATATATATATATATATATATATATATATATATATATATATATATATATATATACACAAATACTGATTATGCAAAGTATAACACATTTGAACAATTTTGTCCGTTATGAGCTGTTGGATAAAAAAATTCAACGGTCCAAAATATTTTTTTGTAGGATACCTGTTATGATTTTCTGACATTTGATACGTAAGACAATGTTACGTGTTGAAGGACAGGTGTTTATAACGAAAGAACACATGTTACAATGTTATGATAGATGCCTGTAATGAGAGAACACATGCTGCATGATATTTTATATATGATACAAATATATATAGCACCTGTCAAAAACGTGTTTCATATATACTAAAATATGGTAAAAATATATATAACACATATCCAAAACGTATTTTATATATACTAAAATATGATAAAAATATATATAACACATTCAAAACGTGTTTCATATATATTGAAAAAACAACACTCCCATGTATACCATATGCATTCGAATCATGGCCCAAATGCTAAACTTCGCAGGCTTCCACTCTCCAATATCTCTTATCCCCCGTCCGCCATGTCCTATTAACGTTCCCTTTTTTTTTTTTTTTTTTTTGCTGAATAATTTTTTTTTCATTAATCATAAAATAGTCGAAGCCATTACAATCAAAGAAAAATTTAAAAATATAAGAAAATAAAAGTTATACAATTATTTAGAAAACTATGATAACAGACAAAAAATACACCAAAGAAAACTTGGATGGTTAGAAAATACTACTAATAAAACTAGCAAACTAAACAAATACATAATCTTCTTCTTCGCAACATCTTCATCGCAATCCTTGAACCACAGAGATAGGAGAATATCACTTTCAACATATTCCGTAGAGATCGACAATTTATAGGACCATGGGCGTATCAATCGTCCTACAAATTGCCTCGGGAAGATATAGAAAGTTGATAAAGGCCCCAAATCAAGTCCGAGTTGAACGAATCCTCCTAGAAAGATAGAAAACAAATCTAGATCTGAGACATATATAACCTCTGTGTCTTGAATCTTGAAGAAAAATACTTTGAAAAAAGTTTCATATGATTCGTGGTACAAAATAGAGGTATAAAACCTAAACAAAATGACTAAGATTCAACCATTGGCTGGAGTCAATGGACAAATCTGACCAGAAACAAAGGAAAAAAGAAGAGCAGCAGAAAACGCAGAGAGGGGGGAGAGAGGTTTATTAACGTCCCCTTTATAGTTATAGAAAGTTTATTATCAAAATTCAAGATTTAAATTATGGATATTGCTAGGGAGTTAAAATTTAGCTAATTAATTGATTTAATTGGTGGCGAAATGGTAAATAATAGAGTGAATCCCTTATATCAATATGGAGTGAATAGTATTGAATTTGAGTTTTTAACCAATTATAACCAATTTTGCTTAGTCGAAAGCATTATCCTTAAATTATAATGAAGTTTTCTTAATATATTTCCTAATGGATAAAAAAGAAAAGGATTGGAGGATTAGAAGGTGTGTCGAGGCCACACACTTAGTAGTAGTCTAGTAATCGAATGTCTAACTCATAATTTAAAAAATTAGTAATCAAATTTAAACAATTTAAAAAAGGAATATGTCAAATTAAATTGAACATAGCTCTGCAAAAGTTAGTTGTGACTACTACATTAACTTTCTTAGATAAGTAGACTTTATCTTATAAAGTCGAATATGTTGATAGGAATCGGATAAGCCCATTGGTAAAGAGCTACTACGTAGCAAAGCAGTTGGTCGATTCGCTTTATCTCCCACTGTGGGGGTAATAAATTCTCCTCCTTGTGATGTAAGCTCCCTCCCAGGGCGTAGAGCGTACTACGATCTCTCATATCTCAGAGTGCTTCTCAACTCTTACGCTCGGACGTCAAGTCGAATATGTTGACGATTGGCCATTTTGGAATAGCTACTTTAATTTTAATATAGGAAAATAATAACAATTAAAACACAAAAATGAAATGCGAGAAAAATAAGGAGGACTCCCAGCTTATGGAGTACAGTCTTTCAATTTTTCCTTGATGAATAGTTTCCAGCCAAAATTCTTACATACAAAAATAATTACATACAGTTCATCAAAAAAATAAAATAAAATAAAATAAAATAAAATAAAATAATTACATACACAAAATAAAACTTCCATAGGTACCCAATATCTAAACCTCAATTTATCACAATGTTACTATTTCTTTTTCCTTTTTTTTCTTTTCCTCCCATTTTGTTGGAATTTTCATTTCTTTGGATTCTGATATTACCACTAGAAAGAAAGAAAGAAAGAAAAAAGAAAAGAGCAGACTTGTCAAAAGCCAACGACGTCGCTGCAAGAAAAATCATCGGAATTTACAATTGAGCCCTCAGGCCACGAATCTCTCAACTGCTTCAGAAGCATTTGTGCTTTTCTTTTAGCTCGTTCCGTACAATCACTTTGAACCAGTAATAACAACTGTATCAATACGCCGGCGGCCACCGCGTCTCGCTGAGCTTGCTCCGACGACGAGCAAAGCGATAGCAGTGCTCCGGCGGCGTACTCCGTGGCGCGGTCCGAGATTTTAAGGATGATTTTCACAAGCAAAGGAACAGTCAGCGCGTGAGCAGCGAACGCCGCACAACCTGACGTAATCCGGCAAAGGAGCTCTATTGTAGCCAGAGCTCTTTCCGAATCGCACTTCTCAAAATCCGGAAGCCGGTCAATGAGCGCCTCCACTCCTCCAGCGATTACCGCCTTGTGTCGGTGTTGTTTCACCAAGCACAAGGCGAACAGAGCTTTAATTCCGACTTTTAACGCCCTCGGATACGCTGACGGATAGTTCAGAATTCCGATAATTCCTTCGAAAACTCCATCGGATTTACTAACTTGAGATCGGAGCTCCGACGATCTCGTTCCAGCGGTTACGATCTCAATTACCGCAGCCGAATTGACTCGAACATCAATAGAAGGATGAGATAATAGAGACACGAGGTAACCGACTCGATCTGGATCGGAAGCGACAAAAACGCACTCGGCCTCAGAAAGCGGGTAAAGAGATAATATCGCGAGGCACTCGTGATTCAACTCGGCCGACTCGGAACCAGTACCAATACTCGAAAACACAACAGAAAGAAGAATCTGTGATGCGTTATTAGCTAAAATCACGGCGCGGTTCTTATCGGAGTCACGAGCCAGACCTCTAAGCCGCTTAAGCGCCGAGATTCTGTAATTCAAGTGGCTTGAAGCCGACGAAGCCTGATTGAGTAATGAGCGGACGAGAGAAGATTCCGCCGGTTGTTTCGGCGTCGGAATCCGCTCGACTCCGAACGAGCGGTTCGCGACGCACCAGTCCTGGATAAGCCGCCGGAGAGTATGATTAGGTATGAGAGTGAAGTCGGTGAGGGGAGCACGGGTGACCGGACAAGTTGTATTGCCGGTGGCCACCCAGGACTCAATGCTGGGTCGGTCATAGGTCTGACCGGTACAAACGGTAACAGGGTCAGTCATGAGTTCTAACGAGATCGGACAGCGGAAATAGTAAGGGATCTGGATATTCATATCCAATGGCTCTAAGCCTCCTCCTCTCATGGCTCCGAAGGACAGAAGAACAAAGGAGTACTAGAGAGAGAGAGAGAGAGAGAAGAATGAGGGTAATACTAAAAAAGAAGGGACTGCAAATTCTCTTTGGGGGATATGCTGTGAGGACTTGTACGAAATGGAAACAGAGGGACATAAACAGCAGGCAGGTGCCAGCAGGTTGGAGAGAGTTGGATTCTTCTTCTTCTCTTTCTCTCTGGTGTGGGCGTGTGTTCCGTGGGTTATTGTGGGGGTTATATTCTGACTACGTTGCCAGCTCCACACGTGTGTGTGGTTTAGTTAATTTTGGTGAGTGTACCTCAAATTTAACCATGGATTGGCATTTCGGTCTGGTCTGACTTTGGATTAATGTGGAATATCTCTTAGTTGTCGGATAATTTATTTTTTACTAATGATTTTACTGTGTCTAAGTTGAATGTATTTTCCACATGTGCCATATTATTATTGTATGAAAGAAGAGCCTTCTCAACTTTTAAATAAAAATTAACAATGTTAAAAATACTTATTTCCCAACAGAATTTGAAATTTTCGCAATTAAATTTGAAATGAGGTCTTGTCAACTCCAAATCCATGCTAAATTTTAAATTTAATAAAAAGCAACTGTTTGTTACAATATACAAGTACTGAACACGTTTCGCTCATTTAAAAAGTTGATTTGAAACTTTTTTTTTAACAAATAAACATATTTTATATTTGAAGTACGGTCATAATTGCATGATTTTTTTTAAATGAAAACTCAACTAGTAAATAGTTTTACATATATGAGAAAAATATAATAAATGTTTCGTAATGGATCAGAATGGGTCTAGTCAGCACCAAGTCCATACTTCTTTTTTTTTTGCTAAGTAAACCAAGTCCATACTTCGGTTATTGGTTTGGTTGGTCAAAGTGACTGAAACACCTGGTGGGGCCTAAATTTAGCTGCTGTTTACATCAATTAGCTGATGTGTATTAATGCTTCATTTTCTGTTTATTGCCATTATTACTCTGTATTATTACTAGTTTGTCGAGCTGATTTGGATCGGAGTTAATTTTTTCATTTATACCCTTGTAATCTTTGGTCCTCTCTCTCTCTCTCTCTCTCTCTCTCTCTCTCTCTTCTTATTTCTCTTGAAATTTTCTTCATTTTTTAACTTCCATATCTAGATTCAACCAAGATCCGACTGAAATCTTTTGTTGTCAATCGCGATGGATTTTTTTTAAAGCATTATTATTCAAGATTTAAAACTCAGATGCAAGACCTACTTCAGATCCTTCCAGATCTGGAGTTTCTCTCTCAACCCGAAATTGTTCTGGGTCTTTTCTCAGTTTTCTTCATCTTTCCGAGACAATCTATGGGACGGTTGATACGCCCATGGTCTCGTAGATTGTTGAAACTGAGATTGCTAATGTTTTTCCAGTATCTCGGAGAAGCTGCTGCGAAGAATTTTATCATGTATATATTGTTTCTACTATTTGTTTGTGTTGTTTACCTAGTTCGGGGTGTGGGCTTTCATCTGTTAACATGGTGTCTACACCATTGTATAACTTTTATTTTTCTTGTATTTTTGTTTTATCTTTTGATTGTAATGACCTTGGATATTTTATCATTAATGAGTAAATTCTTACTTAGCAAAAAATAAATAAAAAAAATCTTTGGTCCTTTGTCCCTTTCACCTTTTTCACTTTGGGTAACTCCAGTCCAGCTCTTATGCGAAACAGATTTTTTTCAGTATATGCGAAACATTTATCTTGTCTTAAAAACACATATTTTTTTGCTTAAAAACAGGTGTTTAGCGAACAAGTATTTTTTTAAAATTAATCTCAAATGTCAAAATTTTAATTCAACGGATGAGAATTCGTTTCGCATATACAGAACATTGCTCATTCCACACTGGAGACGTAGTGGGGTAAATCAAGTGCATGCAATTACTTCATTCTCGTGACCCGACAAATAAACTTTAGGAGAATTGCATATAAAGGAATGAGCTTAAGGGTGTTTATGGCCAATTTGCCTATTAATATAGTATATTTATCAAGAAAGAAATGGTAATGCGGAAATCTATAATATATAAAGTTAGGCAAAATTAATTTTGAAACTTCATGATGTGACATGTATCATATTATGATATGTGTTTCAATTATAAATTTCTATGTGGCAACTTTGTCATTAATTTTCTTTTAAAAATAGTGTTTCATAAGGTGTAATCTTCATCTTCATTCTAAAGTTACTATGAAGATAAATAGTTCAATTATAATATTCATCTTCATTCAAAGTTACATATTTATAGATTATAAAAAAAAATATGTAACATAAATGAACCCAATTTAAATGAAGAAATTCAATGGTTTTTTTTAATGAATAAATTGAATGATTTTCTTTTTTAATGAAGAAGTTAATTAGTTCTTTTTAAATGAAGAAATTGAATGATTTTTTTTTTAAATAAATAAGTTCAATGGTTTTTTTAAATGAAGAAGTTCAATAGTTTTTTTTAATGAAGTAGATTTAATATATATATATATATATATATATATATATATATATATATATATATGAATTCTAAAAGTTTTCCATCATAAAACATATTTAATATTTTAAGAAAATAACATGTATATAGGAATTCTAAAAGGCTTACATAAAAAAATATGCATAATGAGTTTTTGGATTCTTATTAATGCATATAGGAATTCTAAAAGGCTTGAATTATGAAGTAGATTTAATATTCCAAGAAAAAACAGAATTCTTATTCATGTATATAGGAATTTTAAAAGTCTTGCATCATAAATTAGATTTAATATTTCAAGAAAATAACCGACTATATAAACCAAAATCAGTCATGCATTCCCTCACAAAAAAAGAAAAAAATACCATCAAAACAAACATTATAGGGAAATAAATACTTGAATATGTGCATCTCAATGAACTTGGAAAAGACAAATAAGAAAAGTGAATATTATTTTGAGTAACTAGATTATGAAACTTTTTCAATGCCCAGAAACCTTACAATTTAATGAGTGTTGATTCTTTAATTTTGGATGAAAATGTAAGATTCATTCTAATTTATTTTGTTGTTGTAATCGTGATTATTCATTCTTATAGAGTATTTGCAAATCTAAAATCTGCTCCTCACTAATCTTCTATGCAATTGCCTCTCATGTTTTTTAATCATATTAAACACTCATTTGATTTTAGACATCATAATCATTAACGAATGCTATATATAGGTTTTCAAATTAGCACCAACCACAATGACTTTAAATATTCAAACAATGCAGTTGTGTACCACCAATAAGCAATTATACATCTTAAGCTCATTACCATAGTTTTTCAGTTTCAGTCATATCTCTAAGAACAAGGAAGATAGAAAACATTTACGACATTATCAAAAGAGATATAAATTAAAACAAAAATTAAAAATTTAACCGCGCGATGATGAAATCTAGTGGAGTATAAAGAAGGTAAGGCTAGTTGATGCAACTTTCCACGTGGGCTGTCGTGAGGCCAACACGTGGTCATTTGTGAAATGTCTCACGTGGTCCACGACTCACATCCAACATCCACAGATGTAACAAATCTCCAAAGTATTCTTCTTGGGTAAAAAACACTCACGCCCCTAAACTATTTCGTTTTTTGATTTTTGACCCTCAACTAAAAAAGATCAAGTTTTACCCCCTAAACTATTTCGATTTTTGATTTTTCACCTTCCATACTTATTCTCTGTTACATCATAATGGAAGTCAAAAAAATGGGGGCATTTTTGGGCAATCTGTATAAGATCCTAAAATTTTTGTTTTATAAAAAAAAAAAAATCTATTATTCTAACGAGAAAGAAAAAGTCTCCAGTGAAAACAGTGACAGAAGAAGCCGAAAGCCGGGTACCACTCCTCTTCTCCAACCACCAACTGTAAATTCCAACATCTAAAAAAATCGTAAAAGACCATTTTTCCCCTTAAATTTAATTCTATTTATTATGAATGATATGATTTTCCCAAAATGCCCCCATTTTTTAGACTTCCGTTATGATGTAACGGAGAATATGGATGGAAGGTCAAAAATAAAAAACCGGAATAGTTTAGGGGGTAAAACTTGACCCTTTTTAGTTGAGGGTCAAAAATAAAAAAAAGGGAATAGTTTAGGGGCGACAACGCTTTTTACCCTTCTTCTTAAGCCATTCCATCCATTAAATAAAATAAAATAAAAAATGTGTTTAGCTTTCTTATAATATTCTCTATAACAATTTTATTATAATCTTTATATAATTTAGAATTTATGAATGAAAATTTTCATAATTAAATTGTAACTACTACAAAGATAGACATGCGGTGATTCGCAATCTATGCAGTCAAACCCAGGCGATATTATTTCTCCATCATATTCAAAGATTTGCAATATTTTGTCAGTCAAAACCTTATTTGTGGTTTGAATTCTTGAAAATGAGTGCTCAACCATGCACGTTATAAAACAAAAATATACTATTTGAAGCAAAGAGACAAAGTTACTATCAAATTGCTTTAGCATAAACCTAAATAGGAGGCTCTATAGCAAAATGAGCTAAAATATCAATCAATCCTCATCTTAAATATTTATAAATTTTGTTATAAATGAGATTATATGTTACTACTATGTACGAACCAGGTCTTTATGAATCACACATTTTAACCAATTATACTATACATACATTGTAAGATATATATTTTTAAAAGTTATATGATATCTTAAACTTTATATACTACAAAGACGTGAATATATGAGCCAATTAACAAATTAATCAAACTAATTGAACACTCAGCGCAAACACAGACCCCTTCAAAATAACACCACCAAGGAACAAGTATAGTTCTTAGAAGTCTAGTGGTTCATGGTTAATTTAAAAAGTATTCAGGTGCCAAAAATTTTTACGTGGGCGCCTCCAAATCTAGACGAAACACCAGCTCGAAGTTTCCCATTCCCTATAATATCATAATTATAAAAAAAAATTAATCATATATATTACAGGGAGTGACACGTGAGATCTTTTGTGTTAAAACACCGAGTGAGTTTCTGGGCATTCATAAAAAATTAAAAAACATAAGAAAAAAAAAGTGACTTACTAGGATCTATTACAAATTAATATCCTCGACTCTTGCTACCAGTTTATCATAGTTAATCAATAATCCAACATAACATATGAGTTACACTTGCGTCTAATTAGCATGTTCTAATTTAATCATCAAAACTAAACTTGTAAGAACTGCTAGACAAATGTTCACTTCCACATAACTAATCATTAACTAATAATGATTAACTAACAATGTCATATTCTATTCGTATCACTTTAGAAGAGGAAAGTACCTTACGACAAAGGGGAGGTCCGGGCTCAAGGTGACAGAAGGATGGTTAGTAAGAGTACCCCAAGCAGCCACTGGGGTTGAAGTGGTATCGCATTTAAGATTCCAAAGCTGGTACCGTTTTTGACAGCTATGCTGGGGGTAACGCCGGGTTCAGGCAGATCACACGTTCCAAAAGTCATATTATTCTACAAAATGTATTGTAATATAGAATGTCATTAAGTGTCGACACTCATCTAAAATTATAACTTATAATCTGGAAAAGGAAGTTCAGTGGATGAAGCAAATTCGATAAATTAATGGCTACCTTGCAAGATGCAATATTTGGACATCCGCAAATCAGATGGCCATTGGCTATATCTACGGCTTGAGGAGAACCTCCTCCATCACTCCTCTGCAGAAGTTCCACACATTAAGAAAGTAGAGCCACAAAGGGTATTTTATGCTTGGAATTTCATTGGTGATAACAAACTAACTAGAACATACCTTGTAGAAGTCAACAGCGATGAAGTTTGGCCACCTTTTACCCGCTGCTTCATAACAAGTGTTCAACATTCCTAACAGTGGGGCTGAATTGTGCTTGCAGGCTTGAGTTACATCTGGAGCACTTGGAAAGTAGTTCATCAGGACCAATGACCTTGATTTTGTGTTCATTGCTGACGATTCAGCACGGTTGGGACACGATCCATTTATCAACCCCCCATTACCATCTGCAAATTTAGAGCCAAGAATATAACTGCTTCAGTTTCTTTCGATAAACGTGTAGAAAATTGGAAGAATGTCCATATATAGTGAGGAGCTGAGGCAAACCATATCTTACACTGATTTTCTACCATGTATTTCCACTGATAAGCAATGCCTTCCGAAGCTTCTTTGGCAGATTTAGATGTGAAAACTACCAAGCGCTGACTCTGCTGAATCATATCATCAACTGTTGGCCATTCACCACCGGTCTTTGGCATTCTAGACACTGGGAACCAGAATTTTCTCAGACCAGCGGCATCAAATACCTTGGTTAGACCATTTAGAGAAGTAACGTAGTCTTCGATAATAATCGTGACAATTTCGGATGGATTTCCTTCTAGAAACACTTTGATCTCTTTCAAGACATTTATAGCCGGTTGCTGAGAATCACAATGTTTCATACAAAGCCATCAAATTACAAGCAGCAAAATAATGAATGATATAATTGCTAAACTGAATCTGTTTAATCTTTCAAGTAGCTTCATGAATTCTTATATAAAAGTGGGAAGTCTCAAAGCAAAATTTAAGTTTTTAGTATATATTTCATGGAACCATTTAATAAGCTTTAAGAACATTTGTTAGCAAATTCACATAGAATAGTATCATATTCAGATAACTTGACATATTTACTTACAAAAGATGTGAAATTGTAGCATTTTCCGCCAAAGGAATGGCATAACCAAATGTCATTCTCGTAGTCATACATATCAAGCATCAATCCTCTTACACCATTCTGCACCGGAGAGGAAAGAAAAAAAAAGAATGTTGAATCATGAAATATCCACTTTTAATAATATCTTGAGCACATATAGGAGTCCACTTCTCCAAAATGGAAACAAATTCAATCATATAAAAAGAAATGGAAGCATTAGGAAGAGAGGTTTAATAATACAACTTTTAGTCACCATTAAATATCATACAAGAACTATCAGCATCTAAAATTCTGCTTCGATTTAAAAAAAAAAATGCATGGGTTATGATGGATATTTACATTAAAGAGGCTAGTGGTTAAAAAATCCATTTGAGAATATTATATTCTCCAATGAAAAGATATGTTGGTGCCTGAGTTCTTTATGCTTGACATGATACAGTGCACACCTATCATAACCAACACAACACCTACCTAACACTACATAATACTTCACTCTGGATGGGCAAAAAATCATCTGTCACTGTCCCAATTTTTATAACCAACCAATCACAAATCACCATGTGTATATATAATTGGAAGAAATGTAAACATAGCAAATTCTGATTGGTTAGGTATAAGAATAAAGACATATACGGGGACATATTATTTAAATACATAATTAGCAATGTACACACACCACACCCAACAAATGAAGTTAGTTTAATCTTATGCACACTACAATATCTTATAATGCCAGCCATGTGAAAACTATTTTTCTTCTTCTTGTGTGGTAACAACCATGTGAAATCTATTGGCCAACTACTACTTTAAGGCATAAAATAGAGCAAGCAATAAGTTTGGAACTCTTGGGGACTACTTTTGGTGCCGCGTGCAATATATACTATATATTAACAAACCAGCAAATTAAGAATCACATCCCATAAAAGGTAGTATTACCAACTTTAGGCTAAAATTGTCTATTATACTTGGTGATTGAAGATCTAAACTAAAATTTAGTTGAGGCTGCCACATGAAATAACTATAGCTACGGGCGCCAAACGGCCTGAAAATCCACGGTAGTTCACCAGTCCGCTGTATAAATGATCTAAGCAACATTTTCAACAAACCAGAGAGCTAAACTAATTATTTATCAAGTCAACTGAACACAGATTCTGCTTACATTATTTAACTCTATTGCAGCTAGCCCTGATTCGTATATATCCCGAACACTTGCACATAATCATATACTAACACAGTATATACATAGAGATTAGGACAAGTGCGAGAAGATGCTTACTTTGAGCTGGCTCATAATCGAGTCCTGCTGATTGCAAGGTGCTAGAATCACAGCTCCAGTAGCCGACTTCTCCCCCAATCTAGCAAAAGCATTATGCGTCGTCAGCCACGAGTACCGATTAAACGGCAATCCTTTCACCTACAAAGATTAAGACGTTCAACAAACACCAAAAATATCTAGAATCAGTCACACAACAGTCCATGAAATCCACATTCGTATAAACAATCCAGAAAATGCATCGTTAAACCTTGGTAAAAGCATTGACAGGTTGAATTCGAGTGCAGCGAGGCCGGGTGTTGCCGTCGGCGATGCAAGTCTCGCAATGTAGTCCGGCGTCACAGTTCCTATCCGAAACACAAAATTGTCCTTGCTGTAACAAAATACAAAAAAAGTCCAGTATATACATACAAATAAGAGATCTATGCAAAAGAAATTTAAATATTCGAAACAAAAACAGAAATACTACCTCGATTCATATTATCCTTAATATGAGTAATTTACAACATGTAGCGAAAATTATGAAAGCAAAAAATAAGATATTGTTTTAATTAAAATATCACTATTACTCTCTTAAATAGAATTAATATATATTTTTTGATATCAAATAGAATTAATATTAGTGGTATACAATTCTATTTAAGAAAACAATATTCATATTTTAACTAATAAATTAACTTATTTTTTGCATTCTTAATTTTAGATACATTGTTATGTACGACTTATATTAATAAATGGAGGTATTAACAAAATATACCTTGAGCGCAGCAGAGGTAATGAAAAAAACGCTGGCGAAGAACAGAAACAGAGTGAAAAAACTGGAATTCATCTTCATCTTCTGCAAATATACATCAATTTCGCGCCAAAGAAGCTGGAGAAAAACAAAGCGCAAATGAAATTGCAAGTATATGCCTTAAGCTTCTGGTAAAAAAAAAATGGAGCTAAATACAAAGAAAATCAGTAGAATGGAAATGGAAATGGAAATTGTCTGTGTTTACTTACCTTACTAGGATGACGACGACGAAATCAGTGAATTTTGGATGATTCTTCGGGTGGAGTGAAATTTACGTGCATTTAGAAATCATAAAGAAGCCGTGAAGCTTTTAATGACTTCTCTGCTGCCCGCGTTCAGAAGCGGTTGCTGGCAAAGCTTGCTCTGCTCTTCTAAATTATGGCTAGGGATCCTTTATCCCATTCATTCGGTCCCAGTACATATTCTACCAATAAAACCTCAAAAAAATAGTGAAACTCACAAGTAAAAAATATACATGTAGTAAATATCTATTCGCGGAGATACAAATTATAATAATCATCTGTTTTATATGTCGAAATGAAATAAAAAAAATGGAAAATTCTGTTTTTCGGTCCGCAAATCGGGTAGTTTTATTTTGTTTATGAACTTACAAATTAATAAATTCATTACACATGAATCAAAAAAATCAATTTATTTTTTCATGAGTTGATATTTTTTGTTTAGGTATATTGCATATAAAGTAAGTTATTTTTTGTCGGACTAAATAAAACAATTTTTTTAAGGCGGAATTGGAATTTGAAAGGCCCCAATCTAAAGAAAATTTTGCTTCTTGAATTAGATTAGTGAGTGGCGATGCATTGCTTGCAAGCAATGTTGCTTAAAAAGGAGACTGTAAAACCACTTTTGTTTTAATTTGTAGGGCAACTATGTTCTTCACTTCCCAACTATCCTAATAATGGCTCAAATTTAGGTGCATGATTAATCGATATCTTTTATCTCATTTTGTATTTTATTCTATATTTTATTAATAAAAAATTAATATATGTCAATTTTTTAAATTAAAATATTTGTAATTTAAAATTAATAGTGAAACCAGTCGAAGAAAATAAACATACGTCAATAATTCATTAACGTGAAATGATGTGAGACATAAATTCCGGATATAATATTTTTTTCAATAAAAATATAGCGGGATTTCTTTTCAGCCGGTCCTTTCACGAAAATAAAATGTATTAAATCATGGAATTTCTAAATTTAAATATCTAAGTAATGGCCTCGGGAAAAATATTTTTCATATTTTCTTTTTTCTTTTTTTAATGAAAATTCATATTTTCTATTTAGAGTTGAGAAAAAATAATTTTAAACACTAAGATAATACCTTATCACGACTTTGGGTTAGTTTGAAAAGGGCATATGCATATTAAGCTGCAGGTCTTCACAGGATATGTCCCATTATTGGACCTTCTGTCTAGTGGGCTGAAAGAAAATGGGCTCAAATGAATTACACAAACCACTCCTAATCCATCGTTATTCAAACATAAACTTAAAATATATTACTCCCTCCGTACCAAATTATCTGTCCACTTTGACAGATGCACGGATATTAAGAATTTGGTATTTTGATGGTAAAATATAAGTAAAAGTCTAACATCTTTCTCTCTCCTTTCTCTCATATAAATCCAACTATCTCCTAAATATGTATAGGAAAATGATAATTTAAATTAACTGAGAGCATTCAATAAGGAGTTGAAAGAAGGGTAAACTTGGAAAAATTGTCATTAATACATACTTTATTTAGAATGTGGACAGTTAATTTGGAACAAACAAAAATAGAAATGTGGACAGTTAATTTGGGACGAATGGAGTACTAACTAAATGGACTTAGTTCAATAGTTTGTTCTTGATAGTCACTTTATGAGCGACTCGTGTCGCATTATTAAATTTATTTTGCACATATCTCTACCACATTAGCAAAGGTGTTGGCGAAGTCATCCCCGACCCGAAACGCCCATTCATCTTGCTTAAAGAGCACTGTATAGACCAACACAAGTTGGCTCATTTTTTAAAATATTTGACACGTCCTTACAAAGGTCAAGTGTTCAATTTCCGCTGCCGACGTGAGGGCTGTGTTGGTGGGTGATCTGTAAGTACCCTTGTAAGCGACCTATGGTCCCCTAAGGCCCTGCCTACGACCACTTAGTGGTGACCTGAGCCAACCCTACACAAACTTTTTTTTAACCAAGCATCTGTATAGACTGTGGTTAGGACCAAAATCACAATTAAGTTTTAGTTATTAGACTAAAAGGAAAAAGTAATTACTCCGAAATAGTTATGGGATCAATTTTGTCATTTGTCTAAAGTAATTTAAAGTTAAAAGTTAAAAAATATAATAATATGTGCCAAGGCAAATTAGATGGAAAAGACAACTTTGTCCTTCAATTTAAATTAGAAGATAATTATATTATTTTGTTTCCCATTTAATGCCTCAATTTAATTAATTATCTCTCCCCTCCCCTTCCAGTCGTGTCTTCCAAAGTTCCATCAATGGATGCCTGCAGCTTTACCTAGTTATGGCTACCATTTCTATCTAGAGCCTAGGCTCTTCCACCCCCTCCAATCCACTCAACATCAGTTTGTTCATAATATTTCTCTTCTTTGTTCCCCGATAAAGCATCGCCGCCACCAATACCACCGGTTGTATCAACGGCGGCACATACTCGTCAATTTTCTCTTCCAACTAGCTATTCTACTTTCAAACCAACCAGGTCTATTAATCAACAACGATGCAGAAAAGGTAGTCTTCCCCTCATATGGAACCTACCAACTCCACCTTCACCACCACTTAATTCAGCAAAATGAAGAAAGAACCAACTCCAATATCATTACTTGGATTTTAATATTATTAAAAGAATTTGAAATCAAGGAGTAGGTTCCATCAATAAAGTGTTGTAGAAATAAAATTCGGCTAAAATGGTTGATCCATTTTGTTGGGCGGCCAATCAACAGAGCCTGATTTTAGGAATAATTAGCCACTTTGATTATCAACGTTTTTTCGCCTAGCCACTTTGGTCAAAATTCAAGTTTTTTAACTTATTTCATCATTAAACATTTTTCGGCCTGCCATTTTGGTCAAAAATAAATTTTTTAACTTTTTTCATCACTAAAGTTTTTTTATTCTGCCATTTTGGTCACTAATGTGTTTTTGGTCTGCCATTTTGGTCAAAATTTTAAGTGACCTAAATGGTAGAATGAAAATACTTTAGTGACCAAACTGGCAGATAGAAAAAATTTTAGTGATCAAAATGGCAGATAGAAAAAACTTTAGTGATGAAAAAAGTTAAAAAATAATTTTTGACCAAAATGGTAGGTCGAAAAATGTTTAATGATGAAATAAGTTAAAAAACTTGAATTTTGACCAAAGTGGCTAGGCGAAAAAACGTTGATGATCAAAGTGGCTAATAATTCCTGATTTTAGTCTAGCTGTGGTGGTGCCTCCGATCGTGTCTTCTCCGGCAGGAAAAAAGAAGATGAAATTAATCGAAGAAGAGATAATTTATCGGTCTAACATCATAAGAGATTATTAGATAAAAATGGAAACAAAATAATATAATTATCTTCTAATCTAAACTGAAGGACAAAGTAGTCTTTAATTTAATTTACCCTGGCAAAAGGAGATTTACCTTGGTAATATCACTTGCCATTGTAGAGTGGATCACGAAAAGCTAAGTAAACAGAAAGTAACAAAAGCCCGTGGCCAAAACAAGACAGACATGCTCCCACCTAATATTAAACAAACAAATCAGCTTTGGACCATTGTGGCCCTGTGAAGCATCTTCTTCAAGCTCTCTTCATGGAGGAGCCCACTCTTTTGCAAGGTGAAATGCACTGTGCCTTAAGGCTTCAATACCGTCACCGCATTGGTGCAAAACACTTTAAATTCAGTACATATAAAACATTTAGTTATAGGTATTATATGTGTTTAAACATATGTTAAATCTCTTTATCCTGATGAGGATATGTCCTTAGACATTTAGCACATGTAACATGTGTCTGGAAATCACAACAGATATCCCAAAAAATAAATTTTGAATAGTTTAATTTTTTTATTCAACACTCCAAAACGACAAAAACGTTCAATATTTACTAAATTTTGATCGTTCACTGTAGCCGAACTGTTACAACCCATTTAAAATGATAGTTCCCATGGGCAGAATGAACATTTTTTTTTTTGTCCCAAGTTACTTTGGAGTAGATTTGTTGGTTCATTTTAAGGCAAGTCCTAAAGTTGGATTTAACTTGAAAGAAAATTAATTTTTGATCGAATTTTTCTTAAAATTTTTCTTTTGAATATCAGTGGAAAAGGCCGAAAAATATTGAATCCTTAAACTATTATCATTACGACACAAGTAATGTACCATTTGTATTAGGTTCCGATCAATTTTATCGATATCTTAAAATATGTATCCACTATGAATACCTAAACCCATAATCATAAATCACACATCTTTCTTCCCCACCCATCATCATAAGAAGAATCATGATGGGTGCATCAGAATATAGAACCTGGATTGCACATGTATTATTATTATTGATCTCATTAATTATGACTATGAAGACAATATTCTCCAATTTGGTAGTACAAAAAAAAATAGAAAATAGAAAACCACAAAATGTTACCAAGATGGGTAAGCCCAGGTGTTGGGTCAACTCTCAATTCTCAAGATAGTAAAAAAGCATCACTCACAGCTACTTCACCTTCACGACCATTGTGCTAAAAAAAGGCGTTATTCACTCCACAATACCATTACTTTTCAATCTGATAGAAAATTTAAATGATGTAAATCAAGATAATCCAGCAGCCCGACCAAGTGGAAGGACTTGTTTTAGCCCACCACAAGAATCCACTTCCACATTGAAGGGTTAAAACTTTCACACTGAGACTGCGCACAATCTATTACCCCAGAACTAATTGGGCTGCCCTTGCAGACACTTCACGTTCACCTTCACTATGAACTATAAGGTCAGTAGTTTAATTTTTCTCAAGAAGCACATGTAATAATTTATCTTTTTGAAGAGTTTCCGTGAAAATAAATAAAATTAGTCACTACTAAAACATTCAAACTCGCGAGTTAACTCATAAGATCGTAGGATCTTATGAATTTTAAGGCCTTTACCTATTAGTAGATTCTTTGTAAGTTAGATCCAAGATAGGTATTTACATCACATTCACTTCTCAGTCTTCTTCTTCTTCTTCTCCCAATTTCACTCTTTATTATAGTCTTTCCTTTTTGGGTCCACTCTCCACTGTCTTCTTTTGGTTCTTCCCTCTGAAGTCTGAACCATGGCACTGCCCAGGCTGGTCTTCTTTCTAGGTCTGCTGCTGTTTCTTGAAATGCATTTTGCTCTAACAATGTCTTCTTCTGGTAAGTTCTACTAGTCCCCTTTCATATGTTAATGTCTTCCAATTTTTTCTTTATATTATTATACTCCCTTTATCCCAAATCGAATATCTAGTATGAATAGGAAAATGAACATTCAATTTGGGACGGAGGAAATAGTACATTGTGTTTGTTTGGAAGGGAATAAATGGTGGGTTTTAGTGATTAATTTTTAATTAACTTACATTTCATGATTTTCTTTTTCATTTTTCTGGGAATTTGTTATAATTCTCTCATTCTTGTTTATGTTAGTGTAATTAGTTAAAGATATAATAGAAAAAAAATTCCCCTTATTTTCCGCTTCCTTAATTTATGTAAAAATGGCCGAAAGACCTCATATTGTGAAAGGGTTTTATTACTAGAGGAAAGAGCTTACCTGGATCTTGGGACGCTACTAATTGTGTAATTGTTCCTTGCAACAACCATATTTCAGATTGTCCCTTAGATCTAAGTGGGTCTAACTTTACAATCGCTGCCTCGCTTTGCTCCAGCAAAGAAGATAGAGGGAAATGCTGTCGCTACATCAATGCACTAGTTGCAGTTTCCATTGCTCAACACGCAAATGTGACGGGAAACGTAGGGGTTAGTTCAGAATCATCTGAGATCTGCCTACACTCAATATCAGAAACATTGGCATTGTCTGGAGTAACAAGAAATGCATCGGTTTTTTGTGGCTTTGGGACGAAAATTCCGGTTAATTATGAATGCCAGGGTCGAACAACTGTTAATCAGATGCTACGATCTCCAAAATTTGCAGACGTCACAGAAAATTGCAAAGTACCATTAGGAGCAAAAGATAAATGCAGAAAGTGTTTGAACTCCGGCATATTATATCTCCGCAATTTAATTGGAGCAACAAATAATACAACATTGAGTATTTGCAGGGATGCCGCTTTTGCAGCACTTGCAAGCCAAGTTGATAATGCATCAATGATCGACATTGCTGTCTGCTTTTTCGGTGTCCAAGGGCTTCTTATTCCTCCAGGTGTGGATGAATTAGGATTCACAAACTTATTATGACATATGAAATTTCGGCTGTTGCCATCATATATTCAAGTACTTATTTCATCATTCTTTACACATCTTTGTCCCGAACATGCCTAACACTTTTGTGTATAATTAATTTTTCGGTTATGGAAATGATGATTTTCCTTTTGCACTTCAAATGCTAGTTTCAAGATCCTCGCCTTCTTTACCTCCGCCTCAAGTACCACCAAGTCCGTCTGTTGCTGCTGGGCCGAATCAGCTTTTCTTGAATTCGCCCCTTAAAGAAAATCACCATCCCTACCACCTCACATTGGTCCCAGGCATTGGTATAGCTGTTTCAGTGATGGCTTTGACCATTCTAGCGGTCCTCATTATTCTCATACGTAGAAAAAGCAGAGAACTGGAGGATTCGGATACAGTTGATAAGACATTTTCAAAGACCTTTCATCATTCGACAAGGAAGCTTCACGAAGGTGCATCTTAGTTTCTTTCTTCGTCACGTATTATAAGCCCTGACATTTGGAAAGTTATGAACTTTCAGCTTCTTAGACCCTTTGTTTTTTAGCCATTGGACGTGTGAACTACATGTAGGTCCTTCCTGTGCCTTTAGAAAATTCAGCTACAAAGAGATGAAGAAGGCTACGAATAATTTTAGCACCGTCATTGGTGAAGGAGGATTTGGCACTGTGTACAAAGCTGAGTTTGATGGTGGCTTTATGGAAGCAGTTAAAAGGATGAACAAAATCTCCGAGCAAGCAGAGGACGAGTTCTGCAGAGAAATTGAGCTTCTGGCTCGACTACATCATCGGCATCTTGTTACTTTAAGGGGATTCTGCATTAAAAAACAACAGAGGTTTGTGAATTCACACTAATACGAATATTAGGATCGTAAGAGCATACAATGGCAAGTCGAGAATTCTTGCCAACGATTCATTTTGGAATGCCAGCATCAATGACAAGTTTACTTGTATTATACAGGTTTCTAATCTATGAGTATATGGCAAATGGAAGCTTGAAAGATCAACTTCACCGTAAGGCCTTTATTATTCTGTTGACTTATTCTCTTTTTTTATGCCTCTTTACACCACATTCTCCCTCATGTCCAAAAAAGAAGGGAAGAAAATGAAATATAAAGTAGAAATCTAAATCATTTTGTCTAAAATTTTCGTAGAGACAACTGGCACCAGGGACGAAGCCAGGAATTTGGCGTTGAGGGGGCGAAAACTGCAACAGTATACCGAACTACATATAAAAACTGCAAAAAAGATATTGGGGGGAGGGTGGGGGGGAGGGGGAGAATTTGATAAAATATTCCGAACTACATATAAAATTTACTATATCTAGTAGTATTTTTAGAAATCTCGGTGGGCGACTGCCACCCACCGCCCCCCTCTGTCTTAGTCCCTCCCTGACTGGCACTAATAGCTGATTTGGCTATCTATCATTGCTTTTCTAAATGGTTGGTCACTGGAATTTAGGTTCAGATGCAACTCCTCTTAGTTGGGGTACAAGAATTCAAATTGCCGTTGACGTTGCAAATGCTTTGGTAATCTTTACTATAATTGAGATATACAATACAATTTGATTGTGTTTTTAAAAATCTCGGGTTCAAAATGATGAAGTTCTTTATTATGAGGTTTCTAATTTCCATCCTTATCATTTTCTGCTTGCAGGAGTACCTCCATTTCTATTGTGACCCTCCTTTGTGTCATCGAGACATTAAGTCGAGCAATATATTACTTGATGATAATTTTGTTGCAAAGGTAAATAAGCCGAGCTTAAAATTTCTGGACTTTGCTTAGCATGATTAGTGGCTCAGAATTTCCTGGGAGATGAGCAAATCCGGTGAATTTAAGATGCTCGAGTTAAATACCTCCTTAATTCTTGAATCATGGTGTTGCAGGTGGCAGATTTTGGTCTCGCGCGTGCTTCGAAAGATGGCTCTATCTGCTTTGAGCCCGTAAACACTGATATTTGTGGAACACCAGGTTAGAAAGACTCTTCATTTCAAGTCTCATGATCATAAAAATATTTGTCTTGCAGTAGATGGTGAATTATCTAGTCTTATGTATTTGAGATGCAAAACTCGTCATGATGTTTAGGTTATATGGATCCCGAATATGCAGTCACTCGAGAGCTTTCTGAAAAAAGCGATATTTACAGTTATGGAGTTGTATTATTAGAATTAGTAACTGGAAGACGAGCAATACAAGACAATAAAAACTTGGTAGAATGGTCTCAAGTATACATGACATCAGAATCAATGATAGCAGAGCTTGTTGACCCAAACATCAGCGAATGCTTCGACTTTGATCAACTGCAGACAGTTGTGTCCATAATTAGATGGTGTACCGAAAAGCAAGCGAAGACAAGGCCTTCAATCAAGCAGGTACTTAGGCTTTTGTATGAATGTGCCGACAATGTGGATAGCGGATTTATTGAAACCGTTGAAAATGAAATGTACGGGGATATAGAAGGGAGAGGAAGGATGAGCAGAAGCAAAATGCATAGAGGTGACGGGATCTATGACAGCGGAGATGGACGGTGTCTGGCTTCTTCTTCGAGTACTTCTCGGTCACATTGTAGCAGAAGCTTCCTTCTTGAAACTGGCTCTCCTCAGTCCCCCTTCACAATTTACCATCCATTTGAGTCCCAAGACCTAACTTCACTGGCTTATATGGCTGGGTAAGGCATACTAGATCGCTTCGTATTATTGTACAAGCTTTTTTCTCAGTAAAGCAGATATGGCTTGAATGGAATACATATCAAGACAAGGAATTAAAGACTGCATTGTTTATTATGATAAAATGATAATTCAAATCGGGACGTGAGGAGAGTTGAGGAGGCTAATCATAGGTGCCTAAGTCTCCCCTTCTATGGCTCCCCTTCCCGTCAGTAATTGCCTGGATACAGTGAGTTTGTGCAGTATGTATATCTTGTGTTTCCTACTCTCCTCATGTGCTCTGTTGCGCTTGCGTACGGATCTTGGTATGAGATTTTCTGGTTTAATCTTATAGGGAATGATAATTCAGATCCATACAGCGTTTTTTCCTTTGAAGAAATGTAGGTAACAAATCACATGGATTTTCAGTTGATGTGTTCATTCTTTTCTTGTTCTCCATTATGTAATATTCTTTTTTTTTGTTTTTTTAGTAAACTTTTTGTTCAGAAAATTATTTATTTGCCAATATGATAAGAAGAGTATAACAAGAGGCCGGCTAAGACTCATTAAGACAACCACTGAGGTTAAGACATAAAACAAGAAGCTTCTTTTTCATCTTATAACTCGAAACGATAACTTTCATTACAGTTCACATGATAGGTTTCATCGGTAAGAAAAATTATACTTACTACATTAATTCCATCGATGATGGTTACATTTTCGGAGAGCTTCGTCTCCTATTTATATGAGATTCTTGTTATATCCAGAATACAGGTTCCTGATCGAACTATTCCATAGTTATCCATGGACCAAATCAAAGCTCTGCTGCTACTCTACAGTATCTTTTTGTTCTTCATTGCCTCGTCATCGTCCACATCGGATGAACGACGTACCTACATCGTCCACATGGACACATCAAGAATGCCGGCCCCATTCTCGAGCCAGCATGATTGGTACACGTCAGCCCTCGAGTCCCTTTCATCCTCTGACGATGCTCCTCCTCCGGTCCATCTTTACACTTACAATCATGCGATCAATGGATTCAGCGCGGTTTTATCGCTGTCTCAGGTTGAAGAGCTGGAGAAAATGCCAGGTCATCTTGACACCTATGAAGAAACATTCGGACAACTTCATACAACACACACTCCAGAATTCTTGGGACTAAGTAAACAGAGAGGGTTATGGCCTATTTCCGACTTCGGCGATGATATGATCATCGGGATTGTGGATACCGGAGTATGGCCCGAGAGCCGGAGTTTCAATGATGACGGGATGCCTCCTGTTCCGGCTCGGTGGAGAGGTAGTTGTGAGAGTGGAACTGACTTCAATTCTTCTCATTGTAACAGGAAGCTGATTGGAGCGCGTAAGTTTAGCAAGGGGATAAAGCAAGCAGGGATAAACATTTCTACTACCGATGATTATGATTCTCCGAGGGATTTTTATGGCCACGGAACACATACATCATCTACTGCTGCAGGCAGCCAAGTCCCGTTTGCTAATTACTTTGGCTATGCCAACGGAACAGCAACCGGGATCGCGCCTAAAGCCCGATTAGCCATGTACAGAGTTCTGTTCTTGAATGATACTTTTGAATCGGCAGCAACTGACGTACTAGCAGGAATAGATCAAGCTATTGAAGATGGTGTCGATCTTATTTCATTGTCACTTGGATTCTTGAGAACCCCATTTTATACTGATCCAATAGCAATCGGAACTTTTGCAGCTATGCAGAAAGGGATTTTTGTATCGGTTTCAGCTGGAAATGGTGGTCCTCATTCTTACACTGTCGTCAATGGAGCTCCCTGGTTTACATCAGTAGGTGCCGGAACCATAGACCGGAATTTATCTGCCCGGATCACGCTTGGTAACGGGGAAGTTACCGTCTTCGGGGTTTCTGTTTATCCAGAGAACCTGTTTATAGACAGGGTGCCCATATATTTTGGTTATGGTAATAGAAGCAAGGAAATCTGCGTCTACAATTCCATCGACCCCAATGATGTTAAGGGAAAATACATCTTCTGCGACTACGATGAATCTGGTCAGGCCGATCAGTTGTCTGAAATGTACAGAACAGGTGCGATCGGAGCTATCTTTCAGTGCAAATGACGGGCAATTTCTGAGTCCGGACGACTTCGATGCTCCATTTGTGACAATTCTCCCAAAGGATGGAGAATTGGTTAAGAAGTACCTGATCAAATCAAGAAATCCAACAGTGAGTATAAAGTTCCTGGTTACACTTCTGGGAACAGGGCCTGCTCCTCAAGTAGCTTATTTTTCATCTAGAGGACCTGTTCTTCCAGCACCATGGATTCTGAAACCTGATATTCTGGCGCCAGGTGTCAATGTTTTGGCTGCGTGGGTCCCAAATCGGAAAACTGCACCAGTAGGAGACAAGTTCTTGCTTTCAGATTATAAGCTTGAGTCTGGGACATCCATGGCGTCTCCTCATGTGGTAGCCATAGCTGCATTGCTCAAAGCTACACATAAAGATTGGAGTCCGGCTGCTATCCGTTCTGCCATGATGACAACAGCTGATGTTTTGGATAACACAAATGGTACGATCATTGACATGACCACGGAAATTGCAGGGACCCCTCTTGACTTTGGTGCAGGACATGTTAATCCGAACAGGGCCATGGATCCGGGACTCGTGTATGATCTACAATCCGAGGACTACATCCACTACCTGTGCGCGTTGAATTATACGAGGAAACAGATACAGATAATCACGAGAAGTTCAAATTTTTCTTGCAACGAAGCCAATCTTGATCTAAACTATCCTTCTTTCATCGTCATATTGAACAATACAAACACAACTAGTTATACCTTCAAGAGAGTTTTGACAAATGTGGTGGATGCAAATTGCACATATCGTGCATGGGTTGATATCCCAGCAGGCATGAAAGTTACTGTACAGCCAGAAACGGTGTACTTCTCCGGTAAATACAGCACAGCCACGTTCAATATGACCGTGGAGATAGACTTGGGGCAGATGCCAAACAGTGATTATATTGGTAACTATGGGTATTTAAGCTGGTACGAGGAAAATGGTGCACATGTTGTTAGAAGTCCTATAGTCTCTGCTTTTGCACCTTAGTCATGACACCAAGAATTAGTCCGCAGAATACATGAGAAGATACAAAGTTCCCGGTGAGCATATGGCCACCAGAATAACAGTTGACCTTTTTTTAAGAATAACATTTGATTGCTGCCAATAAAAGAAAATACACACACGAGGCTTTGCAGTGTGTTTCAATTCCAAAAAGCTGGAAATATTAACAATCGTAAACTTCAGCTCATATTAACACGGACTCCTCATGATTACCTAAAAAGTTTAAGATTACTTCTCCTTGCGGCAATGTATGCATGCTGGGAAGTTAAAAACCACTCCCTTGTAGCATTAGTTGCAAATACACATTAGATGCCCGTAGCTTCCTTCTAACATCGTTGCATCAAAAGTATGTGTTGAGAGAGGTCGGCTATTGGAGTTACACCTGAATAGCAGAGTTTGGAAGAACAGCATGCTACACATTTAAAAAATTGCGTTATGGTCTGGAAAATCACCTCAATAATGGAAAATATTCTCGCAAGAGGAACGGCCAAGCAGATAATGATAAATGAGATGTACCATTTTTTCTTAAACCCCAAATTGAGAAAACATAGAAGGCAAAAAAAGGAAAAAGAGAAGGTTTTAATTAACAATTTACTGCACATGTAATGGTTATTAGTCAATTCAAGCCCCTCTAGTCCAAGCATCACATATAAAATTTCAAGAGTAATCTATAAAACCAAGTTGAACGACAATGATAAACACAGAGTACAAATTTGGCTGCACTTATCTACTCCGGCGTTAATACGCAAATATCAGAAATCCTAAATTCATACCTTAGTCATAAATCTATTGAAGTTGAAGGTTAGTAATCTATCAGCCATGCCAAATAATGCACTCTCTTCTAGCCACCAACAGCAACTAGAAATCTCCTTTTGCTCATTGGTTCCTCTTGCAGTACAACTATGTCTTTCACCTTAGCTAGAAGCTCCTGTAGCTCGTTAACACCAAAGCTCTGATAATCCAGTGGTCTCTTGTATCTTTGTCGGTATATCTCCTCAAAACAACCTAGGAAAATCCGACAAGAATAGCTCACCAGAATCTCTTGAAGCTCATACTTGAATTCCTCAAGGTTTTGATCACTAGACTTAGATTCGCCCCCCAGATCTAAAATCTTTCTTTTCTTCCACCTTTCCAGGGTGTTCTACAACTACCCTTTCATCATCTGAAAACTCATCTGAAGATACAGCTCCAGTTATGATATCAGTACCATCCTCGGGAGCACCTTTACCTTTTTTTTCCTTCTTCGGTAGACTTGATGAAGTAGCATTTTGTACAGCTCTACAGTTCAGAAGATAGACAGATCTCTTTTGACCCTTCCCCTCTACGGATAATGAATCAGCCATTTTCTTGAGAAGGTTCACAAGCTTAAATTCTCCGTACTCTGACATATAGAGAGGCCTCCCATATACTTTCTGGTATTCTGCAGAAAGACGAGTGAGAGGCAAACAGCCTCCAGATAATTCAAGTAACCTCACGAATTGGGCCTTCAGACCATTTAAATCTCCAGGCTGCACCCACATCAAGTCATTTTGGTCACCAAAAACAAAGGTTCCCACTGAAACTTCATTTATAGCAGATGGGAAACTGTGCGATCTTGAAGTTGTAGGATAATTAGGTATGGAAATTAGACTGCTATTGTACTCGGACAAAGACTGTGAGACAATTGAGAAATCCCTTGAATTGCAATATCTTTGTGACATGCCTCTATAAACAATTGCTTCTTCTTCGTTTGGACCATCTTTATTGTCATTGATGTGGCAACCAACCATCATTGCAGCAATATCCGATTGATTACCACGAGGTAACAAAGCCTTATCAGGAGGCAAAAAGCCCTCCCCACGAACCACACTAGGCCAGTCCCAAACAAAGCTACCAGCATTATAGAGTGCAGATGAAACGCCAACATTAGCAGGAATGATAAGAATCACGGTATATCCACGTTGGCCAAGGATGTGAAGTGCAGGGGCAAAATCAACATCTCCTGAAATCAGCATGATGGAAGAAGGAGGAGGATTATCAAGAGCAAACAGAAACATGTCAACCAAGATTGCCTTGTCAGCTGCATCCTTCCTCCCATTAGGGACATCTATTAGTTTGACTCCTGTCCTCTGGCACCCTTCCCTTAACCGCCTAGGGAATGCGTTGAAATCTCCATAAGCGGAAAACATTGTCACAGCACCTGTGATAACAGGATGGACACGCAAAGCCATTCTGATGTTTCCAGCCACATCTTCCGGGCGCACATCACTAGGAACAGGACAGTTTTCAATATCCCAGAGTATTGCCACAGGACCCTGGCAGGAGTTTCGGCTTTGCTGCAAATGAAGTTGGACCGAGTTTCTGTTTGGAGTAACCAAACGTTTCCCAGTTAGTTCTGGAGACTCCGAAGACACCATTAAAGTTGACATACTTGAATTTGTCATCATTGTTGCCTTAAAGGTAAATTTGCCTAAGCTCTCTGCAGAAGTTAAAGACAGAATTTCGTCATGAAAGTGTCCTAAAAAGAATCAACAAAATTTTTCCCATTATGAAATATAATCGCTGCTACAAAAAAGACTAAAATTCTACTTCACAGTAGAACAATTATATCCTAAAAATACAAATAAACTAAATTACTGCAGAAATTCTGTTCTTTTTTTCTACTCAAACACATCGAAAACGAAATAAGAACTCGTCTTCTACCAAATATCATTAATAACGACTAACTTATTACTCGATCAAACTACATAAATTGAACGGATAGTCAGGAAATTCTGCAAACATAAAGATGATCTTGGTAGTTCTTGAATCAAAATTCAAAGGCAACAACATTTCCAAAATCAATCATCCATGGCTATTTCTTTTAAACCCTAAATTCATATTTATCCCCATTACAACATTAGTTCGTACATCAATATACATATTCTATAAACAAAATCAACATGAAACAGATAAAAATCGAACAAACCTGGCTAGATATGAAGTTGAACTGATGAATTTTATCTAAAGAGAAAAATCAAGAAAGATCTTTGAGCAGAGAAGAAAGAAGGAAGGAAGGAGAAAGAAAAAGAACTGGTATAAATGCAAAAGCAAGATATGGAATTCTAAATGGATAAATAGGAGGAATAATTGAAAAGACCTTACTAGGCTATTAGAATTATTGGCTAAAATAGTTTTTTGAACCGTTTTGCCCTTATAGTTGGGTGAATCTCTTATACCAGAAGGGGGTGAGATAGTCATTTAACACTCTCAATTTGGGGATTTAGGGTTTCTATCTCCAAAATTTTAAGAGTAAATCATTTTCCTAATTGAAATTTAAAAAAGGAAAAGGATTAACTACTAGAATTATTGGATAAAAATTGACTAAAAACTCAAATTCAACACTATTCACCCCCTGTTGGTATAAGGGATTCATCCAATTTTAAGATTTTAGCCGATTTTTAACCAATAATTTTAGTAGACTAGTAAGGTCTTTTGAAAAATATATGGAAAAATAAAAAAAGATATGAAATTCTAAAATGATAAATAGGAGGAACAGTTGAAATTTGGACAAATAAAATATGAACACGCCCAGTGGGACTCGAACCCACAATCGCCTGATTAGAAGTCAGACGCCTTATCCATTAGGCCATGGGCGCTTGCCGTTTAAAGTTTTCTAAATTTATATTTCTCTCTTTGTCTTAGATTAACTATATCCAAATTACCTGTCTATTCTCTAAATAAAATACGTATTAATCTTAATTTATTTGATTTTATCCTTATTTTAATTTCTCATTCAATATTTTTAATTAATTAAAACGTTCACTTTCCAACGTATAAGTAAGAGGTAGTTTAATTAGGCCATGGGCGCTTGCCGTTTAAAGTTTTCTAAATTTATGTTTCTCTCTTTGTCTTAGATTAACTATATATCCAAATTACCTGTCTATTCTCTAAATAAAATACGTATTAATCTTAATTTATTTGATTTTATCCTTATTTTAATTTCTCATTCAATATTTTTAATTAATTAAAACGTTCACTTTCCAACGTATAAGTAAGAGGTAGTTAAATGAAGAGAGAGGGAATGGGATTCTGTTTGCCCCAGTGGAAATGGTAGACAGACGCTGGACTTCGGCCCAGGGTCGAATCCCATATCCCCCATCCCCCCCCATAAAAAATAAAAAAATAAAAATAAAAATGAAGAGAGAGGGAGGAGAAAAAGGGTTGACTATATTTTAGTATCCATAACAATTTAGTCCATATTGTTTTAAAAATGAACACTATTAGTAACAAGATCGTTGACTATGGTAAAATTCTATTAAATAGGTAATAAAAAATGACTAATATATCTTCCAATTATAATGGAAAATAATATTATTATCTACAGCAGTGTAGTACGTAATCATTTTAACATAAATTATCACAAACTCTATAATGAATATGTCTATATGTTAAAAGAGATTAAAAATAATTTACAGACTTATACTAACGGGATAACAATGTAATTTTCAAATACTACAAGTGATAGACATATGAATCTTTATGTATTAAATAGTCTATACTTTGACCGTTAATTAACTGTCTTGAGACTAATTGCACGCATTTTCTTAACAGTATACTCCCCCATTCCTAAAGTATAGGACTTAGGAGAGTAATATTGGTATTTTAATTACAATAACATATTAAATTAAGCTTTCTTAATTCTCGTAACATGTAATGAGAGTCTTATATTTAGGAATGGATTATAGTCAAATACCCTCCTCGAGTTTAATGCCTACTTCACCTAAGTCATCCAGTTTGTACAAAGGGACTATAAATGAATGTATGCCTTCTTTGTTTGAATTTTTTTTGGGTCTCTCTCTCGTTAATGAGTCGGCTGTTTCTATAGGGAGGGAAAGCCGGGGACCGAGAGACTGCAGAAATCCAAGGTTCTCAAAAAGTTACTTAAAGAACAAGAAAGGGGTGGAAGAATGGTTGGTGCCTTGAGTAGGCCAGCAAACGGGTCGGATTTTTATCCGTATCTGACTCGAATCCGATTTTATTTTTAGGATATGGTAAGAACTCTAGACCCATATACCCGCATCCGAATCCGAGTCCGTATAAGAGTAATAAAATAGTTACAAATATGAAATATAAAAAATCGTATCCGTTAAACCCGAATCCGTTTCAGGTAAAACAATATATATATTCCCTAAAACAATATATTTTACATGATTTATAGGATTTATGACTTTTTTGTAATATAAGTATTTTATAGGATTTATGTGATAATTATTTATATTGCAATTTTAGTCCTGTATATACATTCCTAATGGTTAAGAGATAACAAACCCTAACATCACAACCTCTTCTTTTCTCTCTCTCTCCCCCGTTACCTCTTCTACCTTCTCCGGCGCCGTTCCATTTCTTTCCTTTCTTCCCTCTTCTTCTCTCTCTCTCTCTATCCCCGTTTCATCTTCTACCTTCTCCGGCACCTACTCCTCGCCGCTGCTCCTTCCCGTTACCGTCACAGGTATATTCAGTTGCGTGTAAAGTATTTTTCTTCCGTTGGTTCTCGTTTACAAAGATATATTTTTGTATTTGGTGTTTGAATTGCAGTATGGTGAAAAGACTTTAGGCTTCTTTCATTTTATTTATTCATAACCTCTAATTTTCTTTTATTTGAGAAACTATAGATTCTGAAACATAATTGTTGATTCATTGTCTTTCTCCTATAGGATGGCAAATACTTCTAGTGAGGTGGTCAACAAGTTGAGCTTGCGATTGAGATGAACAATACAAAGAAAGAAAAGAAATTAACTTCAAAGGTATGGAATGACATGACTAGATTTACCGCTCCTAATGGGAATAAAATGGCTAAATGCAATTGGTGTAAAAAAGAGTTTATTGGTAATAGTACTTCAGGGACTACTCACCTAAAAAACCATATAGATAGATGTTCAATTAGAATATACAGAGAAAAGGGACAAGTTCAAGAATCGTAGCATTTTGTCCAAGTGGTTTAGTTGGATTTGTTTTGAGGATTCATAGTTATTCAAGCGTTGTATATTTTGAACTTTGAACAACAATATGATTATGTATTGTATTATATTATATTTCGTAGAATTATTTGTGGATTATAGTATAATTGGACTTTTTGAAACGGTTTTTATCATATCCGTATTCGGATCCAAATCAGCGGATATGGTAATACATATTTTGGATCCGCTAGGATATGGATACGGATATGGTATAAAAAATTAAAAATGGATATGGATCCGAAATAGACAATTCCGTATCCGTTTGTAACCGTTTGCAGGCCTAGCCTTGAGCACTTCCCCTGCAATCCTACAAAGACAAGGGTTGATGAAGGTATCGTTTAGGGTCTCAGTATCATTGCAGGTGTGCTGTTTGACAATTGGATATAAACCTTGATTCTTTTTTTGGGCAACAGGATAAGTTAGTTACGCAAATGTGAGAGTCATGTGGTCTCATTCTGTCCAAATTTAACTGCGAAAATGGGTGGAAGGGGCCACACTAATACTCCAAAACAAATTTAGGGTCAAGAATTTTGCATTTTTTAATTCAGGTCAAAAACTAAAATCGAGAAAAAACCAAGGGCGTGGAGACTTTTTACCCTTCCGTGAATTGAGGTCCAATGCTAGAGAGCAGGGCTTTTTCCTAATAGATTCCTGAACGACCAACAATGGAACTATGAAGCCTCCTCCATCAGGTATGAAGGAGCTCATCAAATCTTAAACCTTCTTGTTTCAATTAAACCCCTTGTACGCGCAAATCTCTTTTCTTTGTTTATACTTGGTAACATGCTACATTCTGTTTTTGCTGCAGAACCCACAACAAATAATTTCATTAAACAAAGGAAGCATTTAAATTCTTAGAGCAGAAATGTGTCATCATCGTCATCTAATTACTAGCTACCATCTGTTAAAGAAGAAGCTAAACAGAATCACAAGAGTAGGAAACCTTATGCTACAAAGACTGGCTCCCAAATTTTACAGCATGAAACTCCTTGCTTCTGTACATTAAAAGCTGCCTAGCATGTGTACAAAAAGGATCATAAATATACTATTTATATCCAAGCCAAACACTATTCTTGTACTGCGCCAGAACTAATGCTCCATCCTGCTTTCATACTACTTGACATTCTACCAAGGTCCTGTCAGCGTTCTTGTTAAACATCTGCGTTTACCTCCCCGCGGCATCTTCATTGCCTCCATCATCTATAAACAAAGCAGATCATTTGCAAATAAGTCAATCATCGTCTCTAACATGCAGTTTAGATCTTCAATTTTTGCAGAAATCGTTCGTTTCAAAGTTTCCACATTTTCACGCATTCAGTGATTGCTTGAAGACGAAATCCATTTAAAGATACTAACAGTGATAAATGAAAGCATCAGGAGTTCAGTAGTAGTTAAAGTACATGAATTTTTTTTATTCGAGGCCTCGTGGTTTTTAAAATATTCATGTCATGGCAATTCTTGCCTTGTATGTTTAGAACATCTTTAATTGAGGTACAACAGTTAGGAACACAAAAGTGGACAGATGAATTTTGTAATAAAGAGGCAATACCTGATTTTTTTGCATCTCCATAAGATCAGCCTGCAAGGAATTGAACAAGTACTCGGTTACAATCTGAAACTTTAGAGGCATTTTAAGAACTTGTTACTTTCACAGCCAACTTCAACCTACCTGTTTTTTCTGCAACTCATCATTAATTTCTTTAAGTTTCGCTATTTCTGCTTCCAGCTCCGAAGTGTAGGCCTGCACAATTCAAGCATATCAAATGTGAGCCGGTATCAGGCATTCGATGATCATTTAATAGTAGAAACTTAGTAAATTAGAACAATTGTTGAAACAAGATTATCCACCCTACAAAAGTAGAAATCAAATATCGGATCCTTTATATTCTTGAAGAATTCAGTGAAATGGAAAATATATTTGTTACTCTCAACTGGGTGATTTGCACATTTATATTTTATATTTTAGAACCAGACTTAAAAAAACTAGATATCCTAATGTTCAGTTTCACGAGATAAAGTACGCCTACTGATCTAACTAGAAACAATGGCTTATTTGAAGAATTCACCTGCTTCCTGGCTCGTGATCTTGCAGCAGATTCTCGGTTTTTAATCATCCTTCTACGCCTACGCTCCACTTGCTTCTCTAAGGAGCTACATGATCTTCGTCCCCGACCAGTTTCACTAAAAGCATAGGGAGAAGGAGATAGTGAGGAATTATCCAAACTGCTCTTAGAAATCGAGTCTGCTTGCAATTGACTCCCAGGAGATCCTCCAGCCACAGATGTTGTCACACCTCGCAATCCTGCCATGCCCATCACTCCTGTTTGTGCAACAGCACTCTTCGTCATGGCAGAGTTTATAGAGGCGTTAGCCATTCCAACAACAGAATTAGTTGCTCTTGGACTTCGCAGCTGAGTGTCATTCCCCATCTGCTGGACATTAGCATTTCCTAATTGAGAAGAGGTAAAATCTACATTTGCTTGTTTAGGAAAAAGAGGCTGCATCTGGGGCTGAGAGTGCTGCTGATGTTGTTGCTGAGAAGACCTTAACCCACCGCCATTCAATAATAAATTAGATGAACAAGAAAATGCATTATTATTCCCCCCAATTTGATTACCAGGCGTTCTATCGGTTCCAGCTGGTTGTTGAAATCCAATATCCATACCATTGTTATTGACATTAGCTGGAGCATAACCACCATAAGCTCCAAAATTAATTGGATTTCCCATTGGCTCAATTTCTTCTCTAACCACCCCTGCTCTAAACAGAAACTCCTCAAGTGTCATCTCTCCCATAGTAGGTTCCCTTGGCCCTAAGTTTGAAGCTCCACCCCCATTTCTATCATTTGTGCTGCCACTCTCTTTAAACAAATCTTTCCAGACATCATCAACAGTCCTCTGGCTAAGTGTCCGTGGCAATGTTAAAGAACCTTGTCTCTGCAAGTTTCCACCTGGGACAGTCCCCGGTCCCGGGGTACCAACATTGGTTTGTGTTTCTTCAGCTGTCCAAATATTCTTTAAGAGATCTTCCATATTCATAGAACCAAAGTCTTTTCCCACACCCAAGGTTTGAAGCTCATCAAACGTCATTGAAAAAATAGAAGACTGATGAGCTAACGGAAAATTAATTGGTGTCTTTCCCACACTGCCCTCTACCTGTGCCGCCATGTTGCTTACGTTCTCAAAATTCAGACAGGAACCCATCGCAGAAATCACTGAAAACTGCCAACAGCTGATCAAATATTTTTTCTGGTAATCTTCTTCAGAAGTAATTAAACAGGATCTCACCTGTGCTGGTGAAAAGAAGAAGTTTAATACATATAAATACCTTGTTTTAATTTGACCAGTATTCACAATTTCATCATCTTTTTCTAATCTCTAAGAGCAAATAGTTTTTTTTGCCACAAAATTAGTTACGAGTGCTATATATGCCACAAATCAATTTTTCGTGTTTTTTCTGCCACTAAACTAGTAGCTGGTGCTATATTTGTAACAAATCATTTTTTAGTGCCTTTTCTGCCACGAAACATTTTAAGAGTGCTAAAAATGCCAAAAAAAATCAAGGATAGTGGTGGTGCTAAGGCGGAGTTGGAGGGCAAACTAAGTAAGAGATAAAATTAATTTCAAATAAACCCCTAAAATCACATTTTTATATTCAATTGGGTACTTAATGTTATTTTTTTTATACTTCACCCCTTCTCAACTGGTGTCCCAATTGGGGAGTCTCATTACTCGAATTTCCATAAAGTTCTTGACTTTTTCATAGCTCCCGACTCTTCCCCAAGTCTTGACTAAACAAATCAACCCCAAATTCACCCTCAAGCTTTAATTCTTGACAACCAGAAATCGGAAAGCTTAGCTCTGTAATCTGAATCTAGTAACACACTACTGGGGTTTACATTTCCCTGAATCACAGGTGGTTCACATTCAAGGTGCAAAATGACCGATGCTTTTGCAATATCAAAAATTATATCAAACTTTCTACTCCAATTCAAATACAAATTTGACGACGACTCAGTAAATAGAGATTCTTGTAAACTACGATTAGCCATGTACTCATAAAAAACTAATTGTTTACTTTTATCCACACAATAACCCAAAAGATTAACAATAAAGGTAACCTTAATCCACCAAGAATTTGAAGTACCAGAAATAGTAAATAAAATAGAAAATGGCAAAAGAGAATTACAGCAGAACTTGTGATTATCAGAAAGATTAAACTTGTTCCTGGCTTTGAATTTGACGGAAACGGTAGGCATTGTTTTGCTTCTTATAAATCAATTTTTTTTGGGTTTTTTAGGCTATAATGGCATGGAAGGGAATAAAGATTTGGACTTGCAGGTTGTTGGGGCCAGGGTCTGCTCTAAGATGATTTTTTTTTTTTTTTCTCGGTTCAATGTGGGAGGAGAATGAGGAAGAAGGTGGTGGTGAGAGTTTTGATAAATTTGGAAAAAAGGGGTCAAGTATAAAAAAATAACATTAAGTACCCAATTGAATATAAAAATGTGATTTTAGGGGTTTATTTGAAATTAATTTTATCTCTTACTTAGTTTGCCCTCCAACTCCGCCTTAGCACCACTACTCTCCTCTATTTTTTTGGTATTTTTAGCACTCTTAAAATGTTTCGTGGCAGAAAAGGCACTAAAAAATGATTTGTTGCAAATATAGCACCAGTTACTAGTTTAGTGGCAGAAAAAGCACGAAAAATTAATTTGTGGCATATATAGCACTCGTAACTAGTTTTGTGGTAAAAAAAGCTATTTGCTCAATCTCTAATAATCAAAAGTTTGATGAATGAAGAAATAAACGAATGAAGCAGATCAATATAAGCTTGAAGATGCACAGAAACATGAAAATTCTAAGATCTCTTAACTTCAAAAAAATACCAGAACTCTACCATCACACTTTTTTTTCTCTTTTCCAATTGAACTCTTAAGTCTGCACATAGCCTTCATCATTCAACTAGATCAAACTATAACCAACAAACATTAACAATAATACTTTAATTAGAATCTTAAGTTCACAGCAACTGCATACCAGCTTCGAATATGCAAACCAAAATTTACTCAGATTTCACTTGAAATCTCGTTTCCAATAGTAATAACCTATTATCAAACAAGCTAACCACAAAAAAATCTCCAGAAATTGAATGAAAAAAAGATTGATCTGAAGATCAAACTCATCTTCAGATTATAAATAATCAAATGACAAAAATTCAAAAACATATCTACTCGCCACTTCTACTCCGATCATCTTAACTGCACAACAATATTTATCAAAAATCAGCAGGAGAAATCACAGTTTTCCTTTTCTTCTTCTTCTTTCTCTGATTAAACCTCATCATTTGCATAAACTCCATTGATCGAATGTAACGGAGAACAAATTCCAAAAGAAAAACTACAAAATCATAATCATTTACACATCGAATTTCAACTCAACGAAGAACATCAAAATTCGAAATCCAAATATATTTACAGAATCATAATCAATTACACATCGAATCATACGAATTTGAACTCAAAGAGAACATAAAAAATTCGAAATCCAAAATTATTTACAGAGTCATAATCAATTGCACATCAAATCATACGAATTTGAACTCGAAGAAGAACATCAAATTCGAAAATCCAAATTTATTTCCTTAATCTTAGTGATCGATAAGCTTAAATTTACTACAGTATCTAGCAGGTAAAATTTGAAGAAGAACGAAAATTAGCAGAAGGAAAAATGAAAATTAATTCCAAAAGACGATTTTACCCTTAAGATAGAGAGAGAAGAGTGTTCGTGTCCTTCTTCTTCGCCGGTGCTGCAGGCGACAAGTGGCTACTGCTCCTTCGACACGAGTCCCTTTGAATTTAAAGCAAAACCTTTTCTCATTTATATTATTATTTTATTTTATTCCTGATTATTTTAATTACGTGGATGTATCCAGACTTTGCAACGTGGACCAATAAATGTGATTGCTTTTCGATGTGACTTCTGACCAATGGGAGGGAACAAAGTGGGAAGATCTGAACCGTTTGATTGAATGCTTTCCCGACAGTATAGTATATAGCGATTGGCTATTTGTCAGTCTTACATTTGCTGAAGTAGCGGACTGAGCGGAGCGGAGAGTCCGAATATATTTATTGGGTTTGGGCCTTTAGGATTCTTTGGACTTTGGAGAATTCACCCGAATAAACCCACATGGTGAGGTTCGCGGCTACGTGACGGAACAAAGTGTTCTGGAAACATCTATTTTGAATTGTCAATAATTTATTATGTACGTACAGAATAAATTTCATTGCCCACCATATCTGGACTGATATGCTAAGTCTCGTCTTTGTTTGATTCCATTTTTCACTATTTGGTGCGAACTCAAGTGAAAAATTTAAGTATCGAACCTACGACCTCAAAGTCGTGGGTCTGCCCCACTGAAATATGATACCTTTGATTAAGATTTAAACTTACTCATCTACAAATATAAAACTACTCTGACAAAATATATAAAAGAAATGAGCAATCCTATTTTTACAAGTAATGTCTGACGTAATTTTGAAGCATGTATGGAGACTGAGGCATGCTTGGTAGTTTAAATAAATAAATAAATAAATATATATATATATATATATATATATATATATATATATATATATATATATATATATATATATATAGCAGAAAAGCAGATCCACAAAATAAGTAAACGATACAAGGGAATATGTTAAGCACATTATTTAAAGCTGATTTTTTTTTTTTTTTTTTGATGAATAATTACTTAGTTATCATTAATAGAACCTACATTGACATCAGTCCTTGGTAAAACTCCAATAGAGCTTGTACCTTGGTCAGAGTCCATCACCCTATTACAATTGTGACCTGCTGAGATGGGGATATTTTCTGGGGGAATATAACCTACATAATCATTACATTTGGCCCAACTAGCTAAATTGGCGTATATAGCTAAATTGGCGTATTTTCTGGGAAATGAGAGTATATATTATATAGAGTGAGTGGTTCAACATTTGAGTGTCAAAAACCCAAGACGCCAATCATTATTTAAAGCTGATTGGCGTCTTGGGTTTTTGACAGCTCAAATGTTGAACCACTCACTCTATATAATATATACTCTCATTTCCCATTTGGGTAATAGAGAAGATATGTTTAGGGAATATTTTATTATAAATTATGGTACTATTTTAATTTGATTTCATTTCATTTTCCCATTTATAGTATATTCCCCATTGCTCATCATCTTTCAAAACCATCATCGGTTCGACTATAGTGCTAAATAAAAAATAATAAAAAATTTAACTGTCTATATTTTATTAGAGAAAATATTTATTAGAATTTTAAGGGCAGACTTTTTACCCTCTTTCGAAATCTGCGTCTTTGACTAGGAAGCTGATGAGATCATCTTATGGAGCTTCACTTAAAAGAAAAACATAATCATGCATTACATTTTTATAACATAAGATAATGTATTAAAGTTGTACGACAATCTTATCATCTCAATCTGGATTTGAACTTTGTTTTACAAAAGCAAATAATTCAACAATAATGCATTAGCAATATTTTGCAATTTTCTTTTGGAAGGATGAAATTTTTCTCTAGTGCACTAAACTCAACTTACAAAAGATATGCCCCACGGTTTTATTTGTGGAGATTTGTTGCGTGCTAACAATTGTGCGCTCAATTCACGTGGGATATGTATAAGAAGATGAGTTGTGATATAATCAGAAACTTAAGTGTTTATGTCACTTCGAGATAATAATTTTGACATTGCGAGTTTGATTGACGAGTAAGTGATGGTGAACGTGTCAAGAAATATAATCACAAAATATCGTTTTTTTTTGGGTTCACCCCGAGGGGTACTGGTGTCCACCACGTAGTGACTAATCTGGGCTCGACTTGAGATTTGGCCCGTAACGTAACCGCTAGCGGGGAGGGTCTGGCCCATACTGGGCAACTGGTTGGAGCTGTTAATGTCTCACCGTTGATGAATATTTGATTTTCTCGGGAAACGACTCTTGTGAGAATTTTCTGCGTGGTAGAGCTCCATTTCTCGAAGAGCAGTATGAGTCAGAATCTCACACTAGCGGTAACGCTATGTGCCAAATGGCATCCTGAGTTCGGATACCAGTCGCAATGATTGAGATTGGTTTGACAAATGAACCAACTTCAAATTGTTGCTTTTTAATCTGGCCCAACCCAACTAGTTGCTTCAGCAAAATCCTTGGGCCATCATCCAAGCTCCGTAATGCTTTCTTCTCTGAGGGAATCACAAGACTGTAAGCGGCACCGGCACCCGCCTGCCCGCGAATTGAGAAGACGATGTTTTTCCACATAGTATTGGAGCGAAATATGCAGCTTCACCCTCGCCATTTTGGCCGCGACCTCCGGAGAAGCTCGTCTCCAAGCTCATGAAAGATGTCGAAGGAACTTGTGGGTCTGTCCGTCCCCCTTTCTTTTACTAATTCGATTTAATTTTCGCCCTTAATTCTTTACTGACTATATATTCTGATTCAAAAGAGAAAACCTAATAAATTGTATTTTTATTATTTTTTTCAAAAGAGAAAACCTAATAAGTTGGATTTTTTTTTACTGGCTACGAATTCTGATTCAAAAGAGAAAACCTAATAAATTGGAATTTTATTTTTATTTTACTGGCTACGAATTCTGATTCAAAAGAGAAACATAGTAAATTGTATTTTTTTTTGCTCAAATTGGAATTGCAGTGGTCGGCATGGTTTTATTGTGGCGATTACTGGAATTGAGAGTGTAGGAAAAGGTTTAATTCGAGAAGGAACAGGTTTTGTGACATTTCCAGTTAAGTACCAATGTGTTGTTTTTCGGCCATTCAAGGGTGAAATTCTTGAAGCTGTTGTTACTATGGTTAACAAGGTAAAACATCGAATTAAATAAATCATATAATTTTTTTATTGCATTTTAATGAAAGTCTATGTTGGATTGTTGCAGATGGGTTTCTTTGCTGAAGCAGGGCCTGTTCAGATTTTTGTTTCGAATCATGTAAGTGTAGAATCTTGAATAATTTCTGTTTTGGGGGAAATTGATGTTTTCCAAAGTTTCATAATTGCGCTTATTTTGGTTACAATGAGCTAAGAAAATTATAATGTCAGGAAAAAAGTTGACGTTGGACCTACTCTGATAGTGAAGTTCGTGGAGGTTTGGATGATTCATGTGAACGATTTATTGTATCTTTCTTTTTTATTTTCCTGGATAATTTTGTTGAAGTAGTTGCTGATCCATATCACATTACGGCTCTATGTCATGATACTAAAAATGTCTAAGTCTGTGTTTTAAGATTAGTGTAGAAATTGAATCATTGCAAGGAATATAGTTAGAATTTCTTTTATGTTGGATATAAGATCTGGAGATAATGTTAGATTTCTATTTTCTTAAATCTCGAAATGGGGGCCTTAGAAGTTAAGAAGAACCGGGACTGCAGGGAGCAAGAAGATTTTCAGTCCTGACCTTTTTCTGTCTCTTAACCACTGACCTGGAGTAGCAACAGTTTCGACAAGCTTTCTGTATTATACTTTGAATTCAGATTCTTCATAAGGGAAAATTCTTTTCTTTCCAAGACGGGATATCTTTAATGCTCAGTCATTCAAGAATAGTGATTTCCAGAGTTGAACAATATCAAGTCTGTGGTATATGAAAGATTTTACAATAGGGTACACAGTCTAATAATCTTTTACTTCATTTTCATTTGCCATTCTGTTCATTAACCAAGAGTTACCGTGTCTCCTTCACAGAAGATCATATTATTATTAACACCCCCCTCCCCCACAAAAAAAAAAAAAAAGGATCATATTATGCTTCTGCAGTAAGGATATGGAAGTTAGGATCCAAACTCTGTTGTGGTAAAAAATGCATAGAAACAGTTGGAAGTTTCACTTGGCTTCATAGTGTGAACATTTGCCTTGAATGGAGAAAAATATTTATGCTTTGAATTCCATATACCATGGGATGAAGTTTTAGTTGTACTAAGTTGTGTCTTTCCATCTGTGAACATCCATCAACATTTTCAAGTTCTTTAGCTGCAATTGGCTTGAAGGATGGTTTCAGAAAAAAAAATGATTTTAGTTTTCCTTTATCCTTTTTTATAATTTATTTACCTTCTAATAATGGTATAAAAAATCTCAAATTTCAGATTGTCAGTTATTCAATACTTGAAAATTCAATAATGCTCAAAAGTGTTCCCTAGAAAGTTTGACTCATATATGTCAAGATGTTATCTGTAATGCCTATCCTTTTTTGACCTCTACTTAGAATCTTGTTTTATTGGATAGCAATATTTATGACAATATTAGTGAGATTTTTCCATTGCATGTTCATAAGTAGGCAGAACATTCTTCTTTAAAGTTTTACTAGGAACCATGAGACTTGTGCATTATCTGGTTCTATGTGTAACTGAGCTTCTCCACACTCTTCTTACAGTTGATTCCAGATGATATGGAGTTCCAGTCTGGTGACACGCCTAGTTACACAACATCAGATGAATCTGTAAGTCTTATTTACGCTAGCTTTTTGCTTGAAACTTACTATTTCCTGATACATGTATGGTTTACTTGTCTGAATTTGTCAACATGTTTTAGGTACTTATGTTATTGCTTTTGACAGGTAAAAATCCAGAAGGATAGTGAAGTTCGGCTAAAGATAATTGGAACTCGGGTTGATGCTACAGAAATCGTACGCCCTTATTTATTTTTCTTTTTTGGAGTTAGATGCCCTTATCTATATGTGTTTTCTGAATCAATAAATACAGTAAGAATAGGGTGCATATTCTTTGTACCGTAATAATTCCTTGTTTAATAAATACCATTTAATATCACTGTTCGTTGACTACTTTATGTTACTACACCGCGTATTTCTTCAGCCTACCTCACAAACTTTTGCATTCTGCTTTGAGTTAAAAATATGGCACTGCTAATTACCTTGAATGTCCCTTGTTCTTAAGAATCGCTCTTTTCTTTTGCAGTTCTGCATTGGTACAATTAAGGATGATTTCTTGGGTGTGATCAGTGATCCAACCAGTGGTTCTTGATGCATTTCAGTTTTGCTTAGGTTGGTTGTACACAAACTAAATTAGTATTTGGAACAAAAAGAATGGGCGATGATGTGCAGCAGAGTTTATGAATTAATGACATGTTGCATCCAAGACTATTGTATTATGTTAAAAATTTCTAAAATCTACGTTTTTACGAATTTATTTCGCTCTAATTTTTTCTATTCTTTATTTTTTTGCATTGGAGACTAATTTCCTTGAACCGAAGAAAATTGAAGGAAAAATTATTTGTAGGGGGTCACTTGATAGATTTTGTTAGTTAAGCGATCGAATCCAGGTTCATATTTTTATCATATTGTAGGCAACATTTCTAAATAGTAATAAGGGTGGTGATTATTGGATAAAAAATTTGGATCAAGCAAGGATTTTTTTTTTTTTTTGGGTGGTAATAATGGATAAACATATATATCAATCAAAAGGGAGCAATGTTAAGTTAATATCATTACAAACAGTTCTAACAACAAAAGCCCAATGGGTATCCCCTGTCATTACTTGACACACAAAAAGGGAACAAAAATAAGAGAAACAAGTCCACAATTAGGCGACCAAGCTCCTTTCTTTGCCAACAAATCTGCACAAGCATTCGCCTCTCTATAGATATGGGTAATTTTACTCTTTGAAATCTGGGCTTTGCATGGGTCTGGCCCAGCTTTTCTATAAAGGTCATGACATGACACGCAAAATTTTGGGAGAAACATTTCTGGCTTCCGTCCTGTCTGACATGGCGCTCTCCCACAGTGTGATTGCACATAAAGTAGTTTGTGCCTTCATAGATCACTCAAATTTTAGTACTCATTCTGTCTTGTTAAATGTCTTATTTTTTATTTATTTTGTATAAAAATTCGGACATTTAAATCCTGACACATACATAAACATGAAAAGAAAACCCATTAATACTCTTTCTGTCTCAAATTATATTTTCACAATTCATTTTTAATATGACTCACATTATCTGTCCACTTTCTAAATAGATGGTTCATTAATGAAGATTTTTCCAATCATAACTCTTAAATTAAATATTCAAAAGAAGAATATAGATAAAAGAGAATGTATAATTAAATTATGAGTAATATTAGATAGAATTTATTATTTTGAGTTATAAAATTTGAGTGCAGGAAAAACACTAGTCAATTTATAATTAGAATCTGAATCGATTGAATCAAATATGAATCCAAGTTCAAAACACGCGCGTAATTTTTCCACGTCAGCATCAGTAAGACATCAACTACGACTACGATTAAGGCCATCGAAGCCACGCCGCTTCGCGCTCGGAATCTATGGAGAACGACATCTGTTTGCTCAAAGGTGGTGGTTCACATAAGGAGGGAAAGGAAGACGTTGGGTTGGACAGAATTCGATATGTGGACATTTCTTCATATGAATAAAAAAAGATACATATTGTCGTATTAGACTGAAATTAGAAATTTTAAACCGAGATCTAAAACAACCGTATCCTCAATTTTTTGGGTAAATTAATGAAACAAAGAGGGGGAAATGCCACCTCAGCTTCACATAAAGAATATTACAAAAATGAACAAAATGAACGCAGCCTTTTTAGTCCATATGGGCAGAGTTTAAATAGGTTTAGAATATTCCCATTCCTAGTCATACACAAACACATCATCAGATCCTTTTAAACCCAATCCGGCCCCACAAACCCATTAATTAATTCTCTTTTAACCCTTCCCGCTTCCGTGTTAATTCCTTCCACAACATAAACAACGCCGGCGGCAGCCTCTAAACCCAATGTCTTCCCTTCCCTCTTCCTCCCGTGAACCATCACCTCTGAGCAAACAGATGTCGTTCTCCATGGATTCCGAGCGCGAAGCAACGTGGCTCCGGCGGAAAAAGAATCATCACGATGGCCTTAATCGTAGTCGTAGTTTATGCATTACTGATGATGACGTGGACGAATTACGCGCGTGTTTTGAACTTGGATTCAGATTTGATTCAATCGATTCGGATTCTAATTCTAAATTGACTAGTGTTTTTCCTGCACTCGAATTTTATAACTCGATTATTAATAATAATTGTTTATCCCGATCTTCTTCTTCGATGACTATTGGTTCTGAGATTGATACTGAATCTTCTATTGGAAGCCCCAATTGCTCCGGTTGTTCCTCTCTATGTGAGCCAGGTATGATTTCTATTTCTAAATGACAAATTCTTCATTTTTTTTTAAATTTTTTTAACGCGGAACAGAAGTTATCATACATAAGTGATAAAATTTTATAATTTTGATATAATTAAATTATCAGACAAACTTAATTTTTATTAGTTTTTTGCTACAAAGATTGGATAAAAATGTCAGTTCTAAGTATCAAGTTTTTTTTATTAGGTTTTTGTTACAAATATTGGATAAAATGTCATTGAAGATGATAAAGGATAGCATAAGACCGTTTCAAGATGAGAAACTTTTCATTTATTTGTGTAATTACTTTACAAGTTTTAGCACTATTAATTCTTTATAGAGACATGAATTCATTGAACGAAAAAAAGTTTGTTTTTTATAAATTCAATTTTTTCTTTAGTTTGTGTTGTCTAATTAGACATACAATCCTTCGTAAAGTGTTAATGGAATATTGTTATACGTTTATCTCTTGAAGTAATTTATCGTTATAGTTTTGTTTGCTTATTTTGATTAGATTTCTTAGAGTGTTAAACTGAATATTGTTATAATTTTGTTTATTTCTTAAAGTCTATGTCTTATCTTTATTAGAATTTTTAAAGTTGCATGCTAAATATTGTTACATTGTTGTTTACCTTTCAAAGTTTATAGCTTATCTCGATTAGAATTTTTAAAGTGTTATGATGTTAAATATTGTTACGTTGTTAGTTTATCTCTTACACTAAAATTTATAGCTTATCTTTATTAGAATTTTAAAATGTTACACTGAATATTGTTACATTGTTGTTTATCTCTTATATGTTTATCTTGAATATTGTTACACTGTTGCGCATAATGTTATAGAGAATTTTAATAATTTAAATTATATTTTTCTCTTTTTGTAGGAGAAGATGGAGAAACATTGAAGACGAGACTGAAGAATTGGGCAAAGGTGGTAGCTTGTGTCGTGCGTTATCTTCCATCGCAAACGGATAATTGATTTGAAATTCAAATAACTTAATATATTATTATGATTCTAATATAATCTTGGTAGATTTTGTTAGTATGATTCTAATATAATCTTATTAGATTAGAATGATCCTGATAGATTTCGATAAGATTTTGTACTTAATCCCTGTGAGTATTTAGTAGATTTAGATTTCTGGTATGATTTTGTACTAGATTCCTAATAGTAGATTTATCTGGTAATGAATTATGTTGGAGTTACTGTTTGCTTATAAATTTGAATTAGTCTTATGCCAAAACATTTGTTGGTAAAGATTTTTTGGGGCTTACATATGTTAAATTTCCTTGAATATCTCTTATAGAGAATTGTTATCCATAGTGACACATTGTTATTCACAGTGACACACACTATGATATACGTTATCAGATTATATACTAAGTGTGGCCTTTAGAGATAAATAAATATGTAGGGTTAGATTGATTTGAAAAAAAAACAATTTTCACTTATACTTTATAAAATTTAAATATTTTGTAATTGTATATGTAAAGACTAAGTGTGGCCTTTAGATATAAATGAATATGTAGGGTCGGATTGATTTAAAAGAGAAAAAAAAACTTTCTCTAATACTTTGTAAAAATTAAATTTTTGTAACCCTATATGTAATCTTTAAAATTTGAAATCTTCCATTTTATCTTTAGCAATATATTGTCTAATTACACACTCAATTTTCTCTCTTATTGTATTATAAATAATCAAAATAGGCTCTCAAACCACCCTCAACCCCTAATCCAATTAAAAACAAAATGATAAAATTATTACTAGTGGCCAGAGGGTTGGCCATTGTTGTCAGTAGGCTCGACCAAATAATGAAATATAGAAGAACTATTTAATTACCATTTACAGGAGTCAAACTCCTAAGGAATCAAAATGTTTTCTTTATAATAGAAGAATCAAAATGTTTCACAAATTGTTGATGTAAAATTGTGTTATGTTTTTTCTTAAAGTATTCAGGGTTAGTTTTTTCTCATTCTTTTCTTCTTTTGGGGAATGATTAAAGCTCATTTGGGAATTCGGTCTAAAAAAAATATGATCATATGAACGAATTAGAAAATCGTAAATTATAAAACGAATATAATTATCATTTTGATCTCATGCCTTACCAAAAGAATAAATATTGATATCGAAAAAATTCAGTTTAACAACTAATCCCTCCGATTCTGAAGTCTAACCATATCATTTAAATATTTGCTTTTATCAAGGCAAAACATTGGGAAAATCCAATATGCACATTAATTTTGTATATTTTTTATATTGACTAATCAGCTAAGCTTATCTTATACACTTTCTTTCAAGAATAAAGACGTACTATTTCTTTCAAGGTAAACGACCATACTTATCCTTTTGTGGCGATAGTGACACTCGAGAAAAATAAACATATTTGATAACTTACTTATAATCAAATACAAATTATTAAAAGTAAAATAACAAAATTCAATCAAATTCGAATATATTAGAGATATATTGTCTAAGTTAGTTTGTCACATCTGTAATTTCAAAGTGTTTGTTGAAGTAGCATTTATGAGTTTAAAATATATTGAAAGTGACTTATTATTGCAGATTTATAATATTCCAGACCGTATGTTATGATGTCTATGAAATTCTAACCATTAGTACTCAAAGTTTTCAAAAGTCGAAGTCACTTTAATCAAATATTATGATATTAATTTTGTGAACTACATAAAGAACAATAATTTATTGTATATTTATAAGATTTTTTGTCAGGTAATTAAAGTACTATTTAAAATTATTAATCGAGCTAAAGTACATTTCACATTGGAATTTAAAAAGTCTGATCAAATTTGGAATATAGTACCAGATCAAATAAGTTAATATCACTCAATTTTAAACCCGTTATTGTTAAATTAATTCCCACAATTTTTTTATATTAATTAATCGAAATCTACATTTATAGATATAGAGTCAATTCAATTCATATTAAAGAATTGTTGGTCAATCTCAATCTCACGAGGACGGTCCATTCGCCCTTTTTTGGCGAGGCGAGAAGTAAGAAGAAAATATCTGACTGACATTGCCCAAAGATATTATCGCCACTGCTGACCTGGCACCGCTTAAAGCCACTGACACGTGTAAAAAGTGTCGCCAAGTGGAGCCTTCCACCGGCCCCTACCTTCTAACCTCCCTAGTCCCTACTCCTCTTCATAGAAGGGTTTCCTTTTCCCCATTTTAGATATTTTTCCTCTCATATTTTTCTCTGCGATAAATTTTGGATTCTTTGGGGAAAGTGAAGTCTGCATTATCTCCAGAGGAGAATGGAAGAAGATAATCTGTCGGAGGCGACGGCGAATCTGCCGTCTTCCTGCAGTTCTGAGTTGACCCGCTCCAACTCGGACGTTTCGTCGTCCTTTTCTGCTGAGAATTTCAAAGATAGTTTTCACCACTCTGTTAATGTAAGACCGGTGATTCTTAATTCGAACTCTGCTTTTTTATTTTCTTTATATGAATGTATATCTATTGTGATTTGGTTCAACTTTTGGTGTTTAATTTTCGAATAATTCAAAATTTATTCGGATCATTATTCTCAAAATGGATAGGTAGCAAAATTATTATTCCTGCTTGTGTTATTAAAACATTTTTATCCAAATTTCTCAATTGTTTCATAATTTTTGTGCTAATTGTGATCTGTAGCATTGTGAAATGAGAATCTCGGCCGTGGTTTTAACTGTTAAACATACAATTGCGAAAAGGAACGGATGTGGATTTATAGTGTAGGTTAAAAGGTGAAGAGGAAATTCATCACTCTGTTTTCATTTTTATATAAAATCTTACCGTATTATGTTTTGTTATCTTGGCCACTTTCATCGGCATTTGTTATATTATGTTTATGATAACATCTTATGCGATCCAAATGTTTCCTTAAATGGCATGAAATAATTGTGTGTAAAAATCTGTCTGTCAGTTTGCAACTTCTAATTACTGTTGGAAAACTAATAACAGAATCAACGAATTTCGGAAGTAAAAAGCTTGTAGCTATGCCTCTAGCTCTCAATATTTTCATGATAGTGTTTGCTTGCTATATGTGCGGTTTTGATATCTGAATCTTAAGTTGAATTTTGAGATAAAACTTAGTGCCAATTTGATGTAATTGGAGAGGAAATTGCTATAGGTAATGCTTTTTAGCATGAGACATATTTTGTTGACATTAATTTTCTTCGTGAAACCCGCATATCTGATATTGTTCTATAAGTATATCTTTGTCATTATGCACTTCAGTGAAGACATGGCTGTTAGTGTTACTTAACTATAAGTAAAGTGAAAGATTTGTCTTCTTTTTTACTTTCCCTTCCGGGAAAAGCCAGTTACTCTAGGTAGTTTTTGAAAATGGATAGGTGATAGCTCAAGGAAGGAATGTGAATAACAAGAATGGATAACAACACTTAGTTAATAACTGATTTATCGTGGATCTTCATCAACATTTTCCTTTCATATACTGTTATTTACTCCTTGTATTTACTCTTTTTAGATGTTGAAGACATTATCACTTTCTTTGCAACTAACAACAAGCTTTTCATTATCACTTAATGAATACTAAAGATACATGCACCAAATAATGAGCAATTACTTGTAACCTAAAGAGTACTTTTTTGTTCTATTCGATATTTTCCAGGATAGCTGCTTATCTATTTAGGCTTATTCGTGATTTGCTACCTTAGTATTCAATATGCTTCTCGGTGTAATGATGAAGCTAAATTTCAGTAACTATTGCAAATGTGAATGTTTCTGTTTCATGATAAGATTGTCATATGCTCTGCTTCTGCCATTTTCTTTTCTCCTTCCTTTCCAAGCCCAACCAAAGAAAGCAAAAACGTGAGTGGTGTTTATGATTTTATTGAACAGGACAATTACATGACCTGGACAAATGAGAAGCATAACAAATATCTTGATTATCTGGAAATGTCATTTGTCAGACAACTGCACTCAATGGATTTGCTAGCATGGTGTACAGGCCAGCCGGATGGAAGGTCTTCTCAAAAGCAGCTTGCTGATTTCAATAAAAGTTCTGAGCAGGTTTGGATTACCGTTTCAAAATTTTCTTTTTATCTTTTCCTTTTGTACTGCTTCCTTGTTCTGTATTTTATATTTGAAAAGAAAACTGTGCAATTTTTACAGTTTCTTCTTTTTCTGGTTCCAGATCACTGTCCCGCAAGTTGACCAGCTTCTGAAGATTAACTCTAAAAGTGAGCAGTTTTGTTCACATACAACTGCTAATGATAAGGTAGATTCCCTTGGAAGTCCATTGGTAGGTTGTCTAAGGCAGACAAGTAAGATATCTGCTGCATCTTATGATCTCCAGGAATGTCACGAATTTCATGGTGAGGGGAAACGCTTGAAAGGGAAAATTATTTCTTCTTATGGACCAGAATCATTTTCAGAGACGAACCACTTGCGCTATTCATGCTGCCAGAATTCAGTTGGCAGTATTAGAGGTAATCTGCACTCAAAGTTTAGTAGACCATATCTTCGTTTTTGTCTGCAAGTGCTGCTTCGGTTTCTTAGTCATCCCGAGTTTTTTCATTTAGAGTATGGGTTTCTAGTAATTGTATGATTTTATCAATTTCCGTGTTGGGTAATAGTGGTGGAACCATTTGGTGCTTATGCTGCGTTTTTGGGCTCTAAACTCCACTTTTGCCAATTATAACTTTGACTGTACTTTCTATCTAGCAGGTGTAGTTAAAAGCTAATGTGTTTCTGTAAACTCATTAATGAACTTTATGCACGAGTCGCCAGCCTAAAAGGGTGTCCGAATGACATAATCGGCACATTTTCATATCCAAGTGCCTTCGATATAATTGCTGCTTTTCAATTTAGGGAATTGGTTAGTCTGTTAAAGGGGATTTAACCTGATCTTAATTCTTACCCTAAACCTGTGGATATCTTCTGTATTGGTGTTTCGTTTTTCCATAGGCCTCTTCCAACTTCTATTATATGGCTAAAAAGCATAAATGATGAAGTCAAAGGTGTTATATCTAATATTGATGGCAAAATGACTTAAACTTGTGGTAATTTATACTGCTGAAGATGCTTGAAAACTTGCACGAAATAATTTGAAACATATTAAGAAAATCATTCAAATTCTATTTCCATTAAGAGAGCTTCTGAAAAGCCACTTTTCTAAAAAAAAAATACCTGCCTATTTTTGGGGATTCATCCTTAAACACGAGCCATCTTTTCTACTCCTATTTCGAGCACTTGGAATCATTAGTTGATATACTGCAGCTTACATCGTTCTGACGATTGACTGATGGATTTCTGCAGAGGGTACAGATCAGAATTTTTTCGATGAAAATCATGAAGAGAGTCCAAGTATTGTTTCTCGGCCCAAAAGGTTGAAAACTGCTGTAGGAGATCCTTCAAGTAAAGATCAAGTAATATTTTTGTATAGTTTTTTTCGAATAAAAGATCAAGTAAATAGTAATATATAGATGCCTCTAGGTGTGGTGATTTAATTTACTTAGTTTTTGTGAAATCTGAACTCTCTATCTCTGAATATTCTTTCAGATCGTACCTTGTTCCATGGCTTAGGGATGTTTGTTGCAAGTATTCAACATTAGAAGAAGAAATTATGAAGGTTTCTCAGAAAACTCTTTTTGTGAGGGGGAACTGAGCTGCCACTATGACGCCTGCAATATGATTGTAATGATGAAGATTGATCGGAAGATCATTGATGAGAGACTAGTTGTTAATATGCTATTTTTGTGAGTTTACAACGAAACAAGGGAAGTATTTAACATTATTAAGCATTTTAGGTACGCATTAATATGGAATTCCTCGGCTTTACTGTAGATGAAAGTAGGATATTAAGATTAGAACATACATCTTAATCCCCATTCCCACCCCTTTAGATTTGTTTCTGTTCTTTCTCAGGGTGGAATTTTGTCAGAAGTCTTGATTGTCTAGTGTTGCCACCTTGAATGAATGCACATATAGTTTGCAGAATAGGTTCTTTAAGTTTTTTTCTCTAGTTGAAGAGTTTTCATGATTCATTAGTTCAACCGGGTTTCGACAGTTCGAGTTTTAAAATTTTATATTCTGTGAAAGTTGAATTATTCCTTAGAAGAAAGTTGGGGCACGATGTGAAACTTGAGATGCGAGTGAAAAAGATAACAAAATTAAAAAAAACAAAAGAGATGATTAATTTTCATTTACTAATTTATTGGAGTTTTCAATTATGACCTGGATATTTGGTCAGCTAATCATGTTGTTTTATGGTACTAGTTGTTGAAGGACCTAATCCCTGTTATAATTAGGTCTGAATAGTGTATTTGAAGGGATACTCCTTCATTAAAGTTACTTGGGCATAGGAATCGGGTAGCCCAAGTGGTAAGGCTACCCGGCCACGGGACGGAGGTCCTGTGGTCGATTCCTGTATCTCCCCTTATGGGGCAATAAATTCTCCTCCTTGTGAGGTCAAGTTCCCTCCCCGGCTTGGGACATGCTACAATCTCCCGATCTAGAGTATTCTCCGCTCTTCCTCTTCGGGGGCAATCACCTTCGGGCTTCGAAAAACTTCAAACAAAGTTGATTTTTTTTGCTAAGTATTAATTCCCACAAAGTTGTGTGTTTTCTAAAACTTCAAACAAAGTTGATTAATTGGCTGTGGAAAGTGTAGCAGTTAGGCAAAAACAAAATGCATTTGTTGTCTCCTTTATATGCACCATCCTTGCCTCTGCTCTTTTAATTTGTCCAACTAATTTTTTTAAATAAAGAATTCACATTTTTAAATAAAGAAGTGAAGGGCAAGATAATTACGCAATTATTTTTGTCTGTTATTGAGGAAACTATACAATATTATTTATTTATATCAAAATGTACAAGAGTATTTAGATGCTTAGAGACATCCTCTAGTCACACTAAAAAAAAGATGCATTACACACAATTTTAGTAAGCCGATGAGCAACTTAATTACATAATCTATTACGCAATTGATTGGTGAAGTTGTTTGACAAATGAACATATGTTTTGTTTTATTGTCATCACAGATAGATAGTAGATATCTACAAGTGTGAATCGGATTAATGATACATTGTTCAAATAGTTAGAGTTGAAAAAATGGTAAAAGTTAAAACGGTAAAGATCGAGAGTACAATTCTTACTTTGTACAGTTAATTAACTATTTGTCTGTTTATCCCAATTGAATAATTGAGCTAATAATGTCTTCCTTACCTCCATTATAAAAGTAAAGTTAAATTATAATTTATGGGATGAAACTGAGCTTTCTACTGTTACCCTTTCTCAGTTTTCTTCATCTTTCTGAGACAATCTATGAGACGATTGATACGCCCATGGTCTCGTAGATTGTTGATTTCTAAGAAAGGTAATGAAACTTAGCTTGCTACTGCTGTTCCAGGATCTCGAAGAAGCTGCTGCGAAATTTTTTATCATATATTTATTTATTTTTACTATTTTTTGTGTTGTTTACTTGGTCCGGGGTGTGAACTTTTATATGTTATCAGGGTGTTTACATTATTGTATAACTTTTATTTTTCTTCTATTTACGTTTTATTTTTTGATTGTAATGAGCTTGGCTATTTTATGATTAATGGGTAAATTTTTATTTAGCAAAAAAAAAATTTAAATTATAATTTTATTTATGTTTTGCCCCTAATAGTTTTGGCAATATTTGATTTGGCCCCTCCACTCAACTTGAGTATTCCCAATGGAAGCGTGGACTTGAACACCTGCAAAAAGCAGCACCTTCAAAGCCTTCATCTTCACTCCTAATCCTTAAACCCTTCGCCACTTCAAAAAATCCCACCTGACCAAACGTATGATCTCCAAACTTCTTGAAAAAAGTTGTCTCCTTTACACCATCGATTCTTATGGCTTCATTAATTCCAAGTCAAAGGCATTCAAGAACCGATGACCCATTTAAATTTGTTGGATCATCATCGCAGAATGGAGATAGTAACAACAATTCCAAGAAGAAATGGTCGATTTGGATTCCAATTTTTGTGGGTCTGGTTGTAATTGCTGAGATTGCTTTTCTGGGTAAGCTCGATATAGCTAAGAATGCTGACCTAGTTAACTCATGGGCTGACTCGTTCTACCAATTTACGACCTCTTCTTGGCTACAAAGTACTGTTGTTGATGGAGGAGGTGATGAATCTGGAATGGGTTTTCTGAGTTTGGGAAGTTCCATAGGGGATGGTGGCGGGAAAATCGAGGAGGGAAGTTGTGAGGAGTGGTTGGAGAAAGAAGACTCTGTTGTTTACTCTAGGGATTTTGAGACTGACCCCATTTTTGTAACTGGTGCTGAACAGGTTTGCTTTTATTCCTCCTCCTGTTTAAGTTTTCTAAAGGGTAAATTAAAGATTTATTTTGCTTGTTAATTTTGCTACTCCCTCTATTCCATAATGAAAACAAAAGGCAAAAGCAAGTTATTTTATTAGTCAAAATATCAATATTACTCTCTTTAATAGAGAATTAGTGGTATACAAGCCATATTAAGAGAGTAATATTGATATTTTTACTAACAAAGTACTCGTTTTTTCTTCGTTAATAGTTGATGTCTTAAAACACTTATATTATGGAATGGATGGAGTAGCAAAACTAAGGCCAGCTTAGATATCGCTCGACGGTGGGTAAGCAAAATAACAGGAGTTTAAGGGCGAGAATCTATACAGGAGTTGTTGGGATTTTATGATAGTAGCAACTTTAATGACGGCATAGACAGAACAGGAACATTGAGTTTCTTTTGGTTGGGGGGTGGGGATTTGTGGAGGAGTTTTTGGGGAAATATTAGGGGCGAAGTTAAGGAAAAAGTTATTAGAAGTCTAGCAAATCAATGCCTAAAGCAATTTAAAAAAAAATGTCGGGAGGGGCGGCTATGAAAGCCAGGAAGAATAGCTTACTAGTTGAGTATCGCAATTTTATTTTATTTTTGTATTTCAATTTTGGTATTAGATGTCAAAATCTGTCATTTCAGAAGTCTGGATGAATTTCTGTTGTCATTGCCTGTATGCCAAGTTCCATTTCAGATAGAAATGGAAAGATGGTGGTCACTTTGTGTAACAGTAGAGTGGAAAAAGATAAATAAAAAGAGGTGCATGATTTTTGTTGGTACAGGTGGAATTCCTGGTGAGCAAAGATCAGCTGCAACCCCAAAAGGTGCGGTTTTATGCAATTATTTGCCGTTCCTTAGTTGCCTGTTAGTCTGTGGGAAATGGGATTTCCTTATATTTTTAGCTTACCCTATCACCATAAAAAACAGGAATTTTGAAGCGTTAGTAATGTCTGCTTTTTCTTTTTCCCCTTTAGGATCTGTTGCTGTCGTGTTATATGGCATGTCTTACTAAACTTTACTAAATGATATGTAGGAGTGGAAGACCTGTGCTGTCGGGTGTAAGTTTGGATATAATTCCAATAAGAAGGCTGATGCTGCATTTGGTTTAATTCAAGAAAATGGCGTACCAAGTGTGCTTAGGTCAATGGAGTCTGCACAATATTATCATGAGAACAACATAGATATCGCTCGACGGTGGGTAAGCACAATCTAAGGATGAAATTTCATTTGATGTTTCATTGACATTGTTGGAGATCTTGTTACAAACAGTCAGATTTTACATTATATCTTAAGTTGAAATATCTTCAGAAGAATGCATCCTCACGCATGCAGGCGAGAGAAGATGTGGAGAGAATATGTTTGGTGAATGTTTCAATTTAAAAATCTTTTAGTACGATTAATGATTTTCATCCACAAATATTTTTGTAACTGCTTTTTGGACGTGCAATGACAATCAGTAATTACTTGATTGTAGAGAATATGTTCTATAGGCTGGTTCCATTGTGTACTTGAGTTTCCGGTTTACTTTTTTCAATCTTTCGTGCTGTTTGGTACTTGGGACATGCTAATTTAAGTTAATGTACGGTCAATGGTGCGATGGAAGCTATTGGTCAAACGTTTGATTCTAAACATCAACTGAAAATGCATTAGCCCGTTATGTATCTGTGTCAGGAGATTAGTACATTGTTAGGTTTCACCTTCAGTAAAGAAGAGGTCTTTGTTTTGAACTTGATAATTCTGAAGTCTTCTATTGGAATGAGGCTCGCTTATTGTATTTACGAAGCTAGTTGCGGGAAATTGGAAAAGAAAAGGCAAAGATGCATTTTTCTAGAAAGTTGTCATGGTTATAAAGTTAAATCTGATTCATATTAGTGTATCACAATTGTTTTTTACTCTTGATGATTGTAAAGCATTAGTCTTTCAATAATTTTCTGGTTAAGAAATGTCAATATACTAACTACTGTTCTTTTTTCTGATGTTTAGGAAGGGATATAGTATTGTTATGACAACTAGTCTTTCTTCAGATGTTCCCGTTGGATATTTCTCTTGGGCCGAGTATGATATAATGGCTCCAGTGGAACCAAAAACTGAGCGTGCCCTGGCTGCTGCTTTCATTTCTAATTGTGGTGCTCGCAACTTTCGGTTGCAAGCTCTTGAAGGACTTGAGAAGTCAAACATCAAGATTGATTCATATGGAAGTTGCCATCGAAATCGCGATGGTAGAGGTGAGTTGTGCTATTGACGCTAAAATCTGCAGAAACAGGTCTAATAATGGAATTCCCATAGGCAGATTAGTTTAAAATTTGTCAAAGCAAATAATACTTTTTAAATGTCTTCTCGAGCGCTGGCTCTATTTAGTGTCTTCTTTAAGTGAGTTTTTTGCTGCTTTAACAAGGCATTCGATCTTTTTTGGGGTTCTACGGAGCATAATAAATACTCTCGTTTTTTCAACACCGCAGTTGGTATGTTTTTTCAACACTGCAGTTGGTTTTCTTTGTAGAATAGAAACTCTTTCTCTCCAAGTATGAAGGCATTGAAAATCTGTACTTGCAGATCTTGAATATGGAATATTAGTTCACAATATGATGTATAATATCTAAAACTCGCTAGTGAGACAAACTAGTATCGGCACTTAGCTGACGTTGTATGTTTCCAATTGGATTTCAACTATATTTGCAGTGGACAAAGTGACAGCATTGAAGCGTTACAAATTCAGCTTGGCTTTTGAGAATTCCAACGAGGAGGATTATGTCACCGAGAAATTCTTCCAGTCTCTTGTAGCTGGTACTGTATAAAATCTTATTGCTTAGATATGGCAGTTTCTGGTTTCTGTATCATAGATGTCTCTTGAAATAACAGCACTCTTTTGTTTTAGTATTTTGTTATGTTCTACGGTAGAAGTTTTTACTCGGCAAATGTCATAAGGGGTTTGGATTCTTATTGAGAAATTACTTAATGGGATCACTTTGATGCTTCGATATTTTGCTGAATGAGGTGAACATGTCCTTGTAGGATCGATTCCCGTGGTTGTTGGGGCCCCGAACATCCAAGATTTTGCTCCTGCACCTGGTTCTATCTTACATATTAAAAAGATAAAAGATATTGACACGGTTGCCAAGACAATGAAGTACCTTGCTGAAAATCCCGGTGCATATAATGAATCATTAAGGTGAGCATTGTTCTGGTACTGTAGGTCAGGGCGATGAATTACGTTGTTCAACACTCGTCTTCTTTAATTTTCTGTGTCCCCCTTGTTTGTCGTAGTCAAAGCCTTACCACGGCTTCACATATCATAAATTGGAAGGTTTGTTTTACTGTCTAATTTTGGCATTGAGGTAACAATCGGATCTATTGGTATAGGTGGAAGTTTGAAGGTCCTTCTGATTCTTTTAAGGCTCTTGTTGACATGGCTGCAGTTCATTCATCTTGTCGACTTTGCATTCATTTGGCAACAAAGCTTCGGGAGACAGAAGAGAAGAAACCCGAGTATAAAAAACGCCCTTGCAAGTGTAGCAAAGGATCAGAATCCATCTATCATGTATACGTGCGTGAACGAGGGAGGTTCAAGACGGAGTCTGTTTTCTTAAGGTATTCTCATTTAACCCCTCGATACAATAAAGCGTCATTTTTCTGTATGCAGAATCAGTCTAATCTTATACCTCTTCCTGAATCGTTAATGTGTAGATCGGGTAATGTGACCATGGAAGCCTTAGAATCTGCTATATTATCGAAGTTCAAGTCTATTAATCACGTACCCGTTTGGAAACAAGAAAGACCAGAAAAGATCAGAGGAGGCGATGAGCTAAACGTTTACAGAGTATATCCTCTCGGCATGACTCAGAGGCAAGCCTTGTATACCTTCAGATTTAGCGCGAATTCAGAATTCAGAAATCATATAGAAAAAACCCCTTGTCCAAAGTTCGAGGTCATCTTCGTATAGATCACCATTTCCAGATTTTTCTTGCAGCAATCTATCGGAGAAAAAGGTTTCGTAGGAGGGAGAACCATTGGTGATTTCGTTGGATCTGTCCATTCATTATTTACGAAGCTGAAATTCTAAATGCTTCGATTCTGGTTTAACTGGTTATACTTACGACTTTTAGGCTTGTTTGGGATAAGATCACAAGTTTGAAATATTATATTAGCAACTAATGCTTGTAGAATTACAGAATTTTTTGTTACTACGCAAAGTATCCATTGTGTCTCAACATAATTGGATTAAATATTTGAATATAATTTTTGTTTATTGACCAGGAGTCTAAAGCTATTTTCCAAAAATTTGCACAACGTAAACTTTGTCGCGTATATATATATATATATATATATATATATATATATTTTTTTTTTTTAAGTCCGGATGGGCGGTTGTCCCATAAGGGGAGAAGAGAAGCACCTCACAAGAGGAGAAGAAAGTCTTAGAAAATGAGACGATTAAAATTTATCCCATGCATGAGGAGGGTATCGAACACACGACTTTTTTATTGTGGACAAACCCTTATTCAATTGGGTTGAGGAACTTTTGATCTTTGTCGCGTATATAGCTGGTGAATCACACATGAAAGTGAGTTTCCCTTTAATGTTTATTTAATTTTTAATAGTACTCCCTATTTTGTTTTCTATCCCCCAAACGTGATCCACATGGATGTACTATAAATAAATAGTACAAAACCACATAATAATGAGGAATAACATTAAAAAAAACACCAATCCTTAAAAGACACAACTTTTATTGAATTTTATTGAGTCAAGACAGAAAGAGAAAGGGAAAATGACCTAAATGGTCCTCAAAGTATTTACCAATACAAGCTAAGGTCCCCAAAGTATTTCGACTTCCCATAAGGTCCTGAAACTATTTACGCAGCTTTTAAGTAATCCTACCACCACTTTGGACGGTGGTTTCCGGCCAAGCATCAACAGGCCCAGGGGCAAAATCGTCCCAAAAAATGTATTCCGCATCTTTAAAGCTATTACAAATGGGTTTCGGCTAATTTGATGATTTGCTGCACCTATTGTTTTTCTGCTTTAGATTTGGGTAATGGGTTTTTGGGAAAAAATTGTGTAATTTGGAATTGTGGGTTTTGATTGATTTGGTTTTTGAGAAAGAAATCATGAATTAAGAAATTGGTTTTGATCAATTTGATGATTTGCTGCCTATACTGTTGTTTCTGCTCCAGATTTGGCTGATGAGTTTGGGAAAAGTTTGTGTAATTTGGAGTTTTGGGTTTTGGAAGAATGGGTTTAATTTATGTGTTCTTTTGAGGAGCTTTTTCTTTGTTGACTTTGTTAATTGCTCTTTCATTTCTGTTATTTGGTTCAGTTTGAATACTTAATTGAGGTTTTGAGAAGTTTCAGCAAGTCTGATTTTCTTGGGACGATTTTGCCCCTGGGCCTAGGGATGGCAATGGGGCAGATCAGGTCGGATATCTGTCTGATCCGATCCGCTCGCTCTGTCCAACATCCGCTCCGATCCGCTCCGGATAAAAAACGGGGCAGATCTGATCCGCTCCGCCCAGTCCTATTTTTTTTAAAAAAAAAATCATTAATTTTACCATAAAAATCATTAATTTTTTTTAAATTCATAAAAATAGAGCCTCCGACAAGTATAATTAATAAATTTTATACTAAATCAAATTTCAAACAAGTACAAATAGTATATTAAAATGAAAATTAAACATAATTAGGCCTAATAATAACAATATTATAATAATATAATATATATGGGGCAAAACGGGGCGGAGCGGGGCAAACACAAATACCAAATCCGATTTGCCCCGTTCGCGGGGCGGAGCAGATCTGCTCCGTTTTCTATACGGGGCAGAGCGGATCTGCTCCAAAAGGCATTGGGGCAGAGCGGGTCAACGGATCACAGATCAAATTGCCATCCCTACCTGGGCCTGATGATGCTTGGCCGGAAACCACCATCCAAAGTGGTGGTAGGATTACTTAAAAGCTGCGTAAATAGTTTCAGGACCTTATGGGAAGTCGAAATACTTTAGGGACCTTAGCAAGTATTGGTAAATACTTTGAGGACCATTCAGGTCATTTTCCCAAAGAGAAAAGATGCAGTACAAGTAGTTATCAAATGAGAATGCAAAGGCTGGCAACTCGTGGTTGGACCACAATAAGCAGATTTCCCAATTTAACTCATTCACTTAATCGTGCTCATGGGGCTAGAGAGGAAGTGTTTTTTTTCCGATGAATTGCAAACTAATCAAATTAAGGGTAGGTTTGGATTGGATCAGATTTTATTCTCGGGTATTAAATCAATCTGAAATCGAAATCGAAATTTAAATAATTTAATATTTCAAATTTTATTTTCAGACTTAATTTGAACCTCAAATTGAATTTCAAACCTAACAATATCCAAATCATACTCGATCCAAAGTACACCATACAATAACTTAATAATTCAAGCCTTGGGTTTTGCCACAAGACCCTCCAAATACCCAATAGTTCTTTCCATGTAAGAATCATGAAGTTTTCTGTCTCCAAATATTTCTTTAATTTCCTTTGCTTTTTCTCTAAATATTTTCCCCTCATCTTCAATCATTATCAATTTCACTAACTCAGCCACTGAGTCCTTAGTGTAAGTACCTTCCCACTCATTTCTAACCACTACTTTTCCCACTCCATTTTCCTCCAAAATCCTAGAATTCAAACCTTGATCTATCAAGAATGGAAGCATTATAAGTGGATGACCATAACTCAGCCCTTCAGAAATGGAATTCCAACCACAGTGAGTCAAGAACCCACCCACTGAGTCATGATTCAGTATCTTCACTTGAGGCACCCAACTCTTTTCTACCAATCCCCTGTCCTTAACTCTCTCCTCAAAGCCTTCTGGAAGTGTTACTGGATTGGATCCAGTATGAGGGATAGTTAGAGCCCAAAAGAATGGCACCCCAGATAGCTCTAGGCCTAAAGCTAACTCAGTGAGTTCGGACTGACTCAGTGGTCGCTCACTTCCTAAAGCAACATATACCACCGATCCTTTTTCTTGATTATCTAGCCATGTTTTGATTGAATCCCATTTCTCATTATTGTCATCATCATCCTCCGACACCGGCGGTGGTGGCAATAATCCAAGTGGCATCACGGGCTTCTTGTAAAGATCTTCCATAAGCTTCAACCATTTACCTGTTGGGATAAACCACAAAATTTGTCAAATTTACCTCTTCTTAAAATGACTTATTATTATAATTCACATATTATCTTTAACATCTTTAATTCTTATATAAAGTCAAATATTGTCGTGCAGATCCGAGATCCGAGAGCAGTGAACACTATCGATTCTCCCTATATGTGTTAAATCACTTGTGAACATATTGTCTAAATAGAACGTAAGAATACATTTTATTTACTAAAAAAAAGTATTTTTTTAGAGCAACTTGATTCAAGTGGCAGAATACTGCATTCGCTATGTTGACATTTGATGAAATTAAGAAAAAAATAAAGTGATTTTTAATTGAAATATAAATGTTACTTTTTTTATAAATAGTATTAATGATATACAAATCTATTTAAGAGAGTAATAATAATATTTTGACTACAAAATACCTTCTTTTTTTTTACTTTTCGTTATGTGGCTTATTTAACTTATTTTTTAAAATAATATTAATTGTATATAAATCTATTTAAGAAAATAATATTAATATTTTAATTAAAAAATACTTTTTTTTTATTTTTTTCGCTACGTGCCTTTAAAAAAAATAAGAGAATATCAAGGATGAGAAATTAAAGCCCAACGCAACAACATTATTTTACCTTCAAACTCATGACAATGTCTAATAATAATGACGTCAGCGCCAAGAATTGAATTAGCTGATCTATGAGAATCTGAAACTCCCATAAACATTCTCTCCATAGCCGATTTGAAAACTGGTATAATTTCATAAGGCTTATAGGCAACTTTAGTCTCAAATGGTACCCATGAAGGAGCCACCAGAAAATCTTCAATCCTAACTCTTGGGAGTGATATATTGAGCATAACATCAGTTGGTCCCAGAAACCCCAAAAACCAAGCATTGAAAGCACAGAAGAACGCCTTTGGAATCCCAAGCTTTGTTGCTAATGGCGGAATCCAATAAGCAGCAAAATCATAAATGACCAGATCTGGGTCCGAGTTCTCCAAGAACTGAGTCAACTCGGTCTCCAACCCATCAAATGCGATTTTGAGATGGGGAATATCATCAGTGTGTAGATCCATTGTGGATTCTGCATTTTCAGGGAGCCCATTAGTTTTAGGTAATGAAAAGGTCACAAAGTTTAAGGAATCGGCTAAATTCTGAGGGATTTTTGGGAGGCGAGGAAGGTTTTTTGGGGTGGTTATGAAGGAGATTTTGTGACCCTTTGAAGCTAAGGATTTAGAAAGTTGTAGAAATGGAAGCATATGGCCAAAGGCAAGCCATGGGACTAGAACTATGTGTAACTTCTTATCAGCTTCTTCAGCAGAAATTGGATTCTCATGATGAGAAGATTCAGATGCCATTGTTCACTACTTTTCTCTTTCCTTCACTTACTAGTAGTACTATATGACTCAAGACTGAGTTAGTGATGCAAAAAGTATGAGCGTGGATTGTGAATATAAATAGAGATTTCAGGTTGTTTAGTCCGGCCATACTCGTCAGAATAGTTGGTAATATAGTGTATCATTTCATTTCAATGATACAGTATTGATTTTCTTTTCCCTATATTTTTTTTTATAAAAAAATTGGTGTCAATGAAAATGATCGAATTCAAAACAAATATACAATAACTCTTTTATTTTATCAATAACTCCTATATAGTATACACTAAGACCGAGCTCGATGCCAAAAGCAAGAGAAATTTTATTAATCCCGAAAGCGCTATGAAGAGCAACAAAAGTCCACAGACCGCCTAATTTAAAGTTGTGAATATAAATAGAGATTTAAGATTGTTGAGTCAGACAATACTCGCCAGAATAGTTGGTAGTAGTTGGTAATATTATGTGTCAACCTTAAATAGATATTTAAGTTTATATAAAGTCTGCCAATACTCTCTAGAATAGTCGGTACTTCCTCCGTTCCAAATTATTTGTCCACATTTCATTTTTAATTTGTCCCAAATTATTTGTCCACTTTCTAAATAAAGGGTTCATTAATGATGGTTTTTCCAATCTTACCCTTTACATTAAAAATTGGAGAGAGAAAAGATGGTGAATTAAATTGAAAGTAACATTAAATAGGGTTATGTTTGACATTTTATCATATTTCACTATAAAATTTGATGAAATCTTAATTTTCGTGCAAAATACAAAGTGGACTAATAATTTGGGACGGAGTGAGTAATACTCCCTCCGTCCCAAATTATCTGTCCACTTTGACAAATACACGGGTATTAAGGATTTGGTGATTTTGATGGTAAAATATAGGTAAAAGTCTAAAATACCCCTCATTAATTTTATTAATCCCATTTAAAATTCATGCCTTTCTCTCTCTCTTTCCTCTCACATAACATCCAACTATCTCTTAAATATGTGTTGGAAAGTGATAATTTAAATTAACTAAGAGCATTCAATGAGGAGTTGGAAGAAGGGTAAACTTGGAAAATTTGTCATTAATACATACTTTATTTAGAATGTGGACAATTAATTTGGGACAAACAAAAATAGAAATGTGGACAATTAATTTGGGACGGAGGGAGTAGTTAATAATATGGTGTATCATTTAATTTGAATATTGCTGTATTAATTTCTCTCTCTCTCTCTCTCTCTCTCTCTCTCTCTCTCTATATATATATATATATATATATATATATATATTTTAAAAAAAAAAAGTTGTTGAGCCTGGTGTTGATCCAACATAGGAAACAACAACAACGTGGGTGTTCTTTTTTAATCATCATAATCAATCGAAACCAAAAGGTACCAATGCTAAATTACAACGAGGAGACAAAAGAGTAGTTTAGTTGGTCTTACATCTGATTCCTCCGTATTTGTCTATTGAAAGATTATCAGTTTAAATTACTTATGAAGTAATTTGTTATGAGTTTAAATTTTAGAGAGCAACTTAAAGTAATAAGTTATTCATAGAGTAATTTTATGGCGGATTTAAAGGGTAAGTGAGGGCAAATTTCCGTGCAGATCTAGGGGGCAAGGAGAAATTTATGGGTCTGTCCCTAAATAATTTATTATGAATTCAAGTCATTCAAAAATTTAAAAAATAATTTCATGTTGCATTGTCAATTTTTTTTATGCCAAGTCGAATACTAGTCAACCAAAAGAAAACATAGTAGGATTGAAATTTGTCGCCTTTTGTGGAAGAGTTAGACGGAATTAGAAATCCTTGTTTGGGGCCAAAAAAAAGTTTATGTTGTGTTTTTTTAAATGTTATGAACGAAAAAAATTATCATTAAAAATTGTGTCGCTTTTCAAATTGTTGGGAGCGGTTTCAACCCTTGGTTCTGGCAGTGGGGAGAGTACTTTATTTTGTAATGCTTCTGGTAGAGGGGTGAAAATCGTGTGTACTCATCTGTATACCTATTTTTGTGCTCAACCAATAAAAATTTGCTATGTGATCATTTTTTAAAATTATATATATAAAGGAATGAGTATACAAACAGACGGGTATATGCGATTATTTGCCCTGGTGGAGTCGTCCAGTGCATTATGTTTTTAAATGCTAAATATGGACGGGAAGATATGAACGGATGGGATGAGATGAGATTTGGAAAGTCTTACACAATGGAAAACGTACCCTCTCTACCTGCCCAATAAAAATTAAGAAGTGAAAACCATTGGAGAGAAATTCTTGGAGACCTAAAGATGAGAGGAGTTCAGTTTTTAAAACGAAGGAAGAGTTCAGAAACCATATGGAAAACAGTACTTGTCCAAATTTCGAAGTCTTATCACATTTTTTTTTTTTTGAGGATTTAAGATAACAAGAAGGTCGTCAAAATTGCGAGTAGGATCTAGAATTAGACAATTCTACGATTCTAAGACATAAATCGAAATAAATTCGACAAAAATCGTTGGAATCGTAGAGGATCGATAGGATCGACGATCTAACTCGTAAAATCGTTGGATCAAACGATTCAGTGGGGCTAATTTTGTCTACGTTCAATTCGACTAGACAAGTCGGTTCGCTTCAGTTAGTTTTAGCTTCGCATATAGAAGCGGGATTCATACCTAAATGTTAAGTGAGTTTAATTTTATGTAAGAAGGGAGTGAAACATAATGCATTGAGACGAAAAAAAAATCTCAATTTTGGATACGACACTTCAGGAGCCCGAGTGACGCTCTGATTCGAAAACTTGAATGATGGAGACATGAGATTGTAAAAAGTGGAGAGAGAACGAGGAAGGTTTGGATCGAAATTATCAAGAATGATATAAAATTGTTAAACTTGTATGATAGTATGATGTTTAATAGAAGAAAATGAAGAGGATGTATTCATGCGAACGACATAAATCTTATATTCATTTAGGTAGCCGACCTTAATTATTTGTGATTAAAACTTTATTTTGTTGGATATGACAGTTAAGAAGATTTGTTCCGGTCTTTCACTGTGGGCTTTAGAAATAAACCCGGATACAAATTGACCTTTAGAGCCCAAAGGTCTTGGGTTTTTGCGTGTTGGTGTTGGGTCTCTGAGTTGGGTCTTAATTGCTTTTTTCTTTCGGTGGACTGTCTCATATCTAAATGGTCCAATCAGTCATAGAAATTGGGCTATATACACCAATATCAATATGCTCTGCAGATATATTGTTGTGTTTGTTTTTTTTTTTTTTCAAAAGAAAATAATATCATTAATAGATATTAGGAACTACATGACAGAGGTCGAATTCCAATAGATCTCCTACCCTTTGAAATGAAGCATCAAGCATTAGAAAAATTACAGCTAACCAATGACTTAGAACATTACAAGACTCGCAGTTATAAAAAAAATCTAGAGAATAAATGTCTTATAATACAAAATTCTATAACCGTATAACTAAACACTACTACCAAAAAAGGAATAGAAAAACCGAGGTCATGCACAAACCAGAGGCCTTCCACAACCTACAGAGATCTTGTCTGCAAACTTTTTCAAAACACGTAAAATTAGGAGGGGAGATCAGCTGAAAACCGCTTAGGGTAGTTGGTCAGCGACCACGCCAGATGGACATAATGTCCGCTCACGATCCTCCATTCGAATCCATGTTGCAATAAAACTCTATCTTGAGGGATGTTTCTCCAAGTTTGAGACAGTTGCCCCCTATTCATTGCTTTCATAAAAACTTGAATTAAATCCTAAATTAAAACATGAAATAAAACCTAGTACTACCACGATATTGATATATATATACAGGTATGTGCAAAGCCGATTAATTAGAAAAATTGGAGATAAAAATATAAAATACCGTAAAATCATTTATATAAGTAGAGTTCGTAACATTTTTTTTTTAAAATAATAATTTTACCATAATTTTAACTGATTTTCATTCGATTTTTTTAGCCAGGAAGCATTTCCCTATACATATTGATAAGGGCAGATTCTGTCGTGGACTGCAAGCATGAGGTGGTCAGTAGACCACTGATCCACATTCAATCAGCATCACGCTTTTGATTAAAATAATAAAAAGCAAGTGGGGGCCTTATAAGAAATTTTTTTTTAATCAAAAGAGGTGATGTGGTTAATTTGCAGATAAGTGGTCCCATAACCCCCACATATAAAGCTCGAGTGCCTATATCAGAATTTTCCTATTGATAATACCATCCTCCGACCCATCAAATGGGCGTTTACTATTTGACATTGACTATTATAGGATTGCGATGAAAATATTGCGAAGAAAAAGATTATTTATTTGTTTAGTCTGCTAATTTTTAGATTAGTTTTCCTAACCATGCAAGTTTTCTTGAGTTTGATTTTTGTCCATTATCATGGTTTTTCTAAATCATTGTATAACTTTTATTTTATTGTATTTTTAGATTTTCCTTTAATTGTAATGACTTCGGCTATTTTGTGATTAATGAAAAATTTCTTATTCAAAAAAGATTCCAATCAAAACCAGAAACTGAAATGAAACCAATGGGCCACTTGTTTTTTGTTCGTTTGAGCTAAGAATAATTAGGGACAAAGACAGAGGTGGGGCAGTCGCTCTCGAAAATTTTAAAATCTTATTACATATAGCAAATTTTATATGCAGTTATAAATATTTGATCAAATTCGCTCTCAAATATTTTATTTACAATTTTTATATATAATTTGAAATGTACTTTAAATTTTTCGTCTCAATCTAAAAGTTCTGATTTCGTTTTTAGTATAATAATAATGCAGTAGTAGAGGCGGCTGGGTTGATAGAGTCGGGCGTGGTTTTGGCTCTTGGCTCTGCTCGGTGGCCAAATCGTAAGCCCTGCACTTCTTCCACTCCTTTTCTTTCCTATCCCGTTTCTTCATTGAGTTTTTCTTTTTTACATATTTTATTCTTATCTTCAAATGGACTCTGGCACCTGTGTTTTGACTTAATCGAAAGGGCTGCAGCTTTGTGATGAGTTTCTTTATAAAACACTAGTATTTATTGTCTAGACCTGGACTCGAAGCGGGATCTAGCCGAGTTTACAATTATTTGTAATTGCTATGATAAAATTAATATTCTAAAGTAATTTTAAAACTTAATCTCATACTTATATATATTAGTTAGACTTTTCAGATTAATTCTATATAAGATAGGCTACACATTGTTACTAAATATCAATATTCTAAATTTTAAGTGGTAACTTATTTTCAATAAAACAGGCCGGGACTATTCTATTCTTTTTTTTTTTTGGACATAAAGTCAGTATATGAGGTTTATGATTAATTCAATTGAAATATTTAAAAAATAATTTAAACATGCGACATTATATCACTTTTCAAATGACTTGAATTCTTAATCTTACAATGAATAAATTCTGAGATTAGAAGCAAGGCCGACTAAGTTAGTCTTTTGTCTAGGATTTTCTATTTTATTGTTTTTTTATTTTTGTCTTGCCACGATATGTCTTACCTGACTCCGATCTTTGAGAGATAATACAAGACTAACCCCTGTTTATACTAAGTAGGCCCATAAAAGAGTAAAGTATTGACCAAAATGGCGACTTCATACGTAAGTGTGAATCAATCCCTTAATATCTCTTAAAGAGCGAAACTGCCGAATTAATTAAATAAGATTTTTAATTCAGTGCCTCTTCATCTCCGGATACCCCTGCCTACCTTATTAATTCACCTTGGCTCAGGTGCTGAACAAGAAAATTCAGTATATACGGGACATGCTTGTCAGCCATTGGATTTTGTACTTTTGTACTGTTTGATCCAACGGTTGTATAAAAAACAGGGGTATTTTAGAGATAAACTTTGAGACTCTCTTTTTCTCTTTTTACTTGTAATCTGGGTGTTCAATAATCGAGAACATGCGTTCAATAATAAAAAAGCGTGCGTTCTATAATAGAGAACATGTGTTTATCGGCGAGAACGCATGTTCAATAATCAAGCAAACATCGCTCACTAATAAAAAAATGTGCGTTCTCTAATAAAAAATGTGTTTATTGATGAGAGAACGTGCGTTCTCCCGAGAGAGACGTGAGTTCTACGAGAGAGAGCGTCGTTTCTCTAATAAAAAATATACAGAGAACGTGTGTTTCTCTAACGAGAACACGTCGTTCTTTTTCAAACCATGCAACTTTTCTCTCTCCTCCGTAACTCCACCTTTTTAACTTTTCACCATGTAACTTTTCTCTCTCCTCTAATAAAATTACATATGTACCCTTTTAGCTTTTCTCTCTCCTCTAATAAATCTCAACCATTGATCCTTTTAAAAAATGAAATCAACTACGCATATCGTGTCCCCGCATCGCATCGAATTAAAGCGCGTTCGAAAGACGTGAGGCTGATCTGTTATTAATTCAGTGCCTCACCGCACCACACGCCGCAACAAGACACGACCCAAGTGGCCCAATTTTCTCGGCCCCACACCAGAAAAAAAAAACAACCGAAACAGGGGCACTTCCGTAAAACAACATTAACGGTCTGATTTCATGTCCTGAGAATCCTTCATCTCTTTTGACGACCCTTTACTATCACCAAGAGTCCTCTGCTCTTAATAAGTCCATCCCTACAAAATGCTCTCACCTCCCGTTCTCCTCTCCCCAACTCCAATTCCCCTTGAAATTTCGGGAAAAAAATGGCTTCCCTTTCTGTCAAATTCTTGGCAATTTCATTGCCAAATTCTAATAATAATAGATTCTTTAGGACTAGGATTCAAGCAACTCCAGCTCAAACAGTTGCAGCACCCACTTCAGAAAGTAGTGTTAATGGTGAGAGACTAGAGCCAAGAGTTGAAGAAAATCAAGATGGATTTTGGGTTCTGAAAGAGAAGTTCAGACAAGGGATAAATCCACAAGAAAAAATCAAGATTGAGAAAGAACCCATGAAATTGTTTATGGAAAATGGGATTGAGGAGCTTTCAAAGATCCCAATTGAAGAGATTGATAAGTCAAAGCTTACTAAAGATGATATTGATGTTAGACTCAAGTGGCTTGGTCTCTTCCATAGGAGAAAACACCAGTGTAAGTTCAATAGTATGAAACTGCTTAAATTTACTTTTAAATAGTACTCCTTCGTCCTAGATTGAATGTCTTATTTCTTATTCATTTTGTATAGGAAAGTCGCCATTCAATTTGGGACGGAGGGAGTATAAACTTAAGCTATTTATGAATATTATAGGGGTAGCTGTTAATTTGTGATTAGGTACGACTTTTTTTTTAAATTTTTTATTTATTTATTTATTGTGGGGAGAGGATTCGACGTAATGAGGTTTCAGCCTTGGCTACTAAACCAATTTTTCATTGGCGATTAGTTACGACTTGTATATCACTACATACATTTAAAAGAGTAATATTGATATTTTAATTCGCTACATTTTCTAAACGATTCAGCCTTTGCCACTAGACTAATGCCTCATTAGCGATTAGTTACGACTTGTATATCACTAAATATATTTAAAAGAGTAATATTGATATTTTGATTCGCTGCATTTTCTAAACGATTTATATTTTCTAAACGATTTATATTACGGAATGGAGTATATATTAATAATTTCTATAGTATTTTAACAAAATCATGTAACAAAAATCTTGAGAATGCTAGCTTGATCAACCTTTAGTTTTTTTTTTTTAATCTTAGGATAGGTACTTCTAATTGCCTCTTATAACAGAGGAAATTTCCTTGTTCAACAATCAATATTGATGTAATGGTTCTTTAACTAGAAATTCATTTCTTCAAAAGATTACCAATCTCTTTCATTTTGATGAATGATTTAAAAAGTCAGTTTTCAGAGTACTTATTATTGTCACTTTTGTTATCTAGACGGTCGATTTATGATGAGATTAAAGCTGCCAAATGGCGTAACAACCAGTGCCCAGACACGATATCTGGCTAGTGTTATAAGGAAATACGGAAAGGATGGCTGTGCCGATGTGACCACCAGGCAAAACTGGCAAATACGCGGCGTTGTATTGCCTGATGTGCCTGAGATTCTGAAAGGTCTCGACGAGGTTGGTTTAACAAGCCTACAGAGTGGAATGGACAATGTGAGGAATCCAGTCGGGAACCCTCTTGCGGGGATTGATCCTCATGAAATTATTGATACGAGGCCTTACACAAACCTGCTCTCGCAGTACATTACTGCTAATTCACGCGGAAATCCTCTGTTTACTAACTTGTAAGTTTCTTAAAAAGATAAATAACGTTGAATATTTGATCAAGATTATTGTCTTAGGTTGTTGTATTAGTACTAACATTAGACAAAATTATGGTTTTTTTTTTGTGCAGGCCAAGGAAGTGGAATGTGTGTGTAATAGGTTCTCATGATCTTTATGAGCATCCCCACATTAATGATCTTGCCTATATGCCGGCCACAAAAGACGGAAGAATGGGGTTCAATTTGCTTGTTGGTGGCTTCTTTAGCCCCAAAAGATGTGCCGAGGCAGTTCCTCTCGATGTCTGGGTCCCAGCAGACGATATTCTTCCTGTATGCAAAGCCATACTAGAGACTTTCAGAGATCTTGGTACGCGAGGAAATCGACAGAAAACAAGAATGATGTGGTTGATTGATGAACTTGTGAGCATAACTTTTTTCCATGTTCTTGAACAATATTTTTATGCACTTGTATTTTTTCGAGCATATTAGACCCGTGATAAGTGAATGTAACATTATCCTGAATTGATTCTAAACTATGTAGGGGATCGAAGGTTTCAGGGCCGAGGTTGTTATGAGAATGCCCAAACAAGAATTAGAGCGAGAATCTTCTGAAGACTTGGTTCAGAAACAATGGGAGAGGAGAGACTATCTCGGTATCCACCCTCAGAAACAGGAAGGCTACAGCTTTGTCGGTCTTCACATCCCAGTTGGCAGGGTTCAAGCGGATGATATGGATGAGCTTGCTCGAATAGCTGATGAATATGGGTCAAGTGAACTCCGTCTAACAGTGGAACAAAATATCATAATTCCCAACATCGCGAATTCAAAGATTTCAGCATTACTTCAAGAGCTACTTCTCAAGAACAGGTTTTCACCCGAGCCACCTATTCTGATGAGAGGTTTAGTAGCCTGCACCGGGAATCAGTTTTGTGGGCAGGCTATAATAGAGACTAAAGTACGCGCATTGAAAGTAACCGAGGAAGTTCAAAGGCAAGTTTCTTTGACTAGGCCGGTTAGAATGCATTGGACAGGCTGTCCTAATACTTGTGGACAAGTTCAAGTTGCTGATATTGGATTCATGGGGTGTATGGCTAGGAATAAGGCTGGAAAGCCTGTTGAAGGTGTTGATGTGTTCTTGGGGGGTAGAATTGGAAGTGATTCACACCTAGGAGATGTTTATAAGAAAAATGTCCCTTGTGAGGATTTGGTTCCTTTGGTTGTAGACCTCCTTGTGGACCGTTTTGGGGCTGTCCGGCGAGAGACTGAAGAAGGAGATGAATAGATTTGATCTATTTCATCTTTACTACATTGTCTAGTTATGAAATTTTTTGTTTGTGGCAAGAAAAATTATTTTTTAGGCCAGTCGAGTTATCGGTAAGGGGCGAAAGATACATAAAAATGGGATAGTTTATGAAGGTTGTGAGAGTTCTGGAAGATGAACCTTAAAGTAGATATAATATATGGTTTGTTGTGTATTAAGACAATTTTTAAGAGTGCAAAAGTGTATTTTCTTCAAAGATGAATTGAAATTGAAAATAATAAAGGAATTTATTACTTGCAGCTGTTTTTTCTTCCCCTTTTTTTTTTTCTGATGCAGCTCCCTTGTTCATACTTGGTAGTAGTAGGGGTGTTCATGGTTCGGTTTGTTTCGGTTTTATACATTTTTCAAACCAAACCGAAATATTGGGTTTGAAAATTTTGAAACCAATCCAAACCATTTAAAATCTCAAACCGATGCATTCGGTTTGGTTTGGTTTGGATTGGATTGGTTTGGTTGCTCGGTTTTGCGAGACACAAAAATATTGATTATAAAGTTTAAAAAAAAACTTTATTTAATTAGTTAGTTGCTAAAAATATTTTAAAAAAAATATGCCTATTATTTTCTCAAGGTAAAAACAATAAAGAAAACAAAATAATAAAATATAAATTCTTGGTCTTGATCCTTACACTTCAAACAAATTACTTTAAAATCATCCTATAAGAAAAAAGAAAAAAGAAAAACACAAAAATTACATAATTATTAGTTCAAAATAGTGAAATACAATAAAATCTTTTGGTAAATCTAAAATCGCATACCAAATGATGACTTTTTAATCTCTTGGTTTAACACTTGAAGAACTTGCACTTGAAAATTCTAGAATGAGATACAAAATTTAACAATTATACTAGAAATCATTTTAAGGAAAAATATATTTTATTGCAAAAAAGTCCTTTAATATATATTATATATATTCGGTTTGGTTCGGCTTGGTTTATAATTTTTTTTAGACCAAACCAAAAATTCGGTTTTAATTTAGCTCAAACCGAAACCAGTCCAATGCTACGCTCAAACAGAAAATTCGGTTTGCATTGCTCGGTTTCGGTTTTTCTTGAACACCTCTAGGTAGTAGTATGTTTCAAAGAAATTCGCTTTTTGGTTGACCAGTATTCGAGTATTAACTGGCTAATCCGATAAACACAAGTCTAATTATAGAAAATGAAGTCGCTTCTTAAATAACTCAAACTTGTGACATTACTAATTCTTCGAATTTCATGATTGCTGAATTAAACCCACTTATGGTTGGAAAGATATCCTTAGCAGTTAGCACTGCAACCATGTATAAGCCAACTGGGCTGCTTCACATAACATCACAGTTTCAGGCTGAATTATGGCCCATGAAAGGTTTGATAGAGTCCAGTTGGGTCTTTCTTGCCATTAGGTTTCAGCCCGTGATGGAGCCCAACCTTTTGAAGAAAATAGCCGAAAAGGATATATGAAGCAAATAGGGGTGGAAATGAGTTGAGTTGAACGAGCTAAGTCTAGCTCAGACTCATCTTACACTAATTTTGCCTAACTCATAGCTCAGCTCATATTTGACGTGAGCTAATTTTCCCAGCTCAAACTCAGCTCATCAGTAGCTCACGAGCAGCTCAGCCCAGCTCATTTATTTACAAATATTTTTAAAAAAATACATTGACTTATAATATGAGTTTAATATCCAACTTATACAAAATAAATCAATAGATTTTATTAGTACAATGACATATAATATAAGTTTTATATCTCTAACCTAATTATAATATGTAAAGACTCCGGTAAAAAAAAGAAAAAAATCTTAGCAAAATATAAAATTAAACCAATGTAAACCAATAAAAGTTTAGCTACCAAATATTCTAATCCTTATTATTAAATGACAAAAGTCTTCTTATATAAGCAATTTAATTTTTTGGCATGTTTTTCCTCCTGAAAAGATAAAAATATAGTATTGTCATAAAAATAGTGTTTTGTAGAATAATAATTAATTATCACCAGTAATAAAAGACAAGTAGTAATACACTTCGAGTTTCTCTTAATGTCATAAGTGACTCGAGCCAATCTCCTTCACAACTCAATGCTTGAACTGTTTTCGGGCAAAGAAGCTAGATATGAATCAATAAATCTTCCACTTTGATAAGATGAGAAGATTGTAAGAGATTTCTAGGGGTTTCTTTGTTTATTTTGCTTGAGAAGATGTGTGCTATTTTTTTAAAGGGTATGCGAGGCTATTATATATATATATATATATATATATATATATATATATATCTCATGAGGCAAATGAGTCGAATTCTATCTAACTCAAACTCGACTCGTATTTTAGATGAGCCAAAAATCTCAGCTCAGGTATCACTCATTTAGCCGAATATCGAATCGAATCGTGAGCTACTCACGAGTCGGCTCAACTCACTTCCACCCCTAGAAGCAAATGATATAGAGGGACGAAATTAAGAGGGTAAGTTAGGTGGGGTGAAAATCGTTTGTATTCGTGTATCTTTCTATTCTTATACCCAATCACTAAGAATTCGTTACGTGGATATTTCTTCCCATTATATATACACATGCAAAATTGTGAGTGATTATATACACTCTACAGAAATGAAGATATACACGGGGACAAACGATTTTCTGTCGTTAAATGGATGAGTAAAAATACACTATATGCTACTATAAAAAAAATTCTCAGAAAATTTGAAAGTGAATAGTAAAATTATAATAAAAATATAAGGGGTGGGTAATATATTTGAATCATAAAATGTGTTGAACCCAATATGCAAAACATGGAAACCAAATGCTGTAGGTCCAAAATCATGCCAGCTCATCATCAAACCATCCAGTTCCACACCGTCCCACCATGACCCGGTCCAAAATCATGCCAGCTCATCATCAAACTATCCGCACCGTCCCACCACGACCCGGTCCAAATCCCATTACTACCCCTTTCTGACCCGTCCACCCCACCCAACCCCGTGGCCTATAAGTGTTTTGAACTGGCAGCCCACGTGGACACTTCCCTCCATATAAATAACCCCCTATTTGACATCTCCCCTGTTCTTCTGTGTCAAAATTTCCAAACCAAAAAAAAAAAACACCTGAACTGAGAACTAAGCAGAATCAACATCATGCAGAGGTCAACTAAGAGATTCAAACAAGAAGACGGAACTTCATCTCCACCGTCAAAATCTCCATCTACATCTCCGCCGCCTCCCCCAATTGCTCCTCCTCCCCGTATTTCTCGGGAGCACGAAATAAATGTCATGGTCGCCGCCTTAAAAAATGTCATTACTGGTTCCACCGCCACCTCAATGGGTTCAATTTCTTTTGAATCCTCCGCCGCCGCCGCTACTACTACTACTACTACTACTAATTCAGGTATTATTAATAATAATCAGCCATTTTGGCCTGTTTCTGATATTGAAATTACAGAGACTTGTAAGTTCTGTAAAATTAAAGGGTGTTTGGGCTGCAATTTCTTTGGGCCACCTCCAATTGATGATGATAATAATAATAATAAGAAGAAGAAATTAAAGAATGTCGCCGCGGTGAAGAATAAGAAGAATAAGAAGAATTACAGAGGAGTAAGGCATAGGCCGTGGGGAAAATGGGCTGCAGAAATAAGGGATCCAAGAAAAGCGGCTCGAGTTTGGCTTGGAACTTTTGATACAGCTGAAGAAGCTGCTCGTGCTTATGATCGAGCTGCTATTGAATTTAGAGGTCCAAGAGCTAAATTAAATTTTTCATTTTCTGATTATATATTGGCTGACGAAGAAGAAGAAAATTCTCAAGAAATTATGGAAGATAATAAAAAAGTTGAGGTTCCAATTAGTAGTCAAATGGAAGTTGGAAATAGCAGCAGTAGCAAAGAAATTGATTTTTGGGAATTTATTGAAGAGGATCAGATTCATGAATGGATGGCGATGATGGATTTTAATGGCGATTCTTCAAGTTCCGGCAGCGGGAATACTAATGGCGATTTTGATGGAGCTCCGATTTCGAATTTCCCGCCATGCTAAATATTTATTTTTTGTTTTTTATTTATTTTTTGGTTGAAGAGAATTTCATGTTTGATTGGGTAGAATGATAATCTAACTGGTGAGAAATATTTCTTATTAAATTTAGATTTATCATGGTAATGTATAAAACAATGTATTTTAAAATGAAATACAATGTCATTTTGTTTATAAATAATTACAATATGTTTTAATTATATATATATACTTTCTGTTTTTGTTAATTTCGTAATCTCAAATATAGAAATATGATGGTTACGAAAAGTTATATTTATATGTGAGAAACAAAACATTTTTTGGAGTAGTTGCAAAATGCATTGTTGAGGAATTGAATTTTTTCTAAAACCTATTAATTAAATCTTATATGGACAGGAATCCATTGAATAATTCATTATCAAATAAAATATAGAACGAATTCAAATATTCTTTACACATTATTGTCTAGAATTTTATTTTAAATCAATCCTCCAAAATTTCTCATACTACGTGTTTTCTCAATTTTTAATACATAATTATATATGTTTTCCCCTAAAAAAATATCTATTTCCATGAATTTTTATTTTAAAGCCCATCCAAAAAAAATAAAATAAAGAGGTGTGATTTGGATAGTACACCTAAAATATTAGTCATGTGCTTAAAGGAGTAAAGAATTGAGAGTATGATTTACATTTAACATGTGCGGAAATTCATAAACAAATACTAGGAAGAATCCACCAATCAGGGGTTTGTATTCTTTCTTTATTTATATTTTTATAGTCACTTGGCCACAAGCATTTCTTAAAGAAACCCACATAAAGAAGAAAAGAGGATGGGCCCATGGGACACCTGGCTGATGCTTGGAACTTAAAAAAAATAAGTAGAAAAAGTGACCCAACCTAAACGGGCCGGTTGTTTGGGTCTTGTGGGGGGGGGGGGGGGGGGGGGTTTAATGGGTGAGCCGCGCTAGCTCAAACTCAGTGCTCCAGTTGGATGGAGTTGGATCCCACACTCGGTATTGTTGAACGCCTAAACGTGTTCTAGAGGAAATATCAAGTTCATATAACTTTTTTATCTCTTTTTTCTGAAGTTGCGAAGTTTAATTTATGATCTTTTGAACTACGAGTTAACACTCATTTGGTAAGTTATTATCTAAGTAGTAACTCTTATTTATTTATTTTTTTTATTTAGGATTTTTATTTTTTATTTTTGATCCGATAATATAGAAATTAGGATATGCTTTTTTAAGATGTCTCGAACTCGCAAACTTACTTTCGATAAAACCTATTGGGTCAAAATAAATTTCATAGATTTGGACTAATTACAACATTCTACTTATAATAATTTTATTGATATATTAAAGAGTGTACTAGTATAAGATAATAGTAGATGTGGTAGTGTAACTTGATTTATTAAAATATGAGATCTATTGACACACCCATATTTTGCTTTGTTAACCCCCTCCCTCGTTATTGTAAAAACATTTTCTCTCAAGATTTCTTCTAAAAATTTCAAGAATTAGGGAACTCTTTTGAATTATGGATGGAATTTTATAAGAATCATCTGAATTGAAACAACTTGGTGTTAAAATAGAAGAAATTTGGTTAATTTCCGTCTGCAAAAAAGTTGCACGTGATTGAGGAGTGCTCTGCGTACACTAGTCACATGCGTACAACCAAGGCACAGTGGTAGTATTCCGGTCATATTTTTGTCCATGTTCTTGGCTCTATTTGGATTGGGTTTGGGTTTGAGATTGAGATTGATATTGGGTTTTGGCGGGAGAGGCTAAAAAGTGGCGGGAAATATTCAAATTCAAAATTTTGGCCTCTAAAATTGGCGGGAGATGTTCAAATTCCAAATTTTTGAGAAAAAAATTTGGAATTGAACGATTATTTGAAAAAAAAATTTGAATTCGAATTTTTCCCGCCCACTTTTTAGCCTCTCCCGCCAAAACCCAAACCCAATCTCAATCTCAAACCCAAACCCAATCCAAATAGAGCCCTTGTGTTTTCAATCATGTTTCCAGCTATCAGGGACTATTCTAGGGTGGGGGCCCTAGATTTTTTAAAAATACTACTAGATATAGTAATATATAGTAATTTTTATATGTAGTTCGGAATTTTTTTATCAAGTTCTCCCCCAAAATTTTTTTTGCAGTTTTTATAGGTAGGTCGGCATACTATTATAGTTTTTCGCCCCAAAAATACAATTTCTGACTTCGTCCCTGCCAGCTAGTGATCATACTTTCGACCATGATTGCTTACAAATAAGGAGCTTGAGGCTGTGAACATAGTAAAAAGGGTGTGAATATAGTTTCCAATCCTTCTAGTTCTCCTAGAATAAAGTTTTATACTTTTCATCAATTATAAAAAAGATAATATTGTACTAAATATACAGTTTCAACCACGACCAATTAGCGAAAACCAACTTCTCATGTGTACAAGAAGCATGCATGAACCTAGGAAAAATAAAACAAATAAGAAGCATGCATGTAGCGTGAAACCCATGGTAAATAATGAGGGCTATTTTGTTTAACAGATGAATTATTCTTGCTTTTAAGGTTTAAATCTTGGAGTCTATATAAAATATAATTAAAAGATAATTAAGGATGTGTAACGTAGAGTTTTGTTTTAAATTTCATAAAATTTGAATTGTTTAAGAGAATATGTAAAATTTTAAATTTTAAATTTTACATTAAGCTCGTAAATTCCAGTCTTTAGAGTAGTGATTTTTATATACAAATACACTCTCGTACTATTGACTATTGTTAAATTATTTTGTCATTATAAAATGCCTCATATTGTTTTTTTTTTCTTTTTCGTGACAGTATTTAAATATTATTGATACTACTAATTCAAATAGAATCTGAATAACACTTTGAGTAATTAAACAAAATTTTATGTATACATATAACAAATTAATTGTTACTCCTCCACATTAGAAGTCAAAATTTATTATCAAGAGACTTCAACTCTTACCAGTGTAGTAACTCATTGACATGGATTACATTGTAATGGGTGAAAATCCTCTATCTCATTTCTGTCCCCATCCCTATCCCCAACCAATCAGAATTTACTATATAAATATTTTTTTCAATTATATATACAGAAGGTGAATTGTGATTGGCTGGAGACAGGGATGGAGACAGAGGATTTTTTGCCCATTGTTATAGTACTAGTTATTGTGATAGAAACATTTTTTTTTTTTTTTTTGCTAAATAAGAAATTATCCATTAATCATAAAATAGTTGAAGCCATTACAATCAAAAGATAAAAAGAAAATACAAGAAAATAAAAGTTATACAATGGTGGAGACCACCATGATAACAGATAAAAGTCCACACCCCGGATTAGGTAAACACTATAAAAACAGTAGAAAAATAAATACATAATAAAATTTCTTCGCAACATCTTCTCCAAAATCCTTGAACAGTAGTAGCAAACTCAGTTCCAACACCTTTCTTAGAAATCAACAATCTACGAGACCATGAGCGTATCAACCGTCTCATAGATTATCTCGGAAAGATGAAGAAAACTGAGGAAGGGCCTAGAACAACTCCCGGTTTAGAGGAAAACTCCAGATCTGGAAGGATATGAAATAGATCTTGCATCTGAGTCTTGAATCTTGAATTAGAATACTTTGAAATTTTTTTATCACGATTTACGACAAAATGAGGGGATGAAGACACTAAAAGTGGAAGAAATATGACTAGAATGGTTGGATCTAGCCACAAAATAAAAAAATGAAGAAATTTCAAGAGAGAGAGAGGAGAGGCTAATATGTAAAATGATAGAAACATGTCTTTCATCAAGAATATTCTCTCAACTATTCCCATGATGGCTCAAACAACTAGTAAATAAATAAATCCGCTGGTAGAGGAGTTTTGCCATTCTTTTTCATGCTAACATCCTTGGTTATTTAATTAATTGGGGTATTAATCTTATTTTTATCTTTTTTTAGACATGTTCAAATTCATGCTAATAAAGCCAAAATTAAATTAAAATATACCAAAAGAGTGTCCCGAACATATGACAAATGAGTAGCAAAAGGCCGAGTTTGTAAATAATAGAGTTCTCGCATGGCAATAAATTATATTTGACCTTTTACATTGCACATTTCGCGATTTACATTCTCTATAAATAGTATAAGAGTTGTAGACTTTGCTGGTACATGATAGTGCATTAACAAAGCCTAATGTAAGATTATAGACGGCCCTCGTAATAGTGTGTTATTTCAAAAAAAAAAAAAAAATTATTAAAACAATTAATGTAAAGTTGGTTTTTTAAAATAAGTGAAATAAAAAAACAAACTAAGCTGTCACAATTACATTTGACATTATAGCCCAATTAAAAAAATCACTGATGTAAAAGTTTTGAGAAACACTTTTTTGTTTTGTTTGATTAGAAAGATTTTGCTGACATTACTATAAGACAACCTAGTACTAACACTTTAATTATTTAATCATATAAATGTAAGAATAATAAAGTAGAGCTTAATTTCGCACGAGCATCACAAGGTTCTTAGCCCAGTAGGGCGACGACCTGCCCACGACCTTGAGGTCGTGGGTTCGATACCCTCCCCGCACATGTGGTATGCTTTAAATTGTCTTCCTTTCTAGGGTTATCTCTTCCTCCTCTTATGAGGTGCTACTCTCTACCCAAAACTTTTGGGGTGTACGCCCAGTTGGACTTAAAAAAAAATTTCCGCACGAGCAATTCATTGCTTAATTCATTTTCTTTAATTTAGAATATCAAAAATCATAGGCAGCAGAAAACAGGCGTCGCTCTCAAATGTAGGGAAGCTTATGATTCGTCATTCATGATTCATGAGATAATTAATCTTCTTAATAGAGCTCCCGGCTCCTATGCGGGACACCTTTTGTTCCGTAGGGTGCGGGACACACTCCCAGCCGTCGGATGAGATTTTTTAACGGTTCAGATCTGGAGAGAAAAATGTTTTTTTTATTATTTTATAAGTCAGCCGCAACTTTTCTCTCTCCAGATCTGGACAGTTCAAAATCTCATCCGATGGCTAGAATTGTTCCGCACGTGTGGAACTTTAGCTGTTCCGCATAGGAGCTGGACTGCTTAATAGATTGATCTAGAAACTTAGGGGGGTGTATTCAACATAGATTCTATAGGATTTTTAAGGAGTTTTAAAGTCCATAGGTATTCAATTTGGATTTTAAAAAGTCCAATGAAATCTAGAGGTATTCAATATAGATTTTAAAAAGTCCATTAAAATCTAGAGGTATTCAATTTAGATTTTAAAGAGTCTATTAAAATCTAGAGGTATTCAAAACTCTATAGATTCTCATAGATTTCATTAAATGTAGGATTTTGATGGATTTCATAGGTTTAAATATGTATGGTGAAATCTCTTCTTTTTTCTCAAGATTTTGATTTTCTCTCATTAATATTAAAATTAAAATGTCTTTGATAATTTTATCTTATATTACAATTTTTTTAGTAATCTCATTTCTATAAAATTATAAGAAAAACAAAGAAATATTTCAAACTACAAAAAAAAAAAAAAGAGATTTTTTTAACATCGTTAGAAAACTCAATATGAAATGATTATTTCCCAAAAAGAAGTCATAATATCCAAACAATTTTCTTCTTGATCATCTTCAAATAGAAATTAAAGAAAGCAAACAATCTCTTCTCTATTTAACCATAAATTTCTATTTTTCAAACATGAATTTCATTTTACTGAAAGAGAAAATCAAAGAGAAAAAAAAGTTCAAACAAAACTTATCACAAAACATATCTTAACTAAACCAAAGAAAAAAATATCTGTAAGTAAATTATACAAACTTTGAACAAATAAATCAAAAAAGCCGCAGTTACGTGATCTAAAAAAAATAAAGACTACCGCCAAACTTTTTAAATTTTTAACAAAATGATTTAATTCCAAAAAAAAGGATTGATAAACATATGTTGACTTTGGAAATTCAACACCTTTGGATCTGTATAATACACCACTGAATCAGTCTTTTCTTTATTTTTTGGTGCTATTCAAATAATCTATATACTTTATAAATCAAAGAAATACTGATAAATCAATCTAATAAAATCTGATAGACTCTGCGCAGACTCTGCATAGAGTTAAAACAATCCATAAAGTCAGCAGAATCCATAGACTTTTGAAAATCAGTTAAAATCTTTTAAAATCCGGATTGAATACACCCCCCTTAGTGTTAGAGGACGGATTTTACATACAATAATTTTTTTGGAGAAGAGCAAAACATTATATTATAAAGAATATTTTGAAGAAAAAAATTCTTAAAAATAAAATATAAACTTTCAAAATTTAAAAGGCAGTCGTTACCCCACTCCCTTTAAATCTGTCACTGATCTTACCGCCTATGGAATTTCAACTTTAAAATAAATAATTTTTTTATTATTAAGTAGCACACAATATTAGTATATTGACAAGCATAACAAACGAAGAAGGTATTAGTTGAAATTCTATGTATGACACATTCCATTAAACTAATATGCTGTTTGAAAATTTCTCAAACTCCAACCAAACTAATTAAAAATAAAAACCGCATAATTAGTGTGATTTGTATTTTCTTGAACACCTCTAATATTTAGATTGAATTTTCTATTTGAATCTCTCAAAAAAAAAAAAAACATAAATATTGTTAGACTTTTTTATATAAAGGACTAAAGTGTAATTACTTACTAAATTAGAGATAGTAAACTGCAATACATATTTTCTTTATTTGTCAAATGGGACCTCATATTTAGATTGAAATTTCAATTTGAAAAACTAAAAAAAAACATAAACCTAGTTACATTTTTTTGTGTGTTTTCTTGAACACCCCTAATATTTAGATGAATTTTCACTTTGAATCTGTCCAAAAAAAGAAGAAGCATAGATCTAGTTACACTTTTTTGCATATAAAGAAAGGACTAAAGTGTGTAATTACTTACTAAATTAGAGATACTGAGATAGTAAAACTGCAATAAATATTTGGGTAAAAAGTACCCATACCCCTTAAACTATTTGGGTTTTGACCCTGAATTAAAAACTTCAAGTTTTGCCACTGAATTGTTCAGATGTGCCAAACGTGACCCTTCCGTCCATTTTTTCCATTATATTGTGACGGATGTTAAAACAAATGAGGGCATTTTGAACAAACCATTTTAAATCCTTAAAAAGAAATTCAAAATAACCCCTTAAATATAATTCTCTACCGTAAACTACAAACCTGATATACCATTTTGATCATCTTTATAACTCACTAACCAAGTTTGTAGCTCGACAACTTCGATTACCGTCCATGACTTAGATGACTACTTGTTTCAATCTTCATTTTGACAATTAATAAAATTGTAATATTTTATTAAATTGTAACAATTTAATATGGTTTGTCTATAATGCCCTCATTTGTTTGAAATTCCGTCACGATGTAACAGAAAGAATGGACAGGAGGGTCACATTTGACAAGTATGAACAATTTAGGGGGCAAAACTTTGGTATTTTTTTAATTGATGGTCAAAACCAAAAACTCAAATAGTTTAGGGTGTATGGGCACCTTTTACCCAAAATATTTTCTTTAATTGCCAATGGGACCTCATATTTAGATTGAATTTTCACTTTGAAAATAAAATAAAATATTAATCTACGCGCCAGGTAGGGGTCGAACCTACGACTTTCTGCTTAGGAAACAGACGCTCTATCCACTGAGCTACAGGCGCTTTTGATTTATAATGTAACTCACAAATTTTGTATCTTAAGTACTCCTTGCACATTTATTTTTAAACCAGAAGATAAATATGGCTAAATCAATTATCAATAAATTCACTAGCTTCATGCAGAGCAATTGAGCACCTATTTTAACTTCAAAGATGGCATTGTATGACAATTTTACCGGTTAATATGTATTTTTACGCTCCACGGGCATGACTCACCAACAGGGTCATATAAGGGGGTGAAAATTTTCTTTCCCCATTCCTGTTCACAACCAATCAGAATTTACTATATATACATTTTTTTCAATTATATATACACATAGTGAATTGTGATTAATTGGGGAAAAAAATGAGGACAGGAACAGGGTCATAGAATTTTTTGTCATATAAGGGCATTGGACTCCGAATCTCATGGAGGTAAATAAATATTTATGTTGAAAAATAGATGTTTTGAAAAGATAAAATTATAGTACGCTTCGACATTTTTCTACGGTCATGTCTTGTCTAAATATCGTAATGGTGAAAGGGAGTATCGTATTAAAATTTATCTATATAATAAAGGGTAAAAAGTGCATACGCCGCCTAAACTATTTCAGATTTTGGTCAAACTCAACTAAAAAATGGCAAGTGCTTTGATCCTGAACTTTTTTGAAGTATCAATGGTGCCCCTTCCATCCAATTTCTCCGTTAAATAATAACGGAATGTGCCCATATGACACATGATAAAAAATAGGGGAAAATTGGGAAAAAAATAAATTAACCTTTAAAAAAATAAATTAGAAAATCGAGGTTCGCCATAAATCTTTCCTTAATTTCTTCTTTATTTCATGTCTAGTGAAATCTCACTTTTTTCTGAAATGAAAAGCTTGCAAATTCCCGAGGAACAACTTAATCAATTTTTTTTGCTAAATAACTTAAGCGCGAGTTCCATGAAATTATGTTAAACTCCATGAAAGTTGTAACTAATTATACTGAGGTTTTTTAACTTAGTTTTGAGTAAAGAAGATATTCAATGTCTTCATCATATCCCATAACAACCTAAGCATGCCTTCCATAATTTTTTTTTGCCAGAAATTGAAAATACTATTTACTAATTTATCTTTTTAAAGATGAATCCATTTTAAAGATTAATCTATTTTTTTAAAAATTAATTTATTTTTGCCCAATTTACCCCCATTTGTTATCATGTGAGTGTCATATTGACACATTCCGTTATTATTTAACGGAGAAATTGGATGGAAGGGGCACCATTGATACTTCAAAAAACTTTAGGGTCAAGCACTTGCAGTTTTTTAGTTGAGGGTCAAAAATAAAATCTGAGATAGTTTAGGGGGCGTGGACACTTTTTAGTTTTTACTATATAATAAATTAATAAAAAAGCCATCATTCCTCAAAATTATAACACGATTTAAGTCTAACCTATAACATGGTGATTCATAATTCTTCACCTCAAACAGAACTATTCGAATGAAAAAATGCGCCACAAAAATAGAAAACCAGCCTAAGAAAGGGGCCACTAATCTTAGGACAGTCTCTGTAAGACTAACCCCACAGTCTTTTCATATCAATTGAGCGGAGTCCATATCTGTAGGCAAACTTCCCTAATTCATGTGAGAGGGATATGATGCTTGTCCCACAAGTACGGTATTATGATTAATTTTTCCCTAAGAAGAAAGACACATAGAGAATAGGCCCCACCAAACTCTAGGGGTGCCGACCCGAACCTGACTCACATAGCTCGAAAAAATGTGAGCGTGAGTTTTACCCCGCTTAGCTCGAAAAAAATTCGAACCCAAATAAGAATAATATATATATATATATATATATATATATATATATATATATATATATATATATATATATATATATATATATAGTACTAATTAAAAAGAAGAATACCTATAAAATTCATTTCTTTTGTTTTAGTCTATATAAGGATTTTTTTCTACGTTGTATGTAGATTTTTTAATCTTTGATCGTGCTATGTATTTATCTTTTTTATTAGTTTATTTTGTTTCAAGAATTAAATATTATTGTATTATTATGTATATTTGTATTTTTATCATAATTTAGTTTCATTACTCATTGTATTATATTATTCTTGCTATAGGATCTTTGTTTTTTTGCTAATATAAATTTAGTTTGTGAGATTAGATCGAGCTCACATTAAAATGTGAGTTGAGCGTGAGTTCAATATTTGTGAACTTTTTCAAGCTGAGCGTGAGCTAAACTTAACTCAAATACCTCGATTGACACCCTACAAAATGTAGCTCTAGTAGATGTGCGACAGTGGAAGGCGCACGTTCTAATATGCCAATTTGGCAATTTCATCTTCATCTCCCAGCTCTCTTGTCCAAACGTTTTGCCTACCGGTCGAGTTACTATGCTGAAAATTGTTCTATTATTAAATATAAAATTTCACGGTTTAAATTTTTTTAAATAAACAAATCTTGTAATTTTATAATTTATATAGTTTAAAATATGTGTTTATCAATTAAGAACATCTATTATTGCATAGAGGTAATACTTATCTATAGCACTATTTTTCTCAAAAAAAAAAAAAATCTATAGCACTAATAAAATATATATTGATTTTTTTTTATGGGAATTCAATTATATAGACGTGTCGTTCACCTTCCCGTACAAATCCTCCTACAAACAACATTAGAAACATCTAAATCGAAACCTATATATAATCAATCACACGGAAACCTATGTTATTGTACTTAAATTTATTTCGAATGTTGCCTATAAACCCTAGCTCATTCTCCACCCTTGCAAAACCCCTAAATTTCTCCACATTATCATCTCCTAATAAGATTTATCATCCTCCACTTCAATCCACCAATTTCCGCTGCCGTGCAACGCCAGACGTACCAGCAGGGCCTTCATTTCCGCGGTGGTTGTTTAATTTTCCGACGGCCGCTGTGGAAGCGATTGCCACCGGCGGGTTAGGGCAGAGCTCCGATAATTCAGGTTCATCGGCGGCGGCGGCGGCGGTTGAAAGGCGAAATACGAATAAGAATGCGAAGGTTAATGCCAAGGAGAGGTGGTCACGTGACCGAGAGAGTTATTTAAAGGACGACGGCGATGCTCTTCCTCTTCCGATGACCTATCCTAATACTACTCCGGTGTCTCCGGATGAAATTGACCGCCGCCTCCGTTGTGACCCCCAAATTGAGGTTATTATCTGTCGTTTAGCTGTAATATTTTACCATTTCCGTTTGTTCGCATTCTTCATGCTTAGAATTACTGTACATTTTACCAGTTTGGATCCTCGAAACACTATAATTATATAAAATTTTACTACATCCCTTCCTTAAGGGTACTCCCTCCATTCTTAAATATAAGACTTTCCTTGCAGGTTGCGAAAAACAAAAACAACAACATATTTTGTTAGTTAAAATACAAATATTATTCTCTTAAATATGAATTTTATAACACTAATTTTATTTAAGAGAGTAATATTGATATTTTAATTAAAAAACATCTTAATTTTTACTTCCTTAATTTTCGCAACATGTAATGAAAGATTTATATTAAGGAATGAAGGTAGTACTTTGTTAGTCAAAATATTAATATCTCTCTCTTAAATAAGACTTGTAAAGTAACATCTTATTATTTGCTTCCTTAATTTTCGCTACATGTACTAAACGATTTATATTAAGGAATGAAGGGAGTATTTATATATATCCTCAACTGAAAAAAATATACCTCAAACATTAACATAGGAGTGTATAGGGAGTAGTAGATGTAGTGGTAGATCTAGTACTGTTTGGGGTACTAAAGTAAGCCTTTGCTAGTCGCTTGTAATTTCATTGTACTGCTATAAACGCATAAAATTTAAGGTTCTATTTTAATCTAGTTTTGGTGATGGGGCATGTCATTGACGTATAATAAGTGTAGAGCACCACATGATTGAGATATTTCTGATTATTTTCCGACACTCATGCAATGGTTGTAGGATTGTAAGGAAGTTGTCTATGAATGGACCGGGAAGTGTCGAAGTTGTCAAGGATCTGGATATGTCAGCTACTATAGCAAGAGAGGGAAGGAGACAATTTGCAAATGCATACCATGCCTTGGGATAGGTAATGTCTTGGCATTCTGGAAATTGTTCTAATATTTTCTTTGTAATTCTGGTTTTAGCACATTCATAGTATGTCTACTTACTCTGGTCTCTTTGTCAGTGTCAACGTTCCACAGATATGTTTCTTTCCTCTACTATCTGAACATGAAAAGTATGTAATTTACATTTTAAGTTGTGGAAGGATCCCATTGTGAAGTTAGCAGAAGTCTGGATGGGAAATTCCATAAGCATATCTAAGCAGAATTCGTTCTTTTCGTGTGCTTCTCATCAGTTTATTTGAAAAAGGCCGAGATATCCATGCCTTAATCCTAAAAGAATCCAAAATGATTGTAAGAGTCGTTCATCTCTGAATAATAAGTACGAATTTGCTTCATCAGCATACTTATGTATTAGCTGTAATTTGTTGGCACTAGTGCAAGAAACTCGTATTGGTCTCTCCAGCTTCTTTGCCCAAATTGCTTTGATTTTCTTAGGTTGTGTCATGACTATTCTCTTTGTGATTTTTAAGCTTCACTCCTGGATAAGATTTTATATGGTTACAGTGAATTTATTCCTACTATGTGATGTGATGTCTTCTTCATGGATGCCGCAGTAATAAATATTCTTATTCTTTATGTTGCTCTTATTCTCTATTGCTGTTAGCTTTTCCTCATTTAACATCTCCTCCCTCTGCTTCTATTTTTGTGAGTTTTTGTTGATTTGTTTGTACTCGAGAAGTTAAATGTATTTCCAGTCAAATTATTCCCTAGACATTCCATAACTAGTTAAATGGTGCTTGTCGGCCTATGCAATATACATTCTATACCTTTCTATTTGTGTCTATAAGTGTACTCGAGGGTTAGGGCGAGCATAGTTGTAGAAAGAGCACGATCCCCATGCCTAAGCTCTGAAGTTAAGAAGCATAAGCACTCTCAAGTCTCAATACAAGTTCAGTACTCGACATTCTTTGATGCATGAATATTTCCTTAAACTATGTTGTCCTTAGATGCACACCTAATTACTAACCATGTCATGGACAGCTATAAACTAGGCGGCATACATGTCTTTAACTTATTAAAGAAGAAAAAGAAACAGAACTTTGTCCTAAATTAAAATACAAGTCCCAGAGTTTATCAGTAAAACTCAATCCGTTTTCTGCTTCCATTTATAGGCAGTTAAGAATTCGGTTTAACCCCTGTATCTTGAATCTAAATATCTCGGAATTTTCCAGGATATGTGCAGAAGATAACAGCACGCAAGGATATTGATGTGATGGAAGACTTGGATAATGGAAAACCACCCTGATGCAGCAGACGGATTTAATCTTAAACACTTTAGCCTCTAATTGTTTCATAATTGTTGTAATTTTTTAGCCTCCCCTGGTTATAGAGTCGAATATGAGATGGATTCTTTGACCTGTCTAGCTGCTAAAGTAAACCTCATTTTAAGATTGAATTTTTTAATGAGAATCTCAACTTATTGCTTTGTAGCATCGGCAATTATCAAGAATATATTCTTTCCCCTAAGTTCATTTCTCTGGAATCGCCCTCTTTCTTTATTATACCTTTTCTTGTCCATAACTTTAGAATCTCTATTTCCCGTCAGTTATTAAGGAATAAATCTTATTCTTCTACCTTATCCCCATACTTAGACATCTGCTATAAATCCGGGTCGGTTTTCTGAGAAATTTTGCTTGTAACCTTTCTGGTGTTGTTCTTAAGCTAACTGAAAAATGCCAAACTTTAGTTTTCTGGATATGCAGTACAACTTCTCCAAAAAAAAATTTCTCAAAAAACCAACCCGGATTTTCTCGAGGGAGAGACAGAATTCTGGGTTCTTACCTGTTTACCAACAGAATTTGGAGGAGATGAAGCAAGTATTCAACAAATTCGACTCCAACAAAGACGGAAAGATCTCCCCAGAAGAGTACAAGGCGATATTAAGAGCCATTGGAAAGGGAAATCTGTTGACGAAAGAAGTACAAAAGATATTTGAAGTTGCAGATTTAGATGGCGATGGATACATCGATTTCAAAGAGTTTGTAGAAGTACAGAAAGAAGAAGGTGGATTGAAGACTGCAGATTTGCAGACGGCGTTCCGGACATTTGATAAGGATGGCGATGGAAAGATTACTGTCGAGGAAGTTTACGAGTTGTTGCAGAGACTTGGAGAGAGATGCAGTTTGCAAGATTGTCGAAAAATGGTTAGAGCTGTTGATTCCAATGGCGATGGTGTTATTGATATGGGAGAATTCATTACCATGATGACTCATACCCTCGTACGTAATTGAAATTTAATTAGCAGAATTACATGTTCACTTCTTGTTTAAGTCCTACTATCATTGCTAATAGATGTATGAATAATTTTTACCTTTTTTTGGTTATGAATAAAGATTTTTTATTGATAATGAAATGGTCGGGATAACAACAACAACAACAAAGCCTTAATCCCAAGTAATTATGGTCGACTACATGAATCAATATAAAATTTATGTGTGGTCGTTCACATGAATACATTTTCTCTACTTCCTTCTGTCAAACACCGTACGCTAATCCAAGTCTAACAAATTCATATCATTTATAATTTCGGTCCAAACTTCTTCGACCTCCCTTACAGGGACGAAGCCAGGAATTTGGTGTTGGGGGGGTGGCGAAACTGCAACAGTATGTAGAAAAAACGGCAATAAAAATTCTTGGGGGCAATAAAAACGGAAAAAAAAAATTCTTGGGGGGCGAAACTGATAAAAATTTTCAAAATACATATAAAATTTCGATAAATAGTAGTATTTTTAAAATTTGGGGAGCCTCTTACAATCTCATGCCTCAATGAAATGGTCAAGATCATTACCAACAATTCTCAAACTATTTATTTAATATATCGAAAGAGAGGAGTTGAGAAATACACATAACCTAACAACAAGGGAATAAAACAACACTTTTGTGATCTCATCCATGTCAAATTGAATAATCTATCTCATCTATCATACTTTTACGTTTGAGTTTCACTATTTTCTTTCAAGTTCTAATTTTTTTTTCTTTAAGAAGTTAACAAGTCTCACCTTATTAACCTTATTAATATTGGGACGGAAATAGAACAGAGCGCGTGATAGAAGATCTAAACTGTTGAACTTTTAATCGAACATCTGAAAAGAAATGAAAAATGCAGGTTAATAACAACGATAATGTTAAGAAGTGATTTGCCTGAAATTTAGGGAATAGCTGATTTTAAGAAGGGGCAAAAAATCCTCTGTCCCCTTTTCTTTCCTCAGCCAATCACAATTCACCCTGTGTATATATAATTGGAAAAAATATTTATATAGTAAATTCTAATTGGTTGGGGACTGAGATGAGGATAGGAATGAGGACAGAGTATTTTCACGCTCAAAAATGGTAGCCAGTTCTGCAATCTAATGTTGCAAAATAAAATAAATTACTCTTGTACACTAAAAGGCGATACCCACGTCCCCAGGGCCCCCACCACCCGATCCGACAGGCATTGTGGAGGATGTAAATCAAGGTGACCCAGCGGTTCGATTGGTGGGAGGCCTTGTCTTAGCCCACCGCAAGAAGCCACCCCCACATTGGAGGGTTGAAACTTCCACACTGCGGCTACCAAGATTCAAACCTGCGCCCTTGTACACAATCTACCACCCTCGAACCAATTGAGCTATCCTTGCGGATATAAAATAAATTACTCTACAATCTAATGAAGATGGAGAATTTTGATCAAAATTGAAGCAACATGCAAAGCACCCAAATTAAGAAATATGATAGGCTTTTCTCTTGATCTGACATAACAAAATGTGCCAGAAAAATATGAACTTGTTTTTTTTTTTATTTAATTAAAAACAAAAGACAAATTTGGTTTACCATATGGGAGACCATAAGAGACATTAGCCATAGACCAAGTTTTGTTCCACTCCTAAATGTGGGCAGCATATACTGATTTTTTTAATAGGTAGTGCAGACTTTTAAACATGTGTTACGTTATATGCAATAAATGTTCTCTTTTTATGAACACTTGTCATAAGATATGTAACACTTGTTTTACGTAACAGACATTACAAATTCATAATAGGTGTTCGTTTCAAAAAAATCTAGACCGTAAATTTTTTTGTTCGATAATAAAAAAAATATTCAGTATTTACTGAATTCTTTGTGTTCATCACACAGACTATTCTAAATGATAACATTTTCAATTTTTTCTGACAGTTTAATCCAAGAATCAGCCATTTGTTGCCTTCCTATTTGAGGATCTCCTTGAGCTTCATGTGAGTTTTCAATGAAGAATCTCTCCTCCACCATGGCACTAACAATAATTGTGGATTAAATGTAAAATATGTAAACTAATTAATCTTAGCTTTTTTGGACATGTTGGTTAGACTTTTAAGGATAACTTAAATGTAGCATGTGCTTAGGGAATACTTTCACTGTCTGTCTTGCCAGTTTATCCTATATTAACATTAACAAACCTAGCTAGACTTATATCGTATGCTTTTGAACCATTGGAAGCAGTGACGCATTCAGAACCTCAGAGTAGTGGTGACACTCATTAATTTACTTTATTTGTGTGTAATCATTAATGAAAATATCATTTAAATGGAACAAAAATACACCATATTTACTTTAAAAATGTATTTTTTAGTGGGGACATGTGACCCTAGTGGCGGTACATTGGATCCATCACTGATTGGAAGATACAAATCTATAATATATAAAGTTATGAAAAGTTGAGGTAGAAGTTTGAGGGAGTGACATGTGGCATTTTGTGGGATGTGGACCAATTAGAAACTTACATGTGGCAATGTAAGCTCTCTACAATGCAAAAGATGTTGTGCTCCATTAGCTAATAACTTAAGCTAAAGTTTTAAATTGATATTGAGATAAAATATGAAGTAAGAAATTTTAGCTATAAGAAATTTTAGCTCTATATATACACACACAAACTATAAATGAGTATTAATTATAACATACAACTAATGATATAACTCATGTATTAATGTTAATTGGAATTGGAAAAGTTTGAACTATAATGAATTATGATGTTTCAAGTGACTTTTGGAGTTCTTATTCATGTAAGGGAATTTTAAAAGGCACGTATTAATGTTAATTGGAATTGGAAAAAATTTAACTATTGTTAGTTATGAATTTTTCAAGTGACTTTTGAAGTTCTCATTAATGCAAGGAAATTCTAAAAGAGTTAATTATAAATTATAACTCATGTATACTTAACTCCCAAGACTTTTCAAGTTCATATAAAAAAGAAATATGAACCAACATACTTAACTTAAAGTTCATTAGTTATTTCAAAAAAAAAAAAAAAAAAGTTCATTAGTTATATTAATAAATTAAGAGTTTTGTAACTTTTATTATAATAATTATATTTGTTTAGTTTATTAGTCATATTAATGAATAAAGTAGAAGAGTTTTGTAACTTTTATTATAGTAATTATATTTATTTAGTTCATTAGTTCTATTAATAAATGAAGTAGAAGATTTTTGTAACTTTTATTATAGTAATTATATTTATTTAGTTCATTAGTTATATTAATGAATAAAGTAGAAGAGTTTTGTAACTTTTATTATAATAATTTTATTTATTTAGTTCATTAGTTATATTAATGAATGAAGTAGAAGAGTTTTGTAGTAATTATATTTATTTAGTTCATTAGTTATATTAATGAATGAAGTAGAAGAGTTTTATAACTTCATTCATTAATATAAAATTTTGGGTTTTTATGAATCAATGAAGTGCCTTTTTAGTTTCTTCTAACCAACTATATTTATTTAGTTCATTAGTTATATTAATGAATGAAGTAGAAGAGTTTTGTAACTTCATTCATTAATATAAAATTTTGGGTTTTTATGAATCAATGAAGTGGCTTTTTAGTTTCTTCTAACCAACTATATAAATCAAAACCAATCATGCATTCCCTTGCATTCCCTCAATAACTTAAATATGAAAAAAGAAAAATTGGATTTGATCAACTAAAAAAGAAAAAGAAAATATCAGTTTCCAATACTTTATTATTTCCCTAATGAAAGACTCTTGATATTCTATAACAATAAAAACTTTAATAGTTAAAAATATAATATAAAAAAATAGGTTTCAAAAAACCATTCTTTTTTCAAAGAAATGACTTTTCATATTATAAACAACAAATTATAATGACTATTTAAATAAAAAATAATCTTTCAAAAAATGGTTTTTTAATTTCTCTAAGAAAGTAACTTTTGACTTTCTCGGGAAACCAAAAAGTCTAAGAGTTTATATATTTTATTTATTGTCATTATTATTGTTATTGTTTTGTCGGTTAGGAAAGTTCAAGAGTTTTTTCTTCTTATAAATAGAGAAATGATATGAGCAAATATGTCATGGTATTCTTGGTTTTAATAGGTAAGAAATTCATTTTTTTAAAATAATGCAATTCATGTTTTCACTTGATATATTAATTTATATGTTTATGAACAAACATCTAATAATTTTGTTTAGAGACAAATTATTTTTCAAGTACCAAGTTAAGAGAATATGTGTCTCAATTTCCAGAACATGTTTTTGTTGATTGAAGACAGAGAAATTAATAAGAAAATCATGGGTAATAGAAAATCTTGATACTTGATTCAATTCTTTTCTTGCCTTTTTTTTTCTACGTAATTATTTCCTTGCTTTTGTTTTGTTTGCTGTGTAATTATTTTCTTACTTTTATTTGTTTGAGAATGAGGATGGATAACATATAATACGCTATAGAGGGTGAACATTTTTTTTGTGCAGGTATAATGGCTCTTAAAGGTTCCCAAAATAAGCTTCTTGAAGAGGAGTAATTAGAGAGTGGGCGCAAAAAAATTGACGGAAAAAGGGGGGTGCTAAGTAGCTCTTTAGTGATAGAAGGCAAAAAAATGTAGGCTAAGCTTCTTTGAGGATTGTTTTTTGTATTTTGTATTTTGTTATATTTATTTCATTTGAATATATATTTTATATCATATGTAGAACAATTATAAAATATGAAGGCTATTTTGTTTTCTAGAAAAAAATAATATTTATGATGGTTTTGTTCTAAAAAGAATGAATTAGCAAGTTTATGAATAAAAAAGTAGAATTATTACATCTTATCTAAATTTATTTTGAGACATATTAACATGTTTTTCAGTTTCAGTTATATCTCTAAGCAAAATGCAAGCTAGAAAACATGTACGCCATCATCAAAAGAGATACAAATTAGAAATACAACCGCGCATCGCGCGGGATCAAACCTAATAGTCACATAAAAGTTAGATGGTGCATCATTAACCCTTGTTATAATAAGAAATGCACCAAAGGGCAATTTTATAATCTAGTTTGAAACTAAATAACACGTATTACAAAAATATTTTTTTTTAGTTACGGATATTTTTGACGAGCGATATAAAATAAGCTTTAAAATAGGAAAATTGCATCTTGTACTTATAGATTCAATGTCCAAAAGGCCTCATATGTCAATGAGCTTTTGGTTTCTTTTCCATTACACGAAAGTGCGTTATACAATTAACTAGTGGCTCAGAACGCCCTTTGCATTGCAATTATTAGGCTTGTTATCTCTTAATATTAATATGTTCCTATTTTGCCCTTTAAAAAAAGTGTATCATATATCATTTTATTAGTGCATACATAAACTGAAAATAGAGTGGTATTTAGCTATGTTTTATTTAACTCTGCATGTGTTGGACCATATATAATAAAGCAAAGTATCTAATCCCTATTGCTTGCATGTTCTAAAGCATAGTCTTGTTTGACCACCTTTTTGTGGATCTTGGAATTATAACAAAGCATATAGGGCTGTAACTTAGTTGTCCATAATTTTATCCTTTTTGGAACTCAAAAAGAAGCAAAATTTGTATATAATTCTTGAGGAGATTAAGCATCTTGGGGAGGCTTCATATGTATTTGTGCAGTGACGGATCCAGAACTATAGAACACCGGGGCACACGACACTGGTAAAGGTTTTGAAGAGTTTTTATTTTATTAGTGGGGTCACTAAAAAATTTGTGTATGAATTACATATACATTTATCATCTAAATAGAGCAAAATATACTATAAATACTACATTATTATTTTTCACTGGGGTCATATGACCTCCGGTGCCAGAAGGCTGCATCCGTCTCTGATTTGTGGAAATATAAGTGTATTTGAATTTGCATTGGTTTGCAATTCACACCGAGACTCAAACTTTTTAGGTATGAAACCTCAAATATTAAGTTATCTAAAATTTAATCTGAGTTTAAGATTAATTTGAGACTGAAATAAAAAAATCTCAGACCACACCTGTCCAAATTAAATCCTAAATCTAATGAGGATTAGTGCAACTTGTGGAGTTAAATACAAGTCTAATATTTTAAGGAAACAGCAGCAGTTGTTGACTCCAGACTTGGCTACATATTTTTCAAAACTCACCAAGTTTGTTCTCTTCTCTGATCTCTTGTTAATTTTTCCCAACTTAGCATTAATCTATTTTAGTGGCATTCTAAGAGTCTCTATTTTGTGCATTTATTACTCAATTTTGATATTAAGGTTAAATTTGTCAATCCAAAAAAGAAAGAAACACTCAAGTGTAAATCATCATGCCTCGTTAACACTTTTAGAATAGTAGAGATTAAAAGAAAAATTCTCAAAAATGAAAACAAAAACTGATCCAGGATAAGAGAAAACTATGGAATATACCCACATGATAAGCTATGTTACCTGGACTCGGGTACGAGTGTCAAGTACGAGCATGTATTTAGGTGCTGGATACTTAAAAATTTAAAACAAAGTGTTTAATAGGTGTTGACTAGATCCGATAAATATGTCATAATCATATTCATATTGATCGTATCGACAAGTACGGCAGAAATAAACAAAGGTTTGGGTAAACATAGATGATAAGCAATCAAACTTGCATATAAATATGGGATAGTCTTGCATGTTACAGTAGCTAAGATTAAAAAAAAAAAAACCTTAGAAGTCAGTCGATACACATGCTTAAACATGTTCAACAATGACCAACAAGCCCTTCATCAAACAACAATGGGGCCTAGAATTTCCTTCTCAAATGATTTTGCTGATCCTCAGCAACCCATCAAACATAATCAAAGCTATAGAGAAGCACCAGTTTCCTCAGATTTCGAGTTTTCGGTATCTGGGCACAACATGATTTCTGCAGACGAGGCCTTTTCTAAGGGCCAAATTATCCCATTAAGGGAGAATTTGATCAACAATAAGACAACTACTCTTAGAGATGAACTTCTTGTTAAGGATGATCATAATGATTATAATATGGATGTTTCTCCAAGATTATCATCAAGAGGTATTTCAAGTAGATGGAAAGAGAGGTTGAGGCTTAAGAAACCTCATGTTTTGGCTAGGAAATGTCATGAGAAGAATGCTCATGAAGTTCTTGAAAGAATAGATGAGACAGGGGCAGCTTTGTCATTTCCACATTGGGGCTAATTTCTACCGCTTTGAAGGTATAAGTTAGAACCCAATTTTATGTGAAATAAAGTACTTATTTTTAATATACTATTAGTCAGACAGACATTTGACCTGACTAATTCAATGAAATCAAGTACTGGTTTTTTTCTTTTTTTAACAGAATTTTTCTTGTTTTACAGGCTGACTAATGAAGCAGATCCATTTGCATCTTTCAGTTTTTTTTTCTTTTTTCTTGTTTAAGGATTTCAGAGGGATTAACATTTTGGTTTTTTTTTTTTTTTTTTTGGTTTTTGTCCCACTTCTTCTTTTGCTAATTAACCTTAGTTTGCAATGTATATGCTCCAACTTATTGAGGTTTTGTATAAATGTATTTGCCTTCTCAAGTTCTTCTATGCAAGTGTTAATCAGTCTTCTCAAGTTCTTCTCTCATTGATCCTTTTCCTCATTCATTTTATTGGATTTTGTCTTTCTTTTTGGGACTCCAACATTCAATGTATTTCAAATAAACCTTCACAAGTCGGACTTGGTTACTGATGCATGTTTTCTGACTCGATTATGGTGTATTGATGTGTGTTTTTTTTTCCAACACGACACTAATACAATCTCAATCATGACTTCAAAACCAACAGTAAAAAATAACTACTACACTGATGTTGAAAATAGATATTCTTCTTATCAGATCAAACTAATCAGATTTATAATGTTATAAGTCGCCGCTAGTATGAAGGAAAGATGATTAGCTTGCCGCAAATTCGAACTACAAGTGGAGATGAATTTCAGATCAAATACTTTCATTCCCATAGTTGGGGTGTAGATTTTGCTTATTGCATCCGTATACCCGATACCAAACAATTAAAAAGATACTCCCTCCATTCCTAAATATAAGACTCTTTAGACAATTTGAGAAAATTAAGAAAGTTGTCATTTTCACCTAAACTTCCAATATTATCCCCCACCCTCCCTCTTTCTCACTTCTTTGTCATAAAGAAAGGAAAATGTTGAGGGTATAATTGGAATAAATTATTGACAACTAATAAAACAACCTTAAACGACAATTAATTTGGACACCTAGATATCTCCTAAACGACAATTAATAGGGAATGGAGGGAGTAGTAAATTAGTCACCTCCGGTGCAAATTAGATGGTAGAGATTACCAGTTGGTAATATTCTCACTATCACTAATTCTAATCTGCACTGTGAATTGGCAAAATCTCCACTCTTAAATTGCGACAGAAACCTCTTCAGTGGATAAAACATTGGAGAGGAGCCAAACACTGGAGGTAAAAAAGACATGATGTGGCCCGATCAAGTTCAATATCAGCAAATTAACTTGGTCAAAGAAAGAAGAAAAAAATACCAATCTTGCTCGATATAAATCTCCAAAATAATTTTTCTCGTAACCAAGTGAGTGTATATTACAGACAAGTGGAAGAAAGAATCTACTAAGATGCCTCCAAAAAATAATGAGCTATTTACACAGAAAGCAATAAATATTGCAAACAACACAAGATAAGGAATATCGATATACCATAATTCACATGCTTACCAATGGCCTTAATTGCAAGGCTTGGCTTGTGCGAGTAAAAGCCTATATATTCTTCATATTTACATTATCTACATCTGTCTTCAGACAGTAAATAATATCTGTAGTTTTGCTTTACTATAAACCTGCAATGATAGGAAATCAAGCCGGTTACGCTAAACAAAAGCAACATTGTTTGAGAAAGAACGGGATACTATTTAAGGTCTCAAGAAACGAATTTGCAATTTGATCAAATACCTAAGCACGTCAGAAGAGTCTCATTTATGATATACAGAATGGTACAAGGAATTCAAGGGCGCCATACGAACCAACATCCCATTTGCAATAATTACTCATTCATGCTTTATCAGTTCCACTTTTGTTCTGAGATCAGTAATTACCTGCAATGCAAGCATAAGCACAAACTTATTAGAAGACACCTTCACCCATCAAAATCCGTCATTATACAACTAATCCATTATAATAGCGGTTTCCAAGGCCATACCTATTGCATAAACCTCCTTTGCTGAGTTGTGCCCAAGTATTTCTCTAAAGATTCTTTCTTGTGCTCTGGATCAAGGCTGCAAGGAAACATATCAGGAAATGGTTGTCAATTCTGATCTGCAAGCATGATATAAACCCAAAGATATATGGCTCATGAGCAAAAAATCAAGAAATATCCCTTCAAGGTAAGAGGGATGAAGGGAGGACCTGTTTCTAACACCAAGAAGTGTATAATGCATGGCCCGTGCAGCAGCCGAAGCAGGAGCTATAGCTGCCACAGGAGCAGCCCGAACTGCAGTAGCCAAAGCAGACCCCACACCACCTTCCCGCTGATGATACCTCTTCAATGGTGTACGTACCAAAGCAGAAGCAGATTTGCCAATGCCGTCACTAATACTTTCACAGGCCTGACAATTTGATTTCAGGCATCAGAGAGGTCTTAAATTATTCTTGGACATGGTTCATGTAAATTATAAAAAAAAAAAAAACTAGAGGGGCAGGCTTGGACAATGACCAAAGCCAGTATGTTATGTGGCAAACAAAGTATGTGAAACTGACAATACCTAAAATAGAGGTGTCATTGTAAGTAGTAAACAAATGAGATAATAAAATTTGAGCAAATGTATGCAAAAAACAAGAGGGGAATATCCAAAGACAACTATTAGATTCATTAACTATAAAAACTGACATATTAACCATCAATAAACAAAATTAGTCCAAGAAATAACGTGTCAAATTAACAATGATGAGATTTCCCTAGACTAAATAGAGTGAACATCATCCTAAACAGTAGAATGAAGACAAAAGAGTTCATGTGACCAACGTAGAGTACAATGAAGCTTTAGTAGCTTTGATCTATGCTACTCCACACAAGATTGAATCCCTAGCTCCAAAAAAAATGGAACGCAGGAATAGAAAGGCAACAGTAACTATTCTACAATACCAAAATTGCTGGTTCATACACCAAGTTAGGAGGAATAGTGTTAGATTATTGTTTGGTTAAATAGACTGATGGTAACAGCCAGCCAGGACAATTTGCATACATGGAATAATACCACCACATTCCAACACGTCAGGCATTAGGAAGGAGACCGGATTCTCTAAATACTCAGATGACAAGCAACTGAACGACTAACTTAGACAGCTGAAAGCACATGTATGCTCACCTGTTTTATTCCTTGTCGAGCATCCTTTGGCTGATTAGACCTCACATTTATATTCCCTCTGCTTTGAGGGTTCCAAGGCACAAAAGGTGGGATAGTTGTAAGGATATACTCTGCCTGAAGGAGGATATCATGAGCCTCAGCAGCCAGATGTACTCCAAGCCCAATTGCTTCAAGTGAAATACTTCTAAGAAAGGCAACTGTACCTGGTAAATATCAGCAACTAATAATTATACGTTGGTAAAACAGAAAGCTAGGTACTAAGTTCCAGAGTGAGCTAGATACAGGACATAGATGCTTTCAGTACTTGAACATATAAGCAAATCATTTTCCAGCATACTTTATAAATACATTATCTAATACCTACATAGGTTCAAATGAAATGAAGATATAAGAAAAGAGAAGTTGTGCAAGGAAGAAGAGAAGAAGGTCGATCTGATGAACATATGTTCCAAATGGCATCTGGTCATCCTGCAAAAAGGGATTTCAGCAAGCTAGGGCACACACCATTTAATAACCAGTCTGCAAGCCACACTATATTATTTATCTAAACAAAGAATCTAACATGAATATGTATCTAGCACCCGCAGGGGGAGGAGAAGAGAGCTGCCAAATATGTTAAGACTGCTGATTGTCAAATACTACGTCTATGTTTTTTTAGGGGTTTTGTTACTAAAAAGAATTAACAATGTTTAAAAAGCCAATACATATATGAATTTAGTTTAACAAAAAAAAGTACCAGTCTATCTCCGAAAATATTGGCAATGGCATACCAAAATATTTAGCCTTTGGTATTAGACAGATAGATTACAGAGCATTTGGAGATCAAAACACCTACATGATGAGTTTGTGACATTCAAACTACTTGTAGGCTTCTCTTCTGTTGACCTCTGACACCATCAATTACATATCTAAAGTTGGCGAATAATGTAAAATAAAAACAGAAATAAAGGGGAGAAGAATACTGGACTCTGTAACAGATTACTAACAGAGGCAAGGAGTAGAAAGCAATTAGTTACCCCTCTGCATTCCATTCAGTAATCTCTTATCCTTCCTGTAGTTCTTCACGGGCAGTGTTACCAGCTTAGCAGCACTAGAACCAACTGCAACCAACGATCGAATAGGGGGGAGGCCCTTCAACAATTTATGGATCTGCAAATACACACTCATCAATATCAAGCACAATGAATACATAAGTTCTATGAACTTAGTTTTAGCATACACAGAAAAGATATACTAAACCTGAGTTTTGGAGATATCTTCCAACCACTCTCCAATAACTGTTTCACCTACACAACTCCATCCATAGACTCCAACAGCATGAACATGTTTGAGTCGTAGCTCCACACCCTGCATTAAGAATCATTTGAAATGAATTGCACGATCAATTCGCTCTAGAAACAGTAACTCGCTCCAGAAACACAAAGTCCTCCGACAAGCAAGTAACAAACAACCACCACCAAAAAAAGAGAGAAAAAGAAATCCGACAAGACTACATTTGCGCATTTTTCACACCACCAGCGGAGAAAGAAACATAAGTAACAACCAGCCGAATAGCATTCTTTTCCACAGTAATGCATGTTTCTGCTAGTCTATGTGATTTACAAGATGAAATAAAAGACGAGCATCACTAACTTTATTTGCTTGAGTTAATTATAACTAGGAACATTCAGAACTGTTGTTTAACCATTATGCATATCTGTACCAGCAAAAGATATGAAAATTTTACCTTCCAAGGAACCAGGTTTACCAGTTCCACATACTTTCCACTCCTTAATGCAGCCAAGTCAACCCGACTCGGACTATAATCAACTCGTATAAGAACAGCCCATATATCAAATGTCTGCAGCAATGTAAACAATGGTTCAATGCACGAAAGTAACGGATGACAAGTTGAACATTCAACTGCAATGAAGCTAACATCATATAAAGAATTATCATTTTCTATTATTATGTTCCGAAAAACCGACCACTCACCTGAAAATAGGGAAGCAATGCCTCCTCAACAACCACATGTCCCCTAAAATTAGTATTCTTCCTCGGCTCCACTCCTGTTCCACGTGGATCCTGACTACCACTCTGGGATGATCCAAAGAAGTTGATGAGAAAATCAAGCTGGCTTTGATGAAGATGTAAACGCAACGGAAGGAAAGCAACACGCAACCTAGAAAAAAAATGTCAAAAACAACAAATTTCAAAACTTTCTAACATTAGGATAACCCCAAAGCATAAATAGGGTACCTGGATTCAAATATTTTCAGCAGTAGTTTATATCAGTAATCCAGCAACAGTAGGATAACCCTAAAGCATAAATAGGAAGTACAAAAGCAAAGTACAATTCTCTGTGGAACTAAATGAACTAGCTAATACGACCTTCAAGTGTATTGGACAGGAAAAAGAACTCGAGTTGAAATTTGAAAATAATAATAATGTTGGAATATAAAGTCCCACATCAACTACCTAATAAAGATCCGAATCACTTATAAGTTCATGGGTTAACACCTCTCATTGCCAATTGGTTTGAGAGGATATAGAGGCCCATGAGCTATTTTCACAAATAATAATAATAATAATTACCGGTATTCCTCTAAAGGGGTTGAAGGGTCCGGTCGAACAGATTCTAGATCCAACTTAAAAGCTTTTGATGAAGATTTCCGCGGATGACCCTTAGATTGATAATATCCAAGAACCTTCCAGGAAAAGAAAAGAAAAGAAAGGAGTCAGACTTAATTCACGCCATAATGTTGCAACTAGAAGTGACCAAGCTAAAGAAACTTAATACTAACCAGTTTCCATGGTGCATTTTTGCTATCGTCACTCATGAAAAAGTCCCGAGTAGAAAGAGAAAGACGAGAAACACATATTCCACCATCAGGGAAAACGTCATAGTGGATCTTCATCCCTAATAGTGAGATCTCCAGACAGACAGTAGAATCTCGTCCCGATGTAACGGCAGATGGCTTCTTGAAATTGTCCCAGTCAGAACCACCATATAATCTCCAAACAACATTCATGTTCTTAAGGAGTACACTACCCTTAATTTTACCATAACTATCAGACTCAGTTTGACTGCTAGAAGTTGTGTCCTCGAGTTGCCACAGATTAGTCTGCTTGTTGACATCTGACACATGATTTTCCAGTATCCTCAGAGAGGTGTCCCCATACCATCCGGTCCTCCTGATTGGAATCTCTTCAGCACTACTGGTTTTGGAATCAACAATTTTTGATGACTGGCCTCTTAGTGACAGTTCTGATAAAGGGCGAAGGTCTGATAAGAAATATTCTTCTATCAACTCAGGGAAATTTACTGATTGAATTGACATCGCATCATTTTCCAGACCAGCAACAGGTTTAGATCCGCCAAAAGGGAGACAACCAGAAAAACCTTCACTGTTCCTGGGACCTGAGTCACTTGGCTCACCAAGACAACAATCATCAAATGGCATGTGAAGATGTTGATCATGATAATCACCCTGGTAATCACTTGCATCCAGCACAAATGCATCTTCACAAATTTCATCCATAATATTGCCTACATGGCGTTTAGTCTTTGTCCCCAAATCCTGTAGCATAGAAGCTGATGGAGCAGCATCACCATCAAAGGTCATATTTTCAGTTTCCTCATTTGTTCTCCTAACATTATTCCACCTATTCTGCAAATGCAGAACTGTATCTTCCACATCAGGGGCAAAAAGCTGCTGGATTTGAGCACACAAACGAATCAGACCCGCAGCAGTGTCGTGGCAAGTATTTAAGAAAATTCGTGTGTCTGAAGATTCTACTTCCCACGCAATGTCTAGTTCAGAAGATGTTCTCAAAATTGCTTCGAAATGCGCCATTTGAGCGATTTTAAGATAGCCAACTAACCGAAGATGCTCAACATCATAAGTACCACCAACAGTCCTAGGCCGAGATGCAGGGCAAAGAAGCAGACCTAAATCTTGCATCTGAATTTTGTACTCCCCGGCAGGGGAATTAATCACACTGGTATTAGAAAGTCTAACAGAAGATGCTGCTAATAAACAGGCAAAAAATGGCTCATCACTAGCATCATCCATAGAAGCAGAACAAGCTTCCATGACAGAACCTTCATGATCATAAAAGTACGGCTCATAAGACAAAGCAACATCTACCAGATTAAGGACAAAGGATGATCCATAGTGTCTGTTTATTTCAGACTTCCCCTCCTGTAAAGTTCCCTCACCTGCTTGTGCCATTTCAGGAGAGGGTAAAATGAAAAATGAAGATAAGGCTTCCCACCAATCTAAGCGACCACCTGTTGCAACAATAGTCGCACACTTCACAGCAATAGATATATAGCTGTGACGATCCTCTGGGTGCTGCAATAGAACAATATCGGTACCCGAAAACCTAGGGGATAAAACATTTGAACCTTCCCCATCGCCTCGTCCCATGGCGGAGTTGCTGCATGAAATGAGAAGCATCTCTTCATTTGGAACACCAGTGACAGTACCCAATAAGTTGCCCTCTTGGTGAACCACCCAAAGAAAACTAGCATCCCTGAAGCCACCAATATTTGAAACATAAAGCAACTCAAAGTTCCGAATTTTGAGTTTGAAACTACGCCAACAACCAGGAAGCTCCTTTTGGATTGAGCCTTTGACACTCTCTACTACTTCCATGAAGACTGCAACCTCTATAGATTCACATTCTACTAGAACTGATGCTTGACAGAGACATTCTTCATTTACTAGATCAGAGGCCGCGGATGATGCACCACCATTCAACTGATTCAGAATAAAGATCAAATTATCATAGTGACTTTTTTCCAAATTAATGTTAACAAGAGAAAGCTTCGCGTGTAAGACAAATCCAGAGCTCGAAATGATCTCTTGCCGAGTAAGAGTTTCACGGTCTTCAATATCCTTGACAGTAGTTACAGAAGCAAACTCATAATCCTCTCCCTTAAATCTGTTACTAGCCAAGTTCCCAGCAGTCGCCAGAATCTTAGCTCTCTTTATTATCTGAGAACCTGTGAAAGGACCATCCTGCCAATACAGGCTAATGACGGAGAATCCGGTGCTCCCATTAGCAACCGACATAATCTTTTGTCCAAAAAACTTAAGCTTCCCTGTACTGCATGATTCACCTGCAACATTCCTTACAGTATCAGCAGTAATGAAGTAGGCACCAATATTCCCCAAAGTTAAGTGCAAAGATCTAGAACTTCGTGGCATAGTTTCTTTTCCTGAACTAGTAACAGAGGCTGGCTTAGAGGCTGACATGGACGAGAAGTGAAGAGCGATAAACTGATCAAATACAGAGTAGTTTCCTGTATCCGCACCATTGTTGCAAGGAAAACATAGGATTATCCTTGCATTTAGAAGGAATATGCTGCCCCTCAAATTTTCATTGCTCGAAATGGAAGAGGCACGAGTACAAGTACCCTTTGCTTCATTCTCTTGAGAATATGACCTTCTCTGACTGCAAAAGGCTCCAGATTCAAAATCATTCCTTCTGCCGCTAATTTCAGAAGATTCAATTTGTTTTAGAAAATCTGACATCGTATCAACTATGCCAAAGTTCACCCATAAAACAAATGGTGGCAGCCTTAATGTAAAAGACGTCGGCCCCATAAAAACATTATCAGATGTTTGAGAATTTATTGTGACTTTGCAGTGACCAATACCCGAGGTTTTTAGCAAGGATACCTTCACAACATCGTCCCTGTAAATGCCTTTATGCCCGTTATTCTGAATGGTACTCTTAGAATCCAAAAGACTCAGTCCAGATTCTGCACCAAAACCACTTCGATTGACCATCCAAGCATCTTCAGTGGAAGAACAAAAGGGAGCAAGAGCATCTTGAACACCATCTTGCATTTTCCGGATTAGACAAGACCGACTTTTGATACAATCATTCTGCCCATGAGACTTTAGATCTATCATATCCTTCTCAGGGGAGAAGTGATCATATACTTCTACATGCTCAACTGTTGCTTCAAAGTTCATCTCCCGAGGGCATACCTGTTCACCTTATAAAGTTTTTTACTTTATTGAAGAGGAAAGAAACCATATATATGCATGTATGTATGTGCATGTGTGTGTGTGTGTGTGTGTGTGTGAGAGAGAGAGAGAGAGAGAGAACAAAAGTTCATATTTATTCTTTAAGAAAAAGCAACAAATATAGAGAGCCAACCAGATTGAAATCCGGAAGTAATTTACCTGCAGGGTTAGGAGCAAGCCATTGAACTCCAGATCCAGATAACGAGCATATGAACCAGCCTTAGTCTGATCATGCATTCCGCCAGAGGAATGCACTGGATCTTCATCAAAGAAGGAAAAAAGAAGAGATATTTTGGAAACAGTAACCTTCAAGTTGGTTTCAACATGCTGCTGTTCTGCACCCAGTTGATAAAGCATTAAGTTAAAACCAAAATCATGAAACGGTACAAGAAACCTACTAACATCTGAATCCACCACGATCCACTTTTCAAGACCAAAGGCAATATGAGAAAATGTAAATGAAAAACAAATTATCCTTGCTGGTATTTGAGATAAACATTGATTTTCAACAGTCCAGATTAGTCATTGACATCCTCCATTATATATATATATATATATATATATATATATATATATATATATATATATATATATATATATATATATAAATTGGAGGATGACTTCTCGTACCAATACTATGATAGACAGAAGAAGTTTTGTTGAAATTGAACTATTATTTACAAGTTGATAAGTTTACAAGTTCAGCAATGTTACAACCTACAACGTCAATTTATATTCTTGCTAACTGGCAACTTAAGAATATCTGCTACAAATAGGCAAAAAGGGTCATATATCAAGATGATGACAAAATTCTATCATCTAAAATGCCACATGTCCTTATGAATGTTCATTTATCATGCTCATAAGTAAAACACTTACCAGATGGAATATGCAAAGATCCGGAAGCAAGATTGGAAGCAGCAGTTATTGCAGTGAATACAGAACAGGTCCAATTCCACACCCCACTGTTACCAAGTGCCGATTGAGAACTTCTTAGTTCGTCCAAACACTCAAAGAACTGGTCCACACTGCAAAAAGTACAGTTGACACGGGAAAATTAACAAAAACTGAAGCCAAAACCATAACATGCAGAAGATGCCATAGAGAATAAGTCACCGAAACTAGTGCAGAGTATCAAAAAAGAACATAAAGGATTTCAATGCAAAGCAATTGTTGAGGAGATGAAAGTAATTCCTTTTTAACATACTTAATAAAAGCAGAACAATTGACTAAGTATACTAACCTTGCCCCAAAATCAGGTTCGGCACAAAGTTTGTCTTTCTGCTTTCTTCCAACCCAATCTGATATAAGATGGGAATCTGATAATAGGGCATCTCTCTTGCATTCTTCGTCTAGCAAAGAAGAGTAGTTAATGACCAAACACTCGTTTTCATCCACCACATCAGATGTGAGTGACATTGGGTCCTCAGTTCTTGTACTCTTGTTTCTAAAAGCTTCCCACAGATAAATGAAAGATATGACTGTGCTTGGCTGAAATCTTAATTCCAATGGATCTATATAGGCATCTGCGTTCACTCTGCGGATATCCAAGGAGCCATTCTTCCAAGGTATACTTAATTTTATGTTCCCTGAAAAAGAACCATTCTTGCCTGTAACAATTGATTTCATAGCTGTTGCTTGAGAACAGCCCGAAAAACAACATTCGCCATAGCTTGTTTCTGAAGTACATGGATTGAACGTTTGATGTTCCCCATCATCCATCTGAAGAAATTCAAAAACAGCCCCTTGAAATTTCAAAAAGTTGGTCAATCGACTTAAACCAAGAAAGTCATCTTCTCTGGGTTCATTCAGCAACTGAGCATCTTCAGAAATACGGGTCCCGCATTCTACTTCAGCAATCCTAAGCACTAAAGTTCTGTAAAACCTTTCATTCTCTTCCTTTGCTCCACAGGGATCAAATGCAATGATCAACTTGCTAACTTTTACATGGAAACTACTGAGCAACCATTTTACCATCTTTGCAACAGTTTTAACTCCTTCATGGACATCTACTGGAGAAAGCGTATTGCTAGTCACCTTATCTTGCTCAAGCTTTCCTGAATCATGGTTTGGATGGTGATTGTCATTTTCACTCAAAGCACTAGTTTTGAACCTGTCTACAGAAACATTACTCCCACACGGAACAATAACGAGCTCAAGCTCATCTACCTCTATTCGAGAACCATCTCCCTTCCAAGGCATTTTCACCAACAGAGAGCCAATTGATCCTTCCTTCACAGTCACTGCTGCTAATGCACCAAGCTGCAATAACAAGAGAAGTTTATTGATCATCCTGATTACCTATGTTCTTCGCCTCCCAGTGACTGACTGAATTTTATATATAAATTTAGTTTTATTCCCTTTCGAAGAAATTTTCAATTTTTCTCAGTTGAATCAAATTCAAATTCAAATTTTCACCAGAAACAGGAAAACAAAACAAAAGGCTAAAAACTTCAACCTAACAATTAAAAATGAAAAGCTCCAACGGACAAAAAAAACTGTAGAATTCGAAAGAGTAATCAGGTATGGCAAATAACTATTTTCATTTTCTCTTTTTAGCATAAACTTTTTATCAAGCTATAAATATCATGATCTTTTTTTACGAGTCACTATTTCACTATTAGTGAATCCGGCAACATTTCAGGCCAAGAAAGTTGTGTCTCGCAAACAACCTCTACTATTTTGTTATTTATAGCCTAAAAACGAAAAATGAAAATAGTTACGTGCGCACGGATTTCTGGAATTCGAAATTAAGAGCTGAAAACTGAGTCAATACCTTTTGATTAATGTAATCAACATTGAGAGCGAGATCGGTGAGCTGAATAGTGCCGGCGGAGAGCTGAACATCGAGCTGATTAAGATCAACTTCACCAAGTATAAATTTACCTAATTTCTTCTTCAACAAAAACTTACAAACTCTCTTTATTGCCCAACGCGAGAACATCGCCTCCGCCGACTTGGCGATGTTCCACGGAAACATCTTTCTCTTCTTTTTTTCAAAATTATTTCAAATTCCTCTTAAATTAGGGTTATAAATTCCGTTCTCTTTCTCCCCTTCCAAATTACTGAAGGTTTCCTGAAAATATTTAAGCAAAAAATCTGGATTTTGATGGATGATTTCCACCCACCTCCATTAAAGCAACGATTTGCAGAATTTGTAGAGAGAGAAAGAGAGGGGGAAAAGAAGGATTTGTTTGGGTTTTTGGAAGAAAAGAGAAATAGAGACAGAAAGGGAAGAGGAATGATGGGAGAGATTGGTAAAATGGTTGAGTCGTGTTTGGATTCAATTTCCGTATGATTCTGTGTTTGTGTTGTCATTGAATTCTTATCATTGATGATTAATCATTCTTTTAAAAAATGATTAATTCTATTTGTGACCTGATATTTTCCCTTTTTAAATTGTTTGCGAGTGGAGATATGTGATTCAAAAATACTATAAAAGTCTTATATGGGGGGTTTGAGGTGAAAAAAAAATGTAAAATATATATTTTTCTTTGCACGTATTGATTTTATCAGGATCATTAAAGACGGGTGAAAATCCTCTGTCCCCATCCGTGTATGTCCCTGTGTCCCTAACCAATCAGAATTTACTATATAAATATTTGTTTCAATTATATATACACATGATGAATTGTGATTGGTTGGGGACACGGGGACAGAGAATTTTTTGCCATTAAAGACCGAGACCATTAAATTTTAAATTTTAAAATTGAACATTGAATAAAAACTAATTAATATGCATTGAGCAAATCTACGAATTTAAAATTGAACATTGAATAAAAACTAATTAATATGCATTGAGCAAATCTACGTAAGCTAAGCACCAACACTTTAACCATACTCTTTCATAAATAAACTTTTCTTTTATTTTTAAGAAAATTCTAATATGAATCATATTTACCTTAAAGTTTGTGCTGTAAATTTTTTATTAAAAATAAATAAATAATTTTTTTTTGTCTTTCTCTTAATGTTAAGAATTTTATATAATAATGTCCATTTAAATTTGGTTCATATCAGAAATGTTGTTTTTTGAGCTTATATAATAGGCAATATTTTTTTCTTTGCTTATAAAGAAAAACAAATTTTCCCCACCAAAAAATATCTTTGGCGGTTAATCATTAATTATTCAGATTTGGATTGCGCCTAATCCTAGTGTAAGTATGCTATGTATGTTTGTACCTTGTTTTGGGAAACTTGTACTTCTTATTAGGCTTCAAGTGAAGTCTTAAACCATTACGCTGCACATGTATGTACACTGGGCTGTATATATTGTGCATTCTTTTTCATCAAAAGAAACGAATGAAAGAGGGGTATGCTTCACAAGCATGGATCACGTGTTAACCTGAAGACAAAAAAACAAAAAGGAGAAATAGGCGGATTTTTTATGATCGGTATCCGGCAGTCCCGGCTCCCTGCATTTGAACGCCTTTAATTCATAGATGCAGGGCGACACACATGCGCTGATTGATTTCATTTTTTAAAAGGATCAATGGTTGAGATTTATTAGAGGAGAGAGAAAAGCTAAAAGGGTACATATGTAATTTTATTAGAGGAGAGAGAAAAGTTGCATACTGAAAAGCTTAAAAAAGGCGAGTTACAGATGAGAGAGAAAAAGTTGCATGGCTGAAAAAGAACGCATGCTCTCCGTTAGAGAACACACGCTTCTTGTATGTTTTTTATTAGAGAACGCACGCTCTCTCTCGCAGAACTCACGCTCTCTCTCGGAGAAACGCACGCTCTCTGCACAATAAACACATTTTTTATTAGTAGAACGCACATTTTTTTATTAGTGAACGCATGTTCTTGATTATTGAACATGCGTTCTCGGTCAAGAAACACATGTTCTCTATTATAGAACGCACGCTTTTTTTATTATTGAACGCATGTTTCGATTATTGAACACCCAGCTACAAGTAAAAAGAGAAAAAGAGAGCTCAAAGTTTATCTCTAAAATACCCCTTGCTTTTTTTATACAACCGTTGGATCAAACAGTACAAAAGTACAAAATCCAATGGCTGACAAGCATGTCCCGTATATACTGAATTTTCTTGTTCAGCACCTGAGCCAAGGTGGGTATCCGGATAATTGATTAACTAATTCAGTTGGTTTCTAATGAGGAACGAAGCCAGAAATTTGACATTTGGGGGTAAAAAATTGTAATAGTATGCCGAACTACATATAAAAACTGCAAAATTATGTTGGGGCAAATTTGATCAAATATTTCGAATATATAAAATTTAATATATTTAATGGTATTTTTAGAAATCTTGAGGGGCGACTGCCACCCATCCCCTTGTCTTCGTCCCTATTTCTAATATGTATTATGGTTTGTTTGCTGGTAGAAAATTCTGTAAATCTACAATACAAGATGCTCACAGTGTATCTCGAACTTGCAACCTTACTTTGAACAAGTCTTGAGACTCGTAAATGTGATCAGCTAAGCTAACATCACTTCGGTGGATTTGGTTTGCTTCATATCTAAAATAACTATAGTTTTGAGAGATATCATCAAACTCATCGAGACCTTATAAAACAGATGAATTGGTTTGTTTGATTTTAATCATAGAGCAGACCATAAGAAACAGATGAATTGTCAAAGAAACCATAATAAGATGACAATTTAATTAGAAAGATGAATCATTTCTTTAGCAAAAATTACCGCGTCGTCTTCATGACGGATCCAAAACAAAATTTCACTGGGGTCATTTAATATACACAATAATTGACTGCGGTTATTTATACATTTATTATCTAAATGGAGTAAAATATATCATATATAATTAAAAAAATCACTGGGGTCATTCGATATATACAATAATTCACTGGGGGTCATTTATACATTTATTATCTAAATGGAGTAAAATACATCATATATAATTAAAAAAAAAAAATTTTTTTTTTTAAGTGGGGTCAGACCCCACTCAGCCTTATGTGGATCCGTCGCTGGTCGTCTTTATTATCCTATGTCTTCTATCGCGTTTTATTTGTATGTCTCGTTATGTATTTTATCTATTGTTTTATTATTAAAAAATTATCATGTGTCAATTTTGATTATGTATATTCTAATACACTTTTTAGCACTCGTCTATTCCCAAAAAAAAAAAAAAAAAACTTTTTAGCACCCTTTATAATACATCAATGAGATTACTTAGTGTGTATTAATATTATTGGTTCAAAGTGATTTAAAGGCTAATTACATTATTAAATGTGTTAAAATATTATTAGTGTATTAAAAAAAGTGCTAGAGAGGGTATTAGAAAATCAGAAGTCGTCAATTTATTTTATAAATATATGTATATACTAAAAAATGGTGTAACTCTTAAAGAAGATTGAACATTTGTCAATCATATACTTATGAAATATAATATGGATAGTTATGTTATGGACCAGGTTCATTGGATCATGTGATTCAGAAGTGCCCACATCACTACAGAATGAGGAGATAAGCAATTATGTGATGACGTGGCTAATTTTGAACCACAAGGTTAATGTGAACATGGTCCATATCAGAAAATTCCAATATAATATGGGACATGAAATCAAGGCCGGATTTGTTTCCCCAATAAAATAGGAAAAAAATCATTTGTCCCCTTGTATGTATCATTCATGTCATCAACCAATTACAATTCGTCATGTGTATATATAATTTGAAAAAATACCCACATAGAGAATTCTGATTGGTTGGGTACATGAATAAAGATATACGCGGGGACAAACAATTTTCACCCATAAAATAGCCTCATAAAATTGGGGTTAATTCCATTTTAATACCCTAAAGTTATGGAGTTTTGTCAATTGAGGGTCCAAACTCCACGATGAGACATTCAAGGGACGACTTGGAAGGAACAAGTTATTTGCGAACAAGTAGAGTAAAATGTCTGATGTACCCCTCATAAACTTTTACAACCCCAATTGTACCCATTTACATAAAAAATAAAAAAATAAAAATAAAAACATGTAAATGAAAAAGAAATACGGAAATTATTTTATCTTCTTCCCCATTCCCGTGATGTCCTTCATCCTCTTTCTCCAACGAGAAAGTGTGAGCATAGAGATTAGGAGCTCTACCGGCGGCGGAGCTCCACCCACGAGAACTCTTTGTGTATGCAAGAATAAAGGAAGAACGAAATGAAAATGAAGAAGAAAAAAATAAATATATTTTCTTCAGTTGGAGAATTAATATTTAGGGATAATTCAAATAAATTTTATTTTATAAACTTTTTTGAAAGACTCTTATACCCTTCAATCTATAGTTTTCCATCTAAACTTGTCCCTTGAATCATGTCTCAGCGTGAAGTTTAGTCCAATTGACAAACCTCTAAACTTAGGATACTAAAATAGAATTAACACTAAAATTGTTTTTAATCAGATAAAGGGAAAATATTGATTTCACACACTTCCCCCCTCCCACAATAAATTTCGGGGAAAAAATCATATGTCTTCATTATTTGTCATGTTTTTTATTCCATAAAAAAATGTTTATCACGTGTTTTTTAATTTAACTTATGGGTTATACTATTTTTTTAGATTATAATTTTTTTAATTAAAAAATTAACACATAAAATTTTAATTAGTATGAACAGAAAATATGACACATAACTACGATAGAAAATTACTAATCCAAAATTTGAAAATTCGGGCCGGCAGGCCGGCTCATGATCACGGCGAGATACGGACACAATGTCGCATTATCCGACTCTGTCACAATTGATTCATCCAAAAAGAAAAATAAATAAATAATAAGAAACTCTGTCAAATTGTGACGAGACTTGAGAGTATAAAAACGAGTTACGGTTCTCTCAGTCATATTATCAACCGCTAGAGTTCAGTTCACACCTAAAAGCTCCATTCCTCCATTTCTCTGAATCTCTGAATCATCATCATCATGGAGCTGAAGCCTGGCCTCTCCGCTATAGTCACCGGCGGCGCCTCCGGAATCGGTAAATTCCTCCGTCATTCCTGGAAAATTGACGCGATTCAATATGTTCAACTGCGGTGGTTATGTTTGATCTGTATATTTGTTGTTTATTACTCACAGGTAAAGCTCTGGCTCTAGCTCTGGCCGAGAAAGGAGTTTTTGTTACGATCATCGATTTTTCGGAAGACAGGGGAAAGGAAGCTGAATCGCTTGCTCAAAAAGAGTGTTCTAAGTTCCATAGGAATTCGGATTTTCCACTTGCTATGTTCGTTAGATGCGACGTCACTAAAACAAGTGAGTATTTCTGCTGAATTGCTTATTCTCATGGCTTCAGTTGCTGAATAGATGCTTCGAGAAATAGAATTGTTGCTAAAGTTTCTGATGTTTGACAGTTTACCTATGTACTGTTTTCGTAGGTAGTTATAGTTGATATTTCAGTCTATAGGTGGAATAGATAATTCCATTTTCAGTGCGATGTTTGGATAAGATGTCTGAGTATAGTTTCAGAGATGCTATAGTTGTCAAATCATGCTTCCTTGACTAGAGAAAATGGCACTCGCTATGTTCGTATGAACGCTGGATAGAAATCACCCTTTTTGGCTCGCCATATCGGAAGCCTTATATGATTTGGAGCGTACTACAGCAATAAGATTAAAAAATGCTCGCACCGTCTCTCTCTCTCTTTTTAATATGTCTAGAGCTTCTTCATTTCTTGGTGATTCGGATTGGAAGGGGTAGAGGAAGGGAATTTAGAACTTTCATATACATGTATCTGGCAGGAATTTTCAATTTGCACTGATATCTGAATTGAAAACAGCGGATTTGGCTGCTGCTTTCAAGAAGCACTTTGAAACATATAGAGGGTTGGACATCTGCATAAACAGTGCAGGGATTACTACTCCCATCCCTTTCTACGAAGACACTAGTGATGGTTCTAAGTCATGGAGACTCACTGTTAATGTGAATCTTGTTGCAGTTATTGAATGCACCCGCCTTGCGGTATGTAGAACTTGCTACTTTTTAGTCTCCTCTCTGTCAATGATGAATTTTCTTATTTTGTTGGCTTCTCACGTTAACTTTGGATCACATAGATAAAGTTTTCCAATGGTATATTCATGTGCTTGTGAATGTGGTTATATTTTGTGAAGGGAAATAGTAAAGTCTGATGGTTGTAGTGCTTCAATTTTAATTAATAGTCAACTTACTCTTATACTAGCTTCTGAGGACTGAGGAGCGTGGCAAGCGAGATGTAGGCGGAAATTTAGTTGATGATAGTACTCCTTGTTTTCCGTTAATTTCGTTTGTCATTTTTATGAGCAAAAGAATATATAATATAAACTTCAAGAATATTAATAAAAAAAGCATGAAGTTTTTTCCATCAGATGAATGAAACTGAACAGTTTATGTCCATTTGCTGGCTATAACCATGAATTAGTGAAATCTGGGTGCCCTTTATTCTAGGGAGACCCGAGTGATGCAGAAGGTGAATGCATTTTCTCACTACCGAAAATGTCTTCTCTCTTTGTTCAGGGAGAATTTGTAAAATAATGATCTTTACATAAATAGAGGGCGAAGACATGAGGACATATGCTTAAATGAGTAGTGCCCTCATATGGTTTATTGAAAATAAAGAGAAGAGTACTACCTTTATGCAATTCCCTTTTCGCTGAATTTTCTTATTCTTTGTTTCGTATGCTCTAATATCTCTTTCTAATGTAGGTGAATGCATTTTCTCACTACCGAAAATGTCTTCTCTCTTTGTTCAGGGAGAATTTGTAAAATAATGATCTTTACATAAATAGAGGGCGAAGACATGAGGACATATGCTTAAATGAGTAGTGCCCTCATATGGTTTATTGAAAATAAAGAGAAGAGTACTACCTTTATGCAATTCCCTTTTCGCTGAATTTTCTTATTCTTTGTTTCGTATGCTCTAATATCTCTTTCTAATGTTCCTTTGAGGAGTATCACTCCGGCAATCAATATTGGCTGTTGCTTTATTCATTCTTGAATCCTGCACATCTCTTATGAAATAAATTCAATTTCATGAATAATTCCTAGATTCAAATAATGCAAGCTGCAAGAAATCCAGGTGTGATTATAAACATAGGCTCATCTTCAGGACTTTATCCAATGTATGGTGACCCTATCTACTCTGCCTCCAAAGGTGTGTGGCCAGTCGCTTCTTTTAATCCTTATCCTCTTTTCTGTAGATTTTCTTTTTTCATTTATGAATTTCTTTTCTTATCTACAAAAGGGGAAACAAATAAGCTTCGAGTCTGTTTTCACTTTCTAAGTTTATATATCTATGTGTGTGAGGAAAGAGAGACTTTCTGGTTTTAACCCCTATTTTATTTTACAGCCGGTGTGGTTTTATTCACAAGATCACTTGTTCCCTACAAGCGTCAGGGAATCCGTATCAATGTGCTTTGTCCAGAGGTATAGTTATTCTATATTCCAAACGATCATCAGTTGTAAGATATCCTTTGACATATTAGGGTGATTTGACAGCTGCAGAAAAGGTTTGAACTTTTACCATGTATGCCTTGGTTTTCAGTGACCTATTAAGTAACAATCTATGCACGCTATAATGGCAATGGTTTCTTTTAGATGAAAAGCTAATCCATCATAATAAAACTAATGGCCCCTTTGTTAAGTTGTCAAGAATTTTTCTTTTAAAGAAAAAAAAAGTATGTTATTCGGCAATGGTAGTTCTTTGATGAAGAATCATGTTGCACTAAATGTAGCTATGATGGTGGGCATCCAGTCTTCTATGTTTTTATTATCTCGATAATTTTTATTGTAAGACGTATCTAGGATTTCGCCTGCTTTGTAGGCACATTAGAGCTGCTCAATTACGAAATATTACTTTGTTTGGCCATCAAAATCGATTTCTTTGTCATGGTGTTGTTAACCAAAGAAATTTCTTCAGAAACTGCATGGAAATAGAGAACATACTCTATTATATTTTATTTCGACTTTTTTGTTTGTTTGGTTGGAAAATTTTGCTTTATTAGATTACCCTGTAACCAAGGCTCTAAAAAAGAAATAGTACACCACTGGATACTGCAATGCTCATCATCTTCTTACACTGGAAGCTACTGCTTAATGATTATGGTCTACCAGGTTACTGGTGTAGAAATATTACACTTCAAAGGACCACTACATAGCTTTTGGCATGATTGAAATTATTTGTAAGGTTCTTGTCTTTTTTTACTTGCAGTTTGTCCAAACTGACTTGTCCGCAGAGGTGGATCAGAACTTCATTGCTCGTGTGGGAGGCTATTTGCCAATGGAAATGGTAGTCAAAGGTACATTTTCACTCGTTTTCCTGGCGAAACTGGAAGCATTACACAAGCTGTTTAATACATTGAGAATTGCTTTAGCAGAGATAAAGAATCTCTGTGTGTGGTGGGGGGGGGGATGTTGTTGGAGTTAATACTTTGCGAATGATAGATTGAAAATTATTATAAAGAACTTATATCTTAATTTGGGACCAGTGTCCAACTGAAAGTAGGGTGCGGGATTGGTTGAAGCGAACACATACAGCATAACCCTCAGGAAAAAAGGAAGAAGAAGAAGAAACAAGATTGAGTTTGTGAGCGCAAATTTGGTTTTGCTAAATCTCACCAAGCAAAGTGTTTCAAAATTCTTTATGTTACTATAAATAAAATACATGTAGTCAATTCCAAGGGAAGTTTCTTCAAATTATTACTCCTTTGTCTTCTTATTGGTGATTGAATTACCATATAGGAGCCTTGAAGCTCATAAATGATGAGACTAAAGCTGGGGCATGTTTGTGGATGACTACGCGAAGAGGAATGGAATATTGGCCAAGTCCTGAAGAGGAAGCAAAATTCCTGGTAACTAGTGCAAAGCAAAGAAGAAGTTCTTCAGAGGTGGTCTCATCGAATGTTCAAATTCCAGAGAATTTTGAAAAAATGTAAGCATGCTTGATCCACAATTCCGCTTGTCCTTCACAGTAATCTAGACCAATCTTTTGACTGTCCTCAGTTTGAATGGTGTAAGTTTGTTGCAAAGACTGCATTCTTTAGTTGCGGAAGGTTGAGCTCACTTGGTATATAGAAAATTAGATTCGCTAACTTTGGTCATTTGAGAAACTTGGAAGAAAAGTAGCATAATATATTTCCAAAAATTTCCTTTCATTACAGGCTAAATGCCCTCTCCAACAGTTTAGATTTATTTTGTACTTAACCCTGTCTTTGTCATGGTTAGTTAGCGTTTAGCTGACTGTTCAGTTTATTTCATTTCCAAATATGACCACGTGGGTTTTGTATAATCTACCAACTACTGGTTTTGGCTGAGCTTTTCTTTTGACATTTTTCTTCGCTTGTTCGTCTCCAGAGTTGTTCACACCCTTAGTCATAATTTCCGAAGTGCAACAAGTATAGTACGAACATCATTGCGCCTACCAATCAAATCCGATTATGTGGTTTTGAAAATCATTTATGCCGGTGTTAATGCTAGTGATGTAAGTTTATTTCTTCCTGTGATTTATCTTTCATTTGTCTGTATTCATTTGAACATAACATTAGTATTGGTGGCAAAATCATGTAACTTGTTCGAGAATAGGATCATTAGAGATGCTTGAGCAATCATCTGATGGCCTTTTCTTGATGATTTCTATTCTATTATAGTTCTTATCCGAGGGTTGTGCAATGAATGGTATAAGGAGTCTTTATATGTCCTCTATGTCACTGTCCTTCATTGATTTCCTGCATGGATTTGGAATGTATAGTAATGTTGGTATTTTGCTTTAAAAATTTACTTGCTCCTTTGTATTAGTTCTCTCTCAGGGACGTGAGCTGATGTAATACAAGCAACTTGGTCTTGTGCCTCTCTCTTCCCCAGTAGTAATTTGAACAGAAAATAGGGAAACTGAAGAATTTTTGTTGCTTTTATTTCATTTTTCTTGTCGATTTGCATTGCCCGCACTCGATGTATTTTCTTGTTACATTGTCTATTTATGACTGATTATGTCACTATTTACTGGATTTTTATTCCGTGTGTTACAGATTTAAAACGACACTTACATATTCATCTTGTAACAGGTGAACTTTAGTTCAGGCCGTTATTTCAGTGGCAAAAGTGAGGACATTGCTTCCAGGCTTCCATTTGATGCTGGGTTTGAGGTACATAGAAATTGAATTTATGGCGATTTACAGTCCAGCTATTTCACAAATACATTTTGCCATCCATGGCTCATAGTGACCCTCCATCCTCAGAGTTCACCTTGATGTATAGGATTTTCATTTTATGAGTTGGAAATCATGTTATCCTATTTCTATTATTTCGAAGAGCACATAAGTTTCTTCAGAACTTCCTTTACATACTTCTCCAGATTGATGAAATGTTCCATACTGACTAATGATTAATTTAATCTTTGCTATTCATGGACATCTCAGTATGGTTATGCAATTGTTAGGAGGAACTGTTATTTTGAATCTACTAAACAAATTTTTAGTTATCTCATCTGAGTCTAACCTTGTCATGTTCAAGGCTGTCGGAATTGTTGCAGCAGTTGGTGATTCTGTTAAGAATGTAAAAGTTGGAGCACCTGCTGCAGTTATGACTTTTGGAAGCTATGCTGAATTTACAACGGTAAACTGTAAATTTATTGTTCTTCTAGGGTAGTATTGACTATTGTGTAATACGCCTAAAGTGTCAGCTTTTAACTTTCAAATTTCAAAGTAACCAACATTAACATCCTTTTAGGTGCATTCGAAACACATCCTTCCTGTTCCAAGACCAGATCCTGAAGTTGTTGCCATGCTTACATCGGGGCTCACGGCTTCAATTTCTTTAGAAAAGGTTCTTTCAAGATTACTATGTCTTTTATTCAAGATTACTTTGTGATGATCATTATTTTGCCAATGCGGCCTTGTCCAAGATTTGATCATGTGTTGATATTGGGCAGATAGTTGTGATCTTATGCTGCTCCTTCTCGTTAGGAACAACTACTTTATGTTTCACCAAGAAGATAAACTGCATAATAGCTCTTGTAGCTCTCATGTGCCCTTATATTCGAGGTATGCCACTATTTTAACCAGCCATGTTCTTTATGGATATGATAGGCTGCACAAATGGACTCTGGAAAAGTAGTTCTTGTGACTGCTGCAGCAGGTGGAACAGGGCAGTTCGCTGTCCAGGTATGCTTCTGCAATTCGAAGATATTTATAAGTCATCTGAATTTGACAGCTTTAAAGGAACTACGTGTAGAAGAAAGCAGATTGTTTAAGGAAACGTTTATAGTTTGTGATTGTCTTTGAGTGTCATTTCAAAGCCAGGAGGCTGAAGTTCTTAGTGTGTGTTTACTTTTATTTAACTTGGACCAATATAACTTATTCAGATTTCTAGATTAATTTGATGCCTTTGGGTTGTTCTAAGAAGAGGATCACCACCCCACCCCCTCCACCCCCCCGCGTGAGAAAAAAATAACCCCTTCACCAAAGAGTTGATGATAGGTACTTAATAATGTAGCTTGGAAGCTGTGATGATAGTTAGGTACTTACTATCGAAGTACTTGTGAATGCAGCTCGCAAAATTAGCTGGAAATACTGTTGTTGCAACTTGTGGAGGTGAAGAAAAGGCCATGCTTTTGAAGGATCTCGGAGCTGATCGAGTCATTGACTATAAGAAAGAAGATATAAAAACTGTAAGTCCCCAGCTCTAACTTCAATTCTAGCTTATCACATGATATCCAAGTAATTTGTCTGGTCATTATATCTTTGTAGTCTATATTGACCATCACAAGTAACTGCATCCTAATATGTGCTCTTCTACATGCTTATAAGAACAAATAAATTGCATGCATGCTGTGTTAACTGTGAGCGAGTAAAAATCTGAGATGAGGCTATTTTTCTTGCTCCCTTATAACATATGAACTGTATTAACATACTTCAGAATTTGATCCAGTAACTGAGTATGTGTTTTCAACCTTCAAGATGTTTTTTTGTTTGCGAAACTTCATCTAGGTTTTGAAGAAGGAGTTCCCCGAAGGTGTTGATATTGTTTATGAGTCAGTCGGTGGTGACATGTTCAATATATGCTTGAATGCGTTGGCAGTCTATGGAAGACTTGTTGTTATCGGAATGATATCTCAGGTTTGTTCTTTTATTTTAGACGCACTCTTGTCATTTCTATTTCCTGATTGGGTTTACCATGGTTTCCCTTCACCTCGGTATCATTTAACTTGCTCCTAATGCTAATTTTTTTGGTCTCAAGTACCAAGGGGAACATGGTTGGAAGCCATTGAACTATACTGGTTTGTGTGAGAAGCTCCTAGCAAAAAGCCAAACTGTGGTAAGCAATCCATTTCTTTGTTTGTTTCATGTTGATAGATTGAGTTTTTGCTCTTTTTTTTTTTTTTTTTGCATGATCGTCTTTGAATTCCAGTTTGTGGGTATAATCAGAAAAGACTAGTTGTGCACCAAGCTCAAGTCTTGTGGTCTTTTCTGGCCATCAATCATGACAATTTTCCTCGACCAGTTTGCTACACTATGATGTGCCCTAATCTGTCTTGTTCTTCCTGAAAATTGTTTTCATATTGTAAATATTACCCTCCATCCAAAGTGGATGTCATGGTTTCCATAGAATTTGGGATGGGTGTAAGTGTGGAAATGAACCTAGCTCAGGCTCTCATTTAGCTCATAGCTAAACTGTCACGCCCCGTAACCGGGAAATGACCTGGCAGCGTTCCGTTGCGAAACGGAACGCAGAACCCATAACATAAAACTCATAAACGCATCAACGGAAGCTATAAAACATGCTAAGAAATAAAACCTCAAATAGTATATATATAAACTTAACTTAAAAGGGTACTTCATAACTTAAAAGGAAATGATATAACTTAAACATACTTTAAAGTTCGTCACACTTAATCTATTTTAAAACAGTAAAGTGAGCTAGACGTCTATAAAGTGTCCTCTCCTTGATACTCGAATATGTCGTCCCCCAGGTACCCTTCGTAGCTAACATCCTGCTCATCTGAAAATGAAAGGTGGATAAGGGTGAGCAAAACCGACTATTGCTCAGTAAGATCCCTTCAACCTTGGGATGAAGAAATATATAGACACTTAATTAAAACAATTTATGCATCCCGAAAACATTTCATAACTTTAAAAACATTATCACCGATAAAGCAGTAAAATCATGGTATGCAAAATACTTCTGACTTCTTAGAATATTGGGAGTGCAGAATCGCCGCCCATACAACGACCCTACACATCTTACCCCTCCACTCGAGAAATCATAAATACCTGCGACTCAACCTCCTAGCTTTCTCGACAGCTTTAGGAATGACAGTTGCGCACCTGCCATTCTTACCCCTCCACCGCGAGACCGCTAGGAAGTGAAGGTTCTAGCCTAGCGTATACGTGGGAATGCCTAGCTTCTCACTAGCTCGAGTACAGACGATGGCCGTCGTCTACACCCTTACTACGAGACAACTAAACAACTCCAAAACCTGAGAAAAACATTTAGAAAATGACTTCCATTTCCCTGCAAAACTGCTCACATCAAATAACAAATGCAAACATCATATATCGTTGTATACTGTTCGTGACATCGTACATCATGACTTGATGTTTGGGCCTCTCCCAACATCTTATCTATATACTTATCATATAACACAACTCTACATGCTACATCTTATCCCAAATTAGGTACATTGACTCCTCATGAAATCCATAACATAACATAAGCATAACATAAACATATTGGATCCTTTCTTAGTCAATGTCCCTAATGGGATGTTCCCTTATGCTTACAATCATAAAACAGCAAGTAATAATGCTATCATAGACATGCGCAATTAAACATCATACAATTCATACATTCACATTAAATATTGCTTCATCCACTTTTATGCAAGAAAAACATGATAAAACCATTTTTCATTCATTTTTCATTCATAATCTGTAAAAATCAGTATATGAAAGCTTTGGAAATACTCAAAGTTGAAGGTTCCTTACCTTATCACCGTTATGTTCTTAACTTGTAAAAATCCAGAAAATCTGGTTCGTGTTCCTAATTGAAAGACGTACACAGGAAAATCTGAAAGTTAAAATCCTAAACCCTCTGGTCAAATCGTAGCCCTATAAGTCTAGTTTCTAAATAAAAAAGAATCAGAGGATTTGGAGTTCTAGAGTTACCTTTATGACGTTTCTAGTGTAGTGCACGCAGGCTGCCCAGAATCTGTTTTTTTCTTGCTTTTCTGAGACTTAGAACTGACTTCCAAATCCTATAACTAGAAATCCAGAATTCCAAATGCTACTCCGTCGAATCCCAAGCGTATATCTATCGGTCCACTTCGAAACGCACTAAGAATCGCTGAAAACCGACACCATTTGCTATCTCAAAAGTGTATTCTCCCACAGCCTACCCAATCTGCCAGAAATCTGCTCTCTTCTTTTTTTCTCTCTTTTAAGACTTAGAACTGAATGGATTTCGAAAATGACAGCCTAAGAAGTCTAGAAACCACCTCTAACTTCTTCCCCACTACTTTCTCCACTCCCCACTACTTTCTAAAAATCATCAAAGGTCCCTTATCTTATCTTAATGTTATACAAGTCCTAAAACATGTTATAACACTTAGCAAATAATAAAAGCAAATAAAACATTTAAGCAAATATGACGCGTTTCGGTCAACGTTGACTTAACCTCGGTCAACCAAAACCCGTCTAAAAAAAATAGTAAAAAGTTACGGTCTTCACATAAACTCATATTTGATGTGAGTCGATTTTCTCAGCTTAAGCTCAACTCACACATGGCTCGCGAGCAACTCAAATCAACTCATTCGTAAACTAATATATATAAATGGAAAAAAAATAGAAAATCCTTGTGCAAAAAAATATGATTCCATAATCATGCAAAGAAATAATAATAATAATTCACATATACTATAAGTTTAATATCATAGCACTAATATCATAGCACCAAGAAGCTATAGAAGATTATAACGAAATCGTTATAACCTTTGGTAAGAATAAAGTTTAGAAATTTTTCAAAGAAAACTCTTTGATAACGATCGTCGAGACATTTTTTTTGGATGAGAAAAGAGAACTCATCAAATGGAGTTTGGACTTGTAAAAAGTTTATATATATATATATATATATATATATAACTTAGTCGAACTCTCCTCATTTCAATCTCGGCTCACATTTTAAATTGAGCCAAAAATCTTGACTCATGTATAGCTCATTTGTCTCGTGAGTTGAGCTTGTTGAGCCAATTATCAAATTGAATCATGAGACGGCTTAACTCATTTCCAACCCTAGATGATGGGTGGGATATCAAATTATCCCTCAATAAGTGAAACGAATTCAAAATATTTCTTTTCTGGGTTGCAATTGCAAAGTTGGGACTTGGGGAATTAACTGATCCTTCTTTTTTCTTCACTTGGTTACGCCAAACCTCCAGGCTGGCTTCTTCTTGGTACAATATGCTCATCTATGGCAGGAGCATCTAAACAGACTGTTCGATCTCTTCTCCTCAGGGAAGCTTAAGGTATGATCTCTTGGTTCTACTTTCTTCATATGCATGTCCATCATTTTTGTTTCAGTTCTCTGTCACTGGAAACTATTTCCTAAATTTGACTGGATAAGACCCCTATATCTCGGGATTTCTTTCGTCCTTTTGTAACTCTTGTTCAATCAATAATAGGTTACACTAGATCCTAAAATGTTTTTGGGCCTTCAATCTGTTGCTGATGCTGTGGAGCATCTTCATTCTGGTAAAAGTGCTGGCAAGGTATGATGATGTTTGTTTATCATTTTAAAAACCCCACTCTCGGACATTGTGTATAATAATGTACATTAGTCTTAAGTTCCTTATCCGAAATCATGCAGGTTGTAGTTTGTATCGACCCAACATTCAGTCAAAAAGTGGCAAAATTGTAAGGACGGCGCAAGTGTTGAAAGTTTTGAAGAAAATACACAAGATTAAACTGACCAATAAGAAAGCATATAACATTATGCAAGCTTTGCTTAGAATAGTGTATGTAAAAAACGTGCCTTTATATGTTTTTATTTGATGACCTAGGGGTGAAGCAGTCTTATACACAAGATCTTTTTATTATTCAACAAATAAATTTATCTAAATCACTGTCATAATTCTGGGGGTTTATTTCACGTTGCTTGAGTTAAGTGGCGCACTGTGGCTTCTTCAACGAAAGAATTTCACTAAATTGCAGACTAGGGAGGGGACCATTATACGGATAGGCGCATCTGAATACTTAAAACTAAATCATATTCATATTTTACAACAGTCCAAGCTAGAAAACAATCCAGAGATGGTTGACACGACCTAGATTAATATTCTACAAAATATCATGCAAAACAAGTCCGGAATATATTCCAAACGGCCGATCTGGTAACCTAGGAAATACAGTGAAAGTGTTTCCTGTCACAGTTAGCGCAAAGAAAAAGTTCCGTAAACTTGAGTGCCATAACAAATTGCATCAGTCCCAGTCAGAAGCTGCAAGAAGGCATAAACAGGTCAATTAGTAAATTGAAAAGAGGAGATGGAGAGAGGTCAATGGCATTAACAATCAAGAAAGTAAAACAATTTCCACCAATGACATATAGGAGTAATTATCGATAAGATCTACCATGTGGTACAAGGATGTAACTTGGAAGGTAAATTTTAAACGTCTGTCTACATATCTAAATCATCTTATTGTCTAAAATTCTTACGTAGTTGTCATCGGACCTAGTTATTGACCATAAGATGCGTTCAAAATGTAAAGCGCGTAAATATCAAGAATCTATCTGACAACTAAACTCTCGCGTATGGAAGTAACTGTTCTTGCTTACTCTGATTCGTTCAGCATTGATGGAACGTACCTTCTATATGCTACCCAATCACTTGTCATCTTCAGCTTCATTTACCCTTACAATGTAAACCTGAAAGTCCAATCACTTAATTCATATATCAAAAGGAGAATCTCAATTGAAGGAGTGAGTACATAAGACAATGAGATATAGTAATTGTTAATGTGGTCAAACTGGTATTTCTTCATCCCTGTTCTAGGTAAAATGGACATTTCATTACAAGCATATTCCATTAGTGATCATTAGCAGAGGTTGTTCTAACTCCTAAAGGTTCAGGTAATCAAATGCATCGTAGATTTCTTTAAGAAGTTTGACGTATATTAGAATCATCATGGATAATCACTTAAATATAGTTGCTCAAGAACGGTTTCTAGTCAATCAGGAAGACAACTACTAAACAATATCATTTGCTGAACTAGGAAATGATATTTACCTTAAATTTTGTACGCTCAATTAGTTGAAAAACCAGTGCATCTCCATCAACTAATTCATGATCAATGGCAAAACCCCTCCATCCACCACTTAGCCCAGTTTTCAGAGAAAGGTACCTTGTCGGGAATTCATCCTCGTTCTCATCAACCAAGACCACAGTTTCATCACGCTTTGGAAGATGCTTCTTGCAAAAATGGACCGGAAGACCCTGTTCGGAATAAAAACAAGCTACACTAAATGTATATATATATATATAGATAAACTATTCGCGCAAATACTTGGTTCGTCATTTAACTGATACACCAGATTCACAAGTATCTGTTTCCAGATTGGAACTTACCAGCCAAAAGCCACCAGTAACATGAGATTGAAGCATGGGCTTGATAAAACTAGGGAATTCTTTATCCAAACCTGATTCTAACTCTCCTGCTCTTCCAATAGCATAATCCCTGTCTTCATCTGAGGCATATACTCTATTTGATAAATCTCTTCTCCTATAACCATAGCTGGATATCCAAGAGCAACCAAAAAGAATGAGATACATCAAGTAGGGGGCTTCAAAGAACTAAACCAACAATTCAATAAGAGATATAATTCATGTGTATAACCTCTTCCTAGGCCTTCCAAGTGGTTCAATTGGGTCCTGTCAAGAACCAAAATACACTATGATTCTGTTATGAAATAAATAAAAATAATGGGAGAGAAAACGACAAAGAAAGACACAAGAAAGAAAGAAGTTAACCCAACCTGTTAAGAACCATAATACATTATGAGCCGGAAATAAACAGCAATAATGGGAGAGAAAGCGATAAAGAAAGACATAAGAAAGAAGTTAACCCAACTTGTCAAGAACCAAAATACACTATGAGGAGTAAATAAACAGCAATAATGGGAGAGAAAACGAGATCGAAAACGATAAAGAAAGACATAAGAAAGAAATTGTTAACCCAACCTATCAAGAACCAAAATACACTATGAGCAGGAAATAAACAACAACAATGGGAGAGAAAACGAGATCGAAAACGATAAAGAAAGACGTAAGAAAGAAATTGTTAACCCAACCTATCAAGAACCAAAATACACTATGAGCAGGAAATAAACAGCAATAATGGGAGGAAAAAAGAGATAGAAAACGATAAAGAAAGACATAAGAATGAAATTGTTAACTTAGTTCGTCAAGGAATTGACTACGTATGAGAACGCTACCAAGCCAGTATATTTACTATATTGAGATTCAAATGTTACATAGATAGTTTATTTATAAGAAAGAACGAAACCCTAAGTATGGCCATGAACATAAAATCCTAAAAAATCTGGCTAGCATGGTTCGTTTGCTCATACCTCAGACTCATAAGCCCATTGTTTTTTTGTCACAGAAGTCAACTGAAAATCCCAGAAAAAACTAAAAGAAAAAGTTAAGTTTTCACCCATTAAAATGACTGTTCTAATTCTTAAAAAAAACCCAAGAAACAGGGAAACAATGAAGAAAAGAAATGGTAAAAGAATGAGGTTTTCAGAACTAACATATTTGTAATTAGGAGGCGGCTTGTCTGCGACTCTACTGGATCTTCTCACAGTGGAAAGATCAACTGGCTGCCGAGGTGTCTTTGGCTTCACATTTTTCATCTTTTTCAACAGAATCAAATAGAACCAATTAATTACTCCCCCCCAAAAAAAACGATTAAAGTTTTATAAATGTAAAATAAAAACAAAAAAAGGAGAGAAAATTACAGGAGAATGCTTGGGGGTACGGAGAGCTTGGGCTAACTTGGGAAGATTGAGCTCTGCAAGTTTTTTCTTGTTTTGCTCCAGAATTTGTAGCCGTTTTTCCTCATAAGCTAATGCCTTGTCGGAAACCACCATTTTTTCTTCTCTCTGCGATTTTTAGGTCGAAGAAGAAGAGATTGGAGAAGAGAAAAGGGAAGGTCAAGAAGCTCGCTGCCAATGAGCTGATTGACAGTAGAGGAACGTTTAAATTTCAAATCCGGACCTTTGTCTCAGCAGTCCGGCTCCTATGCGGAACAGGCGGAACAATCCCAGCGGTCGGATGAGATTTTGAACGGTTCAGATCTGTAGAGAAAAAAGTTACAGTTGGACTTAAAATATTAAAAAAAAATTATCTCTCCAAATTTGGGCCGTTAAAAATCTCATCCGACAGCTGAAAGATTGTTCCCGCAAGTGCGGAACAAAAAGTTGTTCCCGCATAGGAGCCTGGAGCTTGTCGTCTCAGTGGCGGGCCAGACTGGGCCTGTTAATATTTTGAAATTGCCTTGGGGTCTCGCTCCCTCTCTTTACCCCTCTCCAGGTAGGCAATGGTGGGTTTAATTCTGATATAAATAATGGTCCATTAATGTGGTCCAAATTTATGCAACATTAATCCCGATTTCTGGGGCTTCTGGTTGAAACTGTTACACGTCTTACCGTTGAAGAGTGTTTGATTCACTCTTGAGAATTTTTAGGGGTGGTAGGATTCCGTTTACAAAGAGCAATATGAGCCAGGTCTTCTCAGCTAACGGTCACGCTACGTGCCAAACTGCAGGCCGAGCCTGAATTAGTCACTACGTTGTGAACATAGGGTACCCCTCGGGGTGAACAAAAAAACAAATTCAAACAACATTATAAGATATATAATTTTTTTTTTTCTAATGTGGATAAATTCAAATCACATAATTCATTAGACAATGATTCATACCAGAATTTCCTCATTTTCTAAATTCAGCAGCGGGACAAAGGAAATGTTCAATAGATCATCCATTTTCTAAATTCAGCTGGAAATCTAATTGTTTCGAGCATTTTATGCCATAGAGTATACCACATACACTCGATAGTGAATTAAGTACACTCCCAAAATTTTAAAAAACGACGAATTTTCTATAAATATTGTATTTGCACACCTCCACCCCCATAACAAATTCCTGGAGTACACCACACATCGTTGTATGCACGTACCATGTACACTATTTGTTACTATAAATTTTTCTCTATAAAACTAGATATACACTATGTATACATTATATTGTATACTTCTACACTATTAAACGTACTTTGTACACTACATTACTATACTAACTTGCCACAACATTTTAAAAAAAAATCTCCTTGTTAGTAAGATTCATCATTGTGTTTGCAAGATTCAGCAGTGGAGATGGGATTGATGAGTGAACTACGAATTTATCGACCCCATACTGAACAGAGATATCTAAAAATTAAAAAAAAAAATATGTATCATGATTATAAAAGACAACGTATATATATGTTTCGTGCGTATATTGTGTATATATACTAATTATTAAAGTTGTATATACACATTGGTTTATTAAATGCTTAGAAAAGAAAAAGAAATAATCAAATACATTGAACATTTTTTTTTTTTTTTTTTTTGCTAAGTAACATGCTGTAAGATTTAGATAGACTTCATGAAACCAAGATGAAACGAAAATTCAAAAGTTTTTGGCAAAATTTGATATTATGATACATTTCTCATCTCCCAAGCAATTATTTGTTGTACAATTCAAGATTAAAAAGTCTTAAATAGAATAATTTAATTTCATAGAACAATTAATATGCTTACTTTTAAAACTTGAACATTTATTTTGTTGAACATATGAAAATATAAAAGAAGATATTAATTTCTAAAGAATCAATTTTAAAAGATTTTTTTATAAGATACGAAAAATAAATATGAAACAAATTTTCAATTAGATATAAATATCATCTCTTTTTCAATAGTACATTGGACCTTTTTCTTTTTCTCTATCTTGTTTGTCTCTTGTATTGAGAATATAAAAGTTGGAAAAAAGAATAACTAAAAGGAAAAAAATAAATACTTCGTATCTTATTTCTTAAACTTAAATATTGATATACTAAAAATTCTTAAAGTATATCATGATTATAAAAAGAAATACATGTATATATGTACGTGCATGTGTTGTGCATATCTATTAATTTATGTGAAAAAATATGTACATAAGTGCAAAGAAATAAAAGACCAGTTTCAAGTTGTATATTAATGTCTACAAAATTAACATTTTCAAGACCAAACATTTTTCTATATGGTGAGGGGTACATTTGAAACAATATACAGACCAAGCCCTCATGCAAACAAAGAAAAATAAAAGAAAATTGTTGATATGGAATGAAATATACAAATTTTCTTTCTTGTAAATACAGAAATAGCAAAATTAGGATATGTCAATAGACATGCAGTTCTTTCAAGAACAAGCACCACCAGTCCTTGCAACAAAACTGGATCCTCTGACAGCATTCATCTTCCAAGAGAGAAAAAACCATTCTCACTTAAAAAGTTTTCAATCTATTCCGTGCTGGGTGGTGATCGCGATTCAAACCAAGCAAAACTTTGATTAATAACTATAGCACGGACATCTTATCAGACCACTTTTCTATGTTTCCCCCAAAATCATACTCTCCAAGAACTGCGATGTAGGGGTTGCACGATTCAATGAATTCCCAATTGGTAGGTAACAACAGTTTTTCTGCAGTTTACCTACAAGGGACACCCTTGCAAGGATGATCATGTAAATTTGAAGTTTCAGAGCAGCGATGATCAGCAGGGTCATGGATTTCAGAACCTAAAAATTCAAATGCTTACGAGTTACTAAAATTTCGATGCTCTTGTTTGTAAAGCAAATGAAATCCTCTGAAGATTTTCGTACCTTCGGAGACTTGAGACACAAAATTATCGATGTTGCTTTCAGATTGATCTGCAAGAGCCGGAATGTTTCCTTTCTCTTTAACATCATCTCGAAGTTTAGGTGCATCAAGCAAAAATATTTCTTCATACTTCTTTGTTCTTTTACACTTCCTATTATCCTTTTTTGAAAATTCTTTTCCAACTGCAAATTCAATCAGAGACAACACAAAATTAATAATCTACATTCCAAGGAGCATTTCTGAACCAGTAAGACCAATAAATACAAGGAAAAAGACTTACCAGCATCTGTTGTTTTATTTAAAGCGTCCATGTTCATAAGGCAGAGAGCGGCATTTACAACTTCTAGACCATGTACTCTCACTATGTGTACCTACAGGTTCCCTTTGACAATTAGATCAATGCTTTTCTAAGTGGAAAACTTTGTTATTGGAAACATATAGAAGACATGAAAAAATGATGAAGTAGGGCAGATGAAGCTCAGCTATAGACTAATGTCAACAATCTCAGCAATTGCAAATTAGCTTTCTCTTTTCTCGAAAACCAGAATCACAAATTCTATTTTTTTCTTTTCGTGGGGGTGGGGCGGAGGTGAAAAGATATTAGTATTTGTTCTTCAGACAAATAATGGGGTTTCATGTTTTGAGCTCTCTTGCATGTCACTTTTGTTCTTAACACAAAATTCTATTTAATGTACGATAAACTCACATCCAAGTCAAATAACAGTCAAGAGGTTTCAAATAAATTACCTTTAATTTGCAGGGTCCAATCAAACAGAATATCAGAATATCTCCTTTAAGGAGTCTATGAGAAATAGAGAAACCTCTCCATCCAGCACTCAGTCCATTCCTATTCATCAGATAGCTTGTTTTGCATTCTTTTCCCCATTCATCCACCAACGTAATCGTAGAATCTTCACTTGGCAGATACAAGCTGCAGAATCTTCTGGGAATAATCTGTCAAAGGAAAAGAAGACAAGCAACAAAAGCAGAAACGATCATGAAATGGCATATCTATCAAAGAATCCTGCTCTCCTCACTTATCAAAGGAAAAATTCTGGCCTTACCAACCAAAAGCTGTAAGTGACATTTGAAGGGAGCATACACTTCGCAAAGCAAGGGGCTTCATCTTCCAAACTGGACAGAACTCTTTCAGCTCGTTCCATAACTGTAAACTTAGCTTCGACATCTTCATATATGTCATTTGCAACAGTCCTCTTTCGTTTACTGTTAGAAGTAGGTTTCAACAGTTAGGATACTGTTCAAGAATCATTATGTAACCTGCCCTCAAGAACAGAAATAATTGAAAAAAGAAAAGGCAATGTAGAGTTAAACTGCCTACCTTCTTGACTTTGTTGCAGTATCTGAGGTTGCCTGTCAAAAGATTAAAAGAAGCATACGATCAGAGATTATATTCTGCTTACCAATCAATACATAGTTCTCGTTTGAGAAAAATATTTGGTCGCGTTTCCTTTTTCCTTTCTCTCACGTAAAGGTAAATGACTAACTAGTGAACAAAAATTGATGTCAAGCAGGTCTTATGTATACTTATTTTCAGTCATTGAGATTGCTGTTAGTTTTATGGATGAAGAATATTGATTCGAGGAGTGCGAGGAAAAGAATGCAAGTAACAATTGCAGGGCATCTTATTTCAAAAGTAAAAGTTCAGCTGTTGCAAGTCAAAAAATTAGCCTCAATTAGGCACTGTATACAAAATTTAGCAGTAAGCAGTTCGATCCACTGGTGAATATAAACCAGGTCGCCTCTTAAATCCCATTCATTATGCAATGCAGCAGATGAAGAACAATGGAGCACTTCAAATAAAAATCAGTAAACAACAAACCTCACTAGCTTTCTATTTAACCAAGTGAAGGCATTGACACGCACAGAACGTGCACGAGTGTGCCCGCACCACTCACCCAAACACGCTGAGAACACAGCAATGCACGAAGCGGAAACACAATAAAGGTAAAAGAAACATAAATAGGCAAGGAACACTCGAGATATGCTAACCAAACCAGACCTTTCTTCTATTCGCAGAAACTTATCATTTCAAAATGGCATCATCAACGAACACAAAGCAAACCGAAAACAAATTGCCATATGAAGTTTATTGAAATTAATTGAACAATTCCTATGAAGCAAATTAATTCGGGACGGGGTGAGGGGCGGTCCTATGCACAGGCTACAGCAGTTATGGCTCTACGAAGTCAGAATCGAATCTTTCTGTTGGATTCGGAATTATAGATACATCAAATGCATTCGGAATTATAGATCCTTCGTCCACCGAAAACTCGATACTCGTCGTTCGTGTTCGAACTCGGATCCTAGTAGCTATCAAACTAGGGCTACAACAATTGGGACAAATTACCAAATCATTTAATCTGTTGTTCTATAAAGAAATTCAATTCTATAACTAGAGTCAGAAACATCCTAATTTCACATCAGAAAACCAGAAATTCTCAAAATCAATTAGAACCAACAAAAAGCAAAATCGAAGAAATAACAAAAACCCAGTTGCATGTCATCTCTTGCACAAATCTGCACTTGAGAAAATTCAAAACTAATTTTTTTTTACAGATCCATAAACAGCTGAGAAAAAACAAACTTACCTGCTTAGCTTTGGATTTAAGATTCTTGGACTTTCCATCAATCACCTTCTTCTTTCTTCTTCTTCTTTTCTATGGGCATCTTTTCCTTTTTCTTCTCCTGCCCTCAAATTAAGAAGAAACCCAATATAAATATTTACAAAGACTTATATAAAAGTACAAAAAAGAAAAAAGAAAGCACCCAGAAAAGGACTTGTGAATGGGAACAGAAATGAAGAAATCCGAGTGCCCACCAACTGTTTGTGTTTTTGTTCCTCAGTAAAAAACTGGGTCAGATGTTTCTTTCCATTTACAGATTTCTCAGAGTCCATTTTAGTTCCTTTATATTCAAATTAAGCTAGCTGAAATGCTTATATAGGTATAGATTCAGAGATGAAGAGAGATGGGGTTGGGGTTTGTAGTAGCGGTCAATGGAGAAGACAAAGACAGAGGTGAAGAATAATGGTCAGAGTTCAGCTGTAAAAATTGCTGTACAAAAGTTACTGTTCATATTATGCAAATGGCATTATTTCACTTTTTTTTCCTTTTTTATTTTTTTTAAATAACGCTCCATTTATAAGCGTATTCACTAATTCCGTTTTTTAAAATTTTTGTGGTTGAGTAAATCGAAAAATACGTCCGATTTAATTGTTTTTAACGGACGTCTTAACTAATTATTAGTCGTTGAATGTACATGAATCACTTACCAAAAAATAAATATATAAATGCATGAATCATATTTTTCTCTTTATATAATTATCTTTATAGCGCAAATAACAATTTATTTCTTATATTTTTATGAATTATATCTCAATATCAAAAGAGTTTGTAAGAACATACAAGATGTGCATAAATTGTGTGTTTCTTATTTATATTTCATAGTTTTAAATATCTATGTCAGAAAATCTAGTAAGTAGTAAAAACGACATTGTAATATATATTTATACTCACATGAGGACTCTTTCGGTTAGAATACTTCACCATCCTTGACTAATGCAAGATGGATGAAAAATGTCGTTTCTTGTGGTAGACGGATGAATAACGAGTAAAAACATGCACGTAAAACTTAAGAGAGGAACAAAAACTAAAACAACGGTTACTTTTTTTAAGAAAAAAATGAGTGTATTATGTTTTTTTATTGAATTTATAATATCATATCTCTATGTCAAAAGATTTTAAGTAACAAATCACGTTTTTTTTAGTTTAATTTATAATATCATATCTCTATGCTAAAAGATTTTAATTAACAAATTATATAGACGTGCGCAAACCGTGTCGTTTTGTATTTATTTCCTAATGTTAGATTTGTATGGAAAAAATATATCTAACAACAATATCAAAACTAGTCCCACGTAATATATTTGTATTATGAAAAGAAACATGAATTCCTCTTTAAATTGCAATTCAAATACAAGATTATAGTAATTGTATCCTAAAACAATATTAATGAATTCCCATTTAACTCTTTAAATTTGGTCTAGCCAGCTGCAAAACAGTGAATTTGTAACTTATAATCACTTGAAGAAAATGTGAATTTAACCATATGTTAATTTTTTACGGTAACAAAAAGTTTGAGTAGGTTCGACTCCGGTCAACCACCATGGACTAAGCAGTCCCTAGAGAACACATATCGTTTACAAGGGTATTTACATATCGTCCACCAATACAGTCCACACATCGGCGAGAATTGAACACTTACTTTTATAAAAATCGTGTCAAATCCTTCTAAACTGAGCCAACTTGTGTTGGTAACCATATATTAATACTACACAAAAAAAACTTCCCCATAGACATCCCAAAGATTAACAAAAGAATTTACAGTCAAGGGCTCATCCTTTGTCCACAAAACATTACTTGAAGGTGAATCACTTTAACCCTTGTGGTATACAAAAACAACACTCATGCTAGCTAGTGTATAGGGATGGCAATTAGGCCGGGAGCCGGGATGGAATGGTGTAGGAAAGGCCGGGGAGGGGACCGTGATCCCGCCCTCCACCCGGCCTCTTTGCCATCCCTATGTATCTATAGGTACCATTATGGCACAAAATGCAAAAGAGTCTTCTGTGATCTCTCTCACCAAGGAGCAGTAGCCATTTCCTTGAAAGTTTTTACTAGCCTTTCATTGTTCATCTTGAGAGCCTTAATTTCAGCATCTAAAGTTTTCATCACTTCTTTAACTCTTAAAAGTTCAGCTTCAAGATTTTTCTTGTCCGTCTCCACTTGAGCGAGTTCAAGTGTCTTCGAATTGATCATCTCTTGTTCTTCACATTGAAGGCATACTAACTTCTTTATCCGTTCACGTAAGAATCCAACTGCCATTCCCATATCCTCGAATGCTTTCAGAGTTTTGTCCCAAGTTTGAAGATAATCGGAGGAGGTGTTGTTGAGTTTGGAAACTCTAATGGCATCCGCGATATTGATAGTTTCAGAAATTATCCCGGCTACTAGCTTGCAGTTCAGGCCCTTAACAACATGATCATGAAGAAACGAGTTTTGACTGCAGCAGAGCTCGTAGTACTTGGTCCGAATATGTTTAGATATCTCTGAATCGATAACTAAACCATCAACGATAATCCTGAAGCTCTTGAAGTCCTTTATGTCTTTAAATTCAATTACGGATTCTGAAAACCGGATACCATCTAGAATATCAGAGCCAAATTCATCGCTTTCGTTCCCAGATTGAGAATCTAAGGTAGGCACATTGTCGGAATTTACGGCTATTAAGGCATTCATCGCAACATCTTCTTGGTGAGTGTTGTTTGTGTTATGCTCCATCAACGCCAATTCCGCCACATTAAACTTCACATCTTCTGCATTTAAAAATTTCATCCACTAAGGTATTAAAATTCAAAGAAACAAAATATTTTCTACTAAAAACATATATGGGATCTTATTATACTGACTGTGAAGGTGAAATACCATTGTCAACTGGCTTAGCTTGGAAGTCCAAGTTTAGAAGGCTGATAGCGCCATCAATTTCCGACAAGCTATTAACTCTAACAATATAGACCTACAAAGAGAATATCGAAAACTCAAAATAATGAAAAGGTAGAAAATTATACTTGAAGTGAAAATGTGATTGCAAAGGGCTGTTGATCATAAATGGTTCGAAACAATCAGTTTAATCAGCTCAAACAATGTAGTATGTCTGCCCCCCCATCAAGGGACGAAGCCATGAATTTGGCGTTGGGGGACGAAAACTGCAACAGTATGCCGAACTACATATAAAAACTGCATATAATTGTTGGGGGGAGGGGGTGGGGTGCAATTTGATAAAATATTCAAAACTACATATAAAATTTACTATATCTAGTAGTATTTTTGAAAATCTCGGGGCCCCGTGCCCCCCTGTCTTCGTCCCTGCCACTCAAATAAAAGATTCGATGGACGAAACAAAGAAAAAAGGAGGGTGGTAAAAGGGTTACCTTCAACCGGTAAGGTTTAACCGACTGGAATACGACAACATCCCCCTCGAGCAAGTTATGTGCAATGGCGAAACCTCTCCATCCACCGCTCAGTCCATTCTTCCCAATCAAGTACTTGGTATTGTATTCTTCATCGTTTTCATCCACTAAAACAACAGTCTCATCGCGCTTTGGCAAATGTGAATCGCAGAATTGCTTAGGCAAACTCTATATATTTGAACAAGAATATTTGTTTAGACATGCTGTCAAGAACCATACTATATATGATCTCGAATACAAGTTCCGTGCTTACCAACCAAAATCCACCAGTAACATGTGATTTGAGCATCAGTTTTAGACAACTAGGAAACTCAGAAGGCAATTTCGCCTGAACCTCAATTGCTCGGTCCATCGCAGAGCCAGAGGTTTGAGCTTTTCTAGAAACCATAGGAGCACTGCTTATGAAAAAGAAGAAACAATTATATCTTCCATATCCAAAAAACCAAAATTTTAAGATTAATATTCACACTACCATATTGTAAGATATTTGTCTTTGTCAATCTCCTCCTGCACATTATCAAGAAATTTGTTATTAATTTGAGATTTTTTTACTTGTGGTTATAGAAAATTAAACCAAATCAATCAATCCAGTTTTTTTTGAATAGTATTACCTCGATTCCATAATATAAGTCGTTTAGAACATATAGCGAAAATTAAGGAAGTAAAAAACAAGGTACTTCGTTAGTCAAAATAACAATATTACTATGTAAAATAGAATTTTACTAGTATACAATTCCTATTTATTCTTTTAAAAAAAGAATTAAATGCATTTCCTTTTCATCATCAAAACCCAAGTTTTAAACTATGATCTTCAGAAACAGGGACCAAATTCTCCAGTTGTAAAAGAATTAAGGAAAAGAACCCAAAAAGAGGAAAAAGGTGGAAACTTTACAACATTTCCTGCATAAAAAAACTAGACTATGTATCTAATTAACTATCAGCTGCACAAATCAGTGCAAAAAGAGCATAAAAAAAAGAGCAAAAGGGTTTCTATGAACAGTAGCCCTCAATTTCAAATCAATTGATAAAATTGAGAAAACAAAAAAATTGCTTACTTTCTTGACCTTGCATGCAGGAAATAGCTTCTTCTTGATAAGCTTCTTCTTGACCAACAATGGATTCTTCTGATTTAAGCATTTCAGACATTAAAACTTGATTTTCTGTAAGAAAAAAACAACATAAAAAAAGAATGTGCAGAGAAAAAGAACCTTTGAGGTTGATTGATGAGGTATAGCCATGGCTGTTTCAGCTTCCTTAACTTGTTGCTTGCTCTGTCTTCCTGTGGAGCTCTCTCTATTAAGGGAGGAAGAAGAAGAAGAGAAATTCGACCGTTGGTTACAAAATGTTCAGAGTTTTGGAAGGATTTTTTGAACTTGGATTTGACAGAGCTCTCTTCGTTCTCTGCAACGCCGAAATGGAGGAAATCATTCCTAACTGTGAACCCTTTCCTTTTCCCTATGTGAATGAAGAAAGAGATTGAATTGGTGCATTTCTGAACCGCCGAAAGGGCGAAAGTGCGTTGCGGCCGAGGGAAATAGAGCGGAGAGTACCCTAAAAAGGCCGATTAAAGCACGCTTTATGCCGGGAGAGGGTATTGCCTCACCAGAGGAGGGGAGATTATTGCCCCAATAAAGGGGAGATACAGGAATCGAACACGGGTCGGTAGCTTTACCACTTGGGCTACCCGATTCCCATATTCATTTAACTAATTAATTAATTAACTAAATTGGGGGAAAAATTATAAAAATACTTTTGAATATTTTATGTCAATCGAGGTGAATAATGTTTATTTTGAATTTTTAGACAATTGTACTTAATCATAAAGCATTTCCCTTCAAATATACTATTGTAATAACAATGAATAAACAAATTTCATTTTTCTTTTTTTATTAAGAATGGCATTTGGTATCATTTTATTTAAAATTTTGCTTTTGAATTTCGTAAAAATTAAATTAATTTTAAAAGAACATATAAGGTTGAAATCTAAAATTTGAGATATGAAATGATATTTAAACGCATTTTGTTGTAGGTTGCAAGGTTGACGCTTTTTTTTTGTAACAAAAAGTTTAGGTGAGTTCGACTTCGGTCACCACCAGGCGCCCTAGGGACCATAGATCGCTTACAAGTTACTTACAAATCATCCAATGCCTTAATTTGTCTTGGATATTTTTGGTCTTGGATTTCTTAATAATGGATTCATTGTTGGTTCCCGGACTTGTTTTCATGGTCTCGAGCTTCCTGGATGCTCTGTCGATGGTGGATTTGAGAGATTTGTAGGTTTCGCTGCTCCATCAGAAGAAAACGGGGGTGCTGGTGGGTGGTTTTGTGAGAGATGATGATAGTGGTGGTGCGGCTGGTGGGGAGGGGGATGGGTGGAGTGGTGAATTGGGGCAAAAAATCATCTGTCCCCATTTGTGTGTGTCTCCGTGTCCCCAACTAATCACAATTCACCATGTGTATATATAATTGAAACAAATATTTGTATAGTAAATTCTGATTGGTTGGGGACACGGGGACACACACAAATGGGGACAGAGGATTTTCACCCGTGAATTGGTGGTGTAGAGAGGTGAGGGATGAATAAGTCGGGTCGGTTTGTTTCAGATGGAACGGATTGATCGGGTCTATTTGTTTTGCTTTTATAAAGGATAATTATGTCTTTTTGCATTTTCAGGTCAAAAAAAAATTGGCTGAAATTGTCGCTAGAGTTCAAGATCCGTTAACCGTAAAAAAAATTATGGCTAAAAAGCGCAAGAATAATTGTTGTCAGTCCAACATTTAAAATAGTTAAATAGTTGGTGACCATTTAGTGCAATTTGTTTCGTTATTTTGTTTAAGTTGTAATTTGAAAAATTGACATAATAAAGTGTATAGTAGGATTCTCTCAATATCCACATTAATTGTTTTAGGAAATTAGGAGGGAGGAAAAATTTATAAATAATGATATCCTACTTTAGTATTATTTGTTCCGAGTGGTGCCACAAACTCAGATAGTGAGTTTAGTTTGTTTAGATGATTTGGAATTTTTGCCGGAAAAAAATTACACTTTGAGATGGTTTGTAATTTTTCCGAAAAAAATTACATAGTTGATTTTCCTTTTTGGGACCGTGGAAGTATGTCTGGGTTGAGACTAAACTACGTTAAAAATATTGGTGTTCTTGTGTTGATTTATTTTTATTTTTTTTCTCCATATTATTTTATCCGTGTGTTTACTTCCGCTGCCCCGAGACAGTTAACGTGTATATATATGTCAATTCTCGTATCAAAATAAAGATTATCTGGTCATTTCTCTCACGGATTCCCCCCTATCAATAGGAGAAAATAAAGAATTTTGTAAGAACAAAGAAAGAAATAAAGTGACAGAAATTGCAAAACGAAAATCTATCACCCAAAATAGAATAGTCTAACAAGATGTTTACTAATTAACTTTTACCGTAGTTTGAGCTTATACATCTCAGCATTCATCTTGAGAACCTCAATCTCAGCATAAAGTCTACCTATAGCTTCTTTCAATTCTAACATCTTTACACTTAGATTACTTGTATATCCACCACCCTCATTCTGGGAATGCATAGTTTCATTCAACTCGAGAACGAGGCATACCAGTCGGTCCATCTCAGAACGTACATTTCCGAGATTTTGCTGCAGCATCTCGTACCCTATTAAGCATTTGGTCCATTTTGTATAATCATTTGGAAGGCCTTTCGTCTTGCTAGCTCTAACTGCATTAGCTACACGCTATAAGTTTCGGATATTAAACCTGCAGAATGTCTAGTTGAGAAATTCTTTATTTATCGCGAAGAAAATAACAAAGTAACCTTGTTATTAGAGTTATTATACCTTCTAAAGCTAGTTGGAGGTCCTCAGAGAAGTTCTCTGGCTCATTCATTACCATCCTAATGTTGCACTTCTTGACATTGGCAGGGGAAACATCTAGCAGAAATGATTTGTATGGCTCTTCTCGGCCTGATTTGAGAGCACCGGGATCATCCCTTTTCGGACCTGTTAGGCAGAATCAGGATATACAGAATGATGGAGAACATTACAATGTGTGGAAAAGCGATACAGATTAAATGGGTGAAAGAGCTCTTTGTATTGATTGATTCAAACTAGAATTAGTTTCCGTTCTTCGAGCATCGAAATGAAGAAGACAAAGAGCAGCATCAACTTCAGCAAAATGATGTGATCTTATTATATAGACCTTCATTTTGCAGGACTTGACCATATGGAAAACAAGAACATCTCCAACTACTAAGTTGTGGGCAAGTGAGAAGCCTCTCCATCCACCACTAAGACCTCTCCTGTCTGAAAGATACTTTGTGTTGTATTCTATCTGGTTTTCATCTTCTAATACGACAGTTGAATCATGCTTTGGTAGATGCACATCACAGAACAACCTCGGAAGAGACTGCGAAAAAGGGAAACAGAAATAATTGGTAGCAAAAAGATTAGTGTTTGATTGCTTTTTTTAAGTATTTTGAGTTCTTAACCTCAGTGTTGTAAAAATACGCTTAATCAGTAAAAAATAGCTAGTCGGCACCTAACTAACTGTAAAACCCCAAAATGGGGTAAAAAATCGCTTGACCACTTAGTCAGTCAAAAATCGGTCAAAGTCAGTAAAAAATCGATCAAAGTCGGCCAAAGTCAGTCAAAACGACTTTGCTGACTTTTTTTATTTAAACTCAATATTCTACCCAAAACAACGTCGTTTGATTATTTTAGTATTTGAATTTGTTATTACTTATTATGGTATTGAATTTAATTATTATGAATGGACTTTGTGTACTTTGATTTGACTAGTGTTTGATTGTTAATTTTTTATAAAATTTTGTTTGACTATTACAATATATAGAATAAGGGAATTTTAAAAAATACTTGTAATCTAGGTAAGCCGACTACTCGCTAGTTGTCAGTCTGGCGACCGACTAGCAACTTCTACAACATTACTTGAGCACGGGGATCAGTTTGAGAGAGTAGAGACCTACCAGCCAGAAGCCTTTGGTGACTATAGATGGGATCATCGGCTTTACAAAGCTAGGGAACCTGGCATCAAGATATGCTTGGACTGATTGAGCTCGCTCCATACTTGACGATGTAGCCTCAACTTCTTGACCATGAAGGTTATGTATCATTGGCATACTCCTTTTTACAGTTTTAGAAACATCAAAAAGGGGTCTTAAATAAGAATAATATTAACTGATTTCTATAGTCCAAATGATGTAGAGGAAAGGGAAATATGGAAGAGTTAAACTCTTCCCAATACTAACCTTCTTGATTTTCTGAACTTATTGGGAACTGCCTGCTTGAACAACCATAATATTAGAAACTAGAATGAAGCGGATTGGGAGGTGGGGGCGTGGGTATCGCCTTTTGTGTACAAGAAATTAGAATGAAGAAAACAGGTGCAAGAAATCTCATTCAGATAACAGGAAAAATTCAATCATATGACTATTCTTGTAGGACTGTCCCCTACATCCCCTCACATGAATTGTGCATGGTCTACTTGCAAATGTGTGTTTTGCTCAATTCATGTGAGAGATTTGTGGGACCAGACCCACAAGTACAGTTTTAGGATTGAGTAGCCCAGATTGCAGCCTATATGCACATCAACCAGAGAAAATATGATCTAGCTCGGAACGAAATATAAAATTTCAAGTTTCAAGTTTGGAACGCATATTTCTTCTCACGATCAATTTAACTTTTATTAAATCTAATGTTTTTTCTCAAAGCTAAACGTACAGTTTTAGGATTGAGTAACCCAGATTGCAGCTCTATATGCACATCAACCATAGAAAATATCATCTGAGGTGGAAATGCGGACATACTTTTGCAATTGTAAGTAAGGTCAGAGTGAATATTTGTGAGAGGACGATAAGACCATTTCACTCCTAATTAACCCATCTCTAGGACAAGTGTTCATGCATAGCTCTGTCGAGGCCACCCCCTCCCCCTCCTTCGAACCCCCTAAAAAACAAGAAAGAAAGGCGTATCCTAGACATGAACCAAGACTGTGACGGAGAGAGGGGTGTGTGGGGGCAATCACCCTCGAGAATTTTATAAATACTAATAGATATAGTAAATTTTATATGTAGTTCGAAACATTTGATCAAATTCGCCCCAACATTTTATGTGGCATACTGTTGCAGTTTTTCTCCCCAACTTAAAGTACTGCCTTCGTCCCAAAGTATGGAGATACAACACAGAACAAATAAAACTCAGACACGCATACACAGAGATAGAGCGAGAGACCATGAGAGATGTATGACAACGATTCTTCTTGCAGACATCTAATTCTAAATGAGGATCAATCATCTGCTTTTCATCACCTTCTTCACAAATCCTCTAAAAATAATAATAATAACTAAAAAAGCAAGAATTTTCCTTTAGAAAATTATGGTATATAGTGAAAAAAAAAAAAAAAAAATGGCACATGTTCCGAAATTGTGATGATTTTCCTTCAAATTTCACTATTTTTTTTTAGGTTACAATTTTTTAATTAAAAACATTACAATTTTTTTATTGATGAAATAGTAAGTCGGACGCATAGAGACATGCAATTCTTATCGGGAAAAAAAAAAACACACAGAGGCAAAATAAAAGGAGGAAATCATACTCTTTGATGATGGTGATGCTTAGGCCTAAATTGCAAACCATAACCATAATGCGTTCCCTTTATTTCCAACAATTTTTTCATGCTTTCGAATCTTTTCTTCCTCTTCATCTGCCCATTTCCACAATAAAAAAAAATCTCATTAAAAAAAACATATATGCATAAAAAGGAAAAAGCAGGGAAATGGTGAAAATCATCGATCCTAATACATGTCCCACAATTCAGAGTTTGCCTTAGAGATATTTCTTCCAATTCCATATAAGTATAGCAAATTGTGAATGGTTAAAAATTAATATGGAGACATGTATAAATACAGGCGATTTTTTCCCAGTTGAAAGAGATTTACCGGGCATGCTATCATCTGTTGGTGATGATCTTTTGTCATATGAAAATTACTTTCCTCGCAGGAACAGATCAGGAACAGGGAAGAAGATTTCTGTCTAAGTAACAGACACGTAACGGAAGAGTAGGGCCGGGGAGGGCGTGTCCAAGAGTCCGTACACGATTACTCAGGTCCTGTCCTTAGTTTTTTTTTTTTTTTTTAGATAAGAATAAATAAGAACTGATACGGTATTAGGCGGGTATTGAATAGAGTTTTTTAATTTTGAATTTTCGTCTTAGTTTTAAAAAAAGAATTGGTTTCAAGACTGGGGACGAATATAGGATTTTTAAGTTGGGGTAAAAAACTGCAACAGTATGCCGCACAAAATATTTGGGGGCGAACTTGATCAAATATTGCGAACTACATATAAAATTTATTATATCTAGTAGTATTTTTAAAATTTCGGGTGGCGACTACCCTCGGCCCCTTGTCTTCCTCGATGTTTTAAGAGGTGACGTGAAATTAAACCCGAATTTTAAAATAAAATATTGTCCAAATACAGTTTAAATAAATCCTACAAATTCAAATTTTGGTATAGATTTTTGTCTAATTTTATATATCATTTTTATCTTATTATCTACAAGCTTTCAAGTGTCCATGTTTTTTCTAAACTTTAAGAGAAAATGAAAAAATGGCAACATGACATTCTAAACCCACAATTTCGCTTTATACATGTAATTATAATTTTGTTAGGGACGTTGTGGTAAAAGATAAGAAGAAAGACAATTCTTTAATGATATGATTAATTTTAAATCACAAAGTAGGGACGAAGTTAGAATTTTTATTTTGGTGGCGAAAAATTTCAACAGTATGTCAGAACTACATATAAAAAGTGCTAAAAAATGTTGGGGGACAAACTTGATCAAATATCCGAAATACATATAAAATTTATTATATCTAGTAGAATTTTTAAAAATCTCAGGAGGCGACTGTCCCCGCCCCTGTCTTCGTCTATGCCACAAAATCTATATGGACCATGTCTATATCAAAATTTTCTTAGGGGAAATTACCAAGTTCTTTCCTTTGATGACATTTTCAGTAAGTCGTCTTCAGAAAAGGAAAATAAAGCATTAAGTATGCTTTTGACATTTAGCAATTTTAGGAAAGTAGTTCCTATCTTATCCCAGCAAGATGACCAAAGACCCCTTGTTGTAAGCAGACTTTCCAATTCAGTGAGAGAGAAATTACCATCACTTGTTATAAAAATAAAATAAAATTACAATGTTCAAATGCTCTTATTTATCTAAGACGTATCGAAATAATCAACCAAGAGTTGAATAAAAAAGGAAATTAATGAACCAATAGGATAGTTTTTATTTCTAAGCCAACTTATACGACACGTAAGACAACTAATAAATAAGGGGTAAATAATCCTCTGTTTCTGTTTCTGTCCCCATCTCTATACCCAATCAATCACAATTCACCATGTGTATATATAAATGGAAAAAATATTTATATAATAATTATGATTAGTTGGGGACAGATATGGAAACAAAAATGGCGATAGAAGATTTTCACCCTAAGTAAAGTAGTAGCAAAGTCACAACAATAATTGGCAAAAATGATAAAATTGTGGGAACAATCAGCAATTGAAAAAAAAAAAAAAATTCTCTCTTGAATTCCCTTTTCATTTTCTAAACCACTAATAAATTATTAACAACTTTTTCATCAAAAATAAAATTATTAACACGTGTTCACTGTTATCCCGATTTCTTTCAAACTTGAAAATTTTCATCAATTATTAAATAGAATTTAAAATTTTCAAGTGATAAATCTCAAGTAAGAATCGTCCTGACTAAATCCATCTTCAGCATTTGTGGTCAAAGCTTCCCATGTAAGCTGAAGAATCCGTCTTCATTAAACCAGACGAATATGTCGCACTATTAAAAAAAAATGTGGACAGCTTCCTATAAAAACCATGCCATTGATATAAAAAACTTCATTAATCATACCAATCTGCCCATAGAAAACATTGCTAAAAGCTCGAACCAAAGGCAGATGCTGGAAAAATCACCTCATTACGTTACCTCAGAATTTAATATCCCAACCTTCTTCAATGTTCTTCGTCCGAAGAATAGGAATTGATGGTTATTTACGTGATGAATGATGAGTAATTTAGAACTAAACGAAAACATTAATTAAGGATTGACAATTTTTTCTCCTCCGAAAATATGTCTTCTGCCCAATAGGAAAAGCGTAAGTGGGCTGCAACTTTTAATCAGAAAAAGTATGGGGATCCACTTTATACGTCTTCTGCCAACTTCTTTGTTCTGGGCCCAGGACGCCTGAGGCTAGAGTGCTGAACGCCCTTTTTTCAGCTCCTGCTAAACAATCTATCAACCATTGAATATGTTTAGTTTAGAATACGTTTAGTTGAGATCTAATGACTGTGTTGACTCGATTGTCTAAAAACGGTCCACACCCAACAATTGCGATTTCCATCGAAGAGGCCAATAGCTCGGTGGGGCATTGGCCGGCCAGTGACCGAGAGGTCCCGGGTTCGATACCCTCCGCATGCGTGCGGTAAACTTTATTCTACCTTATCTACGGTGTTCTCTCTCCCCCAATGTGGGGCAATCGCCCATCGTAGCGTAAAAAAAAAAATCGCGATTTCCAACCCCCCCCAACAATCTCGGATTAGTCCATGAATTTCGACATCATGATTATCATGCGTAAGCATTATCTCTGTTTTGAAGATTCATTTTTCAAAAATTTCTCAAATTTAACCCGGTAAATTTCGAGATTCCTCCTTTATTTTATACAATAGGTATGGTTTCCAACACATTGATGAACGAGGCTTTTCTACTATATTTGATTGGAGATAATTGTGGGTTATTGATTTTGGGAGTAGAATGGATTTACGTTCCTTGTGAAAGTGTTCATCATTCAAAAAATGGTGGAGGAAATAAAAAGTTAGATGATTCAAATATTTTCTTTTTGGATCATCTTTATTTGGGTCACAGTAAGTATATTTAATAATAGTTACTTTGAGTCATCTATTTTTACATTGATTATGCTCTAAATCCATATTTATTTTATAAGGTCATTTCCAGATCTTATTTATCTATATATTAGTTTTGTTTCATACAGTTGTTAGTCATGTTTCTTTCCGTTGTTAGTTATGTTTTTTTACCGCTATTAGTTACGTATCTAACCGCTGTCAGATGAGATGTTTCTTCCTTAGAACGATAAGAAACATAATTAACAGTTGCAAAAAAAATTAACTTACAGTTGTTAGGATACAACTAACAATAAAAATAGAGGAATCCGAATTTTTTTTGAGATATGGAGAAATTTTGGGAAAATATTCTTAAAGATAGAGAAGAAATTTATGGAGTTATGTAATAAATTTAATGGAGATATTAAGGGATTGTCGAAATTTTTGGAGATAGTGAGAAATTTTGGGAAAATATATTCAAAGATATAGGAGGATTTTATGGACATATAAGAGGATTTAATGGAGGCATTTAATGGATTTGGCCGAAATTAGGGGATAGAGAGATTCGGTGTTTTGCGTGACTTAAATGATTAATTATGATCTTGCTGTCAGGTTTAATCCGACGGAACAAATGTTGTTCTGTAGGTGCTGAACTTTACTATGTTCAGCACCATAGCCGGGACGGCCCAAGACAATCTGGACTGGGTAGACGGAGCCAGCATAACCGCAGTCTCTTTAATTAATGTTGAGTTGTCCATTTCACATTGAAGATTGAGGCCCTACTTGGAAAAGGTTTGGGTTTGGTCTTGAAATTGGTGAGAAAATACAAATTTTGACCTAGACAATTGGCGGAAGAATTTAAATTCAAATTTTTGCGTTGAAATTGAAATTTTGAAAGAAAATTGGCTGGAGCAATTCAAATTCAATTGATTTCTTCCGTTAATTTTTTAGGTCAAAATTTGTATTTTCCCATCAATTTTGAAACTAAACCCAAATCCAAACTAAATATTTTCCAAGTAGAGCCTGAAGATTCCAACAGGGAAGGCAGTGGTTTGGTTTCTAATGTTTGAGCCTTTCTAGAGGGACAATGGTTGAAGATGTTTTGTAGAGAGATTTGACGGTGTGGGGGTGGCGGTGTGCTATTGACTGGGATGGGTGGGTCGGCTGAAGGGGATGGGATGGGTGTGGGGGTTGTGGTGGTGTTTTGATTGAGATGTGAAGTGTAAAATACGTCACTTAAATTAATTAGTTGGAATTTAATTGTAATTCACTTTGATGATTAATTTAATTAGATATAATTGGAATAGGAATTAAATGATTTTAATATATAAAAAAAAATAGAATGAAAAAGGAAAATAGCAATCAGGCAAATCGTGGGATTTGGTGTTACTGCATTGGGAGTCGTGCAAAAGCAAACAACATAAAGAAATTAGCGGCTGTGAGCTGCAAGAAGCAGAGAGAATTTAGAGAGTTTTGTGAGATTTTCTCAGAACTTTGGGAGAATTTTTTGAGTGGGCAATCCTTATCGGATTTCGACGAATTTTATATGTAAATCGATCACAGAAAGATGATCTGCTCGTGGGAGCAGGAGGAATTCGATTTGAAATTCGGAGTGAAAATATATCGCACCGAGAGCGCGTTGTTTTTCTGAATTTCATTTTCTGCGCACTTCCAGTAAAATCGTCGTACAGGTAACATCTGAACTCCAATCAAAGATATATGTACACTAGTGTGTATAAAAGATCATATCTCAATTCTTTTAGCAAGATTGAATTCTGACATTCAATAAGATTTACTTTGATTAATATACTAAACTCCCATGAATTAGAATTTTGTTTGAATTACATTTCTTTATAAGATTAAACTGAAACTCCAACGCACACAAAATAATAAAAAAAAACAAAAGATACAAGGAAGGAAGAAACTAAGTTATTGAAGTAGTTAGCGTAATTCAACTCGTATATTGCATGATCGAATCTACTTTTCATAATAAAAAAACTCATCAAAGCCCATTTTGTTTTATATGAACAAATTTATATCAGAATTTTTTCTTAAAATTTGTGAAATTATCCAAATGCACTCTAACAATTAAAAAAAAATACAGTTGGGCCGACCCAAATCCGCCCTTTGACTCTTAAACCTTAATGTAAAGGGTTTGTTAGAGAACCTCTGTTCTATCCAGATTTCTACTATTCTCTTTCCCTGTTTATTTATCTTTTTTCTTAGTCTCTCTTCCTATTTAATAAGAGTATATATAGTATTTTATTACAAATATACTGTAAATAATTTTCACAATTCGCAATCTTGTGTAAAATGTTGAAACGACTTATATTTCAAAATTGATAAATAAATCAATAAATTTATCACGCATATAACAATATTATTGAACTAAGCAAAGTTATAAACATGGACAATGCTCTATGTACAATAATATAATTTTATTCGCGTACTAAAAAACAGATGTAGTGCAAGGTATAGTGCCTATAGCTAGATGATACTCCTTCCATTTCATAATACATTGTCATAACAAAAATTAAAAAAAAACAACAAATAAGATACTTCATTAGTTAAAATATCAATATTATTTTTTTAAATAAAATTTTATATATTTAATTCTATTTAAAAGAGTAATATTAATATTTAAATAACAAAATATCTTATTTTCTCAATATATATATATATATATATATATATATATATATATATATATATATATAGATATGCAAAGCATCATGCTAATTGATAAAGGAAGCAAGAATTTGCATCAAAACTTTGGCCTTCTCAGAAGTTGGATTTCTGAGGTGAAAGCAATGCTCCTCTGCTTCAATCTCCATATATTCCGATTCTCCATCCCAACCACAGTTCTTGAGTGCTTCATAATAAAGCAATCCTCTCTTCCTTAACTTATCTTTCTCAGCATTACAAACCAAGACCTTACCACAAACAATCTTCGACAACAAATTCAAATCCGCCATCGGACACAACCTCGGATCATCAGATCTGCTATTCTCCGGCCCAAAATATGTCCAAACTAGCTCCGGCGAGCCGTCTCCGAAAAAGGGAGAAATTAAAGCCATTCCCTGGATCTTAACACCATCCCCAAGTGTTCCCACATCTTCTTCACTAGCTCGGATTACCAAGTTGTGTGAAATATTAGCTCCCGCGCTGTCGCCGGCGAAATAAATTCTCGAAAAGTCAACGTGGTCGTTGACCCAAGATTCAGGCTGCCCATGAATACTACCGTTAGCATGAGAAATAACCCATTTGAAAGCAGCCCAGCAATCGTCGTAACAATCGGGGATCCGATGTTTAGGGGCTAATCGGTAATTGACGGAAATTGCGACGGCGCTGGCTTCACCGGCGAGAGAACAAACGTATGAATTGTAGATAGGATCGAAGGCGGATCCGGTAAAGAAAGCGCCTCCGTGGATGTAAATTATTAGGGGGAATTTTTGGGTTTTGTTATTTGTAGTGATTTTGGGAAGGAAAATTCGAGCCGAGACTTCAGGTGAAATGACGACGTCTTTTGATCGGACACCATTTATAGGATCTTCCGAAGGAGGGACGAATTCGGAGTTTAATGATCCGTCGAGGTAAGCTTTGTAGGAGGATAAGTATTCAGGAGGTATTGCCGCCGGTGGCTGCTGAGAGTGGGAGTCCATAGATTGAGTGACTCAAGAGATAATGGAAAGTCAAGAAGTGTGTAGTCACTTCACTAGATATATGTGGCAAAAAATCGTCCTTCCTTATAAACAATGTCGGACGTAAACTTTAAACAAATGAGATGTACAATTAAAATTGACAAAATAAATTTATAATCCTTTACACATTAAAACTTGTTAAAATTTAGGTTTGAGTCTCGAACCCTTATTTATCTAGACGTATCGAAATAATCAACCAAGAGTTGAATAAAAAAGGAAATTAATGAACCAATAGGATAGTTTTTATTTCTAAGCCAACTTATACGACACGTAAGACAACTAATAAATAAAGTAGACGGATTCGTAAAATTGTACTTATTATTTTGTTAAAAGACAATTTCACTGAATTCAGGAATTGTTTATTGGAGGCAAAAAATTGTAATAGTATATCGACCTACCTATAAAAAAAGTGCAAAAAAATTTTGGGGAGCGAATTTGATAAAAAAATTCGAATTACATAAAAAAATTACTATATCTAGTAATATTTTTAAAAATTTCGGGGTAAGAATCGTCCTGAATATGTCGCACTATTAAAAAAAAACACGTGGGCAGCTTCATATAAAAACCATGCCATTGATATCAAAAACTTCATTAATCATACCAATCTGCCCATAGAAAACATCGCTAAAAGCTCAAACCAAAGGCAGATGCTGGAAAAATCACCTCATTATGTTACCTCAGAATTTAATATCCCAACCTTCTTCAATGTTCTTCGGCCGAAGAATAGGAATTGATGGTTGTTTACGTCAAAAAATCTTTTGTCCTCGTTCCTATTTTCATCACTCTTCTCAACCAATCACAATTCACCATGTGTATATATAATTAAAAAAATATATTTATATAGTAAATTCTAATTGGTTTCACCCGTTATTTACTTGAGGAATGATGAGTAATTTAGAACTAAACGAAAACATTAATTAAGGATTGACAAATTTTTCTCCTCCGAAAATATATGTCTTTTACCCAATAGGAAAAGCGTAAGTGGGCTGCAACTTTTAAGGCATATTGGCAAATTTAGTCCCATATCTTCATTGTTTTGGCGAAAATGGTCCCCGATCTATTTGTTTTGGTAAAACAGTCCCCAATCATTTTGCGTTTGGCGGAAGTAGTCCTTCTGTCCACTTCTGTTAGTCTCAGCTGTTAAACTGCAAAAAAATAAATGAAAAATCGTTAATGGGAAGGGTATTTGTGGAAGTTGTATTAATAGGATACTTTAATCCATCCACCTCCACCGGAGCCGCCACCACTACCAAGTTTTTGAAGATCTTGGTCATCATATTCAGAATAGCTAAATGGGAATGCAGATCTCTTTCTTTCTTTATCATTCCATCTTCAAAAAACCTTCAAGAAATGGTGATCTGGCGTGGTGGTCGGCCATGGTGGTCGACTATAGTGGTTCTTCGGCCATGGTAGAATTTTTGTGTTTGCTGAATCAAGCTACCAAAACAAAACATGACTCTTTTCTCTAGGAAACATACAAGCTACTCATTATGAAAAACAAAATCCCACAATTAATTAGCAATCAAACATCATTCAATCTTCAAAAAAACCTTCAAGAAATGACTAACCCAAGAACAAAAATCAGAAATAAATCAAGATTCACCAAAAAAAAAAAAAAAAAAAACGCAAAATTCCCCAAATTTAATGTCAATTTATAGGGTTTCTCGAATGTTGCAGGCCCAATTATACGCCATCTTGGAGCTCTTACCTTTTCCATAATATGTATCTCCTAGCTGTAGTTTTCCTTCCCCGTTTCCAAGCTCTCTGGTCGAGTGCTTGAAGAATTCCGGCCAAATGCGTAAAGTGCCAAACGGCTTCAGGCAACAACAACCACTGCTTCCGATTTCTGAGTTCTTTTGGGTGAGCTTTGGTGCTAAAAATTTTCTTCTGCAAAAGCTGTGAACCAGTCCGAAATGCAACTTCAAATGATCGAAAAGTTTCTCTCAGGATGTAAAACCCCAATTGAAAGCCCTAGAGACTGGAAATTCAATGAATTTTGGGAATTGATTTTATTGATCCGATCTAGTTAATTGGTTTCTGGGAATTGGGCTCATTGTTTTTTTAGTTTGATTTGCCTGCAATTGTGGTGTATATTTGTTTCCAAAAGTTCTAATTTTTTAGGGATTTTGGGATGTACTTCTGGCTTCAGTGAAGAAAAAGCATACATGGTCATTTTGGGAGGTGGTAGTGGTGGTGGCGCCAGTGGTTGTGGTTGGTTTTGGGAAAATGGGAGATCGGAAACGGAGGTGGTGGTTGGTTTTGGGAAAAGGGAAGATGACTCTTGTAAATCTTCAACCCCCACAATTTGCTCACTCATTTCCCCATCACCTCTTCATCACAAACTCCACAATCCACAAGTTTTCACTCTAAATCCCACAATTTCAATGATTCCTGTGTTAATTTCGGCACAATTCACGAATTCCGTCAAGTGATGTTTCTGGGAATCGGCTAACCGGAAGAATTACAGTAGGAGTGGAAATGAGGGTTTTGGAGATTCTCTTGAGTGAATTTGATTGAATTTTCAGATGGTGGCGGCGGCGGCAGAGAGGGATGACGAAGGGTGGGGCTGGTGGTGGGACTGGGTTGAGTTGAGGTGGATATGGAGGGTGAGAAAGGAGAGTTGGAGATGGAGGGTGGGGAATGAGGAAAGGGGTAAAATAGTCATTTCGCAACAACTTTAAAAAAATAAATCAAAATTCATTTTTTCCGTAACTGAAGTGGATGGAAGGACTACTTCTGCCAAACGCAAAATGAATGGGGACTGTTTTACCAAAAAAATAGATTGGGGACCATTTTCGCCAAAACAATGAAGATATGGGACTAAATTTGCCAATATGCCAACTTTTAATCAGAAAAAGTATGGGGATCCACTTTATACGTCTTCTGCCAACTTCTTTGTTGGGCCCAGGACGCCTGAGGCTAGTGTGTTGAACGCCTTTTTTTTTTTTGTTTATCTAATAATTGTGCTGAACACGATTGTCTAAAAACGGTCCACACCCAATTCCTTTTATTTCAATCCTAATTTCTTGCCTTTGAATTAAAATATCCCGAATTTAGGAAATTTCACCCAACAATTGCAATTTCCCCCCAATAATTTCGGATTATTCCATCAATTTCGACATCGTGATTATCATGCCTAAGCATTATTATCTCTGTTTTGAAGATCCATTTTTCAAAAATTCCCCAAATTTAATCCTGTAAATTTCGAAATTCCTCCTTTATTTTATACAACATGTATGGTTTCCAACAATGGTTTCCAACATGTTGATGAACGGTGCTTTTCTACTATGTTTGATGGGAAATAATTGTGGGTTATTGATTTTGGGAGTAGAATGGATTTACGTTCCTGGTGAAAGTGTTCATCATTCAAAAAATGGTGGAGAAAATAAAAAGTTAGAGGATTCAAATATTTTTTTTTAGATCATCTTTATTTGGGTCACAGTAAGTATATTTAATAATAGTTAATTTGAGTCATCTATTTTTACATTGATTATACTCTAAATACATATTTATTTTATAAGGTCATTTCCGGATCTTATTTATCTATATATTAGTTTTGTTTCATACAGTTGTTAGTCATGTTTCTTTCCGTTGTTAGTTATGTTTTTTACCGTTACTAGTTATGTGTCTGGCCGCTGTCATATGAGATGTTTCTTACCGTTGTTACATGTTTTCCTTAGAGCGGTAAGAAACATAATTAACAGTCGCAAAAAACATAACTTACAGTTGTTAGAATACAACTAACAATAAAAGTAGATGAATCCGATTTTTTTTTTAGATATGGAGAAATTTTGGGAGAATATGCTTAAAGATATGGAAGAAATTTATGGAGTTATGTAATAAATTTAATGGAAATATTAAGGGATTGTGCAAATTTTTGGAGATAGTGAGAAATTTTGGGAAAATATATTCAAAGATATGAGAGGATTTTATGGAGATATGAGAGGATTTAATGGAGGCATTTAATGGATTTGGCCGAAATTAGGGGATAGAGAGATTCGATATTTTGCGTGACTTAAATGGCTAATCATAATTTTGCCGTCAGATTTAATCCAACGGAGCAAATGGTGTTCTTGAGTTGCTGAACTTTACTATGTTCATCACCATAGCCGACACGGCCAAGACAATATGACTGGGTAGACGGAGCAAGCATAACCGCAGTCTCTTTAATTAATGTTGAGTTGTCCATTTCACATTGAAGATTGAAGATTCCAATAGGGAAGGCAGTGGTTTGGTTTCAAATGTTTGAGCCATTCTAGAGGGACAATGGTTGAAGATGTTTTGTAGAGGGATTTGACGGTGTATTTTGATTGAGAAGCTGAGATACGTGGTGGTCGGAGAAAGGAGGTGGGCCGCCGGAGAAGATGGGTTGTGGTCGACCAAATTTTTTAGGACAAAAATGCTCTTCACGTGTGCGGATTTTTTTTATTTTTGCCCCAAAAAAACGTCGGAGTCCCTATTTGACTACTCGTAAATTGTTCATTGCTAATTTCCGCCAAAATAATTATTTTAACCAACATTTAAAATTTGAAAATAATTTAGAGTAATTTAGTGCATATTACCCTAAAAAAATAATGAAAAAGTGAGTAATGTTTATTTTTTTAGATGACATTCCATCACGAGCATTTCTAAAAGACGGAAGGATATGCGTCAACGGATTAAAGGAAAAGACTCAAAGGTATTTGTACACTAGCGTGTATAAAAGATCATATCTCAATTCTTTTAGCAAGATTGAATTCTGACATTGAATCAGATTTACTTTGATTAATATACTAAACTCCCATGAATAAGAATTTTGTTTGAATTACATTTCTTTATAAGATTAAACTGAAACTCCAACGCACACAAAATAATAAAAAAAAAACAGAAGATATGCTGTGGAATTCAACTCGCATAGTGCGTTATCGAATCTACTTCTCATAATAAAAAAACTTATGAAATCAAAAGCCCGTTTTAATTTATATGAAAAAAATTTATATCAAAATTTTTGCTTAAAATTTGTGAAAGTATCCAAATGCAGTCTAACAATTTAAAAAAAAATACAGTTGGGCCGACCCAAATCCGCCCTTCGACTCTTATGGTTTACTTGGATTGGGTTTGGTTTGGGATTGGTTTGGGTTTTGGTCTCAAACCCAGTCCCAAAAACAGCTTTGGATTGAGTCTGGGTTTGAGGTTGAGTTTGGGTTTGGGCGGGAGAGGCTAAAAAACGGGCGGGAACTATTCAAATTCAAATTTTTTTTCTTCAAATAATTGTTAAAATCAAAATTTTTAGCGTTTAAATTAGCGGAAAATGTTCAAATTCCAAATTTGTGAAGCCAAAATTTGAAATTGGATGATTTTTTGAAAAAAAAAAATTTGAATTTGAATTGTTCCCGCCCGTTTTTTAGCCTTTCCCGCCCAAACCCAAACCCAAACTCAATCCCGACTCAATCCAGCTGATTTGGGGACTGATTTGAGACCAAAACCCAAACCAATCCCAAACCAAACCAAATCCAAGTAAACCCTTAATCGTTAATGTAAAGGGTTTGTTAGAGAACCTCTGTTCTATCCAGATTTCTACTACGCTCTTTCCCTGTTTATTAATGAATAATTTTTATTTAACAAAAAAAAAAAAGTTATAAGCATGGACAATGCTCTATGTGCGATAATATAATTTTGTTGGCGTACTAGAAAAAAGATGTAGTGCAAGATATAGTGCCTATAGCTAGACGATACTCCGTCCAGTTCATAATACATATAACAAAAATTAAGAAACTACAAATAAGGTATTTAATTAGTCAAAATATCAATATTACTCTCTTAAATAAAATTTTATATCTTTAATTCTATTTAAAAGAGTAATATTAATATTTAAATAACAAAATATCTTATTTTCTCTTTTAATTTTCGCTAGGTAATATATACAGATATGCAAAACATCATTCTAATTGATAAAGGAAGCAAGAATTTGCATCAAAACTTTGGCCTTCTCAGAAGTTGGATTTTTTAGGTGAAAGCAATGCTCCTCTGCTTCAATCTCCATATATTCCGATTCCCCATCCCATCCACAGTTCTTGAGTGCTTCATAATAAAGCAATCCTCTCTTCCTTAACTTATCTTTCTCAGCAGTACACACCAAACCCTTATTACAAACAATCTTCGACAACAAATTTAAATCCGCCATCGGACACAACCTCGGATCATCAGATCCGATATTCTCCGGCCCAAAATATGTCCAAACTAGCTCCGGCGAGCCGTCTCCGAAAAAGGGACAAATTAAAGCTACTCCCTGGATCTTCACACCATCCCCAAGTGCTCCCACATCTTCTTCACTAGCTCGGATTGCCAAATTGTGTGAAATATTAGCTCCGGCGCTGTCGCCGGCGAAGTAAATTCTCGAAAAGTCAACGTGGTCGTTGATCCACGATTCCGGCGGCCCTTGAATACTACCGTTAGAATGAGAAATAACCCATTTGAAAGCAGCCCAACAATCGTCGTAACAATCGGGGATCCGATGCTTAGGTGCTAATCGGTAATTGACGGAAATTGCGACGGCGTTGGCTTCGCCGGCGAGAGAACTAACGTAGGAATTGTAGATAGGATCGAAGGCGGATCCGGTAAGGAAAGCGCCTCCGTGGATGTAAATTATTAAGGGGATTTTTTGGATTTGGTGATTTGTAGTGATTTTGGGAAGGAAAATTCGAGCTGAGACTTGAGGTGAAATGACGACGTCTTTTGATCGGACACCATTTATAGGATCCTCCGAAGGAGGGACAAATTCGGAGTTTAAGGATCCGTCGAGGTAAGCTTTGTAGAAGGAAATGTATTCAGGAGGTATTGCCGCCGGTGGCTGCTGGGAGTGGGAGTCCATTGATTGAGTGACTCGAGAGATAATGGAAAGTCAAGAAGTGTGGTCACTTCACTAGATATATGTGTCAAAAAATCGTCTTTCTTTATAAATAGTGGCGGACATAGACTTTAAAGAAATGAGAAGTACAATTAAAATTGATAAAATAAATTTATAATCTCTTTACACACTTAAACTTATTAAAATTTTAATCAGAATCGTTAAAATATAAGTGGTGTTATTTCTATATTTCACGAACCACAAGATTTAATTTCAAATAAAAAACTAACTCAAAATGAGTGACTAAAAAATGCTCACAGAAGGACTGTTATAAAAACAAAGTCAAAACTATATAATAAAAAAAACGGTGATGGGGCACTTGCCACATCAGAACCCATTGTAGGTTTACCGGTACTTATATATACCACTCATAATTTACCACGATAACCTTGTATATAGCTGTACTATGTATATACTATTATACTCTTACTGTTTCAAATTAATTGTCATATTTCTATTTAAGTTAAACTAAAATGAATGTTTGTTTTCTTAAAAATAAATTCACTCACTCTGTAAACTTTCATAACTAATTTTTTATATTTTGATGATTGCAAATTCCACTAACTTATGAGTTTTAACATTAGTATTAATAAATGATAATATTATGTTAACTATTCACTTTTTTCTTTTCTTTTTGAATAGGAATTCACATTTTTTTTAAACTATGGTACAAATCAAATATAAATATTTAATTTGGAGTGAAATAATTTTTATTGACCAGTGTTTAGTATAAGCGCAATTAATTCAATTAGAATTCTAAATGTAACTCAGGTTGGATCTAAATATAACAATGCAACATTGCTCTTAAATTAGGTTCAAATTAGAATGTGGCAGTGCAAATTTAATTTATTTAAATGACTTGGAATCGTGACTTGTTAACCGAAATTCGATTGTTAAGCTGATTAATTCAATTGAATTTTTTGAATTGTTGACCATTTTTAGTAGAGATTAGCGCGTTAATAATGATTAATCTTTCTCATCACGAGAGTTCTTTAAAAATTAAATGACTCGTTATAAAACATACTCTAATCCAATGGATAGTAATCAAACTTCTTAACCAGATATCATAATTAAGTATGAGTTAAGCTACCAACACACTATCGTTAACGTTGGTCATTTTCGTTTCGTGCTAAATCGATGGGTTAATTAATGATATTGGGGGACTTTTTTAACTAATTTATTTTATTCTAATAGATTTTTTAATAAATTCCTTTGAAATTTTTTGATCATTAGTATGAGGTCCGACGACATTGAATAAATATTTTAGTTCTCTATCAAATTCATGAATTCCAATTAAAGTTGCTCTTTCTATTAAAAATTATTTTTTATCAAAATCAAATGTATCTGCTTTCTATTCAAATTCTTAAAAATCGGGATTTGAAAAAAGAATAACGTAAACCCGATTTATATCAAATACTTCTCTTAAATTTTCTATCGACATTTTATAAGACATTTTATAAGGTGAAAGTCTTTTTTTCATTGTTACCCCGACAGTCCTAAATTGGGCCTGGGCTTCTATATTAGCCTCCTAATATTGGGCCTTTCGTTTTTTCTCCCGAATTTTGCATTAAAAGCGAATCTTCTCTTCATGTCATATGCGGCCGAAAGTGAAAATAAAATTATTTAAAGAAGGCTCTATATTGAACTTTCAACATTGGAGAAGCACCAACAACTATCATACTTCCTCCGTCTCAAATTAAATTTTATTTATTTATTATTTTAGATTATTTTAAATTAAGTATATTTTATCTCTTAATTTTTACAATTTATATTTTTATATTTGAGAGATATAAACTATACTAACTTATGCATTCAACTATTAGTATTCATAAATAATAATATTATGGTGATTCACTTGTAGTCAAACAATTTTTCTTAATTATCGTAAATGTTAATATACATTGAAATTGAGACAAATAGAATATTAGACTATCCTTATTAAACGTTTCCCCCTAGAAAAAAGATCTCTATTTCTCATACCACACGGCGTTAAGATTGTAGGAACCAACCCGACTATGGTGCAGAACATAAATTTGTTCACTTGAAATTGTGGAAGTTAATTTTTTTAATTATCTCACCCAAATGATCTCAGTTGTCAGATTCTTCATCCGACGATCACTGAATGTTCAATACGGTGCATGACACTTGATATTTGCATCGTAACCGGATTGACAGGGAATAGTTGTTATGACATGAACCAGGTGTGATGTATCATGGGATTCAGAATCGGACATATCATCACAAGATGTGGAGAAATAAAATTATGTAACTAGTATTTAACCTGAATCACAAGGTGTACATGGATTAATTTATCCCTCAACAATTATCACGTGGCTTGCGCGCGTGACTAGATGTGACCGAAAATCACCAAATTTGGTAATGCTGGGATAATAAGGAATGAATAGTGATTATTGGATAAAAAATTTAGGATCAAATAAGGACCAGGAAGGCTTAAAGTTATATCAAATCGCAACCGTCATTTTCATTTTTATAGTATTTGATCCAACTTTCATTATTGATAAGGATGAGTAGTGATTATTGGATCAAAATTTTAGGATCAAATAAGTATCCGGAGGGCATAAAGTTATATCAAATCTCAACTATCATTTTCATTTTATACTATTTGATCCCAACTTTTTGATCCAACCATCGTTATCGAGAGTAGTTTTATCTTGGTAAACAACTAAGTTTAAAACTTACATCCAATCCAATCAATATAGTACACGTAGGAAAGAAAATTGAACTTACATCAATTCTCTTTACTACGTGTACTACACTCATTGATTTGGATGTAACTTATAAACTTAGTAGTCTATCAAGATAAATTTTTTCCATTATCGATAAGGAATGAGTAGTGATTATTGAATAAAAAATAAAAAATACTTAAAGCACCATACCATATCTTCAATATAAAAATATTGAGTACGAGTCAATAATTTCATAAAACCAAATTCAACTAATTTCCCAAAAAAAAAAAGAAGAGTTCATGGTCGGCGGCAGCCACCACCACTGCGACAGCCCATTCCTTCCCTCACCTCTTCTCATAGATTAGATTCTCACTTATATAAAAATCGTCAATCCCCCCACAGATCCAAATAAGTTGTCTTTAAGTTAAGATCTCACTGGACCCCACACCCACTTGTCTGTGTCCCCACACACCCCATAATAAACGGTCCAGATCTATTCACCACTTCCCATCCAACGCTTCACAATTCACGTCGTTATATACAATGTCATTCTAATTCCGCCCTAGATCCATCGTTACCCTTTCCCTTTTTAGTTTTCTCGTTAGCCGACTCTTCATTCTTCTCTCTCTCTCTCTCCCTCCGTTGTTTACCTGGTTTTTTTTATCTGACCAGTTTACCCCTTCCTCTTTCTCTCTCTACAAGGATAAGGAAAGCTGAGATAATAGAAATTCTTCTGTTAAAAGAGAGAGAAAGAGAGGGGTAAATTGGGAAAACAATGAACGGTGGTGCCGGAGATTCGAGTCAACAGCAACAACAACAGCAGCAACAACAACAGCAGCAACAGCAGCAACAACAACAACAGCAGTGGTTGGCGATGCAGCAGTATCAGCATCAATGGATGGCCATGCAGATGCAGTATCCGGCGGCGGCTATGGCGATGCAGCAACAACAGATGATGTATGGCGGCCAGCAATACGTTCCTGCGGCCGCCTACTATCCTCATCAGCAGCAGTTGTATCCACATCATCAACAGCAACAACCTCAGCAGCTGCAGCAGCAACAGCAAAATCAGGCTCAGATTCAGGCCGTCAGCGATGAGAATCGCACGATCTGGATTGGTGATCTACAGCAATGGATGGATGAACCTTATCTCCAATCGTGCTTTGCTCAATCCGGCGAGGTCTGAGTTTTTACTTCCTCTGTATTTGTTTTTGGAGAATTTGTTTTTAAATTTTTCGTGTTTTTACTTGTAGGTTGTTAAAGGATGTAAATCTTATAAATTTCTTCACTGATTGAGATGTTCACGTTAATTACGTGCAATAAATGTTTAACTTGATGCCATCAGCTACTGTAATTGAATGATGCGAATATACGATTTTATTTGTTTGTTTTTTCCATCAGCTAGTTATTTTCTGTAATGATTGTAGCTAATCTAATTGCCGGATATACACAATTAAATGGAAGAAAACCAGTTCTCACTCGTTTAAAAAAATAATTAATGTGTTTAATTGCTTATACACAGGTGATGCATGAGAATATATTGACGAAATTTATTATATTTGTTTTCGGTTGATTTGAGATTTGACAGCCAACAACAGTGCATCCTATAACTTGGAATGTAGTTTTGCACTCCTGAGCTAGACATGGAGTGGATGAGTGAAGGGAAAAAGATTGACTTGAGTATTCTTTTTGCCTCATAGTATATGGGACAAAGGCTTCATTGAAACGCGCAAGAAAATTTTGAGAAATTGATACTTGTCCCATAACAAATAAGAAACATATATGCATGATGTGTATCACTCTGTCTTCATGTCGGCTTCAAGCATGTATTATAACATTTGATGCCTAGGAATAGTGAAGTGTTTTATTATTTATTGATTTAATTAGTATCCATGTGTCCTTTAAATCCACTCTTATATATTTTATGCCTTGATTTTTGTGTTGCATATATCACGATAAGTCGGGTTCTATCATGTTGAAGCCTGAAAGTATGTCATTTTTATTCGTAGGAAGGAATACAAAAGATTCAATTCTGATTCCGTTTCTTCAGTTTTTTTCCATTGCTTTGTACACCTTTCTCATGCTTGCTCAATGGCCTTCAATCTTTTCAAACCATACAGGTGGTTTCTGTCAAGGTTATTCGCAATAAGCAGACTGGTCAGTCAGAGCGATATGGTTTTATTGAATTTGGTTCTCATGCAACAGCTGAGAATGTTCTGCAGAGCTACACTAGCTCAACAATGCCGAACACAGAACAACCTTTTCGGCTAAATTGGGCATCGTTTAACATGGGAAATAGGCGTCTTGATGCTGGCGCAGGTGCTGGCGCGGGTGCAGGTGCGGGTGCAGGTGCAGGTGCTGGTGCTTCTGATCTATCGATATTTGTGGGAGATTTGGCCATTGATGTTACTGATACACTATTGCATGAAACGTTTGCCAGTAGATACCCATCTGTCAAAGGTGCAAAAGTAGTGGTTGATACAAATACTGGCCGCTCAAAGGGCTATGGATTTGTTAGGTTTGGTGACGAGAATGAAAGAACTCGGGCTATGACAGAAATGAACGGTGCATATTGTTCTAGTCGGCAAATGCGAATTGGCGTTGCTACCCCCAAGAAACCTTCTGCACAGCAGCAGTATTCTTCGCAAGGTGTTAATGGTTATGCTTCTTGTCTTTTACTTGAAGAAGCTCTTATAGTATTTGTGGTTTATCTGCCTAACTTGTTTCTGCTGTTTCAGTTATGTCTCTGACACGCACGCATACAATATTTATTTTCTCAGTGCAATTGACATGATATTTTTTTCTTCAGACTTGTGTGCTTTTACTTGTTAGATAGTTGTCATTGGTGGCTGAATATAGATCCTCAGTTCCTCACTTCTAGTAGTTTGTTATTTATGTACATTGTGGTAACTCCTGTACGTATTTGATATACCTTACATAAAAAGGAAATATGCATCTGCATTTATAATCCAACGTTTTGAAAAGCATCTTTTGGTTTTGATAAGTCATGTAGACCCTGTTACACATGTAGGATGTCCTAAAAGGAGACAATGCTTGTTCTCTTATGGTTTTAATTAATTTTATCTTGGCTCTGTTAATTCATACAAGTTATACTGTTAGCCGTCAATTTGAGATGTATGGAGTTATAAGGGTGCCACCACTTCCCGAACAGAGAAGGATATTGCATGCCATAAATGTCGGCAAAATGCTCTTAGAAGCTAATTGATTTTTAATTTCTTACGTATGTATTTACGTGTTTTTACCCTCCAAGTCTAATCTATGATGCAATGGTTTCTTTTTAGCTGTAATATTGGCTGGAGGTTATCCCTCAAATGGTGTTGCACCCCAAGGCTCTGATGGTGACTCATCTAACACAACAGTGAGTTAACATCCTTTCACAAGCATATCGTCTCAAACTTCAACCATCATTAAGCCTGTCTTTATATCTTTTTAGATTTTTGTTGGAGGACTTGATTCTGATGTTAGTGATGAAGAATTGAGACAGACCTTTACCCAGTTTGGTGAGGTTGTTTCTGTGAAAATTCCTCCTGGTAAAGGATGTGGATTTGTACAACTCTCTAATAGGTAATTCTTATTTTTCTTTTATACATGCAGATTTAGATTATCTACGTGCATTGAGAAAATCATTCCTTGATTTTTGTTGAGCGTAGCATAGGAATTATAGAGCTTTACCTTTCTGAAACTGTCGCTTGTATGGATTCTCTTTTTCTGTTCTGGATCTTCATCAAGATCATTGATAGATTCCCTTAATTTGTATGTACCAGGAGCAGTGCAGAAGAGGCGATACAGAGACTGAATGGATCTGTTATTGGCAAACAGACTGTACGTCTTTCTTGGGGTCGAAGTCCCGTGAACAAACAGGTATTCCATCAATCAATGAAGCTATAACTGTCGCTTGATGAAAGCATTTAGAGTAGCCTGTAGGGCGAATATAGGGGAACTTTCTATTCTGCCCATGTTCTTATCTTGCTTGAGTCTTGAGGTTTCTGAGGCTGAAGTATTGAATCCTCCATGTTGAACTTTAGCGCTTATCTTTCTGGAACAACTATTGACTCCTTGATTTTTTATGCCTCTTTTTTACTTTGCAATGTCTTATAAGCTAAATATTCAGAGGTTTCTCAATTAAGGTATTCGGTCATTGATTTGAAACGTAGCATTAGGCAGTTTGAAATCTTTATAGTGGTGCCTATCATCCTCGTACTGATACTTGATACCGGTACCATAGAGCAAGTTATTTTCTTGTAGACATCTGACTATTTGCTATCTTTGTGGTTCTGCAGTATAGAATGGATTTCGGGTAACCAATGGAATGGTGCTGGTTATGGAAGGCAGGGCAGTTACAATGGGTACGGGTATGGTATGCCACAAAATCAGGATAGAGGTATGTATGCTGCTGCAGTGGCCAATGGCGCCACTTCAAATGGTCATGTGAACCATCAGCAGCCAGTGAACTAAACTTTAGTGTAGCGCAGTGGTCTAGTCTATGAAGACATTAACAAACTAGGGGGATTCATTTATTGACCCCAGAATTCTCTAGTCTGTAATATGTTTGAATTTTGTAGCTTATTTATATTTTTATGTTTTTTTGAGACTTACGGAATTTTGACGAACATATTGTTGAGGTGCTTTAGGAGCTTGTTATATGAATATGGTTTAGTTGGTTAATTAGTCTTTTATGATTTTATACAATGGTTTAGGGCAAGAAACAGAAATCAACTGCTGATATCGATATCGTTACGAGGAGCCACGGATAGTTCTGGATAGTATATTTGAGATAGATTAACAACATCCTCACCTTTGTACATTGGCAGTAAATCCTCTAGGGCTCTGTTTTTGGTTTTGTTTTTGTTGTGTGTTATGTTGTCAGTAGTTAGTTTCTTGTGATATTCTTTGACAGATTTTTGTCCTTGATTTTGTAAAAGCAAATTGTTAATGAGGGAAGATGTTGATTCCATACCAGAAATTCTCGAACGAGATGCAATTATAAACATGACCTTAGTTTAATTCAGCCTAGTTTTGTGTGAATTCATGCACTATATTAGTTGGTATATGTTTTAGTCGTTGAAGTATAGATGGGGAAAGTAGGTTTTGCCTTCCATAAGTTGTTGAGCATACATTAGCATCTCAATCACCGAGTCAAATACTCAAATGATATTGTAGTTTATTTTTGTAGTGTTTAACTCGTAGTTTACGAGATTAATAAATATATTTGGATGCCTTTAAAAAGTGCAAGTTTGCATGTTGCAAACTAGTAAAAGTCACATAGGACCTATAGACGAATGGTTTTATAGATTCCGGATTAACTTATTGCTACCATCTTATTTTGCCCACAGGCCACATCAATGACGGATCTAAAAAAAGCTAGGTGTGGTGACCCCAATAACGCCCAAGTTTTCATAGAAAAAAATTATATTGTACGTGTGTCCCTTAATAAATTTTGTATTATACCTCTAAAAAAATTTGGAGTATATAATTCTCCTTTACAAACTATAAGTTATGATTTTGTCCAAAGTTCACATGTATTATATCTAGGACCTTGCTAGGCTACTATAATTATTGGATAGAAATTAGCTAAAACTCAAATTGGGGGGTGAATCCCTTATACCAGCAGGGGGTGAATAGTGTTAATTTGGGTTTTATCCAATTCCTATCTAAGAATTCTAGTAGTAAAACATTTTCTTTATATCTATTAGTATTTTTTTTATTATTATTATTGGAGAAGAGGTATTTAAGAAGTGGGGAGAGAATTCGACATGATCTTTACGTCATGAGGGTTCAGTCTTGAGCATTAAACCAATGTCTCATTGGCTATCTATAAGTATATTGATAACTTGAAGGATGACAATAATGTAAGTTAGTCATGGAGAAGGTAAAAAACTAATAATACATTTGATTGTAACATATGCTTCTCCATTTTACGGCTAAAAATATTTTTATTCATAAAAAAGTTGGAGAATAGAAAAGAAAAAGGTTAAGGTTGGGGTTGGGGGGCTCTTGGTGACAATGGAGAGTCGTTTAGGGCATCAGTAAAAACAACTCAAACCCTTATCTTCTCCAAATTTTTCTTACCCATTTACAGCAAAACTCCCTCAATAATTAGGATTCTTCTTTACCTTTCCCCAAAATGTCTTCTTCTACATAATTTGTCAATTGCCAAAGCTACATGCGGTTGTGGGGATAATCCTATCATAAAGATTTCAAAGACTACAGCCAACCCAGAAAGATTGTTTTGGAGATGCAAGAATTTTGAGGTTAGTGTTTGATGAACACCCCTATGCACACCGCCATATAAAATAATACAAATTTTCTCTCCAAATGAACGCTCAAAACATTCATATTTGAACAAATGGCAAAAAACAAAACTTGAGTCCAAATCTTCTTTTTTCTTTGTTAGGATTAGCCCAGATCTTATTATTGGAGAGGAGAGGGAAGAAGGGGCTGTATGTATATGTGAGTTTGTTGGATCTCTTGAGTCTATTGTGTCCAATATGGATCTTATTATATTCATATTAGTTTTTTTATTTTATGTTGGGTTCAAATCTAATTAGGGTTGGATCTAACAAATATTATCTCATATCTAATTTGAGTATAGTAAATGTGAGTTTACATTTAAGCATTTGGATCCCATTGATAGCCCTACTCGTATTCTTCCCTAGTACTCAAAAAATATATTAAAGTAGAACATACACATGTTAAAAAGAAAATGCAAATGGAGAAAACAAAAACATAAATTTTGATTTACAAACGAAGTCACGAGTTGCGGCAAAAATAATTTTCTCATTTTGTTTTTACACGAAATGGTTGCTAAAGTTTGACATGAGTAATAATAATTCTGGAACATTAGTTGTATAAACCCAATCTTAATTCACATCATATTCAAATCTAATTCTTACAAAGTATATTATTATTTTTATTATTATCTATTTGTCAATTATGCTGAGTCTCGTGTTAATTTTTATTATTTAATTACATATAAGATTCCAAGAATTATAGCGACCTCTTACTAACTTCTTCAATAAATTCCAATCCTCCGCGGTCTAAATACATAAATACTTCCTCCATTTCTAAATATAAGACTTTAATTATATTTTACGAAGAAAAAAAATATTTTTGTAATCAAAATATAAATATTACTCTCTTAAATATAATTAATGGTATACAAATATTATTTAAAAGAGTAATATTAATATTTTGATTACAAAAATACCGTAATTTTTATTTTCTTAATTTTCGCAATATATAATAAAAGTTTTATATTTAGGAATTAATAGAGTAATATTTTTGAGTTCAAATTGCATAATAATATCATTATTCTTTCACAAAATGTAATATCCACACCAAAAAAAAACTAACGCGTTTAAAGGTTTTATTTTTTATTTTCTTGAAGCCCGGCTGGGCGGTTGTCCCATGAAGGGGAGAGAGGTGTCTCACAAGAGGAGAAAATAACCTTAAAAAAGGGAGATTAAAGCTTGTCCCAAGTACGAGGAGGGTATCAAACCCGCGACCTCACAATCGTGGGCTAGGACACCTTTGATGTTTAAAGGTTTTATTTAAAAATAGAATGTGCACGTTCTTCATATATTTTTTTTTCTTTTTTTAAAACATTTGGTGGATAGTGTAGACAAGATAGATGAGCACCAATTCAATGTTTAACCGCTAAAGTCAAAATGAACTACAATTTTCGTTCATGTATCGAAAAAAAGAAAGAAAAAGAAACAACTAATTCTCCATTCAATCAAAGAAACAACTGATTGGTTCATGTTATAGAATTGACTGAATTTTACGCTCGTTGTTATGAAATCTACCGTAACTCTTCTCTTTTATCTGGGTTTGAAACTGACAGTAGGTGTTACAAACTAGAGTCATCAACACTTACGGGTGAAGGAAAAAACTCTCTCCCATAATCGGATTGAAAATAGTTTAATCTGATTGAATTGAGTCTGATTTAAGATTTTTAGTCTCAATCACAAATTCAAATGACTCAATATTTGATCCAAAATAAAATTAAAAACAAGTTTGAGCATCATTCTAAATTCCAAACGAGAACAAATTCAGACTAGACTATGTCCAATTTTCTTTGTTTTTTGTAAAGAAAATAATGGTTTCTTTTATTAGATACTCCCTCCATTCCCTATTAATTGTCGTTTAGGAGATATCTAGGTATCCAAATTAATTGTCGTTTAATGTTGTTTTATTAGTTGTCAATAATTTATTCCAATTATACCCTCAACATTTTCCTTTCTTTATGACAAAGAAGTGAGAGAGAGGGAGGGTGGGGGATAATATTGGAAGTTTAGGTGAAAATGACAACTTCCTTAATTTTCTCAAATTGTCTAAAGAGTCTTATATTTAGGAATGAAGGGAGTACTAGGTAACTAAATATATTACCCCAGCCTGTGTGAAAAAAATAGTACATTTACTCTTCTGTAAAGGAAAAAAATTAACGGCTAAGTAAAATTGACTAAAAATCTAAATTAAACAATATTCACTCATATTGGTATAAGGGATTCACTCAACTATTTACTATTTTGCCCCCAATTTAATTAATTAATTGGCAAAATTTTAACTCCCTAACAATGTTCTTTGTCAAATTGCAATATTGTTTTGTACATCCAAATCTGCAGGTGTTAATAATAATAGTCTATTCCGAATTGAGCCAGCCACAACAATTGTAGCTGTACAAAATAGACTAAAACTTAAATATAGCAATCAAATAGTCACTTTATTATATCACTAATGATCATTATCCCCTTTATCTTTTTTAGTGTCAGATTAGATTGAATCTCGGATTTAAAATTTTTATTTTTAGTACTTGAGATTTCATTCTTAAATCATACCCAATCCGGCTCTTATGCGGGACAGTTTTGGTGAGGGACATGCGGAACAATTCCAACCGTCGAATGAGATTTCTTATCTTTTTTAGTGTCTGATAAGATTGAGTCTCGAATTTAAATTTTTTATTTTAGTTTCGAACTAGCCTCGAATCCACACGAAATTTATATGATTTAGTAATTGAGATTTCATTTCTTAAATCAGACCAATCCAAATAAATTCGAAAAGCCCAACCAGTAAAATCAATAAAACAGTAAAAAAGCCGGAGGCTACCCTATCAAAAGAACATAATAACCATCAATCCAATGTCTCATCAAAATCAATCCCTTCCGTCTGCAAGCCCAAATATGGAATTTCAACCTTAGTTGTTAAAAACGTCCCAATCATTATTGAGAATGCATAAAAAAAAAAAGATATTCTGTCACATTTACTATTTTATCCCGTGTTCTATTTGTATACATTTTCATGTGCCACAATGTTCTTTGCTCCTATCACCTCGTCCCTAAGGCTTGTTATTATTTTATTTTTTTTGAAGCCACTAATGGGCGAATTACAGCGGATAGTACCCTAGATCGGTCTATTGTAGCATGCCCATCGCAGGGAGAGTATTCTTCACTGGAGGAGGAGAAATATTATTGCTCGTGTTTGTGGGGAGAGGGTGTCGAACTTGGGACCTTTCGGTCCCAAGCCAAAGACTTACCCACTTGGGCAAGCCTTTTGTTGACCCCTAAGGCTTGTTAAAGAAATGCTAATTGTCGGATGTACCTTGCCATTCCACAACAAATTGCCTATTAACTATGTCGATACAAGAGATCTGATTTTTTTGACAGGAATTGAACCTCCACCATAAGAGAGGAGGCTCAACTGTTATAACATCACTTGTAGATAAGTTTTTCATTGAACTGTCTACCAAGGGCTTTGATTACTATTTTCTTCGTTTCAAATTATCTGTCCAATTTGTATTTTTCACGAGAATTACAATTTTATCAAATTCTATAGGAGAATGTGGTAAAATGTTAAAACAACCCTATTTAATTTTACTCTCAATTTAATTATACTTTATTTTATCTCTCTATTATTCTTTCTAGCGTTGAATGCAAAGGGTAAGATTGTAAAACCATTATTAATTAGTCATTTATTTAGAAAGTTGACATTTAATTTGTGACAAATTGAAAATGAAAATGTAAATAAATAATTTGAGACGGAGGGAGTGATTATTAGTTGGAAAGAAAATGAGATACGAGAATGAAATAAAATATTTTATCATTTAAAAAAAAACTCCATGGGGGCAAATCCAGACAGATTTAAGAGGGGCGACTTAGTCATGGTCAATTACCGAGGTCAGCCAACCCCTTCTTCCTTTCTCCTTCCTCTTTTCGTCTCCATTTTAATCCTGTGGGATTATAAATCTTTTTGCAGACACCCTCACACCCACCAACTGTTTGATCACTGACCTCAGAGAAAAAAAACAAGAGAGCAAAAAATGAACATGGAAGTGATGATCCCAACACCAGCAGTAGATTTCAACTTCGAAAGTGCTTGTACTACTCCATTCACAAGCGCCCCTTCAAGTCCTCAACCCTTTGGTACTTGCTTCTTCAGCGCTCCCACTAGTCCCACAAGAATCTCCTCAATTTACAATGATTTCAATAGCTTCCAAAATGGCGGCAATCACCACCTGGCCAATGACTCTGTTTCCTCTGTTCCATTTGATTGGGAGGAGAAGCCCGGAACTCCTAAATCAAAGGGCAATTTTAATTTCAACGATGATGTCGAAAAAGATTTCGCTTTTGATTTTAGTGGGAAGATAGGGATAATGGACCCTTTAACTGCTGATGAGCTCTTTGATGGAGGAAAAATCAAGCCTTTGAAACCCCCACCTTGTTTATTGGCCGATTGTTCTAGTCCCCGGTCGCCGCGATCGCCCAAACAATTCATCAAAGAGACCTTTTCGCCTCGACATAGAAAAAAAGACATCGACCCTTTTGCAGTAGCAATTGAACAAAGTCGTAAAGAATGCGTAATTAGTGCTCAAAAGCCTCCAATTGATCGCCAAGAACGCGGCAGAGAAAGGAATTCCAGCAATAAATCTAGAAAGAAAGGAGGAAGATCTTTGTCCCCTTTCAAGGTTTCTAATTTATTGGTGGATCATGATCATCAAAATATGATCGAGAATCCCGGAAAAGATGATGATGATTCTAATTCAATTTTTGCTCTGTTTTGGCATAGTAAATGGAAACTTAAAGATTTGTTACTCTTCAGAAGTGCATCAGAAGGTCATGCTAATAGTAAAGACCAGTTAAAGAAATATGCAATGTTGAAGAATACTACTCATCATCAGCAAGAAAATGTGAAGAACTCGAGTTTCCGGTCAAATGACAGTACTGGTTCTGGCTCTGGCTCTGGCTCGAGTTCACGGCGGAGAGGGCCGCCGGTTTCGGCACATGAGTTGCATTATAAGGCAAACAGGGCAATGGCCGGAGAGCTGAGGAGGAAAACTTCTTTGCCTTACAAGACTGGATTATTTGGCTGCTTGGGATTTAGGACAAGAGGGGTGCCTATTAATGATATTTCCCATAGAGGTTTTGGTTCTTCAATGCCACGAGAACAACGTTGTTAAATTAATTCCAAAATTATTGATTGAGCCTTAAAATTCTTTGATCTTCTTTTTGTTTATTTCTATATATTAGAGGAGAAGATTATGATTTTTGTGCTTACAAAAACATATTCAATTTCTTGGTCGATAAATCAGTAATTATGAGGATGTATTGGGGATTAGCATTTGTATGGCTTTTGTATAATATGAGCATGATTTGCCTTTATTGGGTCTACAATACGATTGACGTATTTCTTTTATATTTTTTCTTATATATATTATCGAGGAGAGATGTTAAATATGGGGGACATATGATGAATCAAGTGGTGGGAGTTTGATCTCATTCACCTGAGGTCTAAAATTCAAGTACTGTGAAATTGCATTGTTGAGAGAGACGTCCCAAATGAGTATATGTAGTATTCGATCTGGATTAGTCAATCTAAAAAATGCGAGGCAAATGGCAGTGTCGAAGACAAAAAAGAAGTTATGATCTATCATTTTGAGTAAAAAATGTTGTGACTACTGCCATAGTACTCAAAGCCAAGTTCTTGAATGCTTTTGATATTGGTTTTTACTTTAGCACATTGAATTCTCAGTCATGTTTAATTATTTTTTCTAGAGCTAAAGCTCCTACACAAAAAGGCGATACCCACACTCACAGGGCTCTATTTTCTGATCCGACATGAACTATGTACATATACAGGGGCGAAGATAGGGGGCGCCGATTTTTAAAAATACTACTATTTATCGAAATTTTATGTGTATTTTGAAAAAAATTGATAAATTTTATCAATTTCGCTCCCAACATCAAATTCCTGACTTCGTCCCTGTACATATACGAAAACAGGCCAAATGCACAAATATGCCAATAATAGATCAAATGAGCAAAAAGTCTACACTTGCACGTTCTCTTAAATGCCAATATTCTACTTGGAGTTCCTAAAGACTTTGGCAGCACGTTGTAAGGAATGTATTGCTTGTAGTTGTTAGGATATGATTTTGGAATGATATAGAATTCAAAATGAAATTTCTATTAGTGCATTGCACAATCTTACTTGGTGTGATTTACCTTCTCGTGTGTTCACAATTCATTACACTATCAAATGAAGTCATATAAGGGTTTGATTTGATTGAACATGTTATGAGTTTTTTGGTTTCAATCTGAGTTCTGACATTCAAGTAGTATCGTATTTGTTTTACAATTCACGATTGATTTAATATGTTCTTACGGTTAGATTCTTTTGAAAAATTGAACTCCCAACCAAAGTATTATCATTCACGAGATTCGAACGTAAAACTTTACTTAAAGAACACAAAACTTTTTACTCTTGGATCAACTCACGTTTGTTAGCGAACCATGAGGTTTGGTGTTTGCATTGTGAGCTTCATTTTTTTCCACATTATTTCTTGAAAGAAATAAAGGAAAAAGAAAAGAAAAAGTTATAGCATCATAACGGACAGAGATTTAGGCAAAACTTTTAGGATGGAGGCGAAAAACTGCAACAGTACGCCGCAAAAAATGTTGGAAAAAGACGAATTTAATCAAATATTCCAAATTAAATATAAAATTTATTATATCTAGTAATATTTTTAAAATTTTCGAAAATGACTACCCCACCAGCCACTTACTTCGTCACTAATGACAGAGGGACCTGCCTTAATTAATTAGGGAATAGTACATTATGTAGGGTAAAGGAGGAGCGACCAACCTTATAGGAATTAGCTTTAGATCAATTCTTTATCGTCAAAATAAATTCATGCAAAGGCAAAGAGGGAAAAAATATGACAGAAAAAGCCTATAATTATGCAAATCTTTTTCCTCTCCTTTTCCAAGCATATTCTCACAAAAAATCGTCTGTCCCCATTCTGTGTTCCAGTAAATAAATATTTATCATGTGTATATATTTTTTTTGTGAGTTTCACTATTTCTTTTAAGTTATAATTTTTTGATTAAAATTTTAATATATGTCATTCTTTTATTGATGAGATATGAAAGGATACACCGAATAAAGACTGAGGATTCCTAGTCGCAGATAATAATAACAGAGTTACGTGACCAAATGGTGGACGCAATCATCTAAATTTATGTGGTCCGTCCATCTTCTTTAAGAAAGAAAATTTCATATATTATGATTAGTGGCGGATTCAGGATCTTAAGTTAAGGGGTCTAATTATATTATATGTTATTATAAAATATTTTTTAAAAATATTAAGGTGTCAGAATAAAATTATAAATAAAATATATGAAATTGGTATATAAAAAATCATAAAAAAAACCTTCGGTTTAAGGGGAGGAGATTTTGGCCCCTGAACACCACTTGGGTCCGGCTGATTATGACAAACGTATTGGAATTCGACATTTCTGTCTTCTGATTTTCCTTTGATTGTAATGACTTCTACTATTTTATGATTAATGAAAAAAAAATTTATTTAGCAAAGACATGTCTGTCTTAATTGATCAAAGAAAAGCATATAATGGTATTTATTTATTTTATTTTGTTGTTTGACTCACATTTTATATGCCGATTAATCTAGAATAAGTATTACAAGAATTTATTCGGGGCGACTTCACCAAAACTACATTCTTCATTCTTAAGGTTGAACATCAGACCAGGGACGAAAATAAAAATTTGACGTTTGAATGGCAAAATTGTAATAATATGTTGAACTACATATAAAAATGACAATTTTTTTTAAGAGGGCGAAACTGATAAAATATTTTGAACTACATATAAAATGTACTAGATCTAATAGTAATTTTTAAAATCTTGAAGGGTGACTGCCTCCTCCCATCCCTCTGTTTTCGTCCCTGATTAGACCGCTAATTAAAAGGTTTAAACTCGCTTTTATCACTTGATCTAACATATGTTTTTTTTTATCTTTCTTTCTTCTAATCAGTACTTGAACATGTGTTGGTTAGTGGCATGATGAACAATGAATTAATGATGTTATTCTTCTCTGATTCCTCAAATTCTTCCAATAATTTTCAAAAAATAAAAAGTAATTCCAAAACAGAAAATGAATACAATCCAAGTCGTCACATACTCACAATACAAGTTTGAAAATTATTTTTAATGAAAAAAAGTAGATACAAGTGCCGAACTTAAGATTCAATAATGTAGCGCCAACTGCTTTAACATATGCTGTCAGATTTTTCTAATTGCGTTAGCATAAAAGCCTCAAAAATTCATTCGAGAAAATATTGAATTTAGACGAAAATGTGTTTGGTTGTATATCTATTCTAAATATTTTTAATCTTTTTTTATGGGTTCTAATTTTTATCTTGAGTTTCATAAAACGATTCTTCTATAAGAAATATTATAAAAGTTATATATTGACTGTGAGAGAATGACAGATACATGAATAAAATCCAATCCAAAATACATGAATAATAAGTTACTTTTTGTAGGAATGATGTGAGAGAGTAACCAAGGTGTTTCTAGGAATTAATAAGATGCAAAACATTTATTTTAAGATTAGAATTTGGATTAGGAGCAGTGGCGGATTTAGAGTGGCCATGTAACGATCGTAAAAAAATAACATATGTTCTATAGAAAAGAATTTATTTTTTTGTAAAATTAAATACCATATTCCATCCTCATTTTGCCTTTGCCATCCAATGATAAATTTCTGACTCCTTTGCCAATTAGGAGAGTGATAATATGTGATTTTGTTTGAATTGAATCTTACATAAGTTTGAGTTTGAAACTGATGTCTAATAATCTTTGTCTGTAAATAAATTAAATAATCTACAATTTGATTTGAGTTTGAGATTCTAGTCTCAGCAAACCCATGATCTCTCAACAGAACAATAATAGGGATCGAACATCGTACTAGCTAACTCTGCCTCTGATACCATGTTAAAAATGAACGTGAACCTAACTCAATCTCTTAAAAGATACATCAAGAGGGAAACGATTGCTCAAGTCATATAAAAAAATAAATATACACACAAACTAGTCAGATATGAAATATTTAAAAGAGAATGTGTTAAAGATCTTATATCGATTAATTTATATTATCTGAGCAATAATTCTCTTTTTAATTTATTTTTTGAGAGATTGGGTTAAATTCATGTCTATTTTTAAGACAGTCGCTGTCAGTCCCAAAGCAGTGAGTAGAAGTAGTTCAGTGTGATTACGGTTCGCCGATATCTTTGACGTTAGTCTTATAGTCAACAAAGAGAGCACCCAAGTCAATGGTCATATTATGAGAATGTGTGTTTTTTTTTTTAATTTGGATTTTTCCATTTCGTTTTCCATATGAGTTGGTGATTGTGAAAGCATTGACCAATGCAGATTTTTTTGTAACCACACGAGTCTTACAACGAAGCCCTTAATAAAGCCTTAAACCTTTTAAATTTGTCCCCAAAAAAACAAAATTTAAAAATCACAAAATATAACACTAGCTGTTCGAGAACTAAAGTTGTCCAAAATAAACACAAAATGTCAAATTTGAAAAAAAATTCTTCATAAAAATAATATTTACTTCGTTTATGCGTACCAGTCAAACGAGTTTCTAATAAGGAAAATAATAACATGCAAGTAAAGAAAAGTTAAACGGTGGTGGGATGTTTCCAACATGCTTAAGTTAATTTTTTAGAGAGAGAGAAATATAAAGAAAAAAGCCCAATATTTAAAATGCAAGTAATCAGAATGAATCAAAACAGTAACAGATACTTGATATTTATAGTAGATAAATTTCATTAGTATAATATATACTTATTAGGAGTACACTTGGTGCGTGTTTGGTACGCGGGAATGGAAAGGAATGGAAAGGCCTTTCCCACTTCTCTTTCCATTCCGGCATTTGGTTGGACAATTTGAAGTGGGAATCATCATTCCACAGGAATGACAATTCCAGGAAGAAGTGAGAAAGGCGATTCCACACCAAAACCTATGGAATGACCTTTCCAAGAAAAGTTCTGAATCATTAATAAATAAGTAAACTTTACATTTATACCCCTCTTTTAATTAATTATTACGTTCATTTTACATATCAACATATTCATATTTAGTCATAAATATTCTATTTCACTTAGTATAATTTCATTGATTATAATTTTTTTAAATATTTCTTTTTCTTGGTAGTAGTTTTAATCTATTTTTTAAATTTAAAAGTAAAGATATTTTTTATTACTATGTTGACGTTTTAATAAAAAATTATGTTTCAACATATATATATATATATATATATATATATATATATATATATATATATATATATATATATATATATATATATATATATATATATACATAATATCAATGTTATTCGAGTATGATTTTGTAATGAATATTTAATTAGGTTTTATCACTAGTATATGCTAAAATGGCATTTATGTCATATTGTGTTTAATTCCATTCTATTATGACATTAAAATATAGTTTTACCAAACACAGTAAAGAAATCGACTTTTCATTCTGCCTTTACCTTCCAAACACTGGAATGGAAAGAGGATTCTGAAGTCATTCTGGGTGGAAAGCTATTCTGCCTGGAAAGGGATTCCATTCCATTTCATTCCAGCGTACCAAACGTGCTGTTATTATAAGTGCTAAGTTGGATAATATTGAAGTGGGTCGACCTAGATTGATTCCATTAGTAATTTTTTTTTTTTGAAAAGAATGATTCCATTAGTATAACAATTACTTATTAGGAGTACACTTATTATTAGTACATATAAATTAATATTGAAGCTGGTCTACCTGAATTGATTCCAACCCTTGCCTTGAGTGCAACGACTTCCTCTTCAAATAGAACTTTTGGCTTCTGATCTAACCGTTTTCGCTTGTTAACAGTGAGTGAGTTTGGACGCGCTCTTGAGTCTCTTCTCCTCTCATGAGGGTGTTGCTTTCTCCGACTTTGCGGTTGGCTTCTCTCCTCTGGGGCTTCAGCCTCGGGCGTTAAAAAAAAAAAATAGACTCCATAACATGCTAAAGATTAATATGGTTATTACATTTGAAGGAGATTCACAAAAGCTGACAATGTTGTGTGACATTCGACTTTCATACTGCGGAATCCAATCCCTTTAAAAAATTTCTGAGTCCAATCTTAAACTATTCATCATTTACAATTTACAGCAAGCCATAATTATTACGCAACGGCTCTTCTGTTAATCAAGCTGAAACGTCGTCGTATAACCGCCGCCGCACGCTCTTCAGTAGTAGTAGTGCTACTAAATCGAAATACCATCCCCCTGATCGGAAATTACAGAAACGATCAAGACCCCATTTCTCTCTCCTCATTTTTCTTTAGAGAGAGAAACCATCAATCTAATCCGCCATAGCCACCACCATGGATCAATCCTTTATGCTAATGCTCTCTAACTTATTAAACATCCATAACCACCTTGACCCCACCACCACCTCCCTCCTCCTCTCCGATCTCACTTCCTCAACCACTGATTCCTCCGTCGGAGGCGGCGGTGCCTCCCCTACTTCCCTCCTCACTTCCACCTCCGCCGCCCCACTCCTTTTCTTCACCATCGTATCCGTCCTCTCTTACCTCGCTTCCCATTCCCCTATTAAGAAATCTCCCAAAACAAACCCTAACCCTAACCCGGAATTTTCCGTCTCCGCCTTCCGGGCACTATCTACGGAGCATATCTGGGCTATGGAAGCTCCTCTTCGTGATGCTCAATGGCGATCTCTTTATGGTATTTCTTACCCTGTTTTTACGACCATTGTTGATAAGCTTAAACCCTACATTACCCAATCTCAGCTCTCTTTACCCTCCGATTACGCCGTGGCTATGGTTCTCTCCAGACTTGCCCATGGCCTCTCTGCTAAAACCCTTGCTTCCCGTTATGCCCTTGAACCCTACTTAATTTCCAAGATTACTAATATGGTTACTAGGTTGCTGGCCACAAAGCTCTATCCGGAATTCATTCAAATTCCGGTGAGTCGTCGCCGTTTGGTTGAGACTACACAGGGGTTTCAGGAGTTGACAGCATTGCCCAATATTTGTGGGGCTATTGATGGAACTTCTGTGAGGCTTCATAAGCTTCCATCTGATATAATTAACCCTTCTATGTATAATTCTAGACACGGGTTTTCGGCGATTTTGCTTCAGGTTGTTGCTGATCATAAGAAGATTTTCTGGGATGTCTGTGTGAAAGCCCCAGGTGGCTTTGATGATGCTACTCATTTCAGGGATAGTTTGTTGTATAATAGGTTGATTTCGGGCGATATTGTCTGGGATAAGGCGATCAATGTCCGGGGGCAACATGTGAGGCCATATATTGTTGGAGATTGTTGTTATCCATTGTCGTCGTTTTTACTCACTCCGTTTTCTCGGAACAGAACTGGAAATCCGGCACAGAATGCATTTGATGAGGCCCTGATGAAGGGCAGGAAAGTGGTGGAGGATGCTATTCGCTTGTTGAAAGCAAGATGGAAAATTTTGCAGGACTTGAATGTGGGTCTGAATCACGCACCCCAAACAATTGTGGCATGCTGTGTTTTGCATAATTTATGCCAAATCGCAAGGGAACCTGAGCCTGATCTCTGCAGGGAGCCGGAGGAGAATGGCTTGCCTCCAAGAGTGCTCGAGAACGAGAAATCCTTTTATTATTATGGTGAGAGCTTGAGACAGGCCTTGGCTGATGATTTGTATCAACGCCTTTCTTCAAGATGATAAGAAGGTAGTATAATGTTTCGTAGAGTATGGTTCTTTCTATCTTCACATTGTCCTAACTTATTTTTAGTTGATCCTGACTATTATCATCTTTTCACCTGATCTATATAGTGAATACTCCAATTGTGCCTCATGAAACAAGTTAACCTGAAAGTATGTTGTTATGAATTGACGGAAATTTCCGGTTCAAACTACTACTTTGTTGTCTGTATTGCATTTCTTACTAATCTTCGAGTCTGTATTATCCTGCATTTAGTTTGAGAAACACACTGGGTAGCTTTATGTTCAAATATCATATAGGTGTAAGGAGAACTTGTAGCAAGAGTTTATGTATTGGAAATCATAGAAATTGCTTAAGAAAAGCTTGTTCCGTAAGAGCATGTTTTTAGAGTATGAATTCATTGAATTTTGTGATTTATGGCTTATTAGTTTATAGCATGTCACTGTATTGTATATTTTCACTGATTTCATGCAATATGGTATGCCGTATTTTCATACTGTTACGACCGGTGAATAATATTTAGTCAAGTTCGGACAATATCGTGTACTAACTATCATAGATTTGGGGCCGCCGAGCTCGGATTTTGTAACTGTTGCGGCTTATGAAAAATCTCGATTTTACTCAAGTTCAGCTAAAGCCGTGTACTAACCATTACAAATTGGGGCTGTCAAACTCGAATGTTTCAACTCTTGTGACCGAGGAATGATCTAGATTTTAGTAAAGTTCTGATGAAATCATGCACTAACAATCACGGATTTGAGGTCATTGAGCTCAAAGTTTTCAACTATAACGATATGTGAATAATCTAATTTGTGTAAAATTAAGACTAATTAAGATAAAATCATGTATTAACTAACATCACAGATTTAGGTCCGTCAAGGTCGAAATTTTTATTTGTCCGACGCGTAAATAATCTCGACTTTAGTCGCGTAAATAATCTCGACTTTAGTCAACTGTTGCGACGTGTGAATAATTTTGATTTTAATAAATTTAGAAAAAATCGTGCATTACCTACATATTCGGAGATATCGGGATTCATAGTTTTCATCTATTGCGACCGGTTAGTAATCAAGATTTTAGTAAAGTTTTGACAATTTCGTGTACTTTACATCACATATTTGGTGACGTGCTTACAATTTTCAATTGTTATGATCGGTGAATAATCTCAATTTCTGTCAATTTCATAAAATATCGTGTATTATTTTGCTCACGTCGGGGTAGAAATTTTTTGACTGAAGAATAATCTTTATTTTAGTCAAGCTTTGAAAATATCATGTGCTAACCATCACATATTTGATGACGTAGTGTTGGAAATTTGCAACTGTTGCAAACGTTGAATAATCTCGATTTTAGTCCATTTAGAACAGTATCGTGTACTAACCGTAACATATTTGTAACCGCCGAGTTCGGATTTTTCAGCCATGGTGACATGTGAATTTTTTTCTTTAAAAAATATAAAATCGTGTACAAACCATCACATATATGGGCTCGTCTGTTTCGGATTTTTCAAATGTTAAAGTTCTAGCAATATCGTGTACTAATCATCATAGATTTTGGGTAATCGGAGTCAGAGTTTTCAACTTTTGGAACTGGTCAATAATCTCAATTTTATTAAAAACAGACTTGTAATATCGATTTTAGTCAATTTCGAATAGTATCGTGTACGTTCATCACGGATTATGGGCCTTCGTGTTTGCATTTTTCAACTATTGTGACCAGTGATTTTTTTTTAGTCAAGTTCAAACAAAATCGTGTACAAACCATCATAGATTTGGGGTCGTCAAACTCAAAATTTTAAATTGTTATGACCGGTGAATAATCTGTATTTTAATAAAGTTAAGACTAAATTGTGTATTAACCATCACAAATTTGTGGTCAACGGGCTCAGATTTTTCAAACGTTGCGAGTGTCAAGTTCAGAGAAAATGGTGTTTAATTTTAGTAGAGTTCAAACAAAATTGTGTATTGATAACCAATACAGATTTAGGTACATCGAGCTCGAACTTTTAATCTATTATCACCGGTAAAATTCAGACAAAGTTGTGTAATAATCATCACGAATTTTTTGCGGTCGGGCTTAGATTTTTCAACTGTAGCGACTTGTGAATAATCTCGAGTTTAGTAAAGTTTTGGCAAAATCGTGTAGTAACCATTACTGATTTGCTCGAATTTTTCAACTGTTGCAGCAAGTTAATAATCTCAATTTCAACCAAATTAATAAAAAAATCGTGTACGACCATCACGGATGTGGAGACGTTGGATCAGAATTTTTAAATGTTGCGACTGATGAATAATCCTGATATTAGTCAAGTCCGGACAATATCTTGTACTAGCCATTACAAATTTGATAATGTCAGACTAATTTTTTTTTAACTAGTGCGATCGGTGAATAATCTTGATTTTAGTCAATATCATGTACTAATCATCACAATTTGAGCCCGTCGAGTTCAGATATTTCACATGTTGTCACCTATGAAAATTTTGATTTTGGTAAAGTTCGGGCAAAACGTATACAACCCATCATAGAATTGGAGTCGTCGGACTCAAAAATTTCAACGGTTACTTTTGATAAATAATCTCGATTTTAATAAAGTTAATACTAACTTGTGTATTAACCATCACTGGTTTGTATCTGTTGGGTTCAGATTTTTTTTTATTTTTTCTGAACTGTGAATAATCTCGATTTTAATAATGGTCTGACAAAATTGTATACTGGTGAATAATATCACAGATTTAGTGTCGTCGGGCTCGAAATTTGCAACTGTAACTAACAGTGAATAATCCAATTTTAGTAAAGTTAAGACTAATTTGTCATTAAAACATCACAAATTTGGGTCCGCCGGACTCGAATTTTTCAACAATTACAACCAGTGAATAACCTCGATTTTAATAAAGTTCTGACAATATCGTGTACTACCATCATGAATTTGGGATCGTCAATCCATATTTTTCAAATGTTACGATTGGTGACTAATCTCACATAATTGTGATTTTAGTCTAGTTATAGCATCATCGTGGGCTATCCATCATGAATATTTGGTCGTCGGCCTTGAATTTTTTAATTGTTGCGGCCAGTGACTAATCTCCTATAATTGTGATTTTAGTCAAGTTCTGTCACTGTCGTGGGCTAACCATCACAAATATAGGTGTTGTCAAGCTTGAATTTTTTAACCGTTGCGTCCGGTGTCAAATCTCACTTAAATCCTTTGGTAGTGATTATTGAATCAAAAAGTTGGGATCAAATTTGGATAGAAAAGACATAATATCACATTAAATTCTAACAATCATTTTCATTTTACTCTCTTTTATCCTTGTTTGATCAAAAAATTTTGATCCAACAATCATTGTTAAAATCCTTTTTATAGTTGAGTTATGACATCATAGTGGGCTAACCATTACAAATTTGGTGTCGTCGAGCTCAGATTTTTCAACTTTAGGGCCGGTGAATAATCTCACGTAATATTGATTTAATCAAATTTTGACCCATTCGTGGGCACAATCACGTATTTGGAGTTGGACGAACTCATTTGGTGTCGTCGAGCTCAGATTTTTCAACTTTAGGGCCGGTGAATAATCTCACGTAATATTGATTTAATCAAATTTTGACCCATTCGTGGGCACAATCACGTATTTGGAGTTGGACGAACTCATATTTTTCAACAGTTACAAATGTCTTCTTCTAAACGCACATAATTTTGACTTTAATCGAGTTATGGTATCATTGTCAGCTAACCATAAGAAATTTGGATTTCCGAACTCGTATTTTTCAACTGTAGCGGCTGAAATAACCGTCAATGCAAAAAAACTAATTGTCCAAGTATATCTTCTTCAGGAGATTTGAGTTGAAGAAATTAGATTTGTCTGTATTCTCCTAAAGAGTTCCAAAAATCTCCAAGGCTTCCTTCAAGCCTAGCAACAAATCTTTTGAGAACCTCTTGAAGGGGATACTACTGCATATCGGTAGTTAACCACGCATATAGAGATTGGAATCGTTCACACCATTGAAATGGAGGGATGTCGTTAATGGTGAACTTGTAGTAGTAATCATTTCCTCTTTCACAAACATTTTTCCTCGAAAAAAGTCACTTTGAGAATGAATCAAGTCAAATTGTCACTCCCTCTCCCCCCAAACACAGCTTATCTGCCATTCCTATGTGTTTGAAAGCTACAGCTATTTAAGTTTGCACTGTGAAGTATTGGCATTTATACACATTAAATTAACTAAAACAGAACCTATAAAGAGGTTTTTACAATAGCAAAGTTTATCTTGGTAGATGAGTAAGTTTAAAACTTACATTCAAGCCAATTAATACAATACACGTAGACTAAAAGTGTAAATTAATAGAAAAGATAATTGACTTTTTGGTCTACGTGTATTGTATTGTATTCATTGGCTTGAATGCAAGTTACCTACCAAAATAAAATTTCTCATAGCAAAGGCTCTTCTTCTCATTACTTTAAATAAAGCAGCAAACTGGTAGAAGCAATAAAAGACCATTTAATTACACACTAGTTAATGAAGAACACTGTTGCCTTCATAATATGAAAATGATCAGACAATAGAAACTTCAGAAAAGGATAACCAAAAGTAAGCATTCAAAGCTATATACTACTGGCAATGGCCAGTTAGCCTCGATAAATACTCCCTTTGTCCGGAATTGAATGTCTCGTTTTACTGTACAAAATAATAAGAAAGTAGACATTCAACTCCGAACGGAAGGAGTAATAATATACCAAGCAACTAAAATAGCATGTGGGAACAATAAAGACAATCTTTCACTGCGTAATTGACACAACACTTCTTACTCGAGCAGTAAGTCCCGGCCCTTACCCCGATAATAATATTCTTTTCTTTTTTGGAGAAAAAAAACTACCACTGCAGCTATAGAATATAAAGACCACCATGAAATAAAGATTTAATTCTCACCTTATCCACAACATTAAAAAACAAGAAAGAAGAACTATAAATGTGCAAATTGGATTTGAGATGCAAACTGTTTCTCTGTTAGATGCCACATTTGCATGCAATTCCATCAATCCAGCCTAACTACATTATACACAACCTTGGTCCTCTACTACCCCTTATTTTCATTTCTATTGGAGCAACAACCTATGTCATGGGCTAATAATAAAAAACACGTGCATGCGAATCTGCTTAAATATAAATACGTAAGAGTCGATAAAGAATCGAACCTATTATCCAGATATTCATAAGTTGTTTTAACCACATGGACCTGGAATGGGATGGTGACCAAAAGTGTCGTTCAAGCCTCTATTCACATCCCGAAGCAATCAGCATTTTACCATATAATATAAGACTTGAGCTGGTTCAGATTGCAAGGAGATTGAGACACCCAACCTGCACCTTGAAATGAGACTTGACGTGGAAATCTTTAGACATGCTCCGGGCATTTTCATGCCGCCTTTGAATGTGCTCGGGTGGAAGGACCGTGCAACAGTTTAACAAACCCAAGGAAGCTAAGCTTTCCATCAGTATGCCGTATCCAGTCATGAAGAACAGCATGAACAGGCACCGAAGGACTAAGTCCGAGTTCCTGAAATCAGATCATTATCATACACCTCGAACAGTGCATCAAAAATAAAGAAAACCACTTTCTAGTTGCTAGTAGTCTCAAGAAAAGGGAGAAGAGAAAGAAAGAAAACAGAGGAAGAGGGAGGGGGAGCTTGACTAACAGATGCAAGTTCTTCAATGACAATGGCCCTGTTTCCTTCCTTCTCAAAGATTTCATAAGCACAACGAGCATGTTGTTCCCAGCTATCAAGAGCTTCCAGTTGATGGACGCTTATTGCAGCTGCACAGAATTCTTCAAAATCCATCTTTCTATACTGAAGAGCATTTAGCTAAGAAATCAAAGAGCAAAAATTTGATCAGTAGGAATACAAAATTTAATTGTAAAACTAAACACAAGTAGTGGTCTTTTCATACCGAGGCAAGACAATCATGGATGCGAGACTCCTTCATAGCATCTGTGGCATTCTTCGTCAATGCCTGCTTAGATATAAGAAATTAGATGACGCTTTCTTGGACAATTGGCCCGATAAATAGTTTCATTTTTTACAAACAAGGGGGTTGAAGAGCAGGAAACAACAGCACCCTAACACAAACAGGATATTGCTGAAAGGGCTATTGAAAGAAAATGGTGATCATGAATGACCAAACCAAAAGAACTAACCGTTTTTAGGTTGTCTAATGTTATACGGCCATTTTTGTTAGGTTCCAGTAAAGCAAACTGCTCCTTCGAATAGAAGAGTTCATCCGCTGTCAGAGTCTTTGACAAGGCCTGTCAAAAGAAACATAATTACTGTTACATTACAAATCAACTCTACAAGAACTCAAGCTCTGAAAGTACAATTACTAATCTATTCTTAAGAGATAACAGGAGATGAACTATGCAAAACAAATAATACTAAGAACCCAATCTTATTAAGGAGTGCCAGGTAGTACCCCAGTTGGTTAGGATACATAAGTAGAGGTCGGTTTGATCCAGATCCCACTTACTCCCCTCTCCCACCGCGATGTAAAAAAAATAAACTCCTAAAACCACCAGAGAAGACTAAAAGCTAATTTCTGCACTCATGGCTACTGAGCGATTTCATTCTAGTAAAACATGTGCAGTGCAAAAAACCCACCCTTAAAGCAGCCTTCCGTAAAGATGAGGACCGCATATAGGCTTTCATAAGTTTGAATACATGGATATCAAGAGGAACTTTTACGCCATTGTAACTCCGGATCCAGGGATGACCTGCAATGAGAAAATTTTAGAATCCAAAAATAAACCAAACTCTAATATCTACGAGAGTGAGAAGCACTAACTTAGTGCCTGTGCAGCAGTCATCCTTTTCCGTGGGTCCTTGTTTAATAGACGCTTAACAAAATCTTTAGCATCTGCAGTCAATGAAGGCCATGGTTCTTCATCAAAACTTGGATCAGTTTTAAGGACCGCCCGGAAAATGCCAGACTCTGTTCGGGCCCAAAAAGGGCGACTTCCACATAAAAGAATATATGATATTACGCCTATACTCCACACGTCAGCCTCCGTGGTGTAAGATCTATGTAAAACTTCAGGCGCGACATAGTATGCACTTCCAACTATGTCATTTAGTTTTTCATCTGCATACAACTATAGTAACTGAATACACCGTTGTCTAAACGCATAGAAACCAACACAAGAGTAAAGAGATCCAAGTAACTCAAATTCACCTGGTCTAACAAAATCTGACAAACCAAAGTCTATAACTTTCAACGGAGACTTCTCCTCCTTTGAGGTGTATAGAAAATTCTGCACAGAGGATAACTAAATGAGATAACGTCAAATGATATTACAGAGGCATCACAAAGTAACCAAAAAAAGAAGACATTCACTTTTTGAGATTTCAAGGCCTTGATACCACAATTGAAAAACGAAAGCATTAATATACCACATAAATATGCAGCGAAAGCATACAATTGAAAGAGCGTAAAGATGTCCACTTTGTGATGTGACATACTGGAACCAAGGATAGATTCCTATCAAGGTTATCACACCATATACTAGGAAATTTGTTATGATCTTGAATTTCCCTTTAATTTGCAGAACTAAATGATCAAAGACATATCTCAAGTTTTTCAGAACTATATTCACTACCAAAGATCCCTCAACGATACAAGAAAAGTTCATAGAATATTCAAGGAGAACATAGTGAATGGCATGGCAAACTCATTCTGTAATTCAGAGGGCTTGACTGAGATAAAGTTGAAGGCCAAACCACATAGAGATGAAAATGGCAGCATCAACTTATCTTGCAACAAAAGAAAAAGTGAACCATCACAACACTTCCCCCACACCACACCCCCAAGACAAAATGGACACAAACAGACTCTTTTAGTGTCTAAGAAAAGACTTAGAAAAATGTCGACCTCCGGTTTAAGATCACGATGCACCACACCCTGTAGGTGACAAAATGCAACAACATTTAATATCTGCACCATGACATCCTTGGCATCTTCTTCCGAGTATTTCCCACCCCTGCAAAGAAAGTAAGAAGATAACCACTTATATAAAAATCAATTCGAGTAAAGATGTAAAGTCAAAATCTTCACATTCCATAAAAACAGTCACCTTGCAAGTATTCTGTCTAGGAGCTCTCCACCTTGGCATAACCTAGAATGCACTATAAATAGTTAGCACGTAAGTGGTTAAACCAATAAAAAGTATACTGAGCCAATCCCAGACTAGCTCTCACAAATGCAAGCTACAAGATTCTTGTCTTCTTTTCTTCTTTCTGTCCTTGTACTTTTTATTTTTATTAGGATTTTGATTATTTTCAGACATTCTTTCATGATCATCTAGCATCCACCTATTTCCCTTTACTCAATTGTAATTAAACATCCCATAATTGATACACACAGAAAGCTCATCTGGAATAGGTAGTTCAGACTCGTACTCCATCACGATATAGACATTATCTTGATCTTCAAATGCATCATAAAACTGTACAAGATTGCTGTGTCCGGTCAAGGCCCGCAATATTTTCACCTCCCTTCTCACATCTTCAATTGCAATAGCCGTTGTCATCTACAAAGCCACCAAAATGACACGTCTGTTCATCAATCCTCTGAACTTTCTTATCAGGGAACAGGGAAAAGATAGTCTAAGTAACATTCCTCGATTTAGGCCAAAAGTTATCTTAGCCCGCATAATCGAGGTCAACTGTGAATTTCGCTAATTACATATTACATACATTTAAATCATGAAAGTAACTTTCAATTGGTTGAATTCAAAAGCAAGTCAGTTACATCACCAAATCAGCCTTGCCAACTAATTGTCATATATATATATATATATATATATATATATATATATATATATATATATATATATATATATATATCTGACTATATTTTAAAAAAAAATGTTCTTGAAAACCACAGTGAGTAACATATTTTATTAGTAAAGAGGTCACATCACTGGTTAAAAAATATATTTCCTTTCTGTTTGATCAGAAAATCAAAAGCTCAAGATAGAATAAAACAAAACAAAAAACAAAAGGAATCTACCCGAAAACCCATCAACAAGATAAATCATTCGATTGAAGAGTGAGACTTGTTGGACTGGCTCAGCTCCTGGCCTGCAAGCTCTTCGGCGTGCCAAGGTCAGGAGTTCAATTAATTCTTGAGGCAAGTTATCCCTAAGCGGCCACAGTGCCTAGTGATGGCGGATCTCTCCGCACTATCCCTCAACATGATTAGCCAGGTTCGCCCGGACACCAGTCAACAAACGATAAATCATCCAATTCAAATAAAAGCAAAATCCAGAGGTTCAAATGAGTTGAAATCATTACTGCCAATTTCTTTTTAATTTCAAAACATGACGGTCTATAATTGAACTAATTATTCTTTAAAAAATGAATAATTTGGAATTGATCAATAAACTAATTAATAATACCCCAACCAGATATGCAATTTGATGGGGGCAAAATCGTACCTTTGCCTTAGGGATGACCTTGACGGCAACTTGCTGACCCTTAAGATCACCCTTCTTAGCAATAGCAGAGCAAGTATACCCAAAATGTCCTCGGCCCACTTCATCCCCAACTTCATACTTACCTGTAAGCTGCTTAGAGAACCCAAACCTCTTATCCAACTCCGCCGCCGGACCATTACACCCCTCGTCATCTCCTTCAGGTATAGTTGCTGAAGCATTATTATTCTTACCGTGGCGCCTCAAAAGCAGAGACTTTATATGCTTAGCCGGAGACGGCGGCGGAAAGGGTCGCTTAAATATCCTTCTGGGAGTGGAATTAGCACTCCTGGGTGCGGAAGACGGCGGCAGAGAACCCGGACCCGGGCCCGGAGACTTCTTAGAGAAAAAATATCGACCTGGGCTTGGAGTATAGAACGGGAAAAACGGCGATTTCTTTCCGGGAACATCAGATTTCCGGGTTTCGGCCGGAGTATCACAGGGAGGCCGAGAATTAGGGGTTTCTAGGGTTTCAACAGGTTGTCCCTTGGTGGAGTAAGGATTGGGTTTTGGCGGCTTTGAAGTACAGGCTCCCATTGATGACTCGACCCGGAAGGAGTTGTAGAAGAAATGGGGTGGAATTAGAATGTCATTTCTTGTAAATTCATTTGAATATATGCTTTTCAGAAGAAAGGTTTTGAATCTGATGAAGTGAGGTTTTTGCTGAATCTGATGAAGTGAGGTTGAGTTGAAGAAGAAGTAGTGTGTAAAAATGGATTTTTGGGTCTTAAGAGCGGTAGAGATAGATCACACACATGGAGACGTATGAGAAGGGAGATACTTTCTATAGTAAATTACCCTTTGTATCCAAAGCAATCAAACTGACGAGTTGATTTCTATAATACTACAATCTTTTACGAACTGTACAGGAATACGTGTTAGATCCTGATTATAATCGGCATACAATTGTGAGATTGGAAGAGGGAACATAAAATCGTACAATACGCCAAGTTAATTATTTTTTCCTTTTTGGTCAGGTTAAGTTAAAATCTGACCCGAAAATTTAAAAATAGAAAGAAAAAAAACGATCTTCCATTTTAGAGAAAAGCGAAAAAATTCTATGAACTCAAACTCTACGGCTCAATTTTCTTTATTCAACTATGCGATTTCTTCAATCCTCTCAAACCTCTTTTTTAATTGCCAACTAATTTATTCTATTCCTCAAGTAGATTCTTTTTTCAATTTTTCTTTTTTCTGTAAAAATTTGAATAGGAGAATTTGAGTTCAAAATTCTAACACATGTAACAAAATACCATTTTCCTATATAATTCTCTTATGTGATGAATATTTGTTTAATACTAACAAATGTCATAAGATTCTGAATTTTTTTTAGATTTCATCAAAAGAATTTGGAGAATACTAAAATTAATTATTAAAATTAAATAGAATATACAATCCAAAATCCAAATTACCATCATATGATAAATTCTTCGACGTCGTCCCAATCTTATGTATTATTTTGACTGTTTCTATCCTATATTCAGCCACAAATGTAGTTCAGTTTGATCCAAATAAGATTTATCATCCATATTAATTAGTCAAAGTTTGAAAAGAAAAAAAAGACCACCACACGATTTTGGAGTAATCAATAAATAACGACCATTGAGTTCGTGTGGCTCTTCTAACGACTCTCTTGGAAGCTTCCCTCTCATTTCCTTCTATTTTCCCACTCCAAAGATTTCTTCTAGAGCTACATTGCCATCTTGAAAGTTCAAAGTTTGAATGTAAATATTTTCAATTTAATTTTGTTGAAACTAAATGTTGAACTTTTAAAAAACTGAATTTATTTTCCTTTTGAATAATAGTGCTAAGAAAATAAATGACGACGACACAAATGCTCTACGTGATAATATACACATAAATTAAAATGGTTATTTAGTTTGTCTTCTCTGATGTCTAGCAAGTAAACACTTGATCATCGCGATCAGTAAGAACTTCGGAAGAAGAAGAGTAATTCAGAAGTCCTTGAAACGAGGAAAAGAGAAAAATATATCTGGATCATTTTACAAGAAATTTCTCAGAAAACTAAATTACGTAGTCTTGCCTGCCTGCTTTAAAATGTGCAAAAGACCACAATGCTTAATATTACAAAACATAAAACTGGACAGGCTCAGAATTTATACAGTTTAGACTATTGCGAGAAGGGGTCCCTTAAGCAGCAGTTCTTCTAAACCACCTGCAAATTTTCGGAATAAATAAATCAGTCAGATTGAATATTAATTAACCCGAAAGCAAAAATAAGCAAAAATATGCCTAAATTTCTTCCATCACATAGCAGAAGTAGCAAAAGACGTTAATACCTAAAGCCAAACAGCTAATTGAATCTCAAAAGCCTGGACCATCTTGAGGAATATCTAAATCAACATATAGAATCACCAGCCACAACTCCAAGGTCAGGCATGTCTGTAAACACAAGTAGGAAGGCGTTCCGAGAATTAGATCTTAATCTGAGAATCCATCAGCACCCTAAATAAATAAAAAACAGCGGTATTACCTGAACATCATTGGAACATCTTCGCATATGCTTTTTTCTCCTGGTTACTTCTATGAGTAATCTATTGGCAAAGAAGAAAAATATCGCGTTATAGTGATCAGCACCTAATGAAGCGGCGAAACAACCTGAAGGTAGAGTCCATATACTCTAATATGTTAAAAGGTTTGACTAACCTTCTTCCTTGCTGCAGCGAGCTCTTTCTTTATTCCTCCTGAAAGATGTATCTATGTCAGTTTATGGGTTTAATATAAGTATACTCTCATCCTCATTCTAGAACATTATTAAAAAAAAACCACTCCCCATTGATAACTGTAAAATCACTACCAAGTAGTTGGAGAAATGTAGCTCAACCCGCTCAAAAGATGGTGAAGGTGTTATAGCCCAAGTAAAAGTGCTGCAGAATCATATGCACCATCGATTCTTTACCTTTCATTTTGTACAGTGCAAGAAGTTTCTTTCTCCTCACTCATATTCTTCTTTTCAGTACAAGTTCTCTCTCTATTGTTGTCTAAATGAAATATCGTTTTACAGAAGTAACATATAGAAACGCTATAACTGCATTAACAAAAAGCATCACAAACCGTCATTTGGCTCCAACTCCAATGCCTTCTTAAAGCTTTCAACTGCAGAATCTATGTCATTAAGTGCAATGTGTGCCTGGTTAATCAATAAATACAATTAGTACCATTACAAACCACATGGTCGAAGTAATCTAAGGTATAACGTGGGAATACAGAAAGTCAGTGAGTGTGCAATACAGAAAGGGCTGAAACCCAGACACGATCAGACATGATACAAGCAAGTTAATCATTGTCTAAACAACATACTATAATTGCAATCAGACATGATACAAGCAAGTTAAGCATTGTCTAAACAACATACTACAATTGCAATCAGACATGATTCAATTGGCCTCTCTAAAACTAACAAATTGATAAAATATTTGTCTGCAGCAATTGCCTGTGCATTAATTCCCTAGATATCTATTAAAAACTACCCAAAAAAAGGTGTAACTTGTTGAAGATAATAATTTCTCACTATAATTGACTATTGAGAACTTAAATAGTCGAACTCCAAGGCTTATGGTTATGTAACCAATAAATCCCATTTAATATTGAGGGTAACAAAACTCACCTGACCCTGACGAAATAAAGCCTTGGCATTGTTCTCCCCGTCACGTATTGCAAAATCAGCTTCCAAAAGTGCTCCCTTCAGATCTCCCATTTTCAATTTACAAGCCTAGTAGAATGTAGATTAGCTAAGTAAGATGGATCAAACCTATATGCTCTCTGAGCCTATGAAAGAAATGAAAATCTTACCAAGATCGTCTATATAAGGATCTCAAATTTGGATACTCCCAATAACAATGTAACAGATAGGGACTGAATGGCAGTCCTCAGTAGAAATTTTAAAACACCCCAGAATGCATATTCACTTATGCTCCAAAATATAATCATGATTGAAATGTACATGGTAAGATACCGTGTCAATAACAATATAGGAAGAAATAAAAATGGTTCTATGAAACATTGGGCACAAAAATCTTCTTACTCAATTGAGATTTTGATGCAACAGACAACAAACTTCTGGAAGTTGCAAAAAGAAAGGCAGACAAGCCACTAAAACTTCACTATTGATGCACACCACATGGAAAATTGCCACATCCATCTCAGATTTCCAATTCCACACAGAGAAAGTGTACCCCCTAATAGGTTGAATGAAAACTTAAATTATTCATGGCAAGCTTCATCCACCTTGACATTTAGGTTGAGCCTAACAAAACTCAAAAGAGGCAGGATAATACAAAACAAGTGTCACCAAGAACTACACAAACAACCATACTGAACCTTACAATTTCACTAGTTTTATCCACAACAAGAGAACTTACCGAGCTATTAGTAAATACTTGAGATTTCATCTTTCTCAGTTGAAGACTCTTGTCTGCTAAGCCCCACATTTTAAGGCAAACAAAGGAAAAGAAAAAAAATAGAAAGAAAAAAAAAGGAATCTTAGATGGCACCAATATCAAGTGCAAGGTAAAAAGTTGAAGAGCCAATTGATCAAGTTTGGAAAAAAGAATAAATGAGGTTTGCACCTTCATCAACCCCATCCTTTTCCCAACAGATGTCCAAATAGCGCAAAGCCTTCCGGTACTTTCGGAGAGCCATTTTATAGTCTTGCTTCTACAAGAAGTGAGAAAACAACAAAGAGTAAGAAGAGATGATACAGAGGACTAGCAATTGACTGGTAACTGAATGGAAATGTTTTAAATTCTAATACCTTAAAATGTTCATTCCCAAACGTCTTAACAGACTCCGCAGCAGTCATCCACCAAGAAAGCTCACCAGGGATGTCATCAAGATCAGCTGGCCAATCAGCATAAATATCTCCATCTTTAAAAAAGTCAGAAATTCCATCATCAGCACCTTCTGGGATCTCACCACAGTCCGAAATTATAACTTCGGCAGTGGGGCAATCATTCTCGCCAGTAGTCACATGCTCAATGGAACGAACAACTCCCATTCCTTTGACTACTCTCCCAAACACAACATGCTTTCCATCTAGATGGGATGTACGAGTTGTGGTGATGAAAAACTGAGAACCATTTGTGTTAGGCCCAGAATTAGCCATTGACAACATCCCCTTTCTTTCATGTTTCAGTTCAAAATTTTCATCTTCAAATTTTAGACCATAGATGGATTCACCCCCAGTGCCATCGCGTGCAGAAAAGTCCCCACCTTGTACCATAAAGCTTTTAACAACACGGTGAAAAGAGCATTCCTGAAATGGATTCAAGGCTGGTCAGACCTAGAAATTAATTTTTAATCACAGCCCCCATTTCCCTGATAGACTAAATCTTTTAAAATCGAGTGGACAGTTCAGGACTTTTTTTTTTTTTTGACAGTTCAGGACTTCAAACATGCTTCTTTATCAAAATTATAAACACTGAAGTAAAAATTAGCACTTGGAAGGCTAACCATTTCTAAGGAAAAAAGAGAAAGAAAGTTAACATAAGATGTATTCTATGAAAGGGAAATCCAATCAAACATAAAAATTAATTTATCATGTACATCACATAAGCTGCATCAGATGAAAAAGGATTGTTAAAAGCCTGCAATAGATCGTTGAAGGATAGGACGCTAAGCATAATGCACACTTAGATCTTCCGAAAATACTACTTGGGTGAACATACATGATTGTAAGGTATAAGAAAGCTTAGTATGTTTAACATACAGGATTGCTCAGCCTTTCAATTACAACAGATCAATTTGAACCATCTATTGCCAACAGCATCCAATCATTAAGAAAAAATCGGAACCAAAACAAACCAAACAATTAATCTCGAAATCAATGAAACTAATCTTAATTCACTAATGAGAATCCAATTCAATTTCAATCAAGTAGAGAATCCTCAACTTCCGAACAATCACTCTCGAAATCAATAAAAAAAACTAATATAAATTCACTAATAATAATAATAATCCAAGTCAAAGTTCAATCTAAGTAGAGAATCCTAGACTACAACATACACATCGATTAAGCTGTGAGTTCAAATATAGATAGATATCACATAAAAATTGGAAAACAGATCAGTATCTGATCATTTAGAAAACTCGGAATCCAAACAATTGATCTCGTAATCAATGAAACTGCTTTAAATTCACTACTAATAATAATCAAATTCAAGTTCAATCAAGTATAGAATCCTCGACTACAAAAATACATTCTCTTAAGCTTTAAGTTCATATATAGATATATATCAGGTAAAATTAATTGGAAAATAGGTCGGTATAAGTCGGAGAGTTGAAAATGGAAGGACCTTGTAATGGAGAGGGACGCCGGTGTGGGGCCCAATGCCTTTCTCACCGGTACAAAGAGCTCTGAAATTTTCAGCGGTTTTGGGGACGATGTCATTGTAGAGCTCTATAATAATTCTGCCTTCTAGCTCTCCGCCGATGCTGATGTCCATAAAGCACCGCAGTCTCCCCATTTCCGACGAACGAAGCTCCCCCGCCGCCGTCGAGCGGATTAAAATCAAATTTCTGTACAGAGAGAGAAAGAGAGCAGTAGAAAAATCCTAGCTATGGAGGTTTCCAGGCGTCGGTTTGTTTGTTTCTCAGTCCCACTTTATATATATTTTCAACTCTTTATTCAAACTCCCAACCTCGGTTGTTAAGTGTTAACCCTCCGCTAAATTGCGCCGTGTGTGCTAATCCGCCGGGAATATAGTGCAGAATAAAATATATCAGTATATTTTAAATTTTCGCGAAGGTCATCCGCACCTTTATCTTCGTTTCTGATTTATTAATTTTAATTTTCTTCGAGATACGAAAGATAAATACAATATTTTTTCCAATTAGGTATATTTTAATTTTCACAAAGTATGAGATGGCTTTCAATTAATTTTTCATTCCATTAATTATAAATGTAAAAACTTAAATACTTTTGCTCACAAATATTATATTATAAAAGTTTTTTTTACCAGTTTGGTTTAATTATACAATTACACATGTTTTATAAATTTAACTTAAATTTATTAAAAAATTAAATAAGAAGATGTATGGAAGTGGTAAGGAATAGATTATCAAGATTGTAGAAAATGAAAAAGAGAAGAGTACTTCGCCTAGGGATGGCAACGGGGCGGATTTCTTAATATCCAAACCCGCCCCGAGCTATTGATCTGCTGCCCCGTCCCGCCCCGTGACTCACAACGGAGCAACACTCCCCGCCCCACGCCCGCCCCTGCTCGGATCGGGTCAGCCCCGCCCCGCCCCGTTCTGTTTTTTAAAAAAAAAAGTACTAATCTTGCTACATTCACCAAAAAAACAATAACATCTTCCAAGATTGAAAATTAACAACAAAATACAAAAATCATCTTTTAGAAGTATAACAAAATGCCACAAATCTTAAACACCACAACAACAACAACAACAAAATGCCACAATAATGTGTCTTGGTTCATATCACATAGCAACCTACGGCTTGGAATGATTTTTAGTACACCTTTGTAAATGTTTTTTCAAGTGACTGGTGCCATACTTCGGATCATCAGGCAACCTAAGTTTGCAATACTTGCAACGTGCCTTATCCAGTCCATCAACTTTCTCTTTGATAAAATCATTCCAAGAGTTTTGTGAGTGAGAAGCCTGAGAACTCTAGTGTGAATGATGATGTGAGACAGTGAGAGAAGGTAAACAAGAGAAATGACGGTGGAGTAAACTAAATGGTATAAAAACCCTACCCTTTATATATATAAGTATTATTATTATTATATTCAAACGGGGCGGGGCGGGGCGAACACAATATCCAAATCCGTCCCGTTTTGAGAACGGGTTAGCCCCGCCCCGGGGGGCGGGGGGCCACGGGCTAAATTGCCATCCCTAATTTCGCCCGTCTTCAATCGAATGTTCACATCTTTATTTATACATGTATTAAAAAAGTAATTCGACCACTAATAAATTATTATAACATCCTTAAATATTGAAGAACCATGTGCTAATGTAACTTGTATTTCTTAATTATAGGAAATTAGTTATGAAAGTTTAAGGAATTTAACATTTATTTTAAGATGAACTAAAAAAATAAACAATTAAGATGTTAGAGAGTAACATTAGAAGATGAGAGTAACATTAGAAGATGATAGTGTTTGATTAATATGAAATAAAATATTTTGGTTAAAGTGTTGAGATTTAAATTTTAAACACTGACAAAACATTTTCAAATTAAAAAATTTGACGATTGTAATGAAAAATAATTATTTTAGTTCAAAATAACTATTTTATATTACCTATTTTCAAATCTCCAACTTATCGCTTGAAAAGTTGTAGATTTACCTCTCACCACTTTAATCGGATTGTGGTTTGGTTTGGTCATTGGGGGCTGCCCGCCCGTAAACCGTAAATGGTATTATGCCCCGACAAAAGCTGCCTATTCACATGGTCAACCTACCTTCTTCGGACCACGTGACGTGATCATTCCCTCTCCTTTTTGAGAAAGTCTGGTATGGGATAGCTTTGTGAGTACGGTCTTACACTTCTCTCACATAATTTGAGACATAAACCACTTACAAAGATAGGTCTCATAAACCTTCATGTCTTATAAATACCCACAATGACCATCCCATAGGAAATTTTTCCCTCCTTTCTCTTCCAAGGTTACATTCGTAAATTCCACTAAAAAAAACAAAAAAGCATCCTCCTCCCTTCATTCCCGCTACTTTTTTCTCTTTGACCCGCCCATTGAAGGTGCCGAAATGTATAATGGTACCAAGCAGGAGCTCCAACCTGAACAGATTATAGTGCCCACCCCTTTTACGCTTTCTGACTATATTGTTAAACATAAAAAATTCAGTATATATTATAAAAATAACTATCAAATAAAATTTAACGGTATAGATTTTTTTTAGAACGAAAAATGTATTAAAATTTTATAACATTTTTTTGTATAAAATAAATGTGAAATGCCTTAAAACAAGTGTTAATTAGGAAAATACACTTTATTTCATAAGATGTACCATCTGTCTAAAAACTTGTAATACCTAGTAACAAAATGTCAATATATATTGATTTTTTTTTAATTTTGTACTATAACCGCATCCACTCCACGAGACTGTATTTTCCACCTTTTGCAGTTTTATAAAATAAAATTCGAGAAACAAATATAAAATTAAGAATTTATTTCACTTTCTATAAATTGACCACCCAAACTATAAATGACTAAAAACTATAATGAACAAACACTCAACAAATAGAAATGGCGTCCTACCATACAATTAGACTCATAAATATGAGAACAACCATATTCTTATTCTTAAGTATTTGGACCACATAAAGGTCCATCACAATGTAAATTTGCACTACCAGCATAGTAAAGGACATCAACCAAATGACAGAGAGGATAATAATTTATCCAAATTATTTACTATTACATCATTTTTTTATGAAAATTAAATATTTCATCTGTTTTACAATATAAGATATTTTGACTGTTTACTGCACAAATTAAATAAAAATTACTATTAAATAATTATACTAACACAATAAAAAATTATAGTTCTAAAAATCCTTAAAATTGAACATTTGAAAAAAAAAATACACTTACATTGCTATATTGTAAAAAACAAAGGGAGATTTTTTTTGGCAGATTGGTAAATTTCGTCCTTTAACAATATGCAATTGGTGATTTTGGTCCCTCTTCTATTTTTTTTGGTTTTTAGAACCTAAAACAATTTGTGTTTGGTGATAACGGTCCTTCCGTCCACAACTGTGACGGAAATAATTAATTTTGTTTTTTTTTAACTCTTCAAGACACCGGGGTTAATTTGGGTATTTCACCCAAAAAAATAGACCATGGACCAAAACCACCAATCGCAAATTGTTCAGGAATGAAATTCACCAATTTGTCTAAAAATACTCCAAAACACCTTCTTCCCCACCCAACTGCCCAACTCTCTCCCTCTTATTTTCACCATTTACCGGCCACGACAGTTCTTTCTCTCTCTTCACCTGCCGAAATCTTCAACCTCCCGATCCAAAACAAAATTTTCTCTTATATAATTGAAGAATTGATGTTTATCAGAGACTACATATTGGCTTTGGTTGGCCTAGCAATGGTTGGATATGGTACCTATCTCTTTGTTGAGTACGAGAAAATTTTCGGTAATGGAGCAAAAAAAAACTGGTACAAGTAGAACTAAAGACAATGAAGATATTAATATGGGGAAAATTGATGCCCAATTCAGTGTTTTGCTCCAACAGGTGCAATAGGCTGCTAAACAGGTTATACCGAAAAAACAGCAATACAGGATCACAGCCAGCAAGGTGACGCAGGCAGTGATTCACCTCAAGAGGCTGTACCAAGTGCGCTGCCACACCAGAACGCAGTCCCCAACTTGTTCATCCATCGCATGCAGTGTCATCTAATGCAGGTGTATAAAAAGGCAAAAAAAATTCTGTCACCGGCCAATCACAATTCACCATGTGTATATATAATTGGAAAAAATGTTTATATAGTAAATTCCAATTTGTTGGGGACAAATATGAGGACAGAAATGGGGACAGAGGATTTTCACCCGTATAAAAGGGTGAGCTGCACTAGATTGGAACTTCGTCATAAAAAAAAAATCGCTGAAGAAGATAACATCAGCACATGGGATTGTACGAGCAGCGCGACCATACCTGATTGGGGATAATTTTTTTTTATTATAATATTTGAGTTTGTCAAAATTAGGTGACTATAACAGTTGTAGACGAAAGAACCGTTATCGTTATCACCAAACGCAGATTGTTTAAGGTTCTAAAAACAAAAATATATAGACCAGGGACCAAAATCACAAATCGCAAATTGTTAAAGGACGAAATTCACCTATTTGCCAAGATCTTCTTCCCAAAATACCCTTCAATTTTGGTGTTTTTCATTTAAATTTTTGTTGACTGACGGTTGACTATAACAGTTGTGGATGGAAGGACCGTTATCACCAAAGGCAAATTGTTTTAGGTTCTAAAAAAAAAATAGAATAGGGACCAAAATCACCAATCGTATATTGTGAAAGGACGAAATTCACCAATATGCCTTATTTTTTTAGGAAAATGATTTACTCTTAGAATTTTGGAGATAAAAATCTAAACCTCCAAATTGAGGTTGTTAAATGACTATCTTACCCCTGCTAGTATAAGGGATTCACCCAATTATAAGGGCAAAACGGTCCGAAAAATTATTTTAGTCAATCTTTTAGCCAATAATTCTAGTAGCCTAGCAATGTCCATTTTTTTATACCAGAAGTTCCTAAAAATTGAATATTTAATTTTAGACGAAATACTATTATCTAATTTTGAAATTTCAGTTTGATTTAATTTTTTTATAAATGTCCTCTCATTATTTTCCAACTGGAATCTCTTCTAATTTATTACGAGAAAAAGAATTAGATACATAAATATATAATATATTATCTCCATTTTATAATATAAGTCGTTTAGTAGATGTATTAAAAATTTTAAAAAATAGATATTTTATTAGTCAAAATATCAATATTACTTTTCTTAAATTTTATTTTTTTAATTTTCGCTACATATCTTAACCAACTTATAATATGAATGAAGGCAATACATATATTCTCCAATGTTGGAAATTTCATAAAAAAAAATTACCCTCACAATTTTTTAATTAAATTGCCTAACCCCAAATAAAAAAGAAAAAGAAAAATACAACAATTTCACAAGAGACCAAAGAATCACGACTCAACTCTCTCGTGTGGATGGCGCCCGGGTTGATCGGACGACGCCTCTTCCTCTTCTTCTTCTTTGGTTTCTCGTTCAGCTTTCTCCTCCTCCGCCGCCTCCGCCGCAGCTGGAAGAGGAACATTACCGGAGCTACTACTGGTCCGTTCCACCACCCTCCGTGACGGCGGCGGCGGCATCGGAATTTCGACCCGACCATCTATACAAGAAGAGCATTTAGTTTCGACCCAGTTTTCGAAATCGTAGTGGCCGCCCCGGCCCATAAAGCCTCGGCCCGAACAGAACCTGCCAATCATAACAGCGACTGCTCCTAATATAGCTATGACCGCAAGAACTGCAATAACGGGTCCAACTGACCCGTGACCCGAATGAGCTGTATAGGCTTGTTGTTGTTGGGCCATTACCATTGGTGGCGGTTGCTGCTGAAAAGGGTCCAATAATGGCGGTGGAGGAATAGACATTATTATCAAATATGCCCAGAAAAATAAATTAAAATTTGAATAAACTAATTTTGCTGGGAAAAGTTTCTTTTGATTCCAACACTTTTTTTTATTGAATTTCTTTAATTCTAATTGGTAGTGTATGATAAAGTTTTGATATTTTTTTAGAAGGAACAAAAGAAGAAGAAAGGAACAAAAAGATAGTGTGAAAGAGATGATCAATTGGCCAAATGGGGTGCCTTTTTAGAAAACAGGGGCAGATTTGTGATAATGGTGAGAGGGTTTTTGACAAACAAATAGAGAGAGAGAGAGAGAGAGAGTGAGTGGAGGTGGGGTGGGGGGGGGGGTGTGGGGGAAATGGAGGGAAGAAGAAGGAAATGTTAGAGAAGTGATTTAAGGAAGAAGAAGAAGTTTGGGAGGGGGAGGAATGTACTATTCCATTGGCTCTGGTCCCACGTCTACTCATAACATTTGTTCAGCGTAACCTACCTATAAGACTATCAATTGTTGTGAGTAAAGTATGAGTCCATTTTCATTTTCTGGGGGAGGGGAGGGGAGAAATGTTTTGTGGGAGAAAGTGTGACATAGACTTGACTCATTAATCTTGTATCCACGCTTCTTTTATTGTAGAACTCTCAAAATATATATGAGGTAATGAGTAATTTTATCTGGGTTCAGTTTAAAGTTTGTAATCAGATTAACGATTGTAATACACATAGACTAAAAAAATTAGTTGACTTTTTATCAGATGTGTATTGCACTCATTACTTTGAGTACATATTTTAAACTTACTCCTAAATCAAAATAAAACTACTCAAAGAAAATGTAAGAATCATGACTAATAGCTCAAGTTTAAAAATATAATTTATCGTGTTGTGGTGGATAAAAAATGTTTATAGTGTTGTGGTGGATAGAAAATGTTAATAGTGCCAAGTACATAGTTATACATTATCAATTATCGAATTAAACATATTAATTATGTAATTATTTTGATTAATGTACAATAAAATGTTTAAATATGTATGATAATTTCGGGAAGTGCTGAAAAAAAGTGAGTCGACGATGGACAAAGACCAATAGAAGGGAAGAGAAGAAAACGGCTTTTTCTTAAGCAAGGACATTTTGTGGTACTTAAAAGGTGATGTGCAAAACCTCAAAGCAATGATGGGAAATTTACTATGGAAACCAAACATAGCGATCCGGATCCTATGCGGAACATTCAAAATTCAATACGCTCAAGACATGTATTGTTAAAAAAATGACACGTATCTGTTTCAAATTAATTTTAACCGTCAAAATTTTAATTCAACAGGCGAGGGTAAGTTTTGCACGTGCGTAACTTATCCCGTTCCGCACTGGAGCTAGCGTCCAAATAAAGCGGTAACTCAATACTATGATCGTATTTGTGGGACTGACCTCACAACTATCTCACATGATTGAGCGAAACTCACATCTACAGGTAAGTTTCACTCAATTCATGTATAAGGACTGTAGGGACAGCCCACAAGGTTAGTAATATGATTGAATTTTTCCAAACAAAGGCCAGCCAGAGCTTGAAATTGATTCTTCTTTATTTCTTTGTATTCTGTTTCTTTCATTAATTACATTTAAATCCCAGGGTTTTAGTTTAGTTGGGATTGGGGGACCGCCTGTGACGTTATGATCAGTTCTCAATCCTGTCCAGGAATCCCCACTCCATTGATGGGCACCTTCACTCAGTCTGGTCCTAGAGATGAACAATTAGTGGTTTCGAAAATTTGACGGCTTGTTTCTTTAGTCTAACGGATATTTTTATACCGTCAATTTTTTTATCTTATGATCACTTTATTATTTTGCATGTGCTAAACAAAAACCGTTTAGCATTGGAGCCTTAATGATAGTCGCATTTGTTAAAATCTCAAATTACGACTCAATAAAACTATGGACACTTAGTAAGTAAACGGTTAATGCAAAATAGAAGGCATGGTAGCCCAGTGGGTAACATCCACTGCCTGTGACCGAGAGGTTCAGGTTCGATACCCACCTCACACAAGGGGAATGATTTAATTGTCATTTCTTTGGGTTCCCTTGTGTGGGTCTTATACTCCCCTCACGGGGCACCCGCTCAACGGGACTTCTACTACTCCCCTCACGGGGCACCCCGCTCAACGGGACTTCTACTATTCCTCCTAATAAACTAGACCATACTTATAAATGGTCTAGTTTAAAATTAAAAAAAAAAAACGGTTAATGCAAAAAAAAAATTTATGTCAATTCCAACTTTTTTTTCTATTAGAATTATTTATTGGACCTCACCAGAGGAGGAGCCCATGTAGGGCGGATAGAAGCCCGGCTGAGCGGGTGTCGTAGAATCCCGTTGAGCGAGTGCCGGCTGAGTGGAGTAGTAGAAGCCCGGCTAGCGGGTGCCCCATGAAGGGGAGTATAAGACCTACACAAGAGAACCCAAAGAAATTGTAATTAAATCATTCTCTTTGCGTGAGGGGGTATCGAACCCACAACCTCAAAGTTGTGGGCAGACCCTTGCCTCACTGGGTTAAGGAACCTTTGATATGTCAATTCCAACTTGTGTTACCTATGTTAAAAGAGTTCTAAGGCTTACATGTTCTCTAAGAAATAGTCAATCTTTGTGAACTCGGCATAGAATTAATTTCATTAAAACTAAAAATATTAGGTGCTCTAAAAAAAATTCAAATTTAATTTCTCCTTTTATTTTCAGGTTCATCATACACACATATAAAGTGCCAAGAGTGCAATAATGATTTCTCTTCTCTTGATAATGTGCATAGATTTCTTGGTTTATTGTCAGGTTTCACACTTGAACCTTATGTTTTTACTATTATATATTTATATAAAGAATATTCGAGCTGTAACGAATTATATTTGAGATAAAATTGCATAAAGCATCAAAGTCTAGTAGTAAAAAAGTACTATGAATAGTTTGTATTATTGAATTGGAAGGGTAATGTTTTCCAAATAAGATTTCTTTCTAGTGAAAGTCAAAAAGTTGGAAATTATTTTGATCAATCTTTGTACAAAAAGTCCCCGTCTCCACTTCGCTTTTATGCTATAAATTATATTTAAGAGCGTAATAATGTCTCCACTTTAATGAATGTTTTAACTCGTTATATCAGTTTGATGATACCTTGGTTGAAATAATACTAACGATAATTGCATCAAGTATCAGAATTGTAACCGAATCAAGCATTGGCCGTGACTCTGAAAAAAGTTGATCAAAGTACTCTGATGAGCCTATATTTTATCATTATTTTGGATTGTTTTCTTATTTGTTTTGAGCTTACTTGAGAGAAAATTATGTATTACTTTAGTTAATTGTATTTATATGCCTAAAAATGTTCTTATTAATTTTTTTTGATTCAATTCACTAATTTCTATTACTTGATACAGATTAAGGGCATTTTAGACAAAGAAAAATTATATTTGGCATGTGCACCGAGTCCAACTTGGAATAGAAGATTGATTATATGCAAATTCGTCACTTGTCAAAAGTTGAATTAAAAAAAAGAATAGAATTTGGAGATTACTATAATTCCGAATTGGAATCCCAAAAGGAATTAAAGAGCCACGAGATTGCAACAACAAAGAAGTGAACAAGAAAATGAAGTTTACACCAATTCTATGATCAAAGGTTAGGCGGTGCTATTGGCCTATATAAAGAGAAGGACATCAGAGACATATGGCATCCCTGTACATACATATCATTCAAATCCTGGTACAGAGAGTTCATCGGCCAAACTCGGCTAATCCTTGGAGTTCGGGATCATTTCGTTATCAGGCTATTTCTTTTATTATTTTTATTTATGTTTATTTTTAGTTAAAGTTATTGAGAATAAGACCTTCTTTGAAGGTCGAAACTTATATGATTATATTTGATTTATATTAATTTATGCATCTCGACAATATGGTTATTTGTTATTATTTGTTCTTAATTCATGCTTGCGATTTTCTGAACAATTATTGCATGAATCTAAATTACTTGTAGAGGCTGAGAAGTTCTATATTTAATTGGATTACGGATAATAACAACATGACGTAAAATTGACTAGAGATAGATTCGATTTTCTTGTGTAGTTTCTAGCGAGTAGGAAACAAAAGGTAGGGAAAATCCACGGAGTTTTATGCTGTTTTAGGTCTTAAAATCACGTAGAGATACGACTGATTTATTCTCTAAAGGTAGGACCTTTTCGCCAAAAGATTAGGTCTAGCTTATATTCGGGAATTTCTACCATTAACCTAGTTGAGATTTAAATTAAGGAATCATTTATTTTCCATAAAAGGAGTAGACTGGATTTGAGGTGTCTTAATCCATTCGTTACATATATTTTTATCTCTTTTAAATTGCATCTTTACTTTATTTTAATTGTTTTTTTTATTATTAGTTTTAATTAATTCATTCCTCCTTATTTTAGTTTAAGTTAGGTTATAAGTAAGATAATTTTCCAGTTAGATAATCCATCCTCGTTGGGACGATCTTTTACTTATCACTCTATTACTAGTTTGATATTTGTGCACTTGCAAATTTCGCATCATACTCCCTCTATTCCCATTTAATTGTCGTGTTTAGGAGATATATAAGTATCCAAATTAATTGTCGTTTAATTCTCTTTTATTAGTTGTCAACAATTTATTGCAATTATACCCTCGACATTTCTTTTATTTACCGCCTATGCCATCCCACTTTTAAAAACACTAAGCACCTAAAAGCAATGAAAAAGATGCCAGGTTTTTATATTGTAAAGAGAGTGAAGAGTAATATTGTAAAATTTGACCTAAAATATAGCATCTTTAATTTATTCAAATGGTCTGAAACGACCTATAAATAGGAATGGAGGGAGTACTGTGTAAGGTAAAGAAAAGAGAAGCTAATAATAAGAGAGTTCGGTTATAATGTTGAACACAAAAATATTTAGTATATTTTAAATTTGTTTAGTTGTTGGATAAATTTTTTTAACAGTCCAATTTTTTTTTAAAACAAATACCTATTATGATTTTGTAACATTTCTTGCACTGCATTAGCATAAATATTAATTAGAAAAAAATATCGATTGCATAAAATATAATACATATCTAAATAAAATATATTAAAGTTGTTGTTCTACACTATAAACGCACCTAAGAGAAGGAAGAATCAAATGCGAAATCCAAAGATGTCAAAGGGTCTGAGTCTTCCGGACAGGACTCAGATAGGTATGGTGTGGTCGTATTTTGAGAATCTTGCAGTGTTTAGGAGAATCGAATATATTATTGTCCTTTCTCTTGGGACCGGTGACCCTGATGACCACCACCACTTTGACCTTTCTTCATAGTTTAAAGTATAAACAGTATTTTGGCTTTTGAATATACGTACATGTGAAGACAGTTCATAATTTTTCGTATTTTTTTAAAATTAATTGACAATGAGATATTTTAACTTATTAATTTATAAGTGATTTGAATATTTCTTAAGTACTCGATGTGGAATTCATATTTCAACACTCTTCCTTACATCGTCGTGGAAATCAATTCAAGACCCGCCGCCCTTCTTACGTCACGCAAGGACAGTTCAAGATATGTCACCTTTACTTGGGTTGTATGAGGACAATTAGAGCTCACACATCCACCGCCTAAGGGCATTCTTTGATACCATGTAAAAATTAACTTATGAATCTGTATGTCCTCTCAAAACCAATTGTTAATAAGAGTATTAACAAACGAGCTTATAAGTGATTTGAGTTTTTTTCTTAGACACTTAAAATATGAGACTTCATATTTCAACAGTATCTTGAATGGTGAATTTTGAATTAGAATAAGAACCAACCAAAAGAGTTTAATACAATATGCTTTTTGTTTGAGATCCAAACCCAAGAATATCATAACAAACCATAGAGATCTCCATGAATAGTACAGACAGAGGTTTAGTCAATGTTCAGGACTCAGGCATGCTACCACCAGCTTTTCTTTTTATATTTTATATTTTATCAGGGCGGCTCAAACGTTTTGAGGGTCTTTCGCCAAATTTTAAATTAAAACTCTATATAACTTAAAAAAAAAATTTGGAGCCCCGTATTTTTAGCTATATATATATATATATATATATATATATATACTTAGTAAAAAATTAGGGGCCCCAAGTTTTATTTATTTATTTATTTTTGTATATATATTGTCGAATCCAAGCTTTCCTTGTCGCCTTTCCGTTGAATCTATATACTTTCCACCCTATTCTTTCCCTCATTTTTTAAGTTCCAAAAGTCAAATACTCGGTGACAAAAAAAAAAAACCTATTAATGTTGTCTTCAACTTTTGTAAGACCACAAATCCAAAACCCCTTTATGGAACAATCTCTCGTTAACCATAGATTATGGAGTTCGAATCCCGATGCGGAATTGTTTACCTGCACATGCAGGCCGGTTTTAAATAGTTATTCAACACGATAGTGAATAACTACTCACGAATAGTTATTCATTAATATCTTTTCACTTTAACAATAAATAATTATTTGAAATAAGTTTTTCACGTGCGAATAAATACGAAGTTTCGAACCGTCCCTTTGGTTTCTTGAAGAACTGAATGTCATGAGTTGAGAGGATACGGATTTGAGACTTACTTTTTCAACAAATTATTCACGTAGTTTGAATAGCTATTAAAAAATAAATATATCTCGTTAAAGCAATTATTCACTTATTTTAAAATCGGCAAAAAATCATATGTTCTTGTAAATATCCCTATTCCTGTATCCAACTAATCACAATTCGTCATGTGTATATATATAATTGGAAGAAATATCCACCTAGCAAATTATAATTGGTTGGGTACAAGAATATGAATATACACGGGGAAAGACGATTTCCCCCTTTTTAAAACCACGGGTCTAAAATGACCCTCCTTTTTTGCTTATTTGACGATCCACTCCATTTTAGATGAATTTTCGCGCATTCCCCCCACCCCGGTAGATTTGCACGCGGCCCCCCACCCGCGAAAATATTTTCCGGGGCCTCTCCAAGATGCCTTCTGTAAAACTTAATCGAACTGATCCGATAATTAATAATGTATCAGGACGTGTTAAAGAAAAATAGTCCTCGATGTTTCAAACTTTCGGAATGGATTATATTCATGTCAAAAGCAGGGAAGTTCTTATTCATGCAACCTAGTATACAATGTTTCAAACTACTAGTAAGTACTTCACATAAAGACTAATAGTAATTTATAAGCCAGATTTAGCTTCCTGTTTCCTAATAGCATTTCCTATCTGCAGATGTGAGCTCCGCTTAATTCATGTGAGGGAGAGAACTGTGTGACCAGTCCCACGAGGACGATCCTAAGATTGTTCGCCTCCTAAATCTAGGAGTTAACAGAGCCACATTTATTGCGAATTTCGCCAGCATCACCGGTCAAAATCCCAACATAACTAAGCTTAACCATTGATGAAGCAAAATCTGTGTAATAAAGATAAGGATAGATGCTATAAGACTTAACCATATCTGCAGTTTTTGGATTTGTCAGCAATGCTTGGTCCGATTCGAGAACGCCCGAATTGCTAATCAAGTTCTTGTAATATACATTGTCAAATCTAAGAGTAGTTTGAGCATCAAGTGGAGCTAATTTGCTGTTCGATCCAATATCTGCTGCATCATTTGGACAAGTTCCTTGCAATTTTGAAAGAAGGGATGAATCAAGAGTAGGGTCTGGTTTTCCTGAGCCTTTGAAATCAAATAGTCTTCTCTTGAATGTGAAGCACTGAGCAAATCCAATGGTATGAGCTCCTATATATGATCACACAAAACAATTATGATGAATGGTGAAAATTTCAAAGGTAGTAAAGGGTTTAGGATCATCTGTCCAAATTTCTGTTATACTGATTATTGTGCTGATAAATATTTTTCTCAATACGTTCTGATAAATCTTAACTGTTTTCATCTTTTTTTTTTATCAATAGTTCTTACACCTATTTTTCCTTCTTGTTGAAATAGCTATCTATTCCTCTGAAATACTCCCTAAATTCCATAATATAAGTCATTTACGACATGTGCTGAAAATTAAAGAAGCAAAATACAAGGTATTTGTTAATCAAAATATTAATATTATTCTCTTAAATATGACTTGTATACCACTAATTCAATTTAAAAGAGTAATATTAATATTTTGAGTATCAAAGTACCTTATTTTTTGCTTCCTTAATTTTCGTACTAATACTTATATCGTGGAAGGAAGGTAGTAGCAATTTTGAAGCAGAACAGATTATAATCAATCAACACGTATTAAAAAAAAAAACACCCCCATCATAACCTTAACTTTTCTCGTCCCAGTAACTTTCCCATTCATAAAACACTTTCTCCTTAGAGTTCCACGTTTTTCTGTAAATTTTTAGATTTATTAAAAGGAAAAACTGTTGTGTAATATCTTAATAATAACGAGACAGAGAATGAGATAGAAGATCATAACAGGTAATATAAAGTACCTGAGAGAACTACCACATCCTTTAAGTCAAGACCTTTTGATACAAACTTAGCAGTAATGTTATCCAAAGGCTCAAATGGTGATGGTATTTGCTCATTCGCTGCTTTTTCACTAGCACTTAATCCATCTCGCCTTCCTAAATAAACAGGATAATATGGCCCTCCTGCCTAAAATATTATTATTGTACAAAACAAACATTACATAAAAAAATATAGTATTAATTAGTACTACATTAATCCTAGGATTAATCAAATGAATATGTTTTTTTAACTCCAATTAATAATGCAATACTTACCATAACAACAGCTTCTCTAGTTGCAAGAGCTAAGATGTCCACACATGATACTATAGAAGGGCAAGCCTTTTCGATATCTGCTTTTATGCTATCAATTACTTCGTATCCTCGGAGTGAATTTCGATTAGGAAAAGCGTTTTTCTCGCCCTTGAAGTTTATAGTGTCGTCTAGTAGCACAGAGCCATCGCAACCCTGTTGCAAACATAAAAAAGGGTTTAAGCAAATCTGGCATTCAACAATGAAGTGAACTAATGGGACCATGCCATGGACGAAACCATTACATTTAGGTTGGGGGCGAAAAACTGCAACAGTATGCTGAATTACATCTAAAAACTGTAAAATAAAATGTTGGGGGCGAAAAACTGCAACAGTATGCCGAACTACATATAAAAACTGTAAAAAAAAATGTTGGACGAGAATTTGATCAAATATTCCGAACTACATATAAAATTTACTATATTGAGTCTGGTTTGGGTGTGCTTGGATTGGGTCTGGTTTGGGTTTGGTCTGATTTGAGACTCAAACCCAGACCCAACCCAGCTTTGGATTGAGTCTGGGAATGAAATCTAAAGTGTTAAATCATCCCCAGACTAAATCCCAGACTCAATCCAAATCTGGTTTGGGTCAAACTCGACCCAATCCAAACACACCCATAATCTAATATAATTTTTAAAAATCTCGGGGGCGACTGCCCAGTCTTCGTCCCTGGTCATGCCAAAGTATCGAGTGGGTCTAAGTAATCTGGGTGCAATAAGAAAGTCTTGGCCTAAAGTCTACCAAATGACCACACAGGACGTGGGCTCGCATAAGGGTTAGACACTGGGCCAAGGTCTTTGCAAGGCCCAGCCATAACAAATATACTTGAACCGGCAGATAAAGCGCATGCGTTCCACTCGGTTGTACTGAGCTTTATCAACTGCTCACAAAAGCTCGGTGACATTTTCGTGATAAAGGCTACAATCTACTCCGCTTATATCTGTACACGGTATGACTCAAATCCTAAGGCAATGACCTCTAAAAATAGATCTCTTCCCATTTCATTTTGGCTCACGTCATTTCTAACTCTCGAATTACGTGTTAAATTCTTTATACTCTTTGTATCTAAACTAATTTAAGTATCGGAGCGGGGTTGAGGCATTTGCTCACCCTCTCTAATGTTACTCGTCTTAACAGAAACAAATACATAGCTAGGATCAAAAGTCTAGTCCCTAGTCCAATACTCAACAATTCCCCAATATGCTCGGCTAGCCGCTCACTAAGGCAGGTAACTCAACCAACCCTTTGGTTTAGTCCCGAGCTACTCCTTCTTTCTTAGCTGCACATAATAAGAACTTAGCCACCCCTAGTTAGGAACACACCAATAACAAAAAAGAAAGAAAAAAAGTTCAATTTATAACATCAAACAAAATGGAAGTGCCCTTACATTTACGATACAATCATGAAAAAATAAACGGAGAATGGAAGCAGCCATTCGAGTGTCGTTTTGAATAGCAGTCCAAACACCCCACTGAACAATATGAGCTAAATTAGGACATGAATAATCATAGAAGTGGTAATCTAGTTGGGATTGAGCTAATAATGGCTGTTTGAAGAAGATCATACAAAACAAAAGAGTAAATAAGGAGAAGTAAGTCTTATGTCCCATATTTGAGCTAATTTCTGATATGGGTTTTTTCAAGAACTGCATATTTATATTAGGAGAATTAATGAAGTGAAGTCCCCCTCAACTTTGTTCATTGGTGGAAGGGGTTATACTAAGTGGCACTGCCACTATTTCATGGCAAATCTAGTGGCCATCAACCTTGAGATTATTGTTTAATCTTCTTTTTAAACTAAGATAAGTACGACATTATATTAAAAAAAACTCTTTTTATAGTGGAAAATTCAGTACTAAGGCAGTCTTTGTGTGACTGATTCCACATCCCTTCACGTTAATTGAGTGAGGTCTACCTGCATATGTAAGTTCCGCTCAATTCATGTGAGGGGACCATAGAACCAGCCCTATAGAAAATGGACTTGGGTCTAACTCATTCTCTCAAAAGGTACCTTAAGGATTTCAACACACCCCTCAAGGCCAGGGGTCTGATACCATGTAGAAAATGGACTTGGGCCTAACTCATTCTCTCAAAAGGTACCTTAAGAGGGGAGGATTGCTCAATCCTTATAAAAAAACAAATTTGCTCACTAGCTAATCGATATGGGATTTCAACAAGCCTCACAAAAACAGTTTTAAAATTGAATGACAATGTTGAATCCCCGATAAAAAAAGTTTAAAAACACAAAGAATTCCCACTACCAAGAACAACAAAGCATCATCATCCAACTTCTGAATGGGTATGCAATAAAACAGAGATAAAAATAAAATAATTCAAACATGTGAAGAAAACAATATATAATAAAAGGGAAGTCATAACATAGAATAGAAATGCAACGAATTTATTTGCAAATGAGTAACAAAAGGCGGTGGAAGTGCAAACCCAAGTTGTCGTCCTAATTGCCCTATGACGTACTATGGCAAAAGGATTGCGAATAAAAGCGTTTACTTGTTGGTATGACAATTTTGACCTCACATTCGCTTCAATTTGACTTGTCTCGAATTGAGAATGCGGTAAATTTGATCCGTTCTGTGATTGGGATTGGATATAATGTAATATCCGATCTAGATTGTCTCATTCATATTATAGTATTATTAATTGTGTTATATGAATATTGTTCATGTAAAATTTTACTTGTCTCGAACTGAGAATGCGGTAAATTTGATCCGTCCCGTGATCGAGATTGGATCTAATATAATATCCGATCTGGTTTGCCCTATCCATATTATAGTATTATTAATTGTGTTATATGAATGTTGTTCATGTAAAAAATTTCTCTTTTATTTTTATTTTTTATTTTTTTATAATGTAAAGATTTTTTTGCCCAATAAGAATAGTTATTTCTAGATTGATTTTTTTTTTTTTTTTTAAAAGGTGGTAAATTCTATCTCAATTTTTGATATGCTATTTATGTGATTTTTAAAAAAAAAATGAGGCGGGGCAGGGCAAACCCGACCTGCGAGGGACGGAGCACGGGGCAAAGATTCTTTACCCGTGGCGAATCACAAAAGAACAGAGTGATAGATCAGTTTCTCAAGAAAGAGTTATATATTTAGATATCTGCCCTGATTCGCCTCAGTTCCATCCCTAATTGGGGAAAGACCTCATTTTGATATTGTTAGTGCTTATTTGAAGGTCAATATTTGGTGTTGATGGCTGATGCTCTAAATATATACAAGCGGATGTGAATAGTCTTTTGACCAGTGGCCATAACAAAAAAAAAAGGCCAATATGGTAGAAGAAATGTTTTTTTTGTGGAGACCAAGATGTTCACCGTCGGTAGCAAAGATTAATTTCCTCGCCACGGGAATTTTTTGGAGAGATAAATGGGAATTTTCATGAGAATAAATCGAACTTCTCACCTCATGGTTAAGGGACGAGACAAACTACCACGCCACACTTCATGGTATGGTAGAAGAAATGTTAATGCAAGGAAATATGAATATTAAGAAAAATGAATAAAAAAATGGCCCATGCAGGTCTCGAACCTGCGACCTTCGCGTTATTAGCACGACGCTCTAACCAACTGAGCTAATGGGCCAAGTTATTAACAAAAAACTTATTTTGATATTGGTAGTTTAGATTAGAAGGTCAAGCTTTGGTGTTGATGACTAATGCTCTAAATATATACAAGCAGGATGTGAATGGTCTTCTGACCAGTGGCCCATGATCAAAAGAAAAGGTTTAATCTTATAGTGAAAGTGAAGAGCCAATCAACTCAAAAGAAAATAGGAATATCAAGAAAACAAGAAAGCCAATATCATAGAAGAAATTGTTAATGCAAAAGAAATAGGAATATCAAGAAAATTGTTAATGCATAACAAAATGGCCAATGCAGGTCTCATGTCAATGCAATTGTGCTAAAGGTTATTTTTTCAACGGTTGTTGATATGTTATTGAGATTCGACGGTCACATTTAAGATTACGTTGGTATATACTGAGGAAGTGAATTTCAACACCGTAATCGATAGAGATTTGAGAGGGAAAAATAAACACCACTTAGGGCGGAACCCCGAAGGGTAGAGCAGCGAGAGTACCCTGGAAAGGGAGGTTGTAGCGCACCCCATGCCTGGGGAGGGTATTGCCTCACCAGAGGAGGAGTTGCCTAGCTTCACCAGAGGATGAGGACTTGCCCTAAGAAGGGAGATACAGGAATCGAACTTGGGACCTAAGCCCCAAGTGAAGAAAGCCTTAACCACTTGGCCATCCGATTCCTATTAGTACAATTGCTCACTAAAACTGAACATTCATTTATTGAATCGTATTGTAGAAACAAAAGGAAATACAACTTTCTTTTTTCTTGTGAAAAACAATAGAGACTAAGAGAAGATTCTAAAGCATAACATACTTTTCTCCCCATCCATCCTAATCATGAAGACAATTAGAGGGGAAGAATATCACTCATTGGAAACTCAACAACAATCCAAGAAAAAAAATAGTATACAAACAACAAAAAATAATTTTTAGAATTATCAAAATGCTTTCCTCAACTAAGCAACACCTATTTTTTATTTTCTTTATTATTTAATTATAAAAAAAAAGTGTCGAACTCTAAACTTATAACTGGCTATTAATGCCCATATTTAAACCACAACTGCATACAAGACTGAGTATGAGGAGGAGAACTAAGTGGCCTTCCCCTGCCCATGGTGAAGCCTCTGGTTCCATCCGGCAATCTCGGTCCTAGGATTTAGTTGCTTAGCTGTGGAGCTGAAGCAAGCAATCCTCGACCGCATCCATCAGGGTCCGCTCCGAGATTTTAAAAAATACTATTAGATAGATTTGCCGCGCCCTTTGCTCCATACTTTATTTTTACTTACAAAAGTTTATATAGTTAGACTAATTACACTCCTTATATATGATAGTTTCATTAATGAACGGGATATTGAATAAACTTAAATCCGTAATATTATGATTCTCAAAACATCTATACTATTATGACGTCAATGGTGTTGTGGTGTAGTTGGTTATCACGTCAGTCTAACACACTGAAGGTCTCCGGTTCAAGTTTGGGAGACGCCTTTTTTATTTTTTCCTCATTTAAGTTCTTGGATTTTTATTTTTATTATTGTGTATTGTTAAATGTGATTATTTTTTTTACGCCACGATGGGCAATTTTCCCACATTGGGGAGAGAGAAACACCCTAGATAAGGTAGAATAAAGCTTACCGCACGCATACGGAGGGTATCGAACCCGGAACCAGAGGTCCCGGGCCGGCCAATGCCCCACTGAGCTATTGACCTCTTCGATGTTAAATGTGAATTACTTATGAGTAATTGTGGTTTATGTAAATGAAATTTTACATTTGATTTTGAAATAGAATAATGTCTAAATACTCTATTGAGGGCAAAAATCAAAGACTAATAATTCATATTAATATACGTTAGTTAATTTAATATTTCAAATTCAAAATTATAAATCTCGAATTAAACATCTCATACTATAAAAGATAATAAAAGGAAAAATGAGATGCTCCCCGAGATCGTATACAAGTGTGACTTTAGATTTGTTTTTTAAGTCCCCGAAGCAACTGTCTATGCACATTATGGGGAAATTCTTTGGAAAATTCTTTATAAATGACATACATTAATTACATTTATATATGAAAAGTCGAGAATTGGGAACATAATGCTTTTTACTTCTTCTTTTTTGTTGTTGTTGACAAGGGGTGGGGAGTTGTTTTGGCCAAAATAAGTTTGAACACGGATATACTCCATATACTACCTAGATGAAAATGATTGTCATCACTAAGACATTTTTCCTAGACGTGATCGAGGTAGCCTTATATGTTATTATTATTAGAATAAAATATATTAGATGGAGTACTTATAGAATTTTTTTTGAAGCCCGATTGGTACGGTTGCCCCATATAAGAGAGAGAGAGAGAAAGAACTATCTCAGACGAGAAGGAGATAGCCCTAAAAAGAGAGATTAAAGCTTGCTGTACGCATGCGGGAGGTATCGAACCCCAGGCGCCTGCCCCACTGAGCTAGAAAACTTTTTTTTTTTTTTTTGTTAATTAGGACACCTTTGATTGTGTACTTATAGAATGATGTGAGAAAAGAGAAATTACTTTGTAAAATGTAATTGGGAAAAGGAAAAAAGAAAAGCAATAAACTGTTAGTCCTTCTGTTACTAATATAAAAGTAAACAGAACTAAAATATAAACAGAAATGATTTCGGATTTAATCCTGGACGAGGCAGTAGTTAAACCAATTGCCCTTAAACTCTATTTGCCCTTAAACCAACGAGTTCCCAAGGTACAACGCCCATACACTCTGCTTACCAGAAGCTTAGTAGCAGAACTTCGAACCTTTCTGTGTTAGAACTCTCTTAACTAGTATGTATGGAATGCAGAAATGTAAAAGGGAGACTGCCTTTTATAGCAGTCGGAACTGCAAGGTAGCCCTCTCTCCCTCACCTCGTAGTGGAGAACGTGGGTAACTCCCACTTCCCGTAGTGGGGTAATGTGGCAGTTCTCCATGGAAGGACTATTCTGCAATTATATTACGGTAATTTTGTCCAAAAAGATATTACTGCCTTCCCGGCAGGGACACGCGCGACGCGACGCGGCGAGGCGTGGCATGGCGAGACAGACGGACGGACGGCGCGCGAGGGGTACCCCCTTACCCACTTGTTTAATATCACTAGTCTAGCTAGTGCTTATAAACAAGTTTTAATCGATTCTCACAACCGATGCGATATACCATCACACCTCCATCCATAACCTCTCCACTTTAACCAAATTTTTCATTCACACCGAGAATTAGTTTCCTCACGTGTTATATATCATCACGAAGCTTGCGCAACCCACTACGCGATGAATTCAAAACACTTTAAAACTAAGCGGTGGAACACACAATTAAATTTGATCAAATTAGTCCACTTAATTAATTAATTCTCCAACATAAACCAATCATATTTCTACACATGAGAAGAACATCACATCCTCAATAGTTGAATAAAACAAAAACCAATGGACTAAATGAAAAAAACAGAGGAGCCAAAGAAAAAGAGAAAGGATGACAATAATGAAGAAGAAAAAAAAAGGTGGAGAAGTAGCTGTCATCAATTATTAAAATTTCATTTTTACCAATTCACATCAAAGCAATAAAAGCATTAATCAAGAGCCGCTAATCTAATCACAACCAATCACATTTGTCCAAACAAAATGCTATTTAATCAAGTTTTTTTTTTTTTTTTTTGTTGTTGTTGTTGTTTGAGTATCGATCTAACTAAATTCAATTCAAACCTAAACAAGGTAATTTTGACAAATACAAAATTCAGTCCGTCTCCTATACGGAATAAGTTTTTTTAGTATGTGCGGAATATATTTTTTGCCTTAAAAACAGGTATTTTTTGCTTTAAAACAGGTGTTTTTAAATCAATCTCAGCGGTCAAAATTTTAATTCAACGGATAAGAATTCGTTCCGAATATACGGAACATTTTCCGTTCCGCATTGGAGCCGTGGTGTACAAAATTAAGTTGTTTCCCGAATGATTTGAATCGAGATCCTTTCACTAGATAAGTCCTGAAAAATGCGATATAAATTCAGCTAAGCTAAATCGGTGAAGTTTTCTTTAGCCTATTTTATTTTCATTGAAGGAAAGAATGGATGGGCCTATCAATTTTAGGTTGGCTCATGAAATCTTGTCTGCAAGATTCTTCGGCCATTATTTTAGCTTGTAAAAGGGACTGTTTTTTCACGCATTTGGATAAACACGAGGCAACAGTTTCTTTCTGGTTAGGTATCAATATTATTATACCTACTATAAACACCCCGTTTTTGCCCGCGGTGGTTTCATTACGGAACGAGATAAGTTCCGCACGTGCAATTTTTTTTTCATTTGTCGAATTAAATTTTTGATAATCAAGATTAATTTAAAATGAACATCTATTATGATTTTACGACATCAATTATATTTTACACATAAGTACTGAATTTCAATACACCTGTCCTACATCGTTCTATATATGCGAATTTTTTATTGTTCTGCAGGATTGCTTTTTGCCATTTGACCTTTCAACCACCACCCATAAAGCTAATAATTTTGTAATATTGTCGTTTTTTCATATCCGGTCCATAAGGTTTACTCATACTGTGATTCTTTCTTTGTATGTTTTATGTTTATCAAACTAATTTGATTGAAATTGATTTACTGAAAAGAAATTCTACAATTCTGTCATAATAGTTGCTCTGAAGATATCCTGAAACTTGCAACTTTATCCTAGACAAATCATGAGAATCGCAGATATAACCAGCTAAACTAACATCACGTACCAAACCATCCAATAACCATCCAATAAGTTATTTAAGAAAGTTAACTCCAACTATGTATTTTATGGTAAAATCTCACATTTTCTTTCTTTTATGAGCAATGAACAAATAGTGAGTCCAATCCAAAATTTGCCCTTTCTTGTCTTCTTTTCCACAGTTCCGTCCAAATATAAAATAAAATTCAAGAAATTTGGGAAACTCTTTAGGTGGACTTTGATTGCAGTTGGGCTAATGGAATTGATGACCATACCAAAGACTACAAGAAAAAAATAATCTTCTGCCTTCTGGCTGCTGTGAAGATCAAACTTTCTTAAGTTGGAAGGCAACAATAAAGAATTAGTCAAATATGGAGATAATATAAACAACAGATTTCTGAATCTTTGGTCAAGCATTATAGGTGGAGACCATGTGCCATTGCCTTGTTGTGGACAAAAGTTAAGGTTTGGTCTTTCCTAGTCTTCAAAGCCATCTACCTGAATCTTTATGGTGTTATTGGATTAAGTTTGGGTTTAAAACCTGTCTTAGTCTCAAACCCAAACTAAATTCTAAATGATTTAATGCTTCAAGTTTTATTTTCAGACTCAATCCAAACTTGATTTGAATTTGAGTCTCAAACCAGACCAAACACAAATCAAAACCAATCAAACCAGACATATCTTTCTTTTAATCAAAGATATAAGTAGCCATCATATTCCATAAACAAAGAAAAGTAAGTCAATGGTTTCTTTTTACCATAAAATCTCACATCAAAACATATAGAGAGGAAGAATTATAACATATTTAGACCCCATAATTCTATTAGTAAGTCAATTCAATCTGTAATAACGTCATAAACGCCTATGTGTAACCTTCAACTGAGACTCCCTAAAAGAAACTGCATTAATGAAAAAAATGTTCTTCCATACGCAATTCCCAGCAAACAGGGCAAAGATGATTATCCGTGTTTCAAGTGATAAGAGTTCTTAATAGAAAGGAGAAGTTAAATAGGCCATTAAAGAAACAAAAATATGCTTACTCAAATCAACAAATGGACTTTACTTGAAGTTCCTTATACCGCAACAACAACAATAACAAGAACACAATGATTCGATTCAACACAAGGAAGGACCTTTCTAATCCTGCAAAAAAATTCAGTCACTCTTTCAATATTTCATTTATAGTATATAAATGAAATATGGGATGAGATTATGTAGTGTGTGATTATATCTGCAAATCTGGGGTGGAAAATCTGCTATACATCGTTTCTTTTATATGTGAAGGCATGGGTTTTCGAGCTGTGGCTTACTGATTTTTCATCTTCTTCATCTTCCATGCTATCTAGGTCTACCCCTGTCATTGAAGTAGCCCCGAAAGCACCGCCTAATTGAAGCGGGCAGTCGGGAGAACCAGACTGAGACGTGCTCTGTTTGAAAGATTCACCATATTGGGGCCTCCATAAACCTCCCAATACAACAACAGATTGGTCTGTAGGGGTGCTTGTCGTGGCTAGAACTCTTCTAGTGTGTAGTCGATATTTCTGATCAAATGGAGAAAAAAACATTATGTTCATGGTCTAGAACACAATCGAAAGAAAATGAGATAAAACATGATGTTATAACTACAAATTCACCTGTAAATGACTCTTCACTTCATCATTTGTAAGACCATCAACTTGCATAAGATCTCTAATCTGCTTAGGGGTAGCAACTGAATAGGATCATAAGGGTCATGTTAGATGCGCAATTAACAAAAAAAAAGCTGCAAACCGAACCACAAGTTGAAACAAGAGCATAACTTATGTACTATGTCAAAAGGAAAGAATAAACAGATCAAGTGCAAGAAAACAACCCACTATAGACTCGAAAATCTTAAAAAGTAAACTTCTAAAATAGAGCATCCACAATAGATACAATATTTGTTATCTAGATTTTACTTCGGATCATTAGTTTGTTAACCAAAATATAGTTAATGAGCACTACTAATAAGCAAATTTTCCATAATCTTCAATGAATAGTTCGAATGCTAACCTTGGCAACCCCCAAGCTTTTGCAGGACATCCACAAACCGCCTGTGCAATTCAGGTGACCAACACCTCCTATGCTTTCTAGAAGACTGTGACTGACTCTGAGAGAGAGCTCTTACATTTGGGTGAACACTAGTTATCGAAGAAGAAACGGCTCGGCTACCACTCACTATCGAACTAAAGCCAACAGAACTAACATCCTCCACAGGTTTCTTATTAATCTCAGGTGGCTGGAGAGAGAGCCCTGACATAGGTAAATCCTCAATATCTTTCTTTCCTGGCAATATTAATGGTTTGAAAGGTGCAAATGCCCTGATTGTGCTATGGCTTTTAAGAGACTTAAAGAGATCTTCAGGATTTTCTTCTTCCAAGATTCTCTGTAAGACATGAATGAATTAATAAGAATCAACATAATATATTTGATCAAATCTCAAGTGATCCGAAGTTCGAGTATAGTTAGATAGGTTACCTTTTTATTATCAAGTTTTGAGGATTGATGATCACTGTTCCCGAGCTGAACAGAACTCATCCAATTCATTTTATCTTCTTTTCTAATCTGGCCTTTGTCTGTTTCATCATGTTCATCTAAACCCTTCTTCAATGGTATAAATTCTTCCAATACAGGTTTTTCGGTACTAGATTTCCTACACCTCTTTGATTCCTCTTTCAAAGCATTAATCGCTGCACCAGCAATAAAAAACAACCAAACAAAAAATTAATCAGGACTAGTAATCCAAATAATGAAGGTTGTGTTTGGCACGATGATCAAGTGTTTACTTGCTATCACCTATATCACCTAGGTCACAGTTAAACAACATCTTTATGAAAAAAAATCAGGTAAGACTGCGGGACCTTTCCCAGATTTGTACACTAAGTACGACTAGTAATCCAAATAATCCTACTTCTTACCCCAAATTCTACGATCTCCATCTCAAAATATGTAAATGTAAATTTGTTTGAAGAAAAAATGATAGCATTTTCCACCTCTGAAATTCAATTTTATACAAAAATCACTACCATAAAAGTTGCTAAAATATCAAAATTCATCTCCAGAACTCAAATCCAATTAAACAAAACATCTAGAATCAATCAATAAGCAGAAATTGATTTGGTGAAAAAAAGACGAACCATCAGTGAGGAGAAGCATGCATAAAGGAAGTTCGCGTTTGAAGACCTCAATCTTCCTCAATTCATCTTCAAGCTTCTTCAAATAATCATCAAAATTCAACAGCTTCTCCGATACGTTACGAATCGTCGAAACTTCTGCAATTAACTTACTGATCCTCGTCGTCGCCGTCGTTGATATGGTGGTTGCCGGTGGTCTATAATCCAAGCTCAGTTCCGGTGGAAACGAAACCATATTTAATTAAGATTAAAATCAGTAAAAAAAAATTTATCCAGATATTTTTTTTCAGAGATGAATTGAAATTTATTAGATCTGATTCTGATAATTTATGAAAAATTAAGATGAAAAAGAAATGAGAAATCAATCAAATAATAGTGAGGATTTGTTTTATAACTTTTTTTATATGAGTTTGTGTGGAGAAATGAGGGAGGAAGAGTGGAGAAAGAGGGAAATTATATAAGAAGATTCCTGTGACCAACGTCGCCGGGTTTTGACAGAGAAATTTTGGGATAAAAAATTTGATTCGCGTCGTCGCATATTTCTACCTCCACCACTGAGATCCTTTGTGACAATTATCTCTTATTTTAATTACGAAAACTTTCATTTATATCATCTAAGTTAAAAAAAAATATGTGAGAATTAATAAATTCTAGATGTGAAGGTAATTATAATTAGGGATATTATAAAAAGTGGGGGTAAATTTTTGTTCACAAAAAAAAAAAGAGATATTTTTTATTTTTTGGTGACAAAAAGTTCGGGTGGGTTTGACTCCGGTCATCACTACGGGTCAGGACAGACCCTAAGGATCATAAGTCGCTTACAAAGGTATTTACAGATCACTCACCAACACAGTCCTCACGTCGACAACGAAAATTGAACTAATTTGTGTTGGCAGAGATATTTTTGTTAGAGACAGACAGATAAGAAGGTGGGAGTTGATACCAGATCAAAGATGCCGTTTCCCACCCAAAAGTGACAAGTTTTTACAGCCATTAGATTCCATGATTATTTTGAGGGAATCTCTCAACAAACATCATCTTTTCTCTCACTTTCTCCTTTTTAAATAATTTCTTTAAACTTTCAATCTCGGTTTGCGTTTACAATTTTTTTTTTTTTTTTACGTCACGATGGGCGATTGTCCCACATTGGGGAGAGAGAACACCCTAGATAAGCAAAAATAAAGCTTACCGCACGCAGGCGGAAGGTATCGAACCCGAGACTTCTCGGTGACAGGCCGACCAATATCCCACTAAGCTATTGGCCTCTTCGATGTTTTCGTTTACAAATTTAATAATCATTTTCCTTTCAAATTACTTCGAAAATTCCTAATTTTAGAGACATCGAGAATGGAAAATAAATTAGCAATGAGGGTAATCTTATCAATTAAAAACTTATATTTTAAAAAAATCACTTTCCCTTCTATGAAGAATAAATTTGAATAGAAAACTAGTACTGTACTTAGTCAATAGCATAAGATTCCTCCTAATCCACCTTCCTTCCAACGACACTAATAATAACTTATAATTTAATTTGAAACACGTGTCAAGATTTTAATTATACATTTTTTCCCTCTCTATTCTTCTCTCTCCAACATTCAATGTAAATAGTATGATTAAAAAAATTATCATTAGTAAGCCATTTATTTATAATGTAGACATTTAATTTGGGACATCTTTAAAAAGAAATTTTGACAGATCATTTGGGACGAAATGAGTGAAGAAAAGAATATGTATACTTGGATGAGGTCTAACATAAGTTTGAAATTAAAAATAAAAAATAAACTCTCTTTAAATTGAGTATATGAATGAAACTTCAATCATTAAAATTAAATCATGTATGTTTAATTTGAAAATCTGAAATAGAGATCATAAATTTCATATCGAAACTCAATCTAATCAAACCGTATATATATGAGTATCTTTTAGTACAGTTAGATGCGTCAAAGCAAAGACCAAGACAAACATAAAAGAATAAAAGCATTCCAATTTCTTGGAAAAATTTCCTATGGGACGGATCTTGTGGATATCTGTGAGACATAGAGGTCTGCGAGACCTACAATGTAAATGAGTCCTGTCTAAATTTATGTGAAAGAAGTATGGAGCCGTACCATAAGGGACATGCCAGACTTTCCCCAATTTCTTGTATGTGGATACCATCAAGAATCCAAGAATTGGTATCTCAATACCTCTACTTTTGATTCAATTGTTAACATTTGAATATTTGACTACTAAGGTCATTAAAAAATATTAAATCAAAAAGTGGCACAAAATTTTAGACCAAGTATACTTTAGCCACATTTTGAGTCGTTTTTCTTAATCCTTGTTCAAAACGAATCTATGTTAGCATATCTATGCAAAAATTTCAACCATAGAATAGTGGGTGATTATTAAATTTGTTGTTTAACAATATTGAAGACCACTAACCCTTTTTAGGAAAAAAAAATTCTATATAAGAGTTTTTATTATTACTTAATTACTTTCTGAATTGAGTGGTATAAAAAGTCATATCAATAGTGCATTTCAGTATTTGTAAAGTTAAACCTAACATTTTCACTTGTAAGATTTAGATATAAGTTAACTAATAATTCAATGTTCACAGTAATTCAAAATTTTTAATTTTATATTAAAATTAATCCACTCTCACTTTAAATAAAGTAAAAACTATTAAATTAAAAAAATACAATGTTCTTATGTAACACGTAATTCACTCGTTTCACCCATTTAACATTCTTATCCCAAATTCATGATGGCTCTTGCATAACTAGAAGAATATTGGAAACAATATGGCGCATAGGTTAAGAAAATGTTGTAGCCAATAAAAGAAGGATAAAATTGAGCTAAGAAAGATAAAAAGGGGCAAAAGCATCAACTATTTATGTTTCTCTATTTTCTTGCAAAGATTCAAGTGAATGCATGCAAAGCATCATTCATTGTCTTTTATTATTATTATTATTATTTTGTGAATGAGAAGTTTGGTTCATAGTCGAACTAGTTTTGGTGTAGATACTTCAAATTCTTCGCACCGTGCAGATAAAATTAGGCTATTGAATTAAATGATGCGACAACTAAGATCAAAATATTTATTTAAACTCAGTCGTTGGACCATTTAATTGATGACTTAATTTCACCCATACAGTTCAAAAGATTTACCCCTTCCGCAACTTAACAATTTCTTGTAGGGGCAAAAGCATAAAATAATTATGTTTCTCTATTTTCTTGCAAAGATTCAAGTGAATGCATGCAAAAACATCATTCATTCCAGTCCGGCTCCTGTTCTGAACGCCTTTAATTCAGTACGTGCGGGACACAATATGGGCCGTTGATTTCATTTTTTAAAAGGATCAATGGTTGAGATTTATTAGAGGAGAGAGAAAAGCTAAAAGGGTACATATGTAATTTTATTAGAGGAGAGAGAAAAGTTACAGTGAAAAGTTAAAAAAGGGTGGGTTACGAGAGGAGAGAGAAAAGTTGCGGTTGAAAAAGAACGCATGTTCTCTGTTGAGAACACACGCTTCATGTATGTTTTTTATTGAGAACGCACGCTTTCTCTCGTAGAACTCACGTTCTCTCTCGAGAACGCGACGTTCTCTGCCAATAAACACATTTTTTATTAGAGAACGTACATTTTTTATTAGTGAACGCATGTTCTTGATTATTGAACATGCGTTTCGGCCGAGAAACACATGTTTCTCTATTATAGAACGACGCGTTTTTTATTATCGAACGTACGTTTCTGATTATTGAACACCCAGCTACAAGTAAAAAGAGAAAAAGAGAACTCAAAGTTTATCTCTAAAATACCCCTGTTTTTTATACAACTAGTTGGATCAAACAAGATAAAAAGATCAAAATCCAATCACTGGTAAAGACGTCCCCGTATATACCTGAATTTTTTCGTTTCATAGACCTGAGCCAAGGTGCATTCATTGTGTCCCCTTTTATTTTTATTTTTTTTGTGAATGAGAAATTTCATTAATTCACGGTGGTCTGGTTGGGATTTTTGGTACCAAAGAACAATTTTGAGATACCTAATTCAATAGCTTACGAAGAAGACAATAAACAATCTCCATCGTTTCAAAGCATCTTGCACGTGATGACAAGCTCATTTCTTCATCACCATATCCTTCCTCAATGGGTATCTTTTTGTCCCATTGTTTTAGTTTATATTATTCGACTCTTTTTCTTTTTCTTTTTTTATCTCCCGTTGAGATGGAATCTTTTATAGATGGAGACATAAGATATGACAATGCAATTATCAAAAAAATTAAGGATTATTTTCACATTTTAAATGTTGGACCAAAACAATTATTTTGACGGAAAATAGCCCTCAACAATTTACGAGTAGCGATTGTGAAACTCCGGTGAAATTTCCGGGCATTTTTTTTAAAAAAACCCCTCATGTGGCCGACACGTGAGGAGTATTTTTGTCCCAAAAAAAATTAGCTTCCATTGTTGTCTTCTTCATCTCCCTTACTCTTTACGCCACCACCATCTTCATCATTCACCACCACCTCCCTTCTTCTCGACCATCTCACCCCATTACCACCAACATTCCACCACAACCACCATCAGATCCTTCTCTTCAAAGGGCAATATTTTCCAACGTTTCAAAGTCATTACAATATCCAAATTAATCAATTGGTAAGAGAATTTGAAGAACCAAAAAGTTCTAGGATAATCAAGAAAGATTGAAACAGATTACTATGAAAATTTCAGGCCCTGCTACTATTACCACAAAACATTGAAGCCCAATTCCAATTCCTGGTAAAAATTTCCCCAAATCAAGCAACCAAGCTGCCTGAAAATAAGAATTATCATACATAAGAATTTCCCCTACCTCCACCGTACCCAGCACCACCACCAACATGCATGGGCCCACCAAACACAAATCCCTCCTCTGCTCCCACCACCAAACACCAACAATCTCCAACAGTCACCCACCACCTACACACCGCCACTTCCACTTATGAAATGTGATATTTAAGGTTGTCATTTTTTGCAAGTGTGTTAAAGGTGGGACCCGTAGCCATGATATATTTCCATTTCTAAGTCATTGGATAAAGTGCAGATTGATTCCTACCGGGTCAAAGTCACCGGAAAAATACGAAAACCGCGTCTCCGGCCACCGTAAGATTATTGGGGACGACTCTTTCCTCTGCGATGGATGGATATTTACCATTGAAACCAATGACGCTGGGCCTTGGGAACAGATTCCGTCGAGATGCTTAGGGTTCGTGCAAGATTACATGACCGGAAACCGTTACCAGTCGGATTCGGAGGCGCTAGCTGATTCTGCACTTGTTTTTTGTTTTTGTTTATCATTTCTATTTGTGGAATTCGAGCTGCTTGATTTGGGGTTTAATGCATTGATTATTGGTACAATTGATTGGTGTGGAGGTGGTGGGGGAGGCTGTTGGAGATTGGTGGTGGTTGCTGGTGGTGGTGGGAACAGGGGAGGGAGCCGAAGAAAGGGGTGGGTGTTGGTGGGAGTGGGTGTTGCGGGGACGGGTCATAATGTTTCAATTGGGGATATATTAGTATTTTTACATTTTCAGGTAAAAAATAAGAAAATTTGGCTGGAATTGTGGCCGGAGTATTTTGATGGCTAAAAACCGTCAAAATAATTGTTATAATCTAACATTTAAAATTCCGAAATAGTTTGTGATCATTTAGTGCAATTCACCCAAAAAAAAAATTAGTATATAGTGATATTTTTTTACAGGAGTTAGGAATTTTTAAATAAGTGTTACATTCTATATAATAATTGTTTTTTTAATGATGAAAACATGTTTAACGCAAAGAGTTACAAAATTTACAACAAGTGTTTGTTCCAAACAAAAAATATAAACCGCCAAAATTTTATTCGACGACAAAAAGTATGTAATATATATTGAATTTTTTCTATTCAGCACTATAATCGGACTAATGTAGCACAACCTAACCCGATCGTATTATTCCTTGAATTTTACTTTTTTTAAAAATATGAGATTTAGATAAGAAAATATCAAATATTTGGACACAATACAACACATAAAGACGAGAAAAACTACAAGACAAGTTGATTTTATAAACTTATAATATTCAGGTAATTACTGAGTAAAAACGTTACCACATCTATCTCACAATTTTCAACATTTAAATTGACAAAATCATGGTTCGTACAACACGTCAACAAAGTGGAATGAAGGCTACTCCATTCTTACCATCAAATGCAAAAGAACAAAGTCTTTGTAGGCATTTTCTTGCTAAACTAAAACTTTTGACTCATTTTACAATTGAATGGTAAACATAATAACTTTCTAAGAGGAAGAAAAAGAAAAATAAAAGATGGGGAAATTGCTTTTACACTATCATCATCTTAAAATGAAAGATGGAATATAATTCTGTTATGAATTGAGCTTTTATTAAATAAAATTTAAGGAAATTTGGTTATAAATCAACTCTCACTGTCTTATTTCTAAAATACCCACAAAGTTAATTTTTCTTGTTAATAGCAATTTCGGTAAGAAATCACACATAATCCCTGTGATATTACGAACTATTTCACACACAAAAAAGATTCTCCAGGCATTGCTTAATTGACAAATCTATTATGAATAGTGTTGTATTAGTTTTGTCTTCACTAATAGTCATATAGTGTGAGTTCGATTTCTGTCAAACGTAATAATTGTGAATTATTGATGTACAAGCAGCTCCAATGAATCCTACCTAACACGTCTTGCGATTTTAACTCTTTCATTATCTCTAGAGATGAGGAGGTGGGACATTTAAGTTAGAGCTCAATCTTTTTTTATAAAAGAAAAAATAAACTTTATAGATATTTTGAAAAATAAAACAATAGTAGAAAGACATGTGCAAAGCGCTGGTAACATTTTCGATCCCTCAAACTTGTTCAGAGTAGAGTTGCGGGTTCGAGAAGAGAATTTTTAGAAGTGACTAATGACGTAAAATAGTAAAATTATTTGTCAGTATGTTACAGTGTATACTAGATTCAAAGTGGGTTAATCGAGTCAAATACTCAGAGATAATTGATAGAAAACAAAAGAGAGAGAAAATTTATATTCGTTTTTCTTAAAAATGATCTTTTTTCTACCTAAGAAATTTCGAGAGAAGAGGAGATGGATAAGTGGGGCATGGGTAACGTGAAAGTGAGAAAGGGTAATCGGTTCGCCGCGTATGAACGAACGGCTGTGCTTTTCTCTTCTAGCAAAACCGAATATTTGTGGGTCCCACAGTCACACTAATTACACAAAGTCTCCGCCTTGGAAAAAAGTAAAAGAAAAATTCCATCACGTTTTTGCAAACCTCAACTCCGGCAGTCCGGCTCCTATGCAGAACAAGTTTATTTCGCACATGTAAAATATTTTTTTTATCTTGAGAATAGGTGTTCTTAGCTTAAGAACATTTGTTCACGCGTACAAGTGTTTTGAAATCAGAACAAATGTTCATTTTAAACCAATCTCAACCGTCAAAATTTTAATTCAACGGACGAGAATCCGTTCTGCACGTACAGAATAAAACCTGTTCCGTATAGGAGCCGTGGTGCAACTCCGGTAGAAACGCAAAAGGCTGTCTAAAGCACTCACTCACGCGTTCATAATTTCTTCACACCTCTCCTCCTTTTACTATTCCCATTATGCCCTTCATCCTAACGAGTTTTAGTGGAAGAAAGTAAATCAAGTGTTAATGATCAAAGGTTCTTATATACTCTTTCCGTTCTAAATTATCTATTTACATTTCTTTTATAGTAATTTTTCACTCATAGTCTTTTCATTAAATGTTAGAAAGAAAGAAAAAAAAAATAGAGAAAACATGAAGTAAAAAAGAATCAAAGGTTTCTCTTATGTACTCATTTCGTCCTAAATTATATATTCACATTTTTATTTTTTTCAAACAATTGACAATATAGCCTATATGCAAAAGCTTTTGCCAATCATAGTGGTCAACATTTGTTTTTGTTAAACCATGGTATAAATAAAAGAGAGGTTGACATGATAAGGTGAGATATAAAAAGAAAAAGAAAAACTAAGTACTAAATTAAGAGTAACAACATATTTCAATATTTTCTCTTCAAGCATGGTACTATGTTATCTCTCTATTTACTTCGTTCTGAATTGGATGCTCATTTTATTTTTCGTAAAAAAAAAAAAAACATTTGTGGTCGAGATTAGGGTGTCCACAGCCAACAACAGTGACCTATCGTACATGAGCTATTTAATGGGCCTCTTTTCCATAACTGGGCTACATTCATACCTCAGATGCCACAATTCAGAAGGTTTTCATTATGGGCTTTTCCTACTTACTACTATTCCTTGTTTTCTTTTGGAAAATAAGGAGAAAAAGAGAGTACATAATCCACAAGCTGAGAAGAAGAGAATAAATTATGAACCAATGAAACAGCACACAACAAGCAATAACATAACATCATAATCCATTAAATCCTCAATAATTGGGGTATAAACGGGAATTGATAGGAGATAGACTTAACATTTGACAATAAATGCACAAAGTGACTGTTCTATCTGAACTAATGAAACATAAGAGGAAAAAAATAAATATTAATTGAATTTCAATATCTTCCACTATATGTACAGGTAATCAAGGGAAAAATAGTACAGGTAAATGTCCTAGCATTCATAAAAAAGAAAAAATGGCCCTAGAATTATATGGAATGCAAAATTTGTTACCTTAGAGGAAAGGCCAAAATGACATTCAGGGATGGTGTAGTAGATCCATGGCCTCTCTCTTAAGGTTGAGCAATCATCTTTGCTGGCCTGTCCTGTGCCAACCAAAAAAGACGAGGAAATGGCGCCCCAAAAGACAAAATTCCATCCTTACTCCACGGGTTCTCGGTAGGAAAAATGTTACAGTATTTATTGTCTTCAACCTGATTTGATGAAGTGAGCAGTTAGGTATTTAGTCATTGTGAAACCATTGAATGAATTGAGTTTGAAAATCTCTTTCAGCTTCTCATCGCATAGGATTTTCCTCTTATCGCTTGGATCCTGAAAATGGCAAGACAGTATATAGAGTTGGTTAAATTTACCAAATGTTGGAGAGACGGGCCAAATATTCTAAAACAACACGAGTATTGTTCTATAATCAAGGGACTAATCAAGGCAGTAAAATGTTCTATAAGTATTGTATGAACTTTTTTCTTTTCGTATTTTGCAATAATAGTCCAACGAGAAGCCAGATTAACAACCTAAAGACATCATACATGAATTATGGAAAATCTTTAGGACCAAATGTGGAACTTATTCAGATTGATTATCAACATCGCTTTCATGATCATGAAAGAAATAGTCAATACCTATTATTTACTAGACATGATACAAGTAGAGAAACAAACCTGCAGCTCATTTTCTTTTATGTACTTCCACATTCTCTTCACTACATCTGCTCGGGACAATTCAGTCTCACCAGTTCCAATGAATTTTGAAAGAGCGTCTGACAACTGAATCGGGGCAAGGAAACCAGAACCTTGCCCTTTCTGCCGCTTTACCTCTTGCTTTGGTTCATCCACATCTGAATAAAGAAAGAATCGTTAATTCAGATTGCAGATTTGTTTTATGGACCAATCCCAACATGAAGAACCTTGCACATGATTCAAGAACACATAATATAACGAATTTACATTAGATCATGTTAAGTACTTAGATTTTTTAGACAAAACCAATGTACCAACAAAACAGAGGTTCTTGATATAAATCAGAGAGCTAAAGACAAATTTCATTAAAATCGAAAGCTCAAGATTGTCTATTACGACGAAGAATGCATAGAGGTCCCTACTCTAGAATCGTAATCCTTTTTTTTTCATGTCAATTGACTGAGGTCAAATTTGCATTAGATCATGCAAGCCTCGTGAGAGTAAAAGTATTTCGTGCTAAAATCACACAACTGAAAGGTGTACTCTCACCTTCTTGTCTTTCTTGTTTCTTCCTTGCCGCCTTTGATGAAGATGTGACTGGAGTACCTTCTTGTCTGTCTTGTTTCTTCCGCACCACCTTTGATGAAGATGTGACTGGAGTAGCTACATCATCACAGCCAGGAAGAAGGAGAAGAAAACGTCAGCGATTAGATCCTAAAGTTTATACTCGAACAAACAAAACATGAAGTCCAAAATAACAAAATTGAAAATAACCTAAAATAAACTGCAATCTACAAATTGAACGTTTGTTTCTAGCAGAAATGCTCAATCATCATGATCCCTTATTTTTAGGCAAAGTCCATAACCAATTCTTGATATAATCAAGTTGCGCACTAATGAAGCTAAGAACCAATAGTTATAAGATCTTGATATACATTTAGCAGTGGAAGGGTTCTGATTCTAAGTGAGAGTCTAGTCAGAAAATGGTGGATTCAAAGATTTTCTTTTACATAAAAGAACGATATAACATTTCATTCTTTAACATAAAAAAATGATATAGCATGTCATTCTTCTATAGTCCTAGCTTACCAAGTATCATGTCTTAAGTAGCGAGAATTGTATGTAAAATAGGCAAAATCAGAAAAACAAATAGTCTGCAAAGACATACCATAATCCGTCTCAATTGGCCATACATGCTTGGACAGCAATTTATTCATCTTAAACATGTCCACAGTATCAACTTGAAAAATCCCGCGTAAAATATCATCACAAATAATTTTCTTCTTATTATTAGGATTTTGCAGATTCTTTTCCTTGATGTATGCCCAGATTCTTTTGACTACCTGTAGAATCAAAAGGAAAGGTAAAACAACACCGAGTACAAAGGACATTTCTAAATATGGCGCCGCATACCTCAGTTCTCGCAAGTTCTGGCTCTCCAACTAACTCTTGAAGCTGTGGCGATAGGGCGCAAGGTTTGCTAAAGCCGCCTCCTTTCCGCTTTACATTCTTGTCAGGACTACTTGATAAGATCAAAGAATTATACATTATAATCAATACAAAGAACATTAAACAGTGCACCAAGCACAATATTAGTCTAAAAAACAATAGCACATATTTGCCTATGGAATCTAAATTTTTACTCCTACTATTACAATTCCAAATTGGGGTATGACTTGGGTTTGACCTGGCTTGAGACTCAAACTAGACCCAAACTAACTTTGGATTGAGTCTGAAAATGAAACTCTAAAGACAAATAATATCTACTCCAGCAAAGACAAATAAGTTCATCAATTCAGTACTCTTCAAGATAAAAAGTTTGAAGCTTTATATATACTCTCTCCCTCCCAAATTGAACGTCCACTTTTCAATTCATTTAGGCATTCAATTTGGGACCAATAAATTAGTTCAAAACTTCGAAATTCAAGTATTTGATTGGAGAATGACAAATGAGGGGAAATCAAATTCAAGATTTTTTTTTAAAAAGAAACAACTTTTAATTTGAATACCTCTTTTCCTTACTTCCCTCTTCATCACTCTCTTCTTCTTGAGGGGGAGGCGGATGTTCATCTGCGACGTCGTTTTGGGGCACTTCAGAGAAATGGGTATTGATGAAAACATCAATTTGGTCTCTAATAAAGGTTTTTTTATCATTCAAACTAACACCAAACTCCGACTCCAGTTGGCGGCGGATTGAGGCGGCGGTTGCAATGTCGAGGTCGGAGCTCCGAAGAAGTTCCTGGAGCCGAGTTACAAGCTCCGATTCCGACACCATTTTTCTCAATCCAATTGCTGAAAGAGTTGGTCTTAGTTTTATGATCTTGGGGTTCCAACTTCCAATATAATTGCATGCAGATTAAGACAGAGAGAAGTAAAAATTGGGGGTTGAAATTGAAAGAGGGGAAGAAGAAGAAGAAGAAGAGAACAAACATATGCGTGCGACTGAAACAAGGTTTTATGAAACTTTCTAATTCTAGGGCACTAATGCCATATCATAAAAATAAAAAAATCGTACCCAGTATTTTTTATAAAGAGGTATTGTACGAGTTTGAACCCATGACCTAGCGGGTGACTGACAATCGCACCAAGTAGAAGTGGAAGTGAGGTGAGCCGTATTGTGAGTAGTTCACGATTCGATTCGATATTTGGTTAAATATTCGGTTCGACGAGCTCAGCTCATGAGCTAAATGAGCGATACATGAGCCGATATTTTTGGCTTATCTAAAATACGGGTCGAGATTGAGCTAGATATAGTTCGACTCATTTGGCTCATGAGCTGGCTCAATATATATACGTGGAAGAGTTATTGATTCATATCTAACTTCTTTGCCCGAAAGCAGTTCAAGCATTGAGTTGTGAAGGAGATTGACTCAAGTCACTTATAACATTAAGAGAAACTCAAAGTGTATTATTACTTGTATTTTATTACTGATGATAATTAATTATTAGTCTACAAAAAAACTATTTTTATGACAATACTATATTTTTATCTTTTCAGGTGGAAAAACATGCCACAAAATCAAATTGCTTATATAAGAAGACTTTTGAGACTTTTGTCATTTAATAATAAGGATTAAAATATTTGGTAGTTAAACTTTTATTGGTTTAATTTTATATTTTGCTAAGATTTTTTATTTTATTTTTTTACCGGAGTCTTTACATATTATAATTAGTTTAGAGATGTAAAACTTATATTATATGTCATTTTGCTAATAAAATCTATTGATTTATTTTGTATAAGTTGGATATTAAACTCATATTATAAGTCACCGTATTTTTTTAAAAATATTTGTAGATAAATGAGTTGAGTTGAGCTGCTCGTGAGCTACTGATGAGCTGTGCTTGAGTTGGGAAAATTAGCTCACATCAAATATGAGCTGAGCTATGAGATAGGCAAAATTAGTGTGAGATGAGTTTGAGATAGCCTTAACTCAGCTCAACTCATTTTCACCCCTAGCACCAAGCATGACCTCTACTAATGTCATATCATATTTAAAAAAAATTTAAATTGTTAAAGAAGCATGTTCTCTTTTTTCTTTTCTTAGAGCGGGCTAAAAAATGTTACTGATGAGTCTTTCATCATCTATTTTTGTTAGTGTCGTAAGAGTTAAGGTAATAGATATAACTCTCATCTCACATCACACATCACACATCATACAAGAGAGATGCGTAAAAAGTATAAAGTGTCCCCACATTGTAGAGTTAAAACTGCATGGACAACGAGGGATTGAGCTCCTAGAGGAACTATTTGGAGGATAAAATAATGTAATTTCCGGGGAAGTCTTGGATTGGTGAAGCAGGTACTTGATGAACTGATTGAGATGGATGAAATTTAGAACTTGAGTTATTAAAGAGAAAAAAAAACGTGTGAAATGTTGCATAATCCTATATACTCATATTCCACTTTGAAATGTTCATTTTAATATAGTTAAAGCAATTATAGTCTCAAATAAGCAATTACATAGTAATTAATCGTATAATAATTAATTGTAGATATTGATGGATTCATAAAGTGTGCACATTCTCGAATTCGTAGACATAAAGGCGTGGAGATCATATACATTTCTTTATCTTTATCTTTATTTGGATTTTAAATTCGAGGTCGATTAGGAGAAAGTCTGGCATGGAGCGGATTTAATGGGTCTGGCCCCACACTTCTCTCACATAATTTTAGACAGAACCCACCTGCAGGGTAGGTTCTGCAGGCCTTCATGTCCTACAAGTACCCACAAGACCGTCCCATAGCAAATTTTTCCGTCGATTAGATATGATATGTCAAATTTACTTGAGATTTGATTTACAAAAGGAAAACATAATGCAAAGGAAATAAATACTTCAGCTAAAGTACATAGTACATCAGTTAAAGTAGCCTACATTCTTTTACTTAATTTGCATTGGCGCCATTACCCTTTATAGAGGGAAATTTCAGTTACGAACCTAGGTTCACGTTCTCGCATATGAACTTTGTGATATAAAATTATTCAGAATAAAAAAAAATTGTCCAAAAATAAAGAAAAATTATGGTCCAAAATCGTCCAGAATAAAAATCCGGGGCCCCAATTTTTTTTTGTTTATATATATATACTTAGCAAAAAATTCGGGGCCCTAATTTTTTATTTATTTATATATATACTTAGCAGAAAATCCGAGGCCCCAATTTTTTTTTGTTTATATATATATATATATATACACACACACTTTGCCTAAAATTTGGGGCCCCAATTTTTTTTCGCACAGGGCCTCGGATATGTTTGAGCCGCCCCTGACAACGGGATAAAAAATTCATTGTGAGATTACAGAGGATACAACTGTCTATCAAGAAGTAGAACCATAGCTGCTTGGAATTCAGATGATCTAACCATTTTAGCCTGCACAATGGACTACATCTTCTCTATAGCCTGCACAATGGACTACATCTTCTCTATATCATAATATGAGCAACAAATATTTACAGGAGAAGTGAGTCCCATAAGTTATCATTCATCGTCTGCAATCCGAAGCCTTGTCATCTGAATCCGATCCACCTTCAAAATTGATAGTTTCTGTTTCCGTCAGTCCATCAGAGGATGTAGCGCCATCTGATTGGAGAACGTCTTTTAAATCCCCAAGAACGAAAGGCTCGACCAGTTTCCAGAACCAGGCAGCATTGCTTCCCAGAAAGCCGATCCAGAAAACATTTCCTTTCCTTTTCACCCGGCAGTCTAAGGATTTTGCCTTCAACGCTTTTAATATCCTATCGACCCCTTCTTGACTTCCTTTTATCTTCAACAGTATATCCCCTCTTGATGTCCTATATCCCCCGTACATGTACCAAAATGCAAGAGCTCGAGGTGACAACCACCGATGGATTAGCTTTGGAATCACGGGTTTACTATTGGGCCAGAACTGATCTGCGTAGAAAGAAAAATACGCGTCTGAGATCGTCCTGAAATAACACGGGACACCATCACTGCCATCTCCCAGCTCATTTCTGCCGACTAACCATTCATGGTACTGATCATGTATATGTCTTCTCAAAACAGAGTGAATCCCTGAATTTTCATTGAACTCGAAGCAGATTGCAAACTTCTTTTTTTCATCATCTGTAACAATTTGCAAACCACCCAATAGCATCCCCACCAAGATCTCTCGCTGTTCTTTGGTGAGCTTCAATTTTGTAGGTGTTTTGACAACTTTCTTGCTCAAGCTCAGAATATAATCGAGCTTCTCCATTGATTCAGGCTCAATATCATACTTCTTCTGGCACATTAAATCATAAATCTTTTCTGCCTTTACATGTTCTCCACAAGAGAGATAACCTTTCAAAATTAAATTACACGACCAGCTGTTAACACCGATAGTATCATTTTCGTGCATCTGGATGAAGATCTCTTCAGCCTTATCAAGACCGCCAATCTTTACAAGTGAATTTAAGTAAATATTGTATATGGTCCGATTAGGCCGGCATTTCTCAAGGCACTGCAAGAAAGCCAACTCTACTCTATCATGCAAGCCTAAGGTAGAGTACATATGCATCAAATCTATAAAAGCTGGCCTCAGGGGTTTTAAACCACTGGCTATGAGCTCTCCCATAATAGACTCTGCTAGTTCTATATTTTGAGCCTTAGATAAAACCTCAATGATTTTGTGGTATGCCGCAGCACTTCTTGAACCCAAAAGCTCCTCCATACTCCCGAAAATCTCCAAAGATTTCTTATGTTGCCCAACTCTTGCATAGAGTTCCATGGCATACACGAAAGCTCGGGGAGGAGGCTTACCATAGGATAAAAGCTTATTCCAAGTCTTTTCAGCTTCCTCCACATCTCCTTCTTTAGAGCAAGCTCTCAAGACTGAAACAAGAACTTCTGTATCCTCTTCGATTTCTTTTGATTGCATTTCTGCTCGTAGTGCTGCAATCCTTTCCTTATCTACAACATTCTGATAGCTGTGGAGCCATATAAGACCGCCGTAAAAATCCTTGTGAATTTCGAGTCCAGAAGTTGTCAAGTTGTGAAATATAAACTCTGCCTGTTTTAGATGATGTTTACAAGAAGCTCCAGGCTTGTCCACAAGAGCTCGAAATAGTGAGTTGTGTAAGCTTAGTCGAGGTTTATACCCTCCCAACTGAATCATACGATTGTAAATGTTGCATGCTTCCTCCAGGAAACCTTGGGTAGAAGAACTAAGATAGGCAATTATCAGAATATGAAAAGTGGATTCGCTAGGAACACGTCCTTGGTTAATTATATCATCAAAAATGTCCCTGCACTTCAAGTATTTCCGCTCCTTGCCCATATAATCAGCTAACTTGGTTGCAAGGGCAAAATCAAACCGAAACCAGTGTTGCTGCATCATCCATTTGTAAACCTAAAGCAGTAAAGTTCTATTAATGAATCAGAAAAGGAACAATTTCACTTTGGGTCATGAACAAAGCAGATTAGCTCTACAGACTCATGGCATTTCAGTCTGACGAACATAAACATATACAAAATATTTACATAACTATCAATTAATTCTCTCGGTTTACTCCATGACCAAGAAATGCAAAAGCAAGACTAAAAACGCAGGTCATAAATATATGGTTTTCACATTAAAGCAACAGAAACTATCATAAGCCACATTGCAATTCACAAGAAACAAAAGGAAATAAGATTAAAGATATGATCTAAAGCGGCTAACTTTCCAACTGTAAATCTTCGTTGCCAATTCTAGTTAACTTAGTGCAACCAAAGAAAGCATAATGATCTTCAGGTACGCCTTATAATCGCAAAATAGAACATTTTCAGCTTCTAATATATAACTCAATGAATAAAATAACTGAAATTGGAACAGAATTTTACCCTAAAACCGGTTTCATTTTCACGAATTCGCAGACAATGAACAGCAACATAAGTTGCATCTTCTTGCTTCAACCACTTCCTCTGTGCATTAAGCACCCGAATCACAGTAGCTGGTTTATGCGGCGGTAATTCCTTACAAAGCCAAGCCAACTTCGACCTCCGCCACTGTTCAGGAAGCTCTTCCAATGCCTTAACCTCAACTGCTTGTGAGTTGAACCTCATTAAATCAGTAGACTCAAACGAGCCATCAAAATCGAATCTTTTCCCCTCACCATTGTTCGAAACTTCAACCTTATTCTCCTCGTCTCGCGTTTCTTCAGACGAGCACTCCAAGTGTTCGACCAAAGTACTCAATGGAGAACCCGAACAGGAGAGAGGCGAAAAAGATAAACGACAAGGTTTAAAGGTCAGGAATGGAGCTGGTGAGCTCCGGAGAAAAGAAATAGTGCATGTGAGGCGAAGGTGGTGGTGGAAGTGGACGGAGGAAGTGAGAGAACGGATAAGAGAAACGGCGGTGGATGTACGCATGAGGAATTCTGAAGATTTTTCCGGCCAAGTATGGTAAATAGAAAGAGGAAGACGAGCTGAGCTAGGACTGCTCAGAAGCATTATCTTCTTCCACGGCGGAGGACGACGGCGGCGGAAAGAAAAACGCTGGCTGTTACCGCCTCTTAGCTTGGCTGAAGGAGGAGAATATTATTAGCCGTTGGAGAATCCTGGAACCGGTAGACCTGATTGATGGGCCGGGATATACCAACCCGATACAGAGAGTATCCGGTATGGGCCGGAATATACCAACCCGATACAGAGTATCCGGCCCATTCGATGAAGCCTGTGAAATTAATGTGGATTAAATCAATAATTTGGGCCTAGGCTTATTTAGAATATAGATAATGGGCTTAATAATGTTTCTGCTCCCACTCATATCCAATTCTTAGCTAGTCCGGTCGTATTTCATGGTAAGTCTCTTATTGGGACTCTGGATTTTCCGATGCACTCTCTAGTAGTGAATTTAGGGGGCTTGAACCAATTACATCGTTCATGCGTAATAATATCATTAGTATACTATAAAATACATTAGAGAATGTATTAGAATATCCAAAATCTCTTATGAGATTAATAACACTCTTATTCTCATGGGGATTGTGAGACTCAAGCTTCCTCATGATATAAGAAGATGAAAATAATTCTAAAATTGTTAAATTGAGTTTTTATTTTGTACTTGAACTTTAATTTTTAATCGAGAAGTCTCAATTTTTACCATTTGAACAATGTCTTGTTGACGTATTTAAATTGAGTTTTAAGTTGACAAATCCTTAACTTTTGCCAAACATCAACCTTAGACTTTTACACCCCTTTTATAAAAAATAACACGAAATGTTAATTCCATTTTAGTATCATTTACTCTAGAAGGTATGACAATTGAGCTATCGATCTTTTGTGATTGTCAACTAAATGACCAATTTAGATGTCCATCCAAAGTTAATACTATCCCGGTACAAATTATTTGTAACGTTTCAATTTTTTAGACATATTAAATTATTTACCATATTTTAGAAATCAATACATCTATATTATTATTTTTTACAGGCATACCCCTAATTTATTATTCAACTAACCACTAATAATAACATTTTAGTCATTAATTGAGTGGTATTTAAGACTTTTTTTTGTCATATTAATTGTTTTTTAACAATTTTTTAATTTTGGTGAAAAATATAAATGTGACAAATAATTTAGAACGAAGATAGTAATAGATTAATGGGAAAAGTCATATATACCCTCTCTAAAATACACATAAAAACAAAATCCAATCCAAGGCACCCTTAAGTTTGGGGCCGTTGGGCTCTTGTGGATTTTTCTGATATGGATCAGGTCTACATGGATCTTGTGGTTAAGAATTAACCACGTCATTACTGATTGTCTCTCTCCTCATTTTAGTAGTGATATGAGCTTAATTGTAAAACACATGATCCAATGAACCTAATTCATATCAGAACTTTCCGCTCTTAGGGCCACAACAACAAACATAAGATTGCCTCCAAATGAAGGCGAACAACAATTCAGCACTTGTCGGCACCTAAACCCATCCTCGTGTGCCTCACCATAAAACCTTATCCGCCACTCAAAAGTCATTTTCGTGCAACGCAAATCGAGGTCACAAAGACCAAATCCCTAAAAATCGTCATTTTCTATATACGTCATATATATTTTTATCACTAAAAATTTCATTATGTGTATATTTTTTCAATTATATATATAAATATAGAAAATTATGAATAATTGAAGACAATTATAAAAACATGTAGGAGAATAGGCGGTTTTTTACCCCTTCTACATTTGTTCAATTAGTCATCATGTAGAACTTATTTCTAACGTCCAAACATTTAGTTATTCAAGCATAAATAATTACAAAATAACCTGAACTACTAATTTTAATTGTTTGACTAGGTGTTTTATTAATTTAAATATATCTATATAATGCTAATAAATAAGCGGTTTATACTTTTATCGGAACTGTAGTTATGATGTTTGTGCATATTCTTTTACCATGACACGATATAGTCATTGAATCATAGTTAAATTTTAATAGAAAATAATAGTTATTCGAAACAGAATTTTTTTTACGATTTTAGATAGATAAAAAAATAATTATTTTTAATCGATGTACTCACTATTAACGGTTGAGTTTACGTAGTATCGTGATAAGAAAATATCATTAGGCCTACAAATAAGTCGAGCCTTGATCCAACTCAAGCTAAATTAACCCGAGCTTTAACCGAGCTTCTTGGCTTGTTTGCAGCCCTATCAATGAAAATTCTTATATGGATCTGATCTACATTGACTTTATTCACATTATCACATAATTGTTTATTTTTTTTTATTTCGTAATAATATTAATAATTTTAAATCATAAGATTCATTAAATCAGATATATGACTTAATTATTCCTCAATCATACCACTCTAACGAAAATTCTAATGTGAGACTGACCACATAGCCCTCTCACATGAATTGTGGCAACACCTACTTTGCAGGTAAAGTCCACTCCAATTCATATGAAAAAATTGTAAGGCCAATCTACAAATTCGGATTCATACCAAAATGATCCACTCTCACAGAATCTCTTATACTCCACTTTTTTGCTTAAAAAAATGGCCTCACTGTCCACTCCTTACTGATTCTGAGAGACGAGAGCAACAATAATAGCCTCTTGTCCCCTCAAAGCCAATAAAGAAATCATTATCTCCCATCCCTCTCTGTCTCCCTCTTTCCAACCCAATATAATAATACCCAAAAAAAATTAAAAATCACAATAATTTATAGCTTCACGAGCTCACTTTCCATTCATAGACACATGTATATACATACAGACATATATATGTAGATTTCCACGTATTGCTTCACCTGTCTGTGTGTATGATCATGGGAGTAGTGACGTGGCTAAAGGGTTCTTTTTTAAAAAAAAAGTTGAATTGGCCGGTGGAGGGATTTCACGGGTTCTTGAAATTGAATGAATGAAGTCGTCTACTTTCTGAAAAGGGTCTTTAAATTTATTATCTTTTCAACCAATCACTTCAATTCTGTGATCAATTTCTTGCCACGCCCCCTCTTCTGAGTAGTTTAATTTCTTTATTTGGAGTTGGGAGTTTGAGGGGGACATTCTTTTTTAGCTTTTAATAATGATGATAATGGTAGAAAGTTTGAATGTTGGACTTGGGTTGGATTTGTTTTGAAGGAAACAGGGGTTTTGATTGAGTTTTTTTTTTGTGGGACTGGAATGGATATGCCTATTATGCATGACAGCGATCGATACGAGCTTGTTCGGGACATTGGTTCTGGGAATTTTGGAGTTGCTAGGCTCATGCGAGATAAGCAAACTGATGAGCTTGTGGCTGTCAAGTATATTGAGAGGGGAGATAAGGTTTGGCTTGTTTTTTTAATTTCATTTTGATGTTTTTTTAGTTGATTAAAATAATTTGAATTTAAGTGTCTTATATTATTACTTGATCATTTTGCAATTATAGCTAGTTAGTGAAGTTTTCTGAGTTTTTACTAATTGATTGGTTGTATTATTGAGTATATTTGCTAAAATAGAAAAGGTCGTACCCAGTACATAAGGCTGGCTCCCGCATAAGCAACTGTTAAAATCTTGCATGACTAGAGTACAATGTTCAGTCATCTTGAATCTGTAGCGAGGCTAATCCTTGTTTGATTCACAGTGTTTATGTTACGGGTACGTGGTAGGTAAGGTTCTTAGATACGCGTTTGTAGCGAGTGATGACGAACACTCTGATAGAGAAGAATAGATTCTGTGAAGCGGAAATGGGAAGTAACTATATTCAGATGATTAATCGAAAGAGATGTGCTTGTATGATCAAAATGTAGAGAATAGATCGAAAGTGGTATTCTTGAAGAGATACCAACTAGCTGGAGATGCTTACTTTAGCGAGAAATTTATTCACTGTTCAGATAGAGGAGTGAAATATAGGATTGAGCCCGATTAGCTGAATGAAATATCATCTTTTGCATTTAGATTATGGCTTTGGGTTTTAGCTTGTATGTAGTCCTCTAGTGTCTGATTAGATTAATGTGAATGGACATGACAGATTGATGAGAACGTGCGAAGGGAAATTATCAACCATAGATCGTTGAGGCATCCGAACATTGTCAGATTCAGAGAGGTGCATATACTTGTCTTTTCTTTTTTGGTTTGAGGGTGGTTGTGGGAGGAGGCAGAGGTTTATTATGTATAGGAGTTGACTTCTTAAGGCCGCGATGCTTCTTCAGGTGATATTGACACCAACTCATTTGGCCATTGTGATGGAATATGCCTCTGGAGGAGAGTTGTTCGAGAGGATATGCAATGCAGGACGATTCAGCGAGGATGAGGTTCTTATATGTTGCATTTGTTTTGGTTTACACATATAATAATATTAGATTTTTATAGTTATGAGGTGGTTTTGGTTCAGGCGCGGTTTTTCTTCCAACAACTTATATCGGGAGTCAGCTATTGTCATGCTATGGTACTTAAAGAAATTGCCTTTCTTAATTGCTCTTAGTTCTAATTGTGTATAGAATCATTTGAAGTTTACAAATAGTATTTTTGTTTTCTCTTTCTTTGTGAAGCAAGTTTGTCATCGCGATTTGAAATTAGAGAACACATTACTGGACGGAAGCCAAGCACCTAGACTGAAAATTTGTGACTTTGGCTATTCCAAGGTACCGATTCTTTTCCTTGTATTTTCTTTCTGTTTGCTTCTAAGAGGCTATTGCGTGGAGCTGCACATGATTGTTTGGACAATTTCTTGGAAATATGCACTAGTTCTTATTAAAATCTTATACAAGTATGGTAATTGGAAAAAGTTGAACACGCGTCCCCTTCCCACGTTCTTTGTTCTTGCTTATTTTTGTTTTCAAGCTACCCTGTAATGCTCTGCCTGGAGATGACACTGGTCACTGTATCTTCTAGTCGTCCGTGCTGCATTCACAGCCAAAGTCAACTGTTGGTACACCTGCATATATTGCACCGGAAGTTCTGCTAAAGAAAGAATATGATGGAAAGGTAACCGTTTTTCATTGCTTATTTTGATTATTGAAAGCTGATTTGTGCTTTGTTCTATTTGTTACGTGCTTCATTTAGCTATAGTGTCCTGACTTCAATTTTGGCTGCACATTAGTTCATGAAGCTCAACTTTTTCTACGTACGTAGCAGGAGATAAAACCTTTTAATATATCAAATTGCTAAAGCTGTTCCAGTGTGAAACTTCCTAGCATGCAATTAGAGTTTTTGTCTAGTAAACTGGCTTCCATCCTTAAGAGAATTACTGTGATGGACAACCCTACTCGGGGCATCTTGGAGATATACGAGAGGTGAAATGGAAGTTTTCCGGTTCTTTGTTGATTAATTTCAGTTCTTCTGATGTAAAACCGTTATCAGTATATATGAGGAATCCAATACATGATATTCTTCTTGAGAGTAAGGCTGGCTCTTTATACAAATTTTAATAGTTTGAAGTACTTCAACTTTCTTTGCACCTTCGAACGATTTTGGGGTAACAGTCTGCAAGAAAGACAATACATAGTTCCCCTAGCTCGGCTTAAGTTGTAGTTCTTGAACAACGACCAAGTTCTATTTTGACGCGCCTTTATGGTTATAGATTGCAGATGTGTGGTCTTGTGGAGTTACTTTGTATGTCATGCTTGTTGGCGCCTATCCTTTCGAGGATCCAGAGGAGCCCAAAAACTTCCGGAAGACAATACAGGTAACTTCTGTTAATTATAGTATGTCATAATTAGAGATCTCGAATTCCTTGTCTGAAAGATGTATGCTTTTTCTTGCAGAGAATTCTGAATGTCCAATACTCCATTCCTGATTATGTCCATATATCTCCAGAGTGCCGCCATCTGATCTCAAGGATTTTTGTTGCTGATCCTGCCAAGGTTTAAATACATTATAGCTTTCATTTTTGGATTTTTCGCTGTTCTGTTGATTGCGATTCAACCTATTTCTTTTAACATAACATTGATGTTACAGAGAATCACAATTCCGGAAATCAGGAACCACGAGTGGTTTCGGAAGAAGCTTCCAGCTGATCTAATGGATGATGATACTATGAACAACCAATTCGAGGAGCCAGACCAACCTATGCAAAGCATTGATGAAATCATGCAAATCATAGATGAGGCTACCATTCCAGCCGCCGGATCAAACAGTCTCAATCAGTATCTCACTGGTAGCTTAGATGTTGACGATGATATGGACGAAGATCTAGACAGTGATCCCGATCTTGATATTGATAGCAGCGGGGAAATTATATATGCGATGTGATGGATACGCGGATCATGTTCGAGTATGGGGAAAGAGCAACGTGCACTACATTTATCACTGGTCTCATCATATGATGCTGGATTGTGAAAGAGCAATGTGTAGTTGATTTTCCTGCTTGTTAAACATTTATGTTCTTCTCATCTCTCTTTCTTGTGCACTACATTTCAACATCTTCTTTGTACTGTACTGTAACAATCTAGACTGTCAGATCGTTCAATCCAACGAGATAGTTGTTTAAGAATAACAACACGAAGTTGATTGCAATTCTGTAAAAATTAGTTACTAATGTGAGAGTAGTCATAATAAAGAAAGACTGATATTCCATTTTCTCCCCTACGGTGGATTATAATTGCATTCACTGTCAAAAAAATATTTTACTATTAAAATTTTCTCACACAAATTATCGACTTTCACAAAGTCAAAGATAGAAAATCTCAAATAAAAAATTAATTCAGATTCCAATTAAATTTTGGCAATGTCATGCTGATCTCAAGAGGTGGTCCTTTGAATCTATGAGTTAAATTGGTCCATATTTTATTTTTCAATTAAAGAGACTTAGCCTCTGGTGCTGCACAAGTGCAAAAACAATTGTTAGTCGGGTAGACAATGCCGAAACGGCCTAACGTCGGAGCTGTTGATGCACATAGACAAACCTTGACTCCCAACATTTAATCATTTATAGGCACTTAGCCTTGATTTTTCTCCCTCAGACAGGGGCAAACCTCCCCGAAAATATTAAAAGTTGAGTTTGGTTGGGGTGGGGAGGTAAGGGGAGGGGAGAGGGAACGAATCAAAACAACAAAGGGCTTAAAAACAGTACGGCTAAGGATGCCTAATCCACAACACAAGTGATAGTTTTTTTTTAATAGTACTATGGAACGAACGTTTTCAGCTGTCTAATTTTTAATTCGACGGCTAACCAGTATTTCGTACGGGTCAGTTGGGTATGAAGCCGTGGATTGTCCCACAACCATCTCACATGGGTTGGGATATGGTCTACTTGCAAGTAAGACCCGCCCCAACTCATATAAGAGAAGTGTGGGGTCAATCCCATAATAACGGCTCTACTTATTTTTCATTCCGCATATTGCGGAATAACACATGTTCACCATCAGAGACGTACCGTTTAAGAGGTGATCCGAACATGGTCAAACCGGGTCTCAACCCAATATAAGAATAATTCAATTTCCAAATTGGTTTTTGGAGTAAAACAATTTTCCCGGCAGCGTAACCGCCAAGAGTTGTACTTTTTAAACTCTCACACACACACACACACAGAGAAGAGTTCCGAGTTCCGATCACCACCGCGGATGTTTCACGGCGGCTATGTTAACTTCTTAATTTGGAAAGGAGATTTAAACAGCTGAAACTTTTCAATTTGGAAATTTCATTAGTTCAACAACGTTTCCAAATTCCACACAAGTAATTGATTCATCTGATTCGTAATTCAACATTGGAATTTCAAGGTAAGGGAGAAGATTCCATGATGGATAATAAGTACAATGAGGAAGCTGCAGAAATTCTTGCTAACGAGGCTCTGGTATTCACATTCTTTTTTGGGATTCAAAACTTTTGATTACCAGTGTAAAATTATAGCTAATCGAACTTAATTGTTGTTTTTTTCTCCGTAGAAATTGTCAATTACTGAAGCTGTGATGATATATGAGCAACTTTTAGCTCTATTTCCTACTGCGGTGAGAGATCAGAGACCAAGTTTTCTTGAATATAGACTTTCTGAATTGTAGATTCAATGATACTATCTCCATTCCATAATATAAGTCGTTTAAGACGTAACGAAAATTGATGAAGCAAAAAAAAAACAAGTATTTTGTTTGTCAAAATATCAATATTACACTCTTAAATAGGACTTGTATACCACTAATTCTATTTAAGAGAGTCATACTTATATTTGAACTAACAAATAACTTGCTTTTTGCTTCCTTAATTTTTGCTATATGTCCTAAACGACTCATATTATGGAATGGAGGGAGTAATTTTGATGCAATTTTGATTCTAGGCAAAATACTGGAAGCAATATATTGAAGCACATATGGCTGTAAATAATGATGATGCAGTAAGACAAATTTTTAGTCGCTGCTTGTTGAACTGTTTGAATATTCCTCTATGGTAATAATTTTTTATCCTTTTTTTTTAAAATATACTTCGGGTGATTGACCCTTTTGGTTTATTGTTATGCGTGATTCTTTTCAATTGTTGAAGAAAGTTGTCATCATTTTATGAAAACCATAATTAAGAACAAAGAATTCACATTATGGGGAGTTATGCATTAACCTGCTCTTATAGGATTAGAGAAACATGGTCCCTGTTATCTAATGTTTGTATAATAATTTTCTTCACAATAATTTCCTTTAATTAGTTCTGCTTCAAGTTTCCCCATTCCTTTGATCATCTGCTGAAGTTTGTCCATGGCAATACTGGTATTGCAGGCGCTGTTATATCCTGTTTATCAGGAAAGTAAATGATAAGAAGGGGTTGGAAGGTCAGGAAGAGACTAGAAAGGCTTATGATTTCATGCTTAACTACATTGGTATGCTTACTATATTTGATCCCGAGACCTAGTTGGTCCAATCCTCTTCGCACCTTGTAATATATTTACTAGCTCGATATTGTATATCAGTAGATATTGTGCTAGAAATAAAGTGCCCATGAATGCTTAAACTGAAACCAGTTATTTGTGGGCATTAGGTGTCTTTATATTAGGTTTACATATGTACTAAACTTCAATATGCAACTGTTCATCCGTGTAAAAAGTATTTAACTAGAGCCATGTGGTAACAGGAGCAGACATCGGATCGGGTCCTGTGTGGATGGAGTACATTGCATTTCTGAAGTCCTTACCGGTTAGAAAATGCTTCCTCCTGTACTTGTATAGCATTGTCTTAACTTTTTCACTCCTGTTTGGTCTTTTATCCGTCTCATAAAATTTTGCTGCAGGCTCAAACATCACCAGAAGAAACACAGCGGATGACTGTTGTTAGAAAAGCATATCAGAGAGCTATTGTTACACCTACCCATCATATTGAGCAACTTTGGAGGGACTACGAAAATTTTGAAAACTCAGCTAGTCGTCCCCTGGTAATTTTCTGCTCCTAATTGTAGAATGTGGGCACTTAATCTTTGACTAATATAACACGTATTGACTATGAACTTGCAGCATAATTCCATTTGATTTCGTTGCGTAGAACAACTTGTATTTTGAATCTAATTTGTGAAAAGATCGCATATAGTTTAAGTTTTTTATTTGTCTGAAAACTAATTCACTGAATGTGCGTATCTATTAATCAAGTATAGAGACTAAAAGAATATTGAAACTCACGAAATGCACTTCTATGCTTTTGCATGATATCGTACAATGTTCTGTGCGAAAAGTTGTCATGTCATTATATTTTATTCTACAGGCAAAAGGATTGGTATCTGAATATCAACCAAAATATAATAGTGCAAGAGCAGTGTACAGGGAGAGTAAAAAGTATATAGATGAAATTGATTGGAATATGCTTGCGGTGCCACCATCTGGTTCTACCAAGGTAATCTCCTGGTTTAGTTATGTGTTTGCGTAATCCCTTCCCTACTTATATACACTGTGGTGCACCTTTTCAGCATCTAGTAAGACATCTGTTCTTCTCTAATTGGGTTACCAAAATTATGAGTAAAGGTCCTGCTCAATATCTTAATCTTTCTTTTACAGGAAGAAACACAGTGGACGGCATGGAAGAGGTTTTTAGCATTCGAAAAGTAAGAAATTATGATGTTACAATTGGCTTCACATGTTTATCAGTTTATCTTAAATGGATATTTACTTAGCTATGAAAGCAGTCTACAGCAAAATTAAGATTTAAGATGGTGTGTTTAAAGTTTGTAAAACTAAAACCGGAAGCTTGAGCCAGATGCGAGTCTGAATACTAATCAGTATGCAGTTAGTGTACGCTAAAGTTCTAGTTTGAACTAACTTAAAGTAATTACTTATTACCTTCTATTTCAGAGGAAACCCACAAAGGATAGATAGTGCCTCTGCTAATAAGCGAATCACATTCACATATGAGCAGGTATTGAAATAAAAACTTTTTGCATAGTCTACTGTTTTGTTTCACAACTAGAATGTGGGTTGCTAACTCTATGCATGCTGTATTTGTTAGTGCCTCATGTATTTATACCATTATCCTGATATATGGTATGAGTATGCCACATGGCATGCAAAAAATGGTTCGGTAGACTCTGCAATCAAAATTTTCCATAGAGCTTTGAAAGCTCTTCCAGGTATTATTCAACTCTATTGGCTTTCAGCCTTAAGTTTCTTTCTTCTTATTCCTCATTTCCTCTTTATTCTGTAAGCATTTGTTAGTGCATTTGTCTTCCTATATTTCATAATGTGGAATGGATGGCTCCTTTGTGAAATGCAGTATACTCATTCATTCCGTATTTGACATTGTTCTGCTGCCATAATTTCTATTTGGATTAAATTGCTTATTCATTTTCGTGTACAGCTTCAGAGATGCTACAATATGCCTATGCAGAGTTGGAAGAGTCCCGTGGATCAATTCAGGTTTCTGTCTTTCGTGATACATGCTTTTCATGACACAAATTTTTTAGTCCATTCCCCGCCCATACCTCCAATCATTGGGGACTTAATGAGTTATGTTATTGTTGTATTGTTGCATCTTCTTAACGCACTATTTCCTGATGCAGGCTGCAAAAAAGGTATATGAATGTCTTCTAAGGGATGACGACAATGCTACAGCACTTTCACACATTCAGGTATAGTACAGTTTCTTTTATGGATGTTTCCTCAATTGAGAAGTCGTCTTTAGAGAATATTGGCTATTATCTACAAGCTTAACATTTTCTACTTACAATTTCTTTTTCTTTTTTATATTTTTTTTTGCTGTTCAATATTACAGTTTATTCGCTTTCTAAGAAGGACGGAGGGTGTAGAAGCAGCTCGCAAATACTTCATGGATGCACGCAAGTCCCCGAGTTGCACATACCATGTTTATGTTGCTTATGCAATGATGGCATTTTGTCTTGATAAGGATGCAAAGGTAATTTGTAATATGTATTACTAGTTTCGATATTATGTGCTTTTCTATAGTATTCAACTGTAAATAACCTTAAATTTAGTTGTTATCTTATAATTCTGCGCATCTTGTAGTTTGCACACAATGTTTTTGAAGCTGGGCTGAAGCGTTTCATGCACGAGCCTTCATACATTCTTGAGTAAGCCCTCTCCTCACCTCTTAATTGCGCAATTAGTTGTACTGTTGTAGTATGTTTCTTGCAAGTTTTGACACCCTACTCTGATAATAGTCATTGGGAAAGACCTGTTTATATTACAAAGTTCCTGAAGTCGCACCATGCTAAAAGTTTGGTGAATATTCAATTATTGGATGAAGAAAGAGAAGTAAAGAGTACACTCATGTGTCATTTCCATATGCTGATCTGATGTTGCAGATATGTAGATTTCCTATCTCGTTTGAATGATGACAGAAATATCCGGGCTTTATTTGAGCGAGCATTAAGCACGCTGCCACCTGAAGAATCTGTCGAGGTGAGATGTGCGGTTCCACGTGTTTAGAATGTTGTACTTCATTTGACTTTGGATTGTAAATTATAGTTAGTGGCCTTCTTGGGCTTCTTATCTAATCAAAGAAGACGTGCATTCTTTTTTGTAGATATGGAAAAGATTTACTGAATTCGAACAAACCTATGGTGATCTTGCCAGCATGTTAAAGGTAATTCTGTTGTGATACAATTCTATTGCAAATAGGAAAGAAAAAGTTTAATGTAATTCTCTATTTACTGCATTTAATGTGAGGTTTGAAAACCATATTTTGGAATATTCATACTTATAGTTGTTTTTACCATAAAGTCTTAGTTGTTTGTTTCATCAGAGAAACATTTTTTCTTTATTGTATTTATTTTCTTGCGTCTCATATACCTTCATATGTTTGTCATAACCTCAGTGTTATTTCGTTCAATCAGGTTGAACAACGAAGGAAAGAGGCTCTTTCTAGAACTGGTGATGATGGGGAATCAACGCTAGAGAGTTCATTGCAAGATGTTGTATCACGTTATAGTTTCATGGACCTGTGGCCTTGCTCTTCCAAGGATCTGGATCATTTGGCTAGGCAAGAGGTAAATTCAAGATTGGCTATTTTTTATATTCCCTATCATCTTATGATCCCCACATCTCATAATAAAGTCGAACTACCACATTTTTTCGTTTAAGAAAATAAAAATAAAAATTAAGTGTATCCATTCATGTGCTACCTTTTTCTCGTAGTGGCTTACGATAAACATGAATAAGAAGATGGAGAAACCAGCTCTTGCAAATGGAATAGGCTCAGCAGGTACTATTATCATATTGAAAAGAGGGCTGCTATCAGGATATAACTGCCCACATTTCATTGCATTGAATATTTTCTTTCTAGTGCAGATAAGAATTCTTCAGTAGTGCTTATTAATTCAAGTTCTGCTAAAGTTGTTTATCCGGATACTTCAAGAATGGTCATTTACGACCCAAGGCAAAAGATTGGTATTCTCTGGATTGCTGCACCTACTCTGTTTGTGTTTCCTGACCTTAAATTTACTCTCGGATTTTAATTTGTGGGAAGTATAATGCACTCTATATCTTCCAAGGCATTTGGGGCATTTTTGGTGTTTTCTTGGATTTCACTGGTTATTTTGCCTTCTCAACTACCGATCCTCTGATTTTACTGATCATTTTAGGTGGTGCTGGCCCTGTACAGCCCGGTACAAGCATTCTGCCTACGAATGTTTCAGGCGGAGCAGGAGCACCTAACGTACTCGATGATATTTTGAAAACCTTACCACCTGCTTTAGCAGCATTTCTAGCAAATCTTCCAGCTGTTGAGGGTAATAAACAGTTTCTTCTTGTTTGATAAGCAACTTCTGTTTGATCTACTTTTTCATTTGGTAATATGATTTGTCAGACTCAAATGTCCTACTTTCTTGAGTTGCCCGACGATTTGCATTCTTAACATATCTAAAACTGTTTATATCTATTGGGCCAGTTAAAGCAAAGAACAATATTCAAAATTCTTGATTGTTTGATTGATCTGTTTTTTACAGCAATTGTTTTTCGATGTTATGCCAAGTTTTCTAATAGTTGATTGTGATATTGCTAGGTCCATCCCCGGATGTTGATTTCGTGATATCTGTCTGTCTTCAAAGCAACATCCCTGTGCCAACTGGGAAATCCATGGCTCCTACACAACAACAGGCTGGTCCTGCTCCGAGCACGAGTGGCATCTCTGGTTCAGCAAGACTAAAATCAACTAGAGACGGACACATTGGAAAGAGGAAAGGCTTAGAGAGTACGTAACAACTATTAAGCCTTTTGTTCAGTATTTCATTTCAGAACCAAAAGCAAGACTTCAGAATTGGGACCCACATCTCCTATCGCAAATGTTTACACGATTTTCATATTCTTTCTTGTGTGTAGGACAAGATGACGATGATAGGTCGACAGTGCAAAGCCAACCTCTCCCTAGAGATGTTTTCAAATTACGCCAATTACAGAAGAATCGCGGATCTGCTTCTGCTTCACACACCACCGGATCAGCATCATATGGAAGTGCATTTTCCGGGGAACTGTCTGGAAGCACTGGCTAATGTATTTATGTTCTTTTCCATTCTGTAATGTATAAATCTGTAACATTAGCCATTTTTTCGGGTTTTGAGGGAAAGCTGCTGGGGATGGTGTAAGATAGGATATTCTTACTGACTTTCCCTTAAAGATGGGCAAGCATGAAAACAAATAAGCTCATTATTGTTCTTAATAATTTTATATAAAGATTTGTATTCTTGCAAATCAGTTTCCATTTTCCTTTAACATTTTAATTCTGTTGTGAAATTGTACATCTACTTATTTTGTATAGAAAAATTAACATTTAAATTTCAGATGGACAGAGTATTGGTTAAAGCAGGTCAATTATTCGACAAACCCCAAATCGTTTAATATGTAGAATTGAATATCCGCAATTAACTCATTCAAACTCATCATAGTTGGTAGGGCTGATAATATGAACAAAGATTTTAATGGCAAAGAAACGACTCCACGAAGAAGACGACTGAGATTACAATAATAAAGGGTAAACCTGGGGAAGAAGAGGGAGGATGCTGGAGATTGCAGAAAGATATAACTACTCCACTCTGCAAAAACTAATGTTTCCGCCTTTTTCTCTGCGACTTTACTATAAAAATGACTGGTTTTCCAGCGTGTATTGTAACCATTTCACCGAGGTTTAGAACAAAGCGCCTGAATGATTTTAGCTACTCCAGGAAGAAGCAAAATCCCCTGCCACACCTTTGTCGGTTGGCTGAACTGTGTTCTTCAGTCAGTATTCACAAAAGTAATAATCATTTCTGGGATCTGGAAATAACATACACAATCTCTCGGGAATATAGGATGGTCGAACTTACAAAATAAAATGAAAATTTTATAGAAGCACATTTTGGGAGATCAGATGTTTGTACCTGTCGGGTAGTTTTCCAAAATACTAAAGCTTCTATTCTTCTCCACCCGCAACCATAGAATCAGCACTGGTGGTTTCTGCTGTCTTCTTAGGTCTTTTATACCACAAAAATGCAAACCACAGAGTCCTCAACAATGCCCCATTCGCTAAATGTGGAATGATAAGGCGTCCCCAGTATGGATAATACGGGCCTGGCAATTTGAACAAAGTAAAGAAGATCCCAATGGCGATCAGATGCCAAGGCACTGCTGCATTCTGAAATACACAGGATGATAGTTAACAATCGAATTTGGATTCAATTTCATTCGGTTTTACCAGTTCATGAGGAAACGTACTGCCAACAAAATAGCACAAACATTTTTGACAATAAATGGGCAATGTCTGTCAAGTCGTAAACAGAAAGGGAGCTAACAATTTACTCCCATTGATGTGAAACTGAAAGTTTTCTGCTTCTCATATTCTCCAATCAATCCTACTCTAGTCAAGAAAGCCAAAACCTTATATTAGTCCCAGGAACATGAAAATGCCATTCAACTCGAGTCAAGCAAGTCAAAATGTCCTATTCCGAGATCAGCCAAATACGCTAACATATACGAAAACTTGGAAAGTAGCATGTCCTCATGCATTAGTTAGTTTATTTTCCAGATAATAAAGAAAACATTAAATCCATCCAAAAAGCAAGATACTGGTGATACGGAAAGAGCTGCCAAAAACATAAAATCAACACAAATCACCTCCAGAGGTGCCTACTATCTTAATTGTCTCCCATTTCTACAACTGCAAAAACGCTAGTGACCCATTCACATAATATCCAATATGCTGATACGCAAATAAATGTTACCTTCAGGCTTGGAGATGATTCAAATGCTGCTGTTATCAAGACTCCAGCTACAGCAGCTCCGACAAGGAATTGGAATGGGACTAAAATTAACTTCCTTTCATGTGCACAGTACGACATCTCGCTAATGGAAGAAACAATAAATACAGGTAAAGACAAATATTTGATAACTGCCAAGACGAGATCAAGTATAAGCTGAATGAAATTCTCAAAAGCTCTCTCCCAGGGGAAGCTCTTGACAGGTTGAGGAGAAGCATTCCATAGTCTTTTTGCCTTCTCCATAATAAGATGGTCAAAATTGAACTTGGCAGGTTCATCCGATTTTCCGGCAGTCATATTCATTACACATGAAATGTTGGGCCTGGTAGTTTTACAAATACCATTGAAACTGCTGAACGCGTAGTTTTGTAGCTTGGTGCATGAGGATGAAACCTGTACCAGGGGAAACAATTTTATCATATAAAAAGACCACAAATTTATAACAAAACTAGCATAGTGGAGAGTTTCCTCTTCTCACTCCTCTTTCTATTACTACCTTGATTTCATAATATAAGTCGTTCTGGACATGTTAGCAAAAATTAAGGAAGCAAAAAACAAAATGATGAGGAATCATATACCGATGCTTCAAGGAATAATGGGGTTTGGATAATGTACAAAAGGAGATTTAGGACTCAAGCTCTATCATCACATCACTCATTTTGGAGACCCAGAGACTCTACGCAATGGGAACTATCCAACATGATGAGGAATCATATACCGATGCTTCAAGGAATAATAGGGTTTGGATAATGTCCAAAAGGAGATTTAGGACTCAAGCTCTATCATCACATCACTCATTTTGGAGACCCAGAGACTCTACGCAATGGGAACTATCCAACCTGACTCTACGCAAGGGGAATGATTTAATTGTCATTTCTTTGGGTTCCCTTGTGTGGGTCTTATACTCCCCTCACGGGGCACCCGCTCAACGGGCTTCTACTACTCCCCTTACGGGGCACCGCTCAGCCGGGCTTCTACTCCTCCTCCTCTGGTGAGGTCCAATAAATAATTGTAATAGAAAAAAAAAATATACCGATGCTTCAAGGAATAATGGGGTTTGGATAATGTCCAAAAGGAGATTTAGGACTCAAGCTCTATCATCACATCACTCATTTTGGAGACCCAGAGACTCTACGCAATGGGAACTATCCAACATGATGAGGAATCATATACCGATGCTTCAAGGAATAATGGGGTTTGGATAATGTCCAAAAGGAGATTTAGGACTCAAGCTCTATCATCACATCACTCATTTTGGAGACCCAAAGACTCTACGCAAGGGGAACTAAGCAGGAATGAACTAAACTGAGATTAAAGATGCATCTTCAATCAAAACCCACAACAATAGTCTATCAAAATTCAATCTTTTAAGGAACCATTTTCCACATTCCACACTATATAAACTAGAAAAACATAATTCAACAGTTTATTCAGCCTAATATCTTTGAAGTTACATTATTATTAACCTATTTTTTCCCAGGGAAAGAACGAAGAAAGCCGTACCTTGAAGTACAAAGCATGGGAAGCAGTAGAATTGAATCGGAGAGGCATCATAGGATGATGATGTTAGATGAGCGGAGGTGACAATGAACACCGCTCTATTTACGAAGAAACGCCATGAAAATCAAGTTTATGTCCAAGAAGATAAGCTTACAACGATGCCTCTTTTACTAATTTTGGTCCCAAATGAAAAAATAAATAAACAATTAAAAACAAGTCCAGAAAATTAATTGATTAGAATGACCTAATTTTCAAGCAGTACTTTTCTCAGAAAATTAAAAAAAAAGTATTTTTTTCTAAAGGTAATATGTCTTTTTTTTTATTATAGGCGATTTTTAACGGTTAGCTTAACTAATTTAGTTGAAATCTGATTTGCGACACTTTAATCGACTTAGCAAAACATCCATCCAATATACATCTAAATTTCAATCTTTTTGGTAAAAACGATAATAGAACATAATTTCAATCCATGTATACATCTTGCATTTTCTTTTTTTCCTGTTTCCGGGAGAAATAGCTTTTTTGTTGCCAAGTACAAAAAAAAAATCTTGAACTTTTGATATATACCGTAACTTTTTACTATTTTTTTTTTTTAGACGGGTTTTAGTTGACCGCGGTTAAGTCAACGTCGACCAAGGTTAAGTCAACGTTGACCGAAACGCGTCATATTTGCTTAAATGTTTTATTTGCTTTTATTATTTGCTAAGTGTTATAACATGTTTTAGGGACTTGTATAACATTAAGATAAGATAAAGGGACCTTTGGTGATTTTTAGAAAGTAGTGGGGAGTTGAGAAAGTAGTGGGGAAGAAGTTAGAGGTGGTTTACAGACTTGTAGGCTGTCATTTTCGAAATGCATTCGATTCTAAGTCTCGAAAGAGAAAAAAAAAGAGAGCAGATTTCTGGCAGCTTGAGTAGGCTGTGGGAGAATACACTTTTGAGATAGCAAATGGTGTCGGTTTTCAGCGATTCTTAGTGCGGTTCGAAGTGGACCGATAGATATACGCTTGGGATTCGACGGAGTAGCATTTGGAATTCTGGATTTCTAGTTATAGGATTTGGAAGTCAGTTCTAAATCTCAGAAATGCAAGAAAAACAGATTCTGGGCAGCCTGCGTGCACTGCACTAGAAACGTCATAAAGGTAAATCTAGAACTCCAAATCCTCTGATTCTTTTTTATTTAGAAACTAGACTTATAGGGCTACGATTTGACTAGAGGGTTTAGGATTTTAACTTTCAGATTTTCCTGTGTACGTCTTTCAATTAGGAACACGAACCAGATTTTCTGGATTTTTACAAGTTAAGAACATAACGGTGATAAGGTAAGGACCCTTCAACTTTGAGTATTTCCAAAGCTTTCATATACTGATTTTTTTACAGATTATGAATGAAAAATGAATGAAAAATGGTTTTATCATGTTTTTCTTGCATAAAAGTGGATGAAGCAATATTTAATGTGAATGTATGAATTGTATGATGTTTAATTGCGCATGTCTATGATAACATGAATACTTGTTGTTTTATGATTGTAAGCATAAGGGAACATCCCATTAGGGACATTGACTAAGAAATGATCCAATATGTTTATGTTATGCTTATGTTATGTTATGGATTTCATGAAGAGTCAATGTACCTAATTTGGGATAAGATGTAGCATGTAGAGTTGTATTATATGATAAGTACGTAGATAAGATGTTGGGAGAGGCCCAAACATCAAGTCATGATGTACGATGTCACGAAACGAGTATACAACGATATATGATGTTTGCATTTGATATTTGACGTGAGCGGTTTTACGAGGAAATGGAAGTCGTTTTCTAACGGTTTTTCGAGTTTTGGAGTTGTTTAGTTTGTCTCGTAGTAAGGGTGTAGACGACGGCCATCGTCCCAGTACTCGAGCTAGTGAGAAGCTAGGCATTCCCACGTATACGTTAGGCTAGAACTTTCACTTCCTAGCGGCCTCGCAGTAGAGGGGTAAGAATGGCGGGTGCGCAACCGTCATTCCTAAAGCTGTCGAGGTAGCTAGAAGGTTGAGTCGCATGTATTTATGATTTCTCAGGTGGAGGGGTAAGAGTGTAGGGTCGTTGTATGGGCGGCGATTCTGCACTCCCAATATTATAAGAAATCAGAAGTATTTTGTATACCATGATTTTACTGCTTTATTGGTGATTATGTTTTTAAAGTTATGAAATGTTTTCGGGATGCATAAATTGTTTTAATTAAGTGTCTATATATTTCTTCATCCCAAGGTTGAAGGGATCTTACTGAGCAATAGTTGGTTTTACTCACCCTTATCCACCTTTCATTTTCGGATGAGCGGGATGTTAGCTACGAAAGAGTACGTGGGGGACGACGTATTCGAGTATCGAGGAGAGGACACTTTATAGACGCTCTAGCTCACTTTACTTTTTTAAATTAGATAAGTGTGATGAACTTTGAAGTATGTTTAAGTTGTATCATTTCATTTTAAGTTATGAAGTACCCTTCTAAGTTAAGTTTTATATATATACTATTTGAGGTTTTATTTCTTAGCATGTTTTATAGCTTCGTTGATGCGTTTATGAGTTTTATGTTATGGGTTACGTGTTCCGTTTGGCAACGAACGCTGCTAGTCATTTCCCGGTTACGGGCGTGACAATATATATATATATATATATATATATATATATATATATATATATATATATATATATATATATATATATATTAAAAGAATCTAAGATTAAAGAGAGGTTCTTTTTACAAGAATTTATTGCACACTTTGATCTTTCCAATTTTCTAACTATTTCAAAATTCCAACTTAATTAAACAAGATTTCCAGCTTCCAAACAATTTATAGAAATATTCAAGAGATCAAAATTTGATTCCAATGGAAAATTATTCTGAAATAATTTGCAAGAAAGTGGTTTCTTGATGCTTCTTGTACTACATATTTTGAAGTGAAGCAGCTCAAGCATATATCCAGCTAGCATTGTCTGAACTGGTTTGCATTTTTTTTTCAGGACAGGAACAATAGTAACAACTGCTGGGCTACTGCCTTCTTTAATTCCCTACAAAGACAATAAAAATGCAAGTTGGAGAAGCCCTTAAATTGGTTTGCTGACCTACAATCATACAGCGCGGTAAAATCAAGACGCGAAGGAGGGTTGTTCATGTTTTGGTGGCACTTGCATAGACGAAGCCAAGACTTTTAGGTTGGGGGCGAAAAACTGCAACAGTATGCCGAACTACATATAAAAACTGCAAAATAAACGTTTGGGGTGGGGGGCAATTTGATCAAATATTCTGAACTACATATCAAATTTACTATATCTAATAGGATTTTTAAAAATCTCGGGGCACCCTATCTTCGTCCCTGGGCACTTACATGTTCAAGGAAACAAAGGCATGTATTGGAGGCCAATGTTCTCTGGAATTCCCATCATTAGGTTGAGGTTCTGCAAGGCCTGACCGGAAGCTCCCTTCACAAGATTATCAATCTGCAACAGGTATCTTATACTATTCAGATGGCAATAGATAAATAAATTTCATAAATTTGTTGAAGATGATACCAAACTTACAACAGATATAATTATTGCTCGTCCAGGGATTCGGTCTGGAAATACATTCATAAGGCAATAATTTGATCCACGGACATGTCGAGTGTGTGGGACATCTTTATTTTTCAACAGAACCACAAATTCTTCATTCTGGATAAATTCAAAGTACAAATAGTATTATAGTTAATCCAATCATCAGTGAGGTAGTCGAACAAAAACGGGAAGCTTTGCAGGTTGCAATGTAATAGGATTGAAGGGTACGGACCTCGTAAAAGCTTTTTAAATGCTGATATAAATCCTCGGTTGATACCCCGGGAGCCATTTCCACATATATGGTAGATTGCATACCACGGCTCTACAACAATACGGCGGGTAGTTTGTAACAGTTGGTATGTTAAAATCTCTATAGATATCTACTTCAACCTTACCATTGGCATCAAATGTGGAGTGAAGCTAACAGTCACTTTTGAATTCACTGCTTCCGATAATCCTTGCTCAATTTCAGGAACTGGTAATTGCCAATTAGAAACCATATGAAAAACTTTGTCGTGCATATGCTTCGAGATTTCGAACTGGGAAGTTCTGAATTTGATAACTAGATTACTAAGAATTGTGTGTTATTTGAAACTATGAAAGATTACTCACCGTGACGATGTCTAGTGATGCCATAAGAGTGTATTCCCTCTGCTATTTCAGTGTACAAATTTGCCTCCTTTGCACCCCGTCCTGCGTATCAAGCCAAGCATCAGAATTTTATCCCAGAACTACTGCAAATAGAAAAACATGTTGTGTTCAAAAGAAAAGACGAGCAAAATAGTTCAAACCAGCTCCACTGACTCCAGATTTCGAGTCGATAATAATATTTTTCGATTCAATGAGATTGGCCTGCAATCAAAGAATAGCAGCAGTAAGTAACTTAAAATTGAAAAAATAACAAAGACAAGTAAATTTGTTCATGTTTTTAGCAGCAAAATTCACTGATATCGTTCAAAACAAGACTAAGCTATCGTCATTTATCCCAAATGTGATCATTTTAGATTTGCAACTCTTTCGAGTATTAATTTCTTCCTATCAAGACTGAATGCAAGTTTAAAATGTCCCAAAAGGTTTCCAGGAACAAACAAACCTTTAACAAGGGAACAAGAGGAAGTTGAATAGATGTTGGATAACAGCCAGGATTCGCTACTAGACGTGCATCTTGAATTTCTTGTCGATAAATCTCAGTCAAACCATATACAGCTTCTTTCTGCATTAAAAAAAAATGCAACATGAGGGAAAGAAAACAATTAATAGCACCTGAACCAGAGGTTCAAATGCTACAAATATTATTTGATGATGTATTAGAATTCTAAAGGATTGAAACCAAAGCCGAGAAAAATCCAACCTGCAAATCTATAGCCTGGTGAGGCTGACCATACCATTCCTCGTATTCACCAACATCTCGAAGCCGGAAGTCCTACAAAAGCATTTTAATATGTTGCTATGGATAAGCACAAAAGATGAGCAGAAGGACCCAAAGGATGCATGGCGGCGAAACCATAAAATCATTGCAGTATACAACAACAACAACAACCAAGCCTTAATCCCAAAAGATTGGGGTCGGCCAGTGAGTATTGAGGACTTTAGTCCGTGACACTTATTGCCGGTCCCAAGCCCGGATAAAGGAGGAGGGTTGCGGTAGGTCTCGTGACAACCAGCGTAAAACTCAGTCACATCTTATGACGTGAACCAAAATCATTGCAGTATCTCAAAAAAAAATATATGACTTCAAAAGCATACCGCAGAGAGATCAACAACTTTTAACCTGTTGGAAAGACTCTTAATAATCTCCTGCCAAAGTAAATGAATGGTAATTGAGTATGCATAAAACAAATCCACAGATTCTGAGATCATAAATAGAGAAAAAATGGCCAAATATCAGAAGACCTGAGTGGTTCCATGCGGCAAGCAACAAAATACAGCATCGACATTAGAAAAATCGGCATCTTTCACAGCAACCATATCGGGCAAATCCTACAAGAATATTTTAGGATTTTCCAAAATATTACAATATCGCATAGTAGTTAAAAACAAAAACACAAGTCAAAAGTTAAAAACAAAGACTCGTACTTGTGTCACCAAGTGAGGAAATACAGATCCAATCGATTGTCCCGCTTTTCTATCTGCAGTCATCACAGTAATCTTGAAGTATGGATGATTTGCCAGGAGTCTAACAATCTGCCAGAAGACAAAAGTATAGTTGCATATATTATCAGGATAGAATCCACAAGCGCAGAAATATTTCACAAGAGTCGAAAATACAAAGGGATTATTGCTATAAGCTTGTTCCCTCGAAAATATGCAGCATAATTCTTTATACTTCCAATCACAAGAGGCCATTTCTCCAAAATCAGATACATGGAGTTGCCTCTGTGACCATCAATATTTACTTGCAGAAACCATAATGACAATAACTACTAATAACAACAAGAACAACAAAGATAACCAGCCCTAGACTAATACAAGGGGAGCAGGGGGTTGCCGCCTTCTGATTTACATGTATTGATTTTCTAGACTTTCAGTCATTTTTTCTCTAAGTATGCCCCCTCAATATTCCCTCCATTCCATAATATAAGTTGTTTAGGACATGTAGCGAATATTAAGAAAGCAGTATTTTTTTAATCAAGATATCAATATTACTCTTTTAAATAGAATTGGTGATCTATAAGTCTCATTTAAGAGAGTAATATTGATATTCTGACTAACAAAGTATATTGCTTTTTGCTTCCTTAATTTTCGCTACATGTCATATTGCTTAACTCCTTCATAGATTCACGCCCCTCAATGTTCTAGTTCCGTCTATGTAACATGTAACACCCATAGTAAAGCCACTAAATGGAAACCAAGAAATTTTTAGCAAAAGCATAAAACCAAGTGTTGGGGAAAAAAAGAATTCAGACTTCAGAACCAGTGTAACCACTAGCTCCAAGTACGCCAATTCGAAATTTTTCTGACTTTTGAACTTTAATTTCAGCAGACTCCATTGAAGGAGCCATTGAAGCTCTAATACAAAGTTTCCCAAGCTTTGAACTTTTCCTTCCATCCTGCAATAAACCCACAACTTATTACACTGTAAAAATCTTGAAAACACTGTACTTTGCAATTTTTTGCCCAAAAGAAAGAAACCCAGAAAGAAAAAGACATTTCTTGATCATTTTTCATGGATAAAAAAGGAAAATGGAAACAATCTGCCAACCTGAAGCTTCCAAATGCAAGCTCGATCGAAGCAACTAGAGCTGAAAGAAGCCAAGGAAGTCATTTTTATTATGTGAATTTGCGAAAAATCAAAATCAAAATCGAGAAAGATAGAAGAAGAACTTCAATGGCATCAGCACATTTCAATCAATTTATGCGTCCCAGCGTAGACACATGAGGAAAAGGAGAGCTCCTAGGCGAGGGTAAAAGTAACTGCGGTTAAAAAAATCCAACCCGAAATAGACTTGACCCGAGTTACTGCTCTACTCGTTTGGGCCCACGTGATTGACTATTAACCTGACTAAATCGATTGACATATATGCGAAATGAATTTGATAATGTAATATGAATTTTGTGGGATGAATCAGACGACCAATACTCGGAGATCAAAAGTAAACTCAGCTGAGTTGAGCTCATTTATCTACTACATACACTTATTATACTTTTAACTGAGGGTGGCGAGTGCATAAGTTGACCCAAACAAAAAAGTGATTGGCGGTACTTAAACAAAGTTTCGAATTCGAGTCTAATATATTACAACACACTTAAAAGTTAATATTTATTAGGAATTGGAGCTCCTTCTCCTTAAAAAAATTAAAACAGATCAAAATAATTATAAATTATAAAACAAGTGCGAATTCAGACATTCTCTCAAACTTTTTTTTTGAGGTGGCCACTCTAGCCACACAATGGCACAAACTATAAATAATCTTCAGAAGTTCTCAATAATCTGAACCATCACTGGAAGTAAGGAATTACAACAATCTTATTAGACGAATTCAAATTGACAAAATAACTAAATGAAAATAAAAATTAGGAAACAGTGAAAATATGCAGTAAAAATACATTTTCATTGATTTCAGTCTTGTACAAGTGGTAAATTTGCCTTGCAAGTAATATACATACATACATACATACACGTATGATATGTAACCTATCTACAAAATACATCTAAGCCAAAAGGCTTGCATTGTAATGTGACTATGTATCAGCTGCAACAATCTTTTTTTATCGATCAAAAGGCGAAAGAAATGGAGAATGAGAGTAGTGATCTGCCCTTGAGCGCAATGGTGACGTTTCTGGCAAAAGTTCAGACAATCTGATTCTTTCATTGTTCATTCTATTCTGAAAAAAAGGAGAAACAGATAACATCTTAGATTATTATGTTTCAAGAAAATAAAAGTTTTGTTAGCCTTAATCTGTTCGGAGTTTACCTTCAATTCGACAGCTTGTAATTCTCTTTCTAGTGTGCTGATTCTGTTCTTGAGCTGCTTGAGTGCTTCTTCAGCTACCGATGGACTTATCTCAGACGTTGGCTTTGTTATACCGGCAGTCTGAATTTATATCGAAAAGCATAATAAGGATATAGATGGTTATAAAACTTTTACTGAAATAGGTTAAAAGTATAGAAAAGTCCTTCAACTAACCTTTAGTATGCTTGTACACAAGCTGACTAACTCCTGTGCTAATTGCAACCTTTCCGTTTCGGTTTCCTACAATATATTAATCAAGAGAGAAAAATCAACTTCATTGTTATTCCTAGTGTAATAATTTAATAATTATCATCGATCATGAGTCCGAAAAAAAGGGAAGAGGATGATGAGTGCTTCAAGGAAAATGGTATTCATGAAGCAAAGTACCGACCTTCAATTTGTTGGAAAGACGCTGCTCTTCGTCAAAATTGATAATGGGGCTTCTCCCATTGGCTGCACGGTAGTGAGCTAGCTCTTCCTTCAACCGAGTTAAAAGAGCTTCTGTTTTTCGTAGTTTCATACTAAGTTCATCATTTTGACTTTTCAATAAGCTGTTCTCTTCCTGTTTGCGAAGTGATGGGATTGATGTGATTGAGACAATACTACATTGATAAGCGTGATATGTAGCTGAATACGAGCAATGGAGTTGGCTTACCTTGATTTTTGCATGGTGATGAATCCGCTGATGGATATTTTGCTGGCCGGATAACTTCTTTACATCAGATTCAAGTTCCAGGACCCTCTTCTTGTGACTGATATTTTCCGCCTGAATGATTAGGAGGAAGAACATCGAAAAACAAATTTCAGCAAAGATTTAAAGGAGTGGTATTTGTGGAAAGTTTATGTTCTCATAACATTAAATTTTAACCTTTAACATTTCATTCTCTGTTGTCAACAATTGATCTCGTTGACGTAGTTGTTCAACTGCAACTTGAGCAGCCACCATCTCAACTTGTTTTCTCTCTATTTCTACAAGCCATCTGGAAAACATATTTGAATATGCTGAATAAACATGGCTAGTTCCACGGAAAAGCGTTCAAATAAGTTAAAATGTTCTGATACTTTGACTTAATTTGATTACCCTTTCCTCTCCTTGATAAATTCATTTAGCTGCTTCTTCAGCTTAACCACCTCGTGCTCCTGTATCTTATCCAGAGCTTCAGCATTATGAATTTGAGCCTTCTTTGTTAGCATTTGCAGTTGTCGATTATCGAGCAAGGTCTGTTAATAATAGATAAAATTACTATAAGACTGAAAGATGGACATAAAAAATAGTATGGTGGACATCCTAGAGAAGGACAATGGTGGACAAGAAAAAAAATAAAAAAAATCTCAGTTTGGAAAATTACCGCGCAGCTACTCATGTCCAACTTTACGCCCAACAAATCACGGAGGACATCATGAGTCATGCTTTCTGCAGCAGCTAATCTAGAATTCAGCATGAATATCTGCAAAAGAATCATCGATTAACTGATCAACACCACCAATATGGAAAATGCAAACATGATAATGGCAATGTTATAGTACTCAAAACTACCTCTTTTTGTCTACTTGCAGCTAGGGCCTCGAGTTCTTCAATATGATGTCTTCCTGCACTAATCTCCTCTTCTTTCTCAGACTTGATCTGTTGGGCTAATCCCAAGCCAATGCATTTGAAAGGTGAACCAGAGCCCCTGGACTTCGTACTGTTTTTCTCTAGCTTATTAGCTGATGAATATGTCCCCACAGCAGCTGGGGTATCCTGTTTGACTTGTTCGACCATAGCTTCCAATACTTTGAACTGTTGTGGAGTTTCAGGTTAATCATGGATGATATTGAAATTTCACTAACATATATCTTTATTTTATGCATTAATCTACCTTTTGTTTGTATTCAGAAGCCTGGGCCTCCGCGTGCAGATTTAGTTCAGAGATATGAGCCTTGCATCTCGAAATCTGTTGATTACAACCAGGTCATTTCAAATGAAGAAAGCACCATAAAGAATCAGCAGATTTGGCTGAACTATACAGAAGACAAAGATGTAAAGTAACAGAAGAGTGAACTTCACTCACTTCAGCATCCCTTGCAGCTATTTCTCTTTCGAGAATTTGCACTCGTTGAAGGCTTTCTTGAAATTTCTTCTCATGTTCATCAAGCGTCCTGCATAAATCGGGAAAGATCAGGATAGATACACAAAGATGAAATAAAATTTGATTTTATAATGTCTCCATTTCATTGTAGTACCTTTTCATTTCAGAATCGCAGCATTCAACATTATGCATTTGCTGCTTAACAGATTGAAGCTCACTTTCGAGCTCCTCCCTCTGCCACTGCTGTCGCTCAGCTTCTCCGCTGAGAATCTCAACCTTGCTTTCAAGTACATTCACAATGCATTCGAGCTCTTCAACAGATCGCTCTAGCAACTTTACCTCCTCTTCTTTATCTTCAACTTCGAGTTTTCTGATTTCAGCTGTCTGTTGATCACACAAAGACGTAAATGAAAATTCCATGTTGATAGTAGTTGAAACATCTGCTGCTTTTTCAGAAAAGATAAGTTGATATCATCGTTACCTCATGAGCTTCTCTGAGAAGTGCTTCATTTTCTTCAGAAATAGCCTTCTCCCTCTCAAACTCCTTCTTCAAAACATGCAATGTTTCGCGTAGATCATCTCTTTCATCCGTAACATCATTTAGATTATTCTTCAAGGAATCAAATGCAGTGTTCATTTCAGCAAGAGCGATTCCCATTTCAGCTACCTCTTTTTCAAGGTCCTCACTGACCTTTCTTGTCTCTACCAATTCCTCCTCCATAGACTTTTTAGCTTCTTCAGCATCTTTCATGCTAGCTACTAGATGAAGATTTTCACAACTCAAAGACCTTACCTTATCACTTTCTTTCGCTATATCCAACTCTAGTGTAGATATCATGCTTATCTTCTCCTGAAGCTCTGATTCAAGTTTTTGGCTTTTCAAAACGGCTTCATTGAGATCGTCTGCTTTAAATCTTAACTCATTCTCCAGGGCCTCTATAGAAGCTAATAGAGACTCGTATTCATCATTTTGATCCTTGATATTAGATGCAGACTCTTGCAACAATCTCATATCAAACAGCAGACCATTAAGAATATCATCCTTCCTAACCAGCTCAGTTTGAAGAGAAACTGTTTCAGATGTCAGCTCTTTGGCCAGTTTATCCACGCGATCAAATTCCCCCAGAAACCTGGTCATTGTTTCATTAACAATGCACATCTCCTCAAATATATTATCCAAGAAAATGGATCCACAACCTGCAGCACGCATATTTTCCACTGAATCAACACATTTCACAATTTTCAAGCTCAGGTCATTAAGAGATTCATGCTTTTCGTTCAAGAAAGCAGCGAGTTCATCTCTTAATACGGCATTCTCTTTCTCCAGAACATTGACTCTATCAACTTGGACTTGCAAATCCTCGTCTTTTGCCGTTAAGTCATTTTCAGCCACAGAGTGAGAAACTTGAATTGTGTTCAGCTTTTTAGTTGCCATCTCGAAATCAGTCTGCAGATTGGAAATATGATTCTCAAATGAAGAAATATTATCTCTTAATATCTCATTTTCAGAATCAATGAGATTTTTCTCTCTTAATGATGATTGAAAGTCCGCTTTCTTGTCCTCTAATTCTTGAAGAATCACCGAGTATTCTGCCTTCACTTTCTCAATATAGCACAGAAGCTTTCTATTCTCCGCTTCAAGACAGCTTAATTTTCCAAGTTCTGCATCTTTGGTTTCCAACTCATTTTGAAGTTTGGAAGATACTGTTTCCAACAAGCAAATGTTCTTTTGCAACATCTGGTTTTGTTGCTCAAGCATAGAGATTTGACTAGATGAAAATGCAAGAGTGGCTTCCATCATCTTTTTCTCTTCAACAAGTTTCTTAGATTCAAGGTTCTCAACCTGTGAATTCTGTTTTTCAAGCTCTGAAAGCAACGCTTGCTGCTCCTTTTCTGCCTTTTCACATTTATCTTGCAGAAAAGAACATTCAATTTCCTTTTCGAGCAAAACTGCCTCATTTAAGCTCGCATCAATACCGTACAAAATTGCATCTTTCTTGAGAATCTCAGCGACTGAAGAAGCAATCAGTTGTTCTTTCTCCATGTCAGCTTTTAATGTTGTTGCTTGCTTGAGCTCCAATGATAAGATCAAGAACTCCAAATCCTTAGCAAATATTTCCATGATGACATTGTCCTTATGAGTTCTAAAGAGCTCCTCTTTTTCCTTCAGCATTCCTTCTTGATCTAGAAGAGATGCAAAAACATTTCTGTTACTCAGATCCAGGTCCTTCATTAATATGGTGAGTTCTGACCCCATGGAATTGGACCTTTGCAACATTAACTCCTCTTGATATTGTAAGTCCAATATTTTTTGCTCGAAAGCAGTTAGCTTGACACTGAGTTCCCCGGTTTCATTTTCTTGCCTCGACATGCGATCAAAACTATTTTTGATGTCAGCCAATAATTTTCCCTCAAGAATTCTGCACCTCTCAAGTTCTCTCCTTGATTGAGAATTCTGCTCCCTCAGATGAGATATCACAGAATCTGATTCACCTATGCCATGATAAAGAAGACCATTTTCTGCATTCAATCCCGTCACATTTTCTAGAAGAACTCCAATGTGACAAAGATGCAGTACAGATACGGCACAGTCCTTTACGATAATCTCTGACCATATATCCTCAAGACATGACTTCATTAGTTTAATGGAGTCATGCATTTGAGACTTTATGGCAATGCAATCAGAGGCAATAGACCTGTAATCTTCTACGGAGTTCATTTGGACCTGGGGAACAATGCACTCCAACTCCTGCACCAATGACTTTATTGTTATGAAATCTGATTCTAACTGCTTTTCTAATTCTTCATTATGCAAATCCTTCAGGTTGTTTATGGACTGCAAGCTTTGAACTTCTTGGATCAGGTTATCCCTTTCATTAATCGCCGAAAGCTCCTTTTTCTTTAGCCCTTTGACATCAAGCTTCAAGGTCTCGTTGGCTATCAACAGCCCATTTATCATTATATCTGCTTCTCGCATGGTGTCTTGGACCTCCTCAAATTTTGCAAGAACACAGGATGCTTCAGTGACTTTCTCGGTAGCAACCACTTTAGCTTCACCAAGTTCAGCCTCTAGAAGCTGTAAATATTTCAATAAAATAAATAAATAAATAAAAGAAAGCAAGAGTTGGTGAAGAATAGGCCAAAAAACAATATCAAGCAAACTGGTAGACTATAGGAAAAACATTACATACAAGTTTCAATGAATTCACTCGTGTTATACTGTTATTAAAGAACTACTGTTTCGATACCATTTAAGGAGTTTCATTTAGTGTAGCAGAAATTCAAGAATTTCACATATTCAGGAAATCTAGTCTAAAGAAATATATGTTTTACAAGAAGCTCAGATCCAAAAGCAACAGAGCTAGCAATAATTTGCTTGAATAAAGTTGAACTTAAATTGGAAAGCCTACCTCTTTTTCTTGGAACGTGGAAGTACACGAATGTTGCACAATTTCCTCGAATCTCTGAAGCTTACCGTCCAGAACATCGATTTTGGATTTGAAATCTGCTTCAAAACACTCCATTCCACTTTGTAAAACAAGTACCTGACTTACAAGGGCTTCAAGACTTCTCTCGCTCTCTTTTCCGGACATCCTGAACTTCTCCTTCTCATCGTGTAATTTTGCCATCTCAGCTTTCACCCCTTTCAAGCTTTCAAGGGCACATTCGATTTCCTTCTTCAGAAGAATAATAGTTGTATCTTTGTCTTTTCCATTCTTCAAAGTCTTGCACATCAACGTTTGATCACTTATATTTTCATTCAAAGCCTCATCTCTTCTCTTGGTACCTGTCTGCAACAACTATCAATATGGCATTAGAAATTGTCCAAAGAAGAACTGTTTACCATAATCAAAGAGATTCAATTTTGATCAAACTAAATAGCAGGCTAACTTAAGCAACAAGAATCAATAATATTACCTCTATGTCACATTTGTCTATAACAGAAAATCCATGAGAATGTTCAGAGTCCTGCATCCATGACCTTACAGCTGAAACTCCATCTTTCAGCTCTGTAAGTTTCTCCTCTGCTTTCAAGATATTAGTTTCTTCATATTCTTCAAGATCGAGCCTCAAGGCATTAGCACATTTCTCCTCTTCCGATAGTTTCAACCTCAAAATGCTGCAACTTTCCTCCAAACCTTCTAGGTCTTTTCTAAGAGACCGCGTCTGCTTCTCCCCTTCATCAATTACTAAAGACTGATGTTGAATAATAACATCTTTCTTGCTAATTGTTTCAGCAGATTCTGCAAGCTGTACATCCATATTCTTTAGTGTAGCAAGGTAGCTGGAATTTAATTCGGATAACCAGTTGACAACTACAAAAGCAGCTGTTGCACATTTGGATGCTTTTCGAAGTTCATCCTCTCCAAGCTTGATTTTGTTCTTCAGATCCAAAATGGTGGATGTTTCATGCGTCAGCTGGGAAGTCAAAAGGACCATCTCTTTATCTTTTTCAATGCACTCTTGCTGGTGAACTTCAGTCATAACAAGAGCGGCACCTCTCAAAGACCTCAGCATGCTTTCCATATCGTTTCTTTTGCCAAGGGCATCATCTAAGCATCTGTTGAGTTCTTCAAGCATCAGATCCTTCTCAAAAATGTGCTTCGTCAATTTCTCGAATTTTGCTGGAAATCCAACTCCTTTTCTGAGGAAACGAATTTGAAATGATGTTCAGCTGATTAGAGGCATCTTTGAGAGACTCGTCTCCATCCGCAAGAACAGAATCGATCTCACTTGTTAAAAGTTCCCATTCTTCAGTTAATTTTATTATTTCCTTTTCTTTGTTTTCAAGCATTTCTCTCAAGTCTTGGTTATCTTGGGTCACCAACTGCAACTTCTCCTCCAACATCCTCATTTCTTCCTGGGTACATGCTAAGCGTTCTTCGGCCTCCCTCTCTTTCAAGTTACTTGCTTGGACTTCTTGCTGAAGAAGAACGAGTTCTTCCTGCAGACAGACAATGACCTCAGCGGTTTCAACCTCCACTTGTCTACGCACTTTATCCATTTCCTCTTCATTTGATACTTGACTAGCTTGATCATTTTGGTACCACTTATTCAGTGTCTTTGCTTTTTCAAGTGAATTGTGCATTTTGTTCAACTTCTCTTGTAACCTAGAATCATCATATTGTGAGTGCTTTGAATACGAGAGGCTTCTGAATTCTTGATGATGAATTTGCTCCTTTAAGGAAGATATTTCAAGCTCATGCCTATTCACAAGTTCTGCATAGTTGCTGTTACGGTCTTTTAGGTCCTCTATCTCCTCAATAGATAAAATTTGTTGGGATTCAAGAGCTTCAATAACTGACTTTGCTTCCTCAAGGTCTTTTTTAAGAGCTTCACACTGTTCAGTTATGAAGAGAACCTTTCTTTCTGACAATTCAAGACCTTTACACAAAGATTGAGCCTTTTCCTCTGATTCGTGATGACATGACCTCTCTTCTTTAAGAATAGTTTTCAGAATATCCAATTCCAATTGTAAATCGACAATTTCTTCTGTTTGTTTCTTTGTACTTTCATGCCATACATCTTTCTTTTCATTGTGAGCAGCAACTATTGACTGATTCCTGAGAGATGGAGCTTCTGATATGGACTCCTGAGAAGTTAAAGATTCTCGTCACAAGCAATTATTGGCCCAAAAAGGAAAACTGCCTAAATATGATAGATTAAGCAATAGTTAGACGTATTATGATAAAGGACCTTCAAAGTGATATTATCAAAGCAAGTTACCTTAATTACTTCAGTACTGCTCTCAGGATCAGGGGTTACTAAAGGTCTAATGCCATTTAGAGAAGCATGCAAGTCCTCAATTTCCCTGCAGAGCATTAAGGAAACGTCTATCACCAACCACCACACAAAAAAAAATAACAAAACCGGTATCAAAGAAGAAATGATTCAGCAAAGAAGCTTGCAAGTCCTTTTGGCTCTGATTTTTCCCTGTCACAATAAACTGTGCAGAGAAAGAATCAAAACTATACCTGCTGAGTTTTGTGTTGGCCTCTAAACAACGGTCTAGATTACTCCTACATTCCTCTAATTCAGAAACAGTTCTTTTCAACTGCAATAAAAAAAAAAAATTGATGCAAATAAGAAATCAAGTTCAAGAAAGAACATGTAAAGTTTTGCAAATATAATAACGCCCGAACCTCTAATTGCAGTGAAGCATTGTCTTTGGAAATATTTATAGCCTCCTGTGACAAAAAGAAAAGGTTCCATGAATACTATACATATCCAAATTAAATCAACGTTACTTTTTTCTTAAGAAAATTTCACAGTTTTAAATGGCAGGGATAAGAAAATCAAAGTTTGTTTAGAAGGCTACATGGCCCATGTTCAGGTTTTGATGGTTGAATTGTTTCCCATCATGAAATAGAATGAGCTGATCCCGAAGTTCTGAGACATCTGCTAGCAGCATTTCTCTCTCTCCTTCTTCGTAGAAGTCTTGAAATCTACCAGCAAAAACAAAAATGAAACTTTTAGATAAAAAACTAAAACCATCTTACTCCTGAAATCAGTTACACATTTCTGGTTTAATTTGTTCTCTCTCTACTCTTACCTTCGAAGTTGTTCCAGAAGCCTAATGTTTTCAAGGGCAAAGCGAGTCACTTCAGGATTCTTCTCCAGTTTAGCTTGAAGTAACTGGATTTCATCAGAGAGTGCACTGTTTTCTTCTAGTAAGTAAGCATCAGCTGGAATTAAGCCACCAACAAGAGATTCCATCCGCTGTATTTTTTCTTCCCTAAATTTCAACATCATTTTTGAGCACCTGGTGTCTTCCTCCCTTTGACGAACCTAAGAACAAATACAAAATAAAAAGTTATTCAAACTTAGAGCTACAATGTAAGACAGTTTCATTCTTTTGCCGATTATGTGCCTTTCCAGCTCCATAAAAAGAGAGAGGGTTTGGTGGAGGACCAGTCGGTTCAGCTGTTCAATTTCAGCTTCAAGTTGTTTAATAGAAGTTTCTGCCATCTGCTCCCGCCTCAAAGCTCCTGCAAGAGTAGTCTCCAATGATTTGAACTGCTTCGTAGATAGTCGAAGAGTGCCTTTAGATTCCTTCCCTTGTGTATGACCCTGCTGATCGTTTTCAAGTGCTTGTCCAGAGGAACTATTGTGTTCTCCTTGTCTTGCATCATTAGTCATTGCTTTACCAAATGACAAAGACCGGGATACATTTTGACGTTTGAGAAGAGACAGCTCCTCCTATTATTAAGTTCCATCAAGCACTCAAACTTAGACAAGGCTATAGATTTCAATCTGTAAAAACTAAATGGTAAAAACTACCTTAAGAAGGCGTATCTGGTTTTGTAATGCCACCACATCTCCAGAAGAATCTTCATTGACAATAGCCTTCATGAAGGATAATTTTTGTCTTAAAAAATGATTAAAATGAAAAATTCTTTACCGAAAGCTGATAGTTTCTTAAAATAGTCAAAGAAAATAACTTACATTATTCTGAATGAGTTTTGCTCGTTGAGCAAACTTTAAAGTGTTAAGTGTTTCAGCAGCACAGCTAGAAAGAAATTAAGATGCAAATATTAATATTTGCATACATCCCTATCTTTAGAGCGGTATTTTATATACAAAATAAACAGAACATAGATAAATACCACATAGAAGGGCTGACGTTGGCAATTATCATTGTTTTTGAGTTTCCACCAAGAGAGTCCTGTATTCATTACAATGTTATAAGCACAGGTTGGGAAACATTATTGAAGCTGGAAAATTGACCTATTGTTTACCTGAAGTAAAAATGTCAGCCTTGAATCTCTATAGGGCACATGCCTTGGTCTCCCATTGGCCACATCCACGAGGACCATTATTACATGACTGCCAAATGAGGAATATCAGCAAAAGAAATTATCAAAGCCTACAAACAAAATCACGATGCCTAATGCAGCAAATGGTATTGGAGCAATACCCTAGAGTAGATAATGACTTGTTGATACTTGCAGCTTCTTTCAAACGTTCACCCTCAGCACCAGAAGCTTTTTGCCTGTTGCAATTATAGATTGCACTGATGATGTCCTCTAACACGTTAAAAAGAATACAAGTTGTGTTAGAGTTACCTTTCAGAACCAGCAAGATCAACAAGGTTCAGCCTCGCAAAACGAAAGTTAGAGGTAGAATCCTTCTCCCAGCTACTCTCAATTACACATGTAAACACACTATGGGAACGGCTACTTTCTCTGTTCATATTTGTTGCTGCTACTTTCCGATTCGAAGCCCCCTAAGGAACCAAACACGAAATCATATGATAGTCATCTAGGACGTCAAGAATAAAGATATTTTGTTTTTAAAAAAAAGTGAAAAATCAGTCACCTGTCTCAAAAGCTTAAGAATATCACCAACAGTTTGGACTTCACATTCTGACAGATTCTCAACATACACACCCTTCATATTATCCTCTCGCAACTGCAATTGGAGAATGGTATGCACAAATAAAGCTCAAAATCTTTAAGCTATTATGCCAAACCTATGAGTCAAATTGCAAGAACCCAAAATACCAGCAAGTTTGTTGATGAAGGGTCAAGGAGATCAGTAATTTGTTCGTTGTAAATCTCTAAAAATGAACATTTGCAATGATATCTTAATTTCTCATCCTTACGACTTTCTTCTTCCTGAATGATAAAGAATATACCACAAAATCATGCAAGGTAATATGGCTGGAAATACTCATAATCAGAAGGTAATTGATAAAGAGCTGAGCGCGGGAGAAGAAGAGAAAATATTACAGCTCTGATTCTTGCAAACAAGAATTCAAAAATGCGCGGTGTCATTCCTCGATTTTGACTAGGCCTGATTTCAAGCTCTTCAATATCACCAAGCATTGTGTGTGTTTTCCCACTTCCTGTCTACATTGATCATCTTTTCAATATTACAGAAAGCTATTACAGGAAGGTGGTGTTTATTTGTATAAAAGATGCATTAACTAGTATAGAAAACGAAAATAACGAAGAAAAATGAACAGCCTGAAAGATAAACAGAAATGAATCAAAACATAAGAGCAAGAAAAGAGGCATACCTGCCCATAAGCAAACATACAGCTATGGTATCCAGATATGCAATTCTCTATCATTGGCAAACCAACCATCCTGAATAGTGTTTCCTGAAAAATGAAATTGATAAATAAGCTGCCGACAATTTCATTTGCAAACAAAATTTCATCTTTGATCTCATCAAACCTGGTCTATTGTTTCACATGCAACATGATCAAACGTGAAACGAGTTTCTGGTTGTCCAATCCAAGTGATGCATTGTGCACTTTCCTGCTTCAGGCACCTCGTGTAACCTTGAGTACTTTTCTCCGCATTATTGAGAGGCCTCACGCGTATCAAAACCTAAATTAGTTCAATGTTCATATTCTATCAGCCTAAAAAAAAGACTAAGATGACAACTATATCTAAAATCCAATTACAATTACATTATCAACAATTAAACAGAAATTTCTAAGCTTACCTGTACATTGTGCTCCAACCAGAAGGATGGATCCTCTTTGAGCTCAAAATGGGGCACCTCAATGCTATTTACTACTGTGGAAGAATTACAAGAAATTGGTATCCCTTTGGAGAGAGCAGTAAAATTAGATATTCTTGCTCCATTGGCTGGATTTCTAGAACCACTAGCCAAGAAGAACCCCGGATTCGGAGGCTTGCTAACACTCTTAGTAGGTGTGCTTTGAGTTGAACTACACTCAGAAAAACTCGAATTAGCCCTCCTTCCATCAATCATAGTGGTTTTAGGAGTATTCAAGTTCGACATTGTCCTCGGCTGAATCATCATCAAATCACCACTCATTTCAACCCTCCCCTCATCCTTCAATTCCACTGTTCCTGAACTAGAATCCCCTCTCTGCCCCCAACCATGTCGGTTCTTCCCTTGTTTCTCCGGTGTTCGCAAGGGCAATGTCGTTGTCCCAGCCTTGGGTTTAGTTGGGGTGGTTCTACTTCTATCAGTTTTACTTGCCCTAAAATTCATTTCCTGATATGGTTCTTGAATTGTATTAAACGGAGGCCTTGGAGGCGGTGCTACCTCCTTCGACCCAATCGAGTCCCTAGGGTTTACAGGGACATTCTCGGCTTCCTCTAAATTGGGATTCTTCCCGGAATTTCGACGCAAGAATTTGAAGTCCCTCAACATTCTAAGAAAACAAAATTCAAGAATTTGAAATCCCTAATCGTCTAATCCCGGAAATTGTTTCCTCTCTGAGGTAGAGAAATTTAGGTTTTAGCTTCGAAAATTGAAACTTATGAGTCTTGATTTGTCAAAAGAAGAACAATACTATACTAAAAAAATGAGAGATTTTTTAGGGAATATGTCTGCATTATGATTGTTCTAAAGCCTAAATTTGAGGTTGGGAAATGGAGATTTTCAGGTGTTCTAAGATAGATCTAATCTAAGAGTGGGATTGGAGAAATATTTTGAATTTTGAGTAAGATTTGAAAGAAGAAAACCCCGCTTGTGGGATTTGAAATGAAAATAATAACGGCTACTACATTTCAAAAATGACATTGAGCCTTGGATCTAATTTGGGGTAAAAATCGTCTATCCCGTGTATATGCATATTCTTATACACAACCAATTAAAATTCGTTATATATACATTTTTTTCTATTATATATACACATGACAAATAGTAATTTGTTGGGTACAGAAGTGGAGATATACACAGAGACAGATGATTTTTTTCCCCTAATTTGAGTATGATACGGAACATATAATTTTTTCCCAATTTAACAAATTAATTGATTAAATATTTAGATACATAGCAATATAGCAATATAGCATTACCCAGAGAAAAATAAGAAGAAGACGAAGTGTTTTGGAAGTTGAAAGTGAAACAACTAGGGATGGCAATTTGACCCGTGATCCGTTGATCCGATCTGTCCCGATAGGATTTGGGGCAAATCAGATCTGATCCGTATAGAATTTGGGGCAGATCAGATCCGATCCGCGAACGGAGCAGATCAAATTCGGATTTCACTGCTGCCCCGATCCGCCCCGATCCGCTCCGATACGATCCGTACATTTATAATAATAAGAGGATTTTATGTGCTAATAATTTAATTGCGTTTTTAGTCCACATTATATAAACTCTCTTCAACAACCCTAGATCTAAAATTCAGAAGATCTAGCGCCTCCTTCCAAGTTCCACCCGTTTCTCTCAAAAATCCCCAAATTCTAACGCCATTCCCCCCTTTCTCCGTCGGTGGTGACTGGTGAGTCGTCTTCTCTCTTCGGCTCCACCGCCACCCATTTCTACTATCTCCTTCTCTCTTCGGCTCCTCGGTCCGGGCTCCTCCACCGCGGGTCAGCAGTCTTCTCGCGGGTCACAGAAACGAAGGCGGGTCGGCTGGGTTTGGAGCTCCCCTTGGTTTGATAGCCAAAATATGTAATGTTTCTTGTGCTTGCTATATCTTAGATGAATCCCTGTGCTTAATGTTGAATCGTCGGGTACCAAAGTTAACATGAACTCTTATGCTTTTGAACATAGCTTCTGAAGTTTTCGTAATGCCTATTATTATGGAAGTAGCATATTCGTTCAATAATGAAAGTTACATCTTAAAGAACAAATCCATCTGATTCAAGACCGACTACATTTCCCAGTTTACTACTGTAGGATTTTCTTGTCTTCCATTTTGATTTGCCATTAGATCCATTTTTGTGTTTTCTGTTCAGACTCTGAATCTTTGAGACTCTTATTTTGGCTTTTCATTGGTAATTCAGATTCGAGAAGGTTTGCACTATAACCCCTACTTTCCTGGGGGTGCTATTGCTATGCCCAAGATGCTTAATGATGGTGCTGTCGAGTATGAAGATGGTATTCTCGCAAATGTAAGCTTTCAGGTTTGTTGTATCGTCGTATCATGTAGATGTTACAGTGTCAAAATTTAATTTACAGATGATACGCATTGTTGTGTTATTCTTAAGCATTTGCTTTTATCTCGTGTAATTTTAGATGGGGAAAGACGTTGTGACATTTTTGGCGTGGGCAGCGGAGCCAGAGATGGAAGAAAGGAAGCTGGTAACTTGGTTTTTAACATTCCGAATGATACAACTACCAAGTTTTAGCTATTATTTTTTAAATATACTGGTGGCACTCTTTTGCAGATGGGATTCAAGTGGATATTTGTACTATCATTGGCACTTCTTCAAGTCGCTTACTACTGAGCGATTGAAGTGGTGCAGTACTCAAGTCAAGGAAGCTGGTGCTTGATGTTGTTAATTGAACCCCCCTGGTGTCTTCTTGTTTGAGTTTCATTTTCTTGTAGTTGATTTTGGAAGGATTTCTAAATTTGCCATGGTGTAATCATATTTTGTATTACACTATTTTGCTTTTGTTCAACAACCTTTACTTGTGGATTTTATTTGGTATTTATTATTGTAATTTTTTTGTTTTATTTGGTATTTATTTACTTGGATTTTTGCAAAGGTGATAAGGTTTTTAATTTGCACTAGAAAAAATAGATAGTTCTCATTATTAGAGAAGGAAATGAGGAAAAACAAGATTTTGGCTTCCATTTTTACAAAACCAGCCTACACAGTGACAAACTACAGCAGTAAAAAAAATTAAAAAAAAAAAAAAAAAAATCAGCCAGATCGGATCGGATCAGATCCGCTCCGGACGGAGCAATCACGGATCAACAAAATCTGATCCGAGGTGGATCACGGATCGGATCGGATCGGCCTGGGGCAATTGCGGATCAGATCAGATCGCGGACCGATCCGCCCCGATCTGCCCCGTTGCCATCCCTAGAAACAACCGCTATGACCCGTTGTTTGGAAGTTGAAAATTACGAAGAGTTATTTCTTTTTTGCCAAATGGTGTATTTAGTCCTGAAACAATTTTTGCTTGGCAGAGAAGGTCCCTAATGATTGTTTGCAACTTTTTAGATCCTCAATCAATTTAAGAGCAGGGGAATTATTACTTCTGTCTTCTTTTTTAAATATTGAATGTTAGTCAACAAGTGATGTGGACAAAATTGGAACTTCACATTTTTTTAGATTATTAATATCATATGTACTTAATTGTAAAGATACTTAAAAATAAATATCTAATTGTAAACATTAGAACTTCTTCTCCCTCACCGTCATAGCTTGAATAAAAAAAGGTGACATAGATTAAGGTCTGAAACCTTTGATGTTGAATAAGAAATCAATTTTTTGTAGGAAGCTTGGCCATTGTTCTAACAATATAGCGGAACTTTGGGGACTTAGACATAGAATTAATATGGCGATTGATCTTGGGATCTCTAAGCTTGATATAGAGATGGATGCGAAAGTTATTATTGACTTGATTTTAAATGCTAATATTTCAACTCATCCTCTATTTCCTCTTATTCATGATTGCAGGCTGTTGTTGGGGAAGATACCGGAACATAGGTTATCTCATATCTTCAGGGAGGCTAACGCCTGTGCGGATAAGCTGGCAAAAACGGGAGCGTCTTTTTTGTCTCCTATTTTCATTACGTATCAATCTAGTCCCTCTTTTGTAAGTCAACTAGTGGCAGGGGATGCTCATGAGGCCTATTTTGCGAGATTGATCTGTAATGATATTATGGGTGGTGCTTGATTCGCCTACTTGTTTGTTGCTTTTATATATATATTCTGTTTTAACAATATGAAATCAGTTTTTTGGTCCTGAAACGAGTATGTCATTGACCACGAATATTCCTTTTCTCTCCTTTTTCAGTTATATATTGTATCAATATCTTGCTCAGATCTAATTTCCATCACCTTTGCAATGCTGCTAAGAGACCCCCCCGAAGATACCGGAACATAGGGTTATCTCATATCTTCGAGGGAGGCTAACGCTGCATGCGGATAAGTTAGCAAAAAACGGGAGCGTCTTTTTTGTCTCCTATTTTCATTACGTATCAATCTAAAGTCCTCTTTTTGTAAGCTCAACTAGTGGCGGGAGGGATCTTTCATGGCGCCTATTTTGCGAGATTGATCTGTAATGATATTATGGGTGGTGCTTGATTCGCCTACTTGTTTGTTGCTTTTATATATATATATATTCTGTTTTAACAAAAAAAAAAAATAATATGAAATCAGTTTTTTGGTCCTGAAACGAGTATGTCATTGACCACGAATATTCCTTTTCTCTCCTTTTTCAGTTATATATTGTATCAATATCTTGCTCAGATCTAATTTCCATCACCTTTGCAATGCTGCTAAGACCCCCCAAACACCATTCAACTCTCCTTCTTTATCTCCTGATTAGGTCAACTACCATCTTGATCCTAAATCATTATTGCAAAGATGTCGCAATATTGTGCTGTCATGTAGTTTTTTAGATATTGTGCTGCCAGAGAAGATGGAGTGGGACTTTAGATATTTTATTTTGAGACATATAGTTTTTTAATTTTATAATTAGGTATTTATATTTAAGTATATTTACAATTGAGTACAAGTAGTATTAATTATTTAAAAAATACGTGAAATTCCTATTATACCATGTACACTTGACTAACAAATACAAGAGGGCCTAAAAAGCTACAAACAGATCATTAGAGACTTTGTTTGCCACCCGTAAATTGATTGAGGATATAAAAAACTGCAAACAATCATTAGGGACCTTCTCTGCCAAACGAAAATTGTTTCAAGACTAAATACACAAATTGCCTTTCTTTGTTCTTTCTTTTTTTGAGCAGGCTAAGGGTTGATTCCTATTTGAGAATTTTTATTTTAAATTTCTTAAAAATTGATTTGGTTTTAGATGAAATTTGTAATGAAATTTTTTCAAATTGAATGCTATCCATAAGTTAGATTGGTCATTGTCTAATAGAATGAAGCTCAAGGACTTTAATAACTAATAAAATGTTGAGTAATGCTGAGTGGTTAATCATTTAACCAGTTAATGAGTTAAATTTTGGGCAAAAATTATAAAAACTTTGTTGAATTTCTTATGCAAACAGGGGTAAACATTATTTAATTAAATTTTAGACAATTTTACTTGATCATAAAGTAATACTGAACAAAATATCAATATTGGTTATATATTTTTATTCTTTATAAGGGGAAAGAAGAATTTTTTAGATGTAGATTATAATGTCGAATTAGAGGATATCCTGGCATAATCCCACTGGGACAACTCTCCAGGACTAATATTGGTTATACTTGTATTATTACTAATTATGTAAATTCTACTCATAGTAGACATTTATTATAATTTTTATAAAATATAAAAAAAAATACATTATTATAATAAGGGGAAAAGTACTACAAAAAGGGCCTATTATGACAATGACATTTTACCTACTAGTCAAATTATGGATAAGCATGGTTCCAATTAATTCAACTTCCAAATGTCTCTGTCTTCGACATGTAATGTAACGTGTAATACTTGTTTGTTTCTTTCCCTCCCAAATTGTTTTCAACGTTTTACTTTGGGTGTCTTGGATTGGATCTGGTTTGAATTTGCTCTAATTTGAGACTCAAACTCAAATTCAAACCAGCTTTGGATTGAGTTTGGGATTTGGTCTGGGGATGATTTAACACTTCAGATTTCATTCCCAGACTCAATTCAAAGATAGTTTGGGTCTGAATTTAAGTCTTAAACCAGATCAAACCCAAACCAGACTCAATCCAAGCACACCCTTTGTAAGCATTTCAAATTGTTTGTCACATTTTAAAAAATTAATGTATATTTATTATTATTTTTCATATATAATTCTAATTTATTACTCAACTAAATACTACTAATATTTTTTTAATAATTAATTGATGAATATTTAAAACTTTTTTGTTATATTAAATTTTTTTTTATTTTAATTAAAATTTCAAATATAACAAACAATTTGAATCGGACGAATATAGTCTGAACTAGTCCAAATTTCTTGATTACTCAAGTATCAACATGAGTGTCGCGACCCCTACAAGCAACTAATAATGTACGCCCAAACAAAGCCCACTACTCTATCACGGTGTATATATCTAGATAAGGTTGTTGTCCGAAATGTAATAAACATTTATCAATTTGAACCCGAATTTTTTTTTTTTTTGACATGGGAGTTTTTTTTTTTTTTTTCCTTTTCGAAACCGGTGTTGAACCGAAATATACTTCCTGAGTAAAAATGGTTGACACCACTGGAGCACCTTTCCTAGACGAACCTATTTATTCTCATACACAGTTCAAAAAACACAAGCAAAAATTAAAAGAAAAACCTTGTCGAAGCAACAAATAAAAGGAAAATCTCGTTGAATATCTCACATTACTTAGTTAGTGAGCAAGTTTATTTAGATTATGTTTTAGGTGGTTGGAGTTAGTTTAATATGTTATCAGAATCACTTAACAAATTATAGGCTCAATTAATGTTATGGATGTTCACGTTCGAGATGTTCCACCTTGAGTATAAGGGTATGTTAATAATCCAATGTCGACTGACTATTGAGCAAATATATATCTTTTGAGTTGCATTTTATTGATTGAATACGGATTGGAATCGAGTTCAAGACCGTTTTTAATAGTTTTTGTGGACCAAGAGTTTGAAACAAAGTAATTGAGAAACAAAAGTGTAAAATGACATAATAGACTTTAACAAATTGATAATTTTGTCTACAACATTATAATAATTTTATAATAATGTAGAAAATTTTAAACTACAAAATACATATAAACTTGTACATATATAAAAAAATTCCTTCACAAATAAGAGGCAATATTACTTCTTTTTTTCCCTAGATAATCACATTTTGTTTGTTGAAAATTACACATCAATTAGTCTGTGTACATATTTGCAATATATAATATTTGGGCAATTCCGCTTATTGAGATACCGTTTGGGAGATTGAACTAGCCACAAGTTTAATTTTAACATTTTCCTATAAGCACTCATTTCAAAAATCATTTTCCAAATTAAAAAACGGAAACTCTAAATACTACTCATTTCGTTCTAAAATTGAATATTCAATTTGAGACGAGTAAATAATTGCCATAAAACCAAATGGGGGGTTACTTATTGTTTTGTCCCTTGGAGTTCTCAAAAGCCGTATTCTACCTTCTTCGTTCCACACAGTTACTATAAATGTCTAGGTTACACAAAGAAACTTCAGAAGATGCGGAGACAAGAAGAAGAAGAAGAAGAAGTTCCAGAAAAAGCAATAAATTTCTAATTTTGGTTTGAGCTTGAATTTGAAGCCAAAAATAAATTAAAAATGGTGATTTCGAGATTGGAAATATGTATAGAAGTACTGCAATTGGTAATGGAATTTGCTCTAGTTTTTGTCGAAGCGGTTCATACAGTTATTAGCCACAGCACATCAATGGTGATTTTGCAGAATTCAAATAATCATTACATAATTCCTACCTCGTACGTTGGTCTTCTTCCTTAATTTTTTTTTTCTGTATAATTTTGATTGATTTCTGAGTTTGTGAAATGTAAATATTTTTCATGTTCCAGTTGAGAATTTGAGATCATATTTGTAATTCTTGAATTATTTTGGGTTTTTTAGTTGTGATTCTGTCTCATTATCTTAATTTAATCCTCTGATTTTTTTTTGTAATAACAAGAATTATTGTTTTTCTGCTTTTGAATTTGTCTAACAGGAAAAATTTTATGAAAATAAAATCAAATTCTATTCAATGTCGCGTTTACCGAATTAAAATGAAACACTATTAGTAAATTATTCATAGCAATTTTTAAGATACGGAATCAGTCAACAAAAGGCTTGCCCAAGTGGGTAAGTCTTTGACTCAGAGCGAAAGGTCCCCAAGTTCGACACCCTCTCCCCACTTAATGGGGCGATAATATTTCTCCTCCTCCCGGTGAGGCGTTCTCCTCCTCCTCCGGTGAGGCAATACTCTCCCCAGGGCATGGGGCATGCTACTGATAGACCGATCTGAAAGTACTATCCGTCGTAATTCGCCCATTAGTGGCTTCAGATACTGAATCACATTAAATTCAGTAAACTCCAATGCAAAATATATTTTTTCTTACACATTGCGGAATGTGAATGAGCCGTAAAGACAGGGACGAGGACTTTTTAGTTGATTGCGAAAAAACTGTAACAGTATGCCAAATAAAATATTAAGGGAAAATTAAATAAAATATTTCGAATTACATATAAAATTTAATATATTTTGTACTATTTTTTTAAAAATATTGAGAGCGACTGCCCATCCATATATTCGTCATTGCGTAAGGAATATAGTCCTAGCTCATGTTTGGTCCAGTCCAACTCATAGGGTGTATCAGGTTTGATTTGGGTTTGGCTTGGTTTGGTCTCACTTTTGGCAGGAGAAATTCAATTTTTGGCCTCTAAAATTGGCGGGAGAAATTCAAATTCAATTTTTTTTTTCCAAATATTCGTAAAAATTCAAATTTTAGAGGCCAAAATTTGAATTTCTACGAATATTTGGAAAAAAAAATTGAATTTGATTTTCTCCCGCCAATTTTAGAGGCCAAAAATTGAATTTCAACGAATATTTAAAAAATAATAATTTGAATTTGGTTTTCTCCTGCCAATTTTAGAGGCCAACAATTGAATTTCTCCCGCCAAAAGTGAGACCAAATCAAGCCAAATCCAAATCAAACCTTGTATAAGTACACCCATAATCACAAAGAGCCTCTTCAATATCACAGTCCGGCTCCTATGTAGAATAGTTTTTTTCCGCACATGCGGAACATTTTTTTACGTGAAAAATAAGTGTTCGGAGAACAAGTGTTTTTTTAAAATTAATCTCTGCTGTAAAAATAATAATCCAACGGCTGAGAATCCAGTTCCCCACTTGAGTCGTGGTGCAATATCACAGCCCAGCTCTACAAATTAGCCTATTTTTTCTGAAAGACCAGCAGGAAGGCGGTCGGCTATGGTACTAAACACACAAAAATTAGTATATGATGAACATCTTTTAGTCATCAAATAAAAGATCGACAATCCATATCATTTTGGAGCGGACAATTATTGTGATTTTCTAATATTTATTGTGTAGAATAGGTATTTTATGTTCGAGTACATGTGTTAATCAGAAGAGAACATATATTAACACCGGTATAAAAATCTGCAACACTGATAAAAAATGTTCAGTATGTATTTAATTTTGTGTTCAACAATATAGTCGCGGTAGCAGCTAGAAGGGAGAGCTACGATGGAAAAAATTCTAATATAGGTCGATCTTTGTGGGACACTTTATTTTATAGAATTTTTATCAGAATGATTATATTTTGGTGGGTTTTATAGATTTTTTTTTATCAGATTGATCATATCTTGGTAAAGAACTCTTCATGTAGTCCTGAAATTATTTGGAGATTTTTTTTTTTTGTACTTAAAAACGAATTTCTATAATCTGTCTCCCGCTACATGGACAGTGGATACTCTAACATACGAAAATGCTAAAAAGAACAAATTGTGTGCTAAAAAGAACAAATTGTCCCAAAAACTCTATTTCATACCAATAGTACTTCAATTTTCATATCATACTAATGAAAAGAATCAAAAGAGCCCTAAATACGATATTGGCGCCATTTCCACAAAATTTGCCAGTAAAATGACAGTGCAAACGGAAAAAGAAGGATAACAACTGCAGAAGGTAAAATTTTGCATACAAAAATTCAACTTAAAAGATTTATGTATCTTTTTTGGCTATTAATCAAATTTACAAAGAGAGTCTGTAAATTTTTTCCCTTTTTGTTACTAATAATGGCAATACATGCGAAAATGAATGGATAAAACTCCTTAATAGCCTGGGAAGATTGGTGGCGGAGGTGATGCGTACTCGAAGCCCAAGTTTGGTGGAAGGATGATGTCTTCTTTTGTTGGTGGTGGTGGAGTAACCCCACGAGCAGGAGGAGATTGAATCGGTGCGGATGGTGGTGTTGGTAGGGCGGTTGGTGGAGGAGAGAAAACTGGTGGTGGTGGAGGTGAGGCAACTGGAGGTGGCGGTGAATGGACGTGGACTCGGTGTGGAGGTGAAGCAACCGGTGGAGGCGGTGACTGGACTGGAGGTGGTGGAAAGACAACTGGGGGTGGTGGTGAGCGGACTGGTGGGGGAGGTGAGGCAACTGGGGGTGGTGGTAAGCGGACCGGTGGGGGAGGTGGTGAGGCAACAGGAGGTGGTGGTGAACGGATGTGGTGGTGTACTGGTGGAGGAGGCGAAACAACTGGGGGTGGTGGTGAGCGGACTGGTGGGGGAGGTGGTGAGGCAACAGGAGGTGGTGGTGAACGGATGTGGTGGTGTACTGGTAGGGGAGGCGAAGCAACTGGGGGTGGTGGTGAGCGGACTGGTGGGGGAGGTGGTGAGGCAACAGGAGGTGGTGGTGAACGGATGTGGTGGTGTACTGGTGAGGGAGGCGAAGCAACTGGGGGTGGTGGTGAGCGGACTGGTGGGAGAGGTGGTGAGGCAACAGGAGGTGGTGGTGAACGGATGTGGTGGTGTACTGGTGGGGGAGGTGAAACAACTGGAGGTGGTGATGAGCGGATTGGTGGAGGAGGTGAGGCAACTGGGGGTGGTGGTGAGCGGACGTGGTGACGAACTGGTGGGGGAGGTGAGGCAATTGGGGGTGATGGTGAGACAACAGGAGGTGGTAGTGAACGAGCTGGAACTGGAGGAGGCGGTGATTGGACTGTAGGTGGAGGTGTAGATTGAAAGGGAGCTTGCGGAGGTAAATGAGAGACAACTGGTGGTGGTGGAGATTGGACTGGTGGCTGTTTTGGGGATTGAGTTGGTGGTTGAATTGGCGGAGGTGATGTAGTGGAGTTGGTAGGTGGTGGTGGAGGAGTTTGTTTAACTAGCTCAGGAGTTGGTGAAGGTACATAAATTGGTGGTGGTTCAATCACTATTGGTTGTGGTGGTGAAGAAGAAATAGACTCCGCGGGAGGTGAAGTTTCAATCACAGGCTCAGGAACTGGTGAAGGTACATAAACTGGGGGAGGACTAGTCACCGTTGATTCTGGTGGAGGAGGAGAAATGGACTCTGATGGAGGTGGTGAAGTTTCCTTCACAAGCTCAGGAGCTGGTGTTAGTGAGGAAGTTGTTGGTGGCGTTGACTCTGTTGGCCCGTTTGTAGGTGTAGGCGATGGTGAAGACCCTGTTGTTCCTGGACTTGGTGTAGGTGGTGGATTCAATTCTCTTGCCTCGGGTGAGGGTGTTGGCGATGGTGATGATTCAATTGGTTCTGGAATCGGTGGTGTTGACTCTGTTGGCTCAAATGAGGGTGTAGGTGATGGAGATGACTCGATTGGCTCGGGGTACGGTGTTGGTGATGGTGATGGTGCAGACCCTGTCTCTGGCTCATCTGAGGGTGTATGTGGTGGTGTTAACTCTGTCTTTGGTTCGGGTGATGGTGATGGTGATGACTCAATTGGTTGTGGATACGGCGGTAATCCTGTCGGCTCAGATGTTGGTGCTGGTGATGACTCAATTGGCTCATATGAGGGTGTAGGTGCGGACTCAATTGGCTCATATGAGGGTATAGGTGGGGTCTCTGTTGGCTTAGGTGATGGCACTGGTGCAGGAGATGGGTTATATGTTTCGGGTTATATGGCTCAGGGGTGGGAATTTCTAGTTCTGAAGCAGGTGAAGGGCTAGTGGTCTTTCCTGGTTTTTGAGGAGTTGATTGTGGGGTTGGGACAGGAGATAGCTCGGTGATGGAACTTGGTGGCTCTGAGATCTTAGGTGACCCTTCCGGAGATGATGTCGTCGGGGGGACCGTAGTTGGCTCTTTCGGTGTCTTCGGCTCTTTCGGTGTCTTTGGTGGTTGTGCCGCCGGCTTCAACGGAGGTGAAGCCTTGGGATGATGAGGCTTTGGTGGTGTCAAATGTCTAGTCGGCGGTGCTGGAGGCGATGAATGTCTCGGCTTTGTTGGAGGCACTGATGTTCTTGGTGGATGTGGCTTTGGTGTCTTTCCATTTGATGGAGGAGTGTCTTCAGTTGGGGTAGAAGGAGATTGCCTTCCTGGTCCACCTCTACATCCATTTTTGCCACAATTTATAGGATGTTCAAGAATTGGAGCACAAGCCTCCTTTGTTCTTTGATGTGGCCTTGATCCCAAACAATTCATTTCATCAACCATTTCAATTCCATCCTCAATTGGTGGCTCACAAACAGGTTCCTCATATTCAAAATAGTTGTAAGAGATTGAAACCTTTGTGAGATTATCGTAAGAACAGAAAGCGTTTGGAACAACTCCTGTGAAAAAGTTGTTAGAAACACTGATTTCTTCAACACTTTGCATTGCTCCAATGTCTTTAGGTAAGGTTCCAACAAACTTGTTGTGGCCGACATCGAAAACATTTACACTCCTGAGGTTTGTGATTTCTTCAGGCATACAACCTGAGAGCTCATTATGGGACAAATTGATTTCATCCAAGGATTCTTCCATTCTTCCAATGCTCTTTGGAAGACATCCCATGAAATTGTTGTTTGCCAAAACAATCACAGAAGCTGTTGAATTTCCAAAGTTTTCTGGGATAAATGAGTGGAATCTGTTGTTGTTGACAAAGATGGCATCAAGATCCATATCGAAAAGAGCCGGAGGAAGGGTTCCTTCGAAATCGTTGTATCGTATGTCAATATATTTGAGGTCAGGAAGCTCAAGAACCGCATCAGGGAACGGTCCAACAAATCGATTGTTGCTTAGATCAAGTTCATGAAGAAGTGTTAATTTAGAAATGCTCTTTGGAACGATCCCACAAAAGCGATTTGAATTGAGATGGATAAGACTGGCATCGGTTAAAAGGCCAATCTCGACAGGAAGGTGTCCTGCAATATCTCCATGATTGAGATCAACACCAGCAACAACATGAATTTTTGGATCATCAAGTGCCGGTGCACAAAAGACGCCGTTATAGGCACACACTTCTTTACCATGCCAGTTTCCAGTCATATCTTTTGGGTCGGAATATATGGCGTTTTTCCATGCCTGAAGGGCAATGTAGGCTCTTTTAAGCCTAGCATTTGCGAAAGTCAGCTTGACATCGATCTCGTATTCGATCCCTTCAGGGAGTTGACCGTCCTCAGGTAGAGTTAAAAGCTGGCGACGGGCAATGTAGGCTGCTTCGGCATCACTTAAAGCCAAAGATAAGGAGGAAAACGAAGAAGAAGAAAGTAAGACGGAAAAGAAGAGGCAGCAGCAGTAGCAGCCTAAGGCCTTCATCTTTTGCAGGTTAGACATTGTAACCACCTTGGAAGGCCCCAAGGCTGCTTATTAATGATCATGAAATGGGAAAAATAATGGAGGATGTTATATGCAGGTTACTGAAGGAATAAAGGAATGACAATGAGGTATTTAGAGATGTCTGATGGTTCAGACATACCGATTTTCGCTCCCTTCTTTTTTTCTGCATCATTCAATCTTTTGGACAATCCTTAAAAATTTCATCACAAGTTTTTTGTTTCATTTTTTTGCTCTGAATTAGGTAACTTTGTATGGTTGGAAATCACAGGTTATAATTAGAGAATGACTCGGTCTTTCTTATACTTCACATCATCTATGCAAATACCATATTCTCTAAACCATATGTTGGAATGATTCTTACAACTGAAAATCTTCTAGTATATACCTACCGTTCCAGATTAAAAATTCACTTTCCTATACATAATGATTAATGAATAATGGAAATGGATATTCAATTTGGGATAAGAAATATTACTCCCTCCATTCCTAAATATAAGACTCTTTAGACAATTTGAGAAAATTAAGGAAGTTGTCATTTTCACCTAAACTTCTAATATTACCCCACCTTCCCTCTCTCTCACTAATACATCATAAAGAAAAGAAAGGAAAATATTGAGGGTATAATTGAAATAAATTATTGACAACTAATAAAAGAACCTTAAACGACAATTAATTTGGATACCTAGATATCTCCTAAACGACAATTAATAGGGAATGGAGGAAGTATTTAGTATGACATTCAATCCCTCGTTATTTTAGTAATCCACTGACTTGCATCCTTAAGCTATTTATAGCACGTTTGGTACGTTGAAAATGTCATTCCATTCAATTACAGCATACCAAAAATGCTCTTAATGCCTAACCATCCAGCTTCCATAGGCTTGCAAATTATTATTTTCATTCCACAATCTAAGTCGTCTTAGATAGTAGTATTTTCATTCTATTATGCTTTTATTTTCAACTACATTCTTATTTAACTTAAATTATCTTCTACATAAGAAGAGATAAAAGAAAACTATTGGTACTTTAACTTATAAAATATATTATTTTTAATCTCAATGAAATATCGAATCGAATCATATTATAAATGAAGTACATCCCAAATTCACTCTATGCAATCTTCTATTTTTGTCCCCTTCATCCCTAACAAAAACCTATGATTCACCTTATCAAGTTCATCAGTGATACTCATTTGAAGTATTCTGATGTATATTTTTTTAAATCAATCACTCTAATTAAAGTTTCTACGAGATTTTTTTTATATGTTCTTTGTTTCATAATATAAGTATTTCTAAGTAGTTTAGTATAGAATAAGGAAGGGGGAGATGGGATAATTTTACTCTTATACGCTTAAATAATTAATATATTCTCAAACGCTAACTCTTTTCTCTCTAGTTTTAGAAAAAAAAACATCTTTAAAAGTTGAAAAAAAACATACATTTTGGAAAGAGATAAAGAGTCTTAAAAGACCTCTATTGTGAAACAGATGGAAATATATTTATTTACAGTATATTTTCTATTCATGCTAGATATATATTGTTGTTATTAGATCCTTCTTCCATACATGAGAAGCATGCTTTTCATTACAACTTTAAAAGTTCAAATAAAAAATAAAAGAAAAAAGAACAAATTAATATTCTAGATTATTTCTCTTGTCATTTTTTTTTATTTCTGGTGTGTGATTATATATTTAGGCTTTCTCTATTTTACTTAATTACATGATAAGAGTATGTATTTGATATTTAAGTTACAATAGTGAAGTTTACAATAATTGTGCTATTTGCAACTATCATTTGATGATTATTCATTTATTTAATTTTGAAGACTTTAGAGTTTGTTGTTTATCTGCTGGCTTATGAACCAATTAGTTAATTGAATCTAGTCTTATTAATATTAATAATAAGCGCTTCTTAACTAAAAATTAAAAGGTTGATTTATATCTAAAGCTTAATTTACTTTTTTCTTTCTGAAAAGATATTTTTAATCAACTAAGCTAATATGTGAGATAAATAACCTACTAAGATTTTATAAAAATCAAATATTGCATCTTACATATAGCAGGTCTAGTGTGATAGTACTACAAATCAAGATAAGTACTTCAAACATGCTATATGTAAGATGCAAGTCCGCAGATTCAAATAAGATACTCCCTTTATCCCAAAATAATGTTGACATTTGAATTTTCATATAAATTAAGAAATTTTTAAAAACAATAAAAGTCAAATCCAAAAGACTAATATATCCTCATTAACTACTTATTGAAAATTGAAACTGTGATTTAAAGAAAAGTAAGAAGAGGGTAAAAATGATAAAAGTTCGTTGATAATCCAAATATTAACATTATTTTGGAAAAAAACCGAAGTCTCAAATGTTACATTATTTGGGGATGGAGGGAGTATTAAGAATAACTTGTATTGAAGACTCAAGGCTTATATGTTAGGGTCGGTCTTGATAAATTAATGTTGTAAACTCTAATCTTCGCTCATTTAGTTTAAATCACTCAGAAAAGACATTATGCTTAAAATGTTTTCAAAAGAGTTAGAATGTCTTGAAAAGCACTTTCAAACTTTTGGTCTTTATGATCAAATGTGTTTTTAGTATTGGTATCAAAAGGGTTTCAGAGGTTTTGTTTTCAAACAGAGCTTTAATGTTAAAATGATATTTGTTATAATAGTATTTTAGTGATTCAGATTATTGTCAGATTTGTTATGAGAAAAATTTATTTTATCATGATTGACCGCTCTTTGAGCAAGGTTATGACCGGAATGCTAAAGTGAATATGTTCTACCGGCAGGAGTTTTGTATGAGCTAGTGTGCAAGATTGCCTCTGTATGAATTTTGGTGTGTGTGCTTTGTGTGAGCTTGTGTGTTGTATTCGATCGTCCAAATGTCATTTTGTTGAGAATGGTTGTGTGTTTAGTGGAGTGTTGTGAAAATCATTGGGGTGAGGCTCAAGGTAGTTTATGTAGATATGTGTAATCAAACCAAATAAATGATGTGTGCTTTATGATTCAATATATACTTGAGCTTGCTATACTTGTGGACACCATATTGGATCTGAATACGCCGGCCCCTTAGAAATTCTTCAAACTCTATCAGATGGTACAAAACTACTTTTCAAAGAGAACCTTCTTCCATCTAGATGAGATGGTCGTCTATTCAGTATCAGACCATCTATTGCAGTCATATCCATTTTACTAAGTTATTTAGTAATTCCTTTTGGATATCGCCTTATTCTAGCGGATCTTTGTATTGGTGTTTTTTTATGGATTGCTATTTCAAGCATTACTCCTGTTGAACTTCTTATTCTTACCTCTTGTTGTTTGAAAGAAAAACACTCATCCTTTCATTCTTTGAAGAAAAAAAAAAGAGGTGGAAAGATTTTAAACACCCAATTCACACACTCTCGTGTGTTTTCAAACCCGACTAATTCAATTAGGATTCAATATACACTTGCACAGCTGACATAAAATTCCGCTAAGTCTATAATATGACTCACTTCAAAATGTTTTGAATCACGACTGTGTCCTCAAGAAATTTTAAGGTGTCGTAAGCGTAACGAGATAAGTTGCAACAATTTCCACATCCAAAATATCAGCTTATTATTAATAGCTATTAATGAATCCCTAATACTCCCAAAATGACAAAATTGATCAATAATCTAGCCCCCCAAAAAAGAACAAAATTGACCAATAATAATGCAAATCCTTATAGTCCCATTCAAAAAACATCCAAAAAAAGAAAAGGGTAAATTAGTCAAACAAACCCGACAATACAAAGCTTACTTGAGTGGATACAGCAAAAACACAACACATCGGCGCTGCCTGCGACTCTTCACCGCCACCAAAACCACCTTCGTGTTTCCCACGTTTTTTTTCTCCCTCCTCTCCCCCTGAAAACTACCTGAAAACGACCTTCAATTCTTCATAATTTCACTATCTCGATACTTTTTTTACTCTCTTTACCCAAGTTTGAAGCCAGAATCAGGAAAAAAACGCAGAATTGTTTGATTTTCTGATGAGTAAATTTGGAATCTGATTGTTGGAACTGAGGCCTGAGCTCGAATGAGATAATAAATTTGGGGTTTTTAGGGTTTTTTCTCTTCCAATTTTATTGGAACAATGAAGAAGAAGGCTATGGAGACGATACAAGATCTGATTGAAGAAGCCAAGCTTCGTACGGTGTGGTGGACTTTGTGTATTTTCGCTTTTTCTTACTTCTTAACTCGTAAGTCATTTGAATTTTGTTTTTTCCCCTTAGGTTATGGTATTATGCATACAGTGGATTTGATTTATTGTGTCAAATTACCAAAAATCCATCTCGAAACTTCCGAGAATAATTAATGTTACTGTCTCCATTTCTTAATATAAGTTGTCCTGTACATGTAACAAAAATTAAGTAAGAAAAGAAAAAAATGTTTTTAATCAAAATATCAATATCAATCTCTTAAATAGAATTTGTGGTATACAAGTCATGTTGAGTAATATTGATATTTTGACTAACCAAACTTCTTTAAATTTTGCTATATGTCTTAAACGACTTATATTAAGGAATGGAGGTAGTATCTTTGTTGAGTTAATAAATGTTTTGGATGAAGTTGAAAAAAGTGGATAATGCTGTCTTGAATTCATGAAATGACAAGTGATTTGCGACAAGAAAAAGTTAGTTTTGCGACAAGTAATTTAAGGAGGGAGTATCTGCTTTTAGTTTCTATCATTGTAAATATGTTATTCTTCGTTTATGCATGGACTAATCAGTCTGATGTGTTTCTTGAATTTCCCTTTGACTGTAGACACAAGCAAATCAATGTGGATGAATATACCTATAGCTATTCTTTTAGTTTCTGGACTAAGGATATTGTTAAATGAGGTGGAGTTTCGCTGGAAGGTTCGGGAACACCACCGACCAACATACTTATCGCACTTGGAAAAGAAACAGTTGTCTGTGAACGATTCTCGTCTTTCTACTTCACCTCCCCCACCAAGGTGGAAGAGGAAAATTGAGTCACCTATTGTTGAGGCTGCAATTCATGATTTTATCAGCAAGATTTTGCAGGATTTTGTTGTGGATCTCTGGTATTCAGATATTACTCCTGACAAAGAAGCTCCTGATCTGATATACGGAATAATCATGGATGTCCTTGGTGAAGTATCTGGAAGAGTCAAAGAGATTAACCTTGTTGACTTGTTAACAAGGTTACTTCCTGGCTCTCTCTCCTTTAGTTGTCTCTTTCATGCTTCCTTCTGGAGTTGTGAATTGTATCAAGTTTCCGAGTGAGTTAATGAACTGATCTTCAATCATACAGGGATGTAGTGGACCTTATTAGCGATCACCTGGACCTTTTCAGAAGAAACCAAAACGCAATAGGAGTGGATGTTATGGAAACTTTGTCTTCTGAAGAAAGGGATGAAAGGTTGAAACACCAGTTGCTCTCCTCTAAGGAGCTTCACCCTGCTCTGGTATCTTCTGAGAGTGAGTACAAGGTCTGAGTGGAGTCTTCTAGTGGAAAAATATTTCTGTAGATTCCTGATAGTTAACCATCACTTCTAATAGGTTTTGTATTTGTGTAGTATCTTCAGCGGCTTACGAGTGGCATCATAGCTGTAGTGCTCAGACCAAGAGAATCCCAATGTCCTCTGGTTCGATGCTTTGCACGAGAGTTTCTAACTTGTCTGGTGATGCAACCTATCTTGAATTTGGCAAGTCCACTGTGAGTTATTTCCCTTTCATTTATTTATTTTTTGGTTTTCTTTTTGTTAAATGTTTCTCCTTCTTGGTTCAGTTACTAGTGGATCCATGTTATGGTTGCAAGAAGTGCTTTCATTGATCTTTGTTTCTTATTTGTGCTTTGCATGAATGCTCGAGAGTTTTGATTCTCTCTCTCTCTCTCACGGATCAACATTCTCCATCCGGATTGTGAAGAGGACTGTTTGATTTTCCACTTTCATTCTTTGTTTTTTAATCTAAATTTCATCTTATAGTTGAATTAGAAAAGAAATTTTCAAAGGGATATATATCAAAAGTGGAAAAATATCTATCACGTGAAAATGAAATTGTTGAGAATCCCACATCGACTGGCTAGTGAGCAAGATTGTTGTTTATAAGGATTGGACAATCCTCCCCCTCTTTAGGTACCTTTTGAGGGAATGAGTTAGGCCCAAGTCCATTTTTAACATGGTATCAGAGCCACCTAGTTTGATGTTGGGCCCCCATTTATGTTCACCCTTCAGATGTCCAGCCCTGGATGTGAGGGGGTGTGTTGAGAATCCCACATCGACTAGCTAGTGAGCAAGATTGTTATTTATAAGGATTGGGCAATCCTCCCCCTCTTGAGGTACCTTTTGAAGGATTGAGTTAGGCCCAAGTCCATTTTTAACAGAAATGAAGACTACATTTATTAACTATTAAGAACTTGTGCCATATCTTGATCAGGCAGTGCATTTACAATGCTACATTTCTCATTAAAAATTTGCATAACCGTGGCTTTTTTTTTAACAAAAAAAATAACTTGCAGGTATATTAATCAGGTGGTTGAAATTATTTTTACTGCTCTCCTGGAGGGAGGTTTAGTGGAATCAATATTTGATCTGTCATCCATGGGTGACAAATCAGATTCGGGTCCTGCTGTCACCAAAGACATTGCACAAAGTAGTGAATTTTCTTCAAAGAAAAGCTTAGCTTCCTGTGATCAAGCAAATCTTATGTCATTGTCTCAAATTGATAATCAGAGAGGACCATCATCAGGTGTCCAAAATTCACTTTCTAATACAAATGGGGATGGAACTGTGCATCCACGACCAGGGGAATGGGCTCGAGTCCTTGAGGCAGCAACACAGAGAAGAGAAGAAGTTCTAATGCCTGAAAACCTTGAAAACATGTGGGCTATAGGAAGAAACTATAAAAAGAAAATCCAGAAGAATGCTGCTAAGGCAGCTCGAGCTCCTGGTGTTAAAGGTCATGTAAAAAGCTCCATGCCTGTAAAGGATGTAGCAAAAGAAGTGTCCGTCCGGAAGCCTCAGACATGTAACCAGATAGACGACAAATCTCCGATGCAGTTGATACCAAGGCCTCATCCGAATGATGGACCTAGTAATCACAGTATTAACACCTTGCATGTCTCTAAGGATGTCAAAGAAGGGGTATCTTTGAGGAAAGCCTCTCTTGCTAACAACTGTGGAGAACTTACTCTAGATGTTGTTAGTGCAAATAGGCTTAAAAGATCAAGTAGCACTTCTGATTTGAGAGTTCAGCCAGTGATGAAAAATGAATATGCTGATGAAGGTGGACCCATAATAACAGAATTCTACAGTGCTGATCCCAGCAGACGTCATGAACTTCATAGTGTTAATGCTGCATCAGATATGGTCCTACAGAGCGAGGCATTTCATGCTCCAAAGCTCAAGTGCCGGGTAGGTTAACTGTTTGTTTTTTGCTTTGGAAGTAAAAATATGTCTGTGGCTGAATTGTCTTTAAGAGCCAATTGCAATATTAATTTATGAAACACTTCACTTATCTGATCAACTATGCTAGTGATCTGTTTCCAATAATCTGAACCTACATGCCTCTCTTTGATCTAAGCTGTCAGATGGGTTTTTGTTTATCATGTGACTAGGATTTGTTATGCCACAGGTTGTAGGAGCTTACTTTGAGAAACTCGGGTCAAAATCCTTTGCTGTGTATTCAATAGCAGTGACTGATGCCGATAAGAAAACTTGGTTTGTGAAGAGAAGGTGATTTTTCCATTCCCTTATTGTGAAGTAATATTCCATGCTTACCTCTATGCATCTTTATGTTTATTGGTACTATTTCAATGAGAAAACTATATCCTCATTTTCTGGGATTGATTATTCTGTTACGACACTTGCCCACAGATACAGGAATTTCGAAAGACTGCATCGACTCCTTAAGGATATTCCTAATTATACATTGCACTTGCCTCCTAAGAGGATATTCTCTTCAAGCACAGAGGACACTTTTGTTCATCAGCGATGCATCCAGCTTGACAAATATCTGCAAGTATAGTTCTACTCCTAGTGGTTTCATAAAAAAGTTCTTCACCTGCGTTCCTGTTTTCATTGTGCTTTCTTTACCAGGACCTCTTATCAATTGCGAATGTTGCTGAACAACATGAAGTGTGGGACTTTTTGAGTTCCTCCTCAAAGGTACTTGCAGTTGGACTCATTTAGTTGTTATTGAGCGATTATTTCCAAATCTTGTGTTCATTTCAATTGAATTAATACATTTTCTTTGAATTTGTCATGTAGCATTATTCCTTTGGAAAATCTTCTTCAGTGATGAAAACGCTGGCTGGTATGCTGCTTTGTCTGTTTGTATTGTTTTGAATTGATCTCACATACCTCTATGCGGTTTTAGTGCCACTTGAATATAGAAATATAATCTGTATATTATAGGACTTTTGATTGAATAACTACTTTTGGTCATACTGCTAATGGCCTTTCAATGTGTTTTGTTTGATCTAACAGTAAACGTTGATGATGCTATGGATGATATTGTACGGCAGTTCAAAGGAGTTTCCGATGGTTTAATGCGAAAAGTTGTTAGTTCACCTTCTTCAATTGAGCCTGCTTCTTCAGTTCCACCTAGGCACTTATCCTGGAATCCGGATGAGATGAATAAACTAGCTTTGATCCACAGTGTCTCAGATTCTGTTACTAGCTTTTCTGATGATAATGATGACGGTGAGAAAGATGGAACCCAGAGCCAAGAGGAAGCAGAATCTGGTAAACAAGCTGATGGGTGGCATTTAGACAATGAGTTGAATTCAAAGAGTTTTCCTCCAAGAGTTGTTAAACGTGATGAAGAATTTGGAGAACTGGATTCTGAAAAGAAACATGATTCATTGAACCCATTGGAGTCACAGAACCCAAGTAGAACGCCTGAGTCAAGTTTGTTTGTGATGTCTGATCACGATCCTATCGGGGTGCCACCTGAGGTAGGTCAACAGTTAGTTAAATACTTGATTTTTCTCTTTCACTTGATTGGTAACTCCTACTATTTTATTCCAAAACCTCCTTCCTGTGAGATGGATCTTGGTATATAATACATAAACTTTACACATTCAGAGTCAAATCACTCTGTACATCAAACTCAGCTATACCCAATCTATAATTTCCGCCACTCTGAATATGTAAATGTGACAATTGAACCTCTTTCTCTGTGCATCACAGTTTTTCGCCAGAAACAAATTGAACTTACTCCTAGCCTGAAACAATGCCAGTCAACTACCTAATTCTGTCTCTCTCTCTCTCTCTCTCTCTCTCTCTCTCTCTCTCTCTCTCTCTCTCTCTCTCTCTCTCTTTGCGTGTGTCTCTCTGTTTTGAACAATCTTTTCTGACAACACCCAATGGAGAATAATCTGTATGTGATTAGCATACATTGTATAGGCTGATGGTGGTGGGTTGATAAAAGGGCTGCATCACGGGAAGTCTTCTATGTTTATTCATTTGTTTTTTTAGGTATGCGGGTTGTTTAGTAGAGTGCTGGGTAGAGGCTCAAAGCAAATTAGTTGGCATGTCTACCTGTGTTTCCAACTAGGCTTATACTTCTGGATGACTTTTTTCTTTGCAGTGGACACCACCTAATCTAAGTTTGCCTATGCTGAACTTAGTAGATAATGTATTCCAGCTCAACAAAAGAGGCTGGTTAAGGTAATTTTTCTTGCTCAGTTTTCTGTAGAATTTCTTTGCCGATGTTTGTAGGTATGGACTTATATTTTAGGTTGTCATTTCTTCAAATTCTGGTTACGCCCCTTCTTTTTGGGGTGGGCTATATAAGGCTTTTTATTTCATTTTATTTGGGTTCCTTAGTTTGTTGTCTGTAATTCTGCAATAGAATGTCACTGCTTGAAATTCTTTTCGGTTGCCTCGTTAATTGATGATTGCGAAACATGATATTGCTGTTCTATTTTGGGTTACCTTTTCTCCCTATCTTTTATTTTAATTTCTTACTATTTAAATTTCCCATCCGTCTTGTTCTCCTTGCTATGGAGGATAGATTGTGCAGATTTTTTTTGAAAGAGTATTGTGATATGCTGTTTCATACTTTAGTCTAAATCATTGCTTATGTGTTTAACGCAGAAGACAAGTATTTTGGATATCAAAGCAAATTTTACAATTAATGATGGAGGATGCCATTGATGACTGGCTCTTAAGGCAAATATATTGCCTTCGAAGAGAGGATAACATTGCTTTTGGAATACGGTGGATTCAAAATGTAAGTGGAGATAGTGAATATTATGGTCGAACATAACATGATGTCTATGCACATGCTTCTCAAATTCTGCAAAATAATAGCCTACAATTACAATAATACTCCTACTGTAATATACACAAAGGATTAAACAAGTGCGTATCTTTTCATGTTTAAGTGATCTCCTACAATCTATCATTGTTTTTTTATTTCTATTCTTGTTTTAAAGCTGTATGACGCAAAACCTGAGATAGACTTCTGTTTGAACGAGAATATGGATGTGTTTGTCTATTAGTCTGTTGATGTGATTCAGTTAACATGCCCTATGTTTCATCTTTGAATTTAGTCAATGGTGTTATTGTTAATGTTGGTTGAATTTTACCATGCTTCTCATAGAGGATGCTTAGCACATCAGATCTGATGCTTAAGGTAGTATTTCTTGGGCTAATTATTATATATTTCCTAGGTGCTTTGGCCTGATGGTACATTCTTCATGAAATTGAGTGCTCTTAGTAGTATGGATGATTGTCAACCCAATCTGGCGCTGAATCAAACCCCAGGCAGAAGCAAAGTCTCTGGACCGGGATCTTTTGAGCAACAGCTTGAGGCTTCTCGTAGAGCCGATCATGTAAAAAAGATGCTTTTTGGTGAGTTGTCTACCTATGTGGCCTGCTGGCCACTAAGTGAGTTTGTTATATTTGTTGGAAGAAAGAATTTGTTTAGCTTTTCCTCCTCCTCCCCTAAAGTGAAATCGATTTCCACTATTTTCTCTTCACGTAATACTCCAATTCCATGTTCTCAGTTCTCACTTTTATAAACTCTTGGAAATCAGCTAATTTTCACAGTGGAACTGAGTTTTCATTTAATTACTCATGGTATATATATGCTTATTCTGTTGGATTGGAGCTGTTAAAGCAAGAATATACCATTATGCGCTGGCTCAGAATTACCCTTAAACAAGTCCAATGTACCATGATATTACCAGGATTCTTAAGAACTTGCAATATAGTAATTGTTTTTTACCCTTTTCTTCAGATGGAGTTCCAACAGCATTGGTCAGCTTGATAGGGCAAAAGCAATACAGACGTTGTGCTAGAGATCTGTATTACTTTCTTCAGGTAAAACTCACCCAAGAGACTCATGAATCATTACTGTAAATGCTTTGACTTGCATAGTTTTCTCACTGTTGAGAATCTCATGGGAAACTATAACATTGTAAATTTGCCAATTTGTAGTCCACACTTTGTTTAAAGCAACTCGCGTATACAATTCTTGAAGTTGTGCTGGTATCAATTTTCCCTGAGCTGCGAGATCTTCTGACGGACATCCATGAGAAGATGCGTGCCGAACATGTATATAGAGCAAGTTAAGTTTCCTAGATGCTCCATCCAAAAATATGCATTTAATAGGAACTACAAGGAAATCTGCAAAGATCAAATTTCCGAAGAGTGGGAGATGAACTTGGATGGAGTTGCTTCTCGAACTCCTCCATGGCTTATGCAGGTCCTTTTGCTTTTACAACCTAAAATTGGGTCTGAATTCTTTTTTCCTTAGGGAATTAAGGACTTTAAATTCTTTTTTCCGATTTCATCTTTTGCTGTAAAAAGGTGTATGTTAGGCTTTGTATAGGAGTAATCACTAAGGGTTCTTTGTAATTAGTTTTTTCTATTATCAGACCTGTAAATTCTCTTCAAATTACTTATCACTCCTTAACTGCATTCTGTTTGTTGATTGAGAAAGTTATTAGGCTGCATTTGGATTGATTTTATGTCTGGAAACTTTTAAACTTTTTTTTCTTTTGTGGAAGTCAGAAAATTTCTCTTATTTTTGCAATCGGTAAATTGTTTCCGAGATAAATGGGGTCTAAAGTACAAAATTTGTAACTTTGTATTAGTATTTGGAAAGAAAACCTGATTCACAGTACACCTTCGGTATCTTCAAGAGTTGGATATACCATAGTAACATATCCTTGTACACAAAAAGGCAATACTCACGCCCCAAGGCCCCTACCTCCCGATCCGACAGGAAGTGTGGAGGATGTTAATCAAGGTGACCCAGCGGTTCGACTGGTGGGAGATCTTGTTTTAGCCCACCACAAAAATTCACCCTCACATTGGAGGGTTGAAACTTACACACTAAGGCTGCCAAGATTTGAACCTGCGTCCTTGTACACAATCTGCCACCCCCGAACCAACTGGGCTACCTTGCGGATATAGTAACATATCCTGGCTGGCCTAGAACAAAGTTCAAGAAGTACAATGTGTGTATAAGTTCATGACTTTACCATATAACAAGACCACTAATATACAGAAGAATATATGTATTGACTATTGATTCTCCTAGAAAAGGTTTTGGAAAGGACTGCTGAGAGAATCACGAATGTCCGAATACAGGGCAAATAGAGAGTATTGTCGAAGATTCGATACTTCATACCATGAGTTTAGGACATTGTTATTCTTGTCTGTGCCTGAAAAAGCCAACTGAATGCCCACATTGCAGTCAATTGATCCACCATTGCTCTTACACTTGGAGTTTTGGATTGCACAATCTGTGTTGTTTAGGCAAGTAAAAGAGTCCCCGGAGCAGCCACTACAACCGAACTTCTTCCAGAATAGGTTTTGCAAAGTGCCCTTCTGGAATTCAAGAACCTACACCAAGAACCATACACAAAGCTCAAGAACATTACCAAGAGCGTAATTACGATAAGCCCTGATGGAAATTTTTCGTTTAGAGCCTCATGCCTAATGGCAAAGAAGGAATTAGAAACTTCATTTTAAGAGCCAACTCTACAAGACTAGGTCAGGTTAAACACAGGGACCATATATGAAGCTCAAGAATATTACAACAGACGTTATACAATAAGTCCGTGAATGCCTGGTGGCAGCGCAGACAAAACTAGAAACTTCGTATTAAAGGGGGAGGTCTATAGAGATACTATATCAGAGTGGACAATGCAATCAAATTTTGCATAATTCTTAGGGAATCGCCCCCTCAGATGGCCTTACCAAGGTGAAACTAGACACGGTGTGAGTGTTATCAGCAACAAAAACAGGCAGTGATCGAGCTGCATAGCGCCTTCCAGCAAACGCGACCATATAACCACCAACCATACTCTGGAAAACTCAACAATGAAAGTAATCACAATCAGATTGAAGACCCTGATTTCTTTTGTTAAATTCAATCAAGAACAAGTAAGAGAGTCAGTAAGATACTCGATTGAAAGTGGTGCTATTGATGGTGAGAAGTGTAATCTCATCAACCTTGGGCCTAAAAACAGCTAACTGGGAATTTCCACCAGCAAGGGGAAGACGATTATCGCAGGGAGAAAGTTGAGTTTGATTGAAAATTAAAGATTCTTTTGAAGAAAAGACAAGACCAAATGTAAACCCATCCTTTTTCTGAATTTTTGTGTCTAAACATGGATCAAATATAGGATTTGTGTCGTCCCCATGGGCTGTCATAATCTTCACTGTCATCACCATCATAAAAACCAGAATGACATTTCTTGTAACCATTGTTATTGATTTCCCTTTGTTGTCTTAATTCCTTATGGCCTCACCTAAGTTTGACAAAGACACATTTATCACTAAAAGCAGAATTTAAATGATAAAAGACTGTCAAAGAAAGGCAGTTAGGCCAACACTTCTGACTCGCAACCACGTGTCACCTAAAAAATTATCAAAAACTAAAAGGATCAAATTAACCAATAAAATCTATATATGCTGATACTAGTGCAGTTGGGATAACACTTGTAACTCAAAATAATACCCCTTAATTTCATAATAATATAAGTCGTTTAGGACATGTAGCAAAAATTAGGGAAGCAAAAATGAAGTACTTCGTTAGTAAAAATATCAATATTATTCTCTTAAATAGGACTCGTGTACCACTAATTCTATTTAAAAGAGTAATATTAATATTTTGACTAATAAAATACCTTATTTTTTGCTTCCTAGATGTCTTATATTATATTATGGAAAGGAGCTAGTAGTAGGTAGCATGTTGGACACCCAAAAATGATCAAAGCTAAAAAGAAGAGATTAATCAATAAAATATATATGTATCAAGAAATATCTATCAAGTGAATAAGAAAAGCCTAATCAATGCAAAATAAATGGGTAATTTTTGTTTTTTCAGTACTGATTTACACCCCTGATTAGTAATTACATACTCACTGAATGTCCATTTTTCTATTATTTTTTTATGGAAAAGGGAAATTCAATTTCGGACGGGGAAGTATATGATATGTATGGATCCTATAATCCTTCCATCCTATAAACAAAGGGGAAGATAACAGAGATTAATTTAAAGATCCAATTTTCAGAATTCTAAAGACATGATGATCACGAAAGAAAATAAAATCAAAAAATTTAATTACCTCTATATTCAGGATCAGAATTTATCACAAAAAATAGATGCTTTTAATGATATTGATGTTCCTCAAAATCCCACAAAGTTTCTTTGCTGTGATTAAGAACAGAACAAGGAGGAATTTTTATTGGTGGGTTCGAAATCTTAATTCTTAAAAATATATTAGGTTCTTAACCTTAATCGATCGAAGATGATTACGAGGTTAAACCTGATCGTTTTGTTCTGGGAGGGTGAAAACTGAAAAGGGCTAATGGAAAGAAGAGAGAAGAGATACTTCTAGATATTTTGTGCGGATCTTGTCCTTGAGACGGTTATGGAAGTTAGCTTTTACAATAGGGTAACTTTTAAAAATACTTCTAGATATAGTAACTTTTATACGTAGTTCGGAATATTTGATCAAATTTGCCCTCTAATATTTTGTGCGGTATATTGTTGTAGTTTTTCGTCTTCAAGCCTTACAAGTGCTGGCTTTGTCCCTGACGCCCTTACACTTTTTTGTTGACTGGTATCCGAGTACTTAACTCAAGTAAAGTCGTGATATAAGTCGCTATCGAGATATTTCAAATTCATAACCTTATTCTGATAAGTCATGTGGGATTGCAAGTATGACTAATTGACAGAATCACTTGACATGCCCCCTACACTTTTTATTTTAATAAAGACGTTGATTTAAATTTGTTTAGTAAATCATGCGCCTTGAAAAGATTGATTAGAAGTGTGACCAATTAAGTTATACCGTACTATCACCCTAAAGATTGATTCTAGTGATATAAAAATAATTAGATTCGCTATTTAAATGGTCAAAAATTTAAATATTTCATGAATGTAAAAAATAATAGTTTCTTTCACCTTCAACATCCATTATTCAACACTAGTAGTACTAGTAGTGTCCTTGGAGCATAGCTCAAACTAGCAAATTAATTATAAATAGTGTTGTGTTAGTCTTGCATTCACTCGTAGAGTGAAGATTCACTTCATGTCAAGTGTAAGAATTAACCCCTTATGAGTTGTTTGCGTACATACAACTCTAATGAGTTCAGGTTGCCCCCGATCGCCGACGTACTCTTTCAAGAAAGAGATCAAACTCAAATGTCGTTCTGTTTGTTCTGCAATTTCTATTTATGCTACTCCATCTCCATATAGAAGAAGAAGGGAAGAGTTGCGCCAAAAAGAACAAGAAGCTGACTTTGACTTTTTTGGAATGATATACTTCACCAAGGAAGTAGCGACTGCCCTTTCACTTTATTTTAAGGTTCCTTTAAGTTAAAAAAAAGGTAAAATCCTTTGATTGGAGCTTCCAAGAATATGAAGGATTATCACACGATTTAACTCATCTACTAGCTTAAAGACGGGTAGGTGATAACCTTAGATTGGACCTAAATACAAGTCGTAGTACTTCCTCATATTGGAAATGGATGAAGGGTGAAGATCTAATTATGCAGTGGTTTCCAGCTACAATGAACCCTGTTCAAATTTATCCATTTTAGTCTCATTTCATATATCTAAGTCTGCTCAATTTGTTTACTTAACATGGTAAGCATGAAAGCAAATATCTCGTGCCATCATAGGTACTCCGAACTTCACAAATTGTATGTCTAATTTCTATTTAAAAATAAAAAAATAAAAAAATAAACACTAAATTATTAAATAAGGTTAACGCAATTGGCATTCTCGAAAAACTTCTCATGTCTTGGCTTTTTTACTTGTTTGAACCAGTGGTCCAAACCTCATAGAGATCAATTCTAATTCCAGAAATGGAAAGCCAAAATAATTGAGGAAGCTTTCAAATATCAACTACTACTACTTCATCTTCATCTTCATCTTCATCTTCATCTTTCATAGGAACCTGAGAAAGGGTGGAAAAAGAAGAAGAAATTATTGAAGGATAAACCGAAGAAGATGATATCCGATAACAGGCCTTGCTTCTACAAGTTCTTTCTTTCTCATCAAACCATGATCCAAGAACAGGTAAACCTTCAACATCTTCCATGACTTACCAAATTCTAGTTTTTATTTTATTTTTTGTTCCATCTTCGGCATCAGATCAAGATCCCAACAGAATTTGTCGAGGACATACTGAAAAGTAGTGTAACTAGTGCAAGTGAAGCATACCTTAAGGGTCCTTCCGGAGGTTCTTGGAGTGTGAAAATAGTCAAGACTGAGAAAGGAGATGTGTTTCTTGAGAAGGGTTGGCTGAGGTTTGTAAGAGAAAACTTGATTCATGAGAACGACTTCCTCGTCTTCCAATATGATGGAGATATGTCCTTCTCTGTTCAAATCTTTCACCAAAGTGGATTAGAGAAATTGGCTTCTGAATGCCAACAGCCAGGTGCATATCTAATAAACAAATTACTTGCTTTCCTGCATTAGAAAGAAAAAAAATTGCAATAATTCTCTAATGGTTAAGGAGGTAGTAGCTCAATTATTTCAACAAATTCTTTATTACGCGATAAGTTCTATTCACATCGGCTGCAATGCAGAAGGTAAAAGAGCTGGTGTTGCAGTTAAGGAAGAAGTCAAGTCTTTCTCTTTCTCTTCCAAACTTCCCTTTTTCGAGACACACATCAAAGACTACAATCTCAGGGGTTCTACTATACTTGTAAGTTTGTCTTTAATATCCAAAAACTCAAAACTAACACACTAAGACAATCATGGCCAAGGGTATTAAAGACGTTTCACTTATAAAATAAGATGAGAGGAAAGCAAGAAGCTAAATTGGGAGTGTAAATATCATTTCCCTAAAAAAAAGATGGGGAAGATGGGATAGTGAATGAATCAACAAGAAAACACTCATATTATGCTCACAAGTTAGATTTCTTTTCAAATCAAAGTCGCTATTGAAAAGAAATGGTAAAATTTAACAGGATTAGATGAAAATAGTAGGTCAAAACTGATAAAGTTTTTTATTGATACATGCACCTAGAAGCACTTTGAAAAGAGAAATCAATTAGTATATGATTCAGACGCTCAGTTTTATATTTTTCATGCAGAACATACCCAAGTCCTTCACAGATAAATACTTCCTGAAGAAACAGAGAAAAGTGATCCTTAGAAGCTGGGGTAAAGCTTGGGAAATGAATTGTCGAGTTTACAAAAGAAGTTTTTCCTTGGGTGTAGGATGGAAGAGCTTTGCAAATGACAATAAGCTGAAGGTAGGAGATGTCTGCATATTTGAGCTTGTAGATGAAATGGAATTGCAGGTCCATATATTCAACAACAAATAGACATGCAGGGGAATATGCAGGACCGAAACTTTAGAGGGCCAACCTATGTCAACATTCTCTCGACATTTTTTTCCTACCGTATTTCCTCTGTTAGACCTGTTACTTCAACAAACTCATTAACCCCTCTTAATAATAGTTCATGTTCCGGAAAAAAAAAACATTAGCTCCACTCGCTGAATCTAACATGAACTGCCAGCCAGTAAGTAGCCAAAACAGAAAGAAAAAGTACAAGTCATGATTCATGAAGCCTTGTAACCAAACTTCATTATCTATTATATTGTGTTCTACTGCAGTTTTAAAGAAGCAAAACATAAAGATTACTCATGATATTTGTGTTCTCTACACAGTATAGATGCATACAATTTAAGAGAATCTTGACTGCAAACCAAGAAAATAGATATTGAGCTACCCATTTTATTTCCCTATTATTGGATATTATTCATTTAATAAATTTTTATTTGTTTGATTGTGATCGCCATCAATCTTCTACACTTGATCAATCAACTCAATTGCTACTTGTTGCATCAAATCCTAATATAGCCTTTTACCTTCTTTTTTTGGGTCCTGAATATGATAGTCTTTAACTGAAATCTACAATAATAAAGTGAACAAAGCACCTATAAAACCAAACAAATAAATTTATTGATCTCAAGGCAGCTCAGACCAAGCACCGAATTTCACCCTGAATCAAAACAAGCCACAATGACAACAACATCAATAACATAAACGATGAAGTCCTCAATAATTAGGGTATGTGCGGGAATGGATAAGAGACAAATCTAACATTTGGTAATAAATACACAAAATGATAGCTCCCAGAATACCGCATGTATTGGAGACTGACAAAACTGCTCATAGAATGCAACTGAAAGAGTATTACTCTATACCGTCACGTTTTTGCTGTGTAATCATGCCCTCAAAACAAGCCGCAATAACAATTATAACATACTCAAATTCATAAACTGAGATCATCAAAATACATTTTAAGTTAAAAATAGTATCCCAATTCCTCTATTTTCCTCAACACTACCAATCACAATCAGTAACATTACCAGAAAAAAACCTCAAAAAAATTCTACCAGCGCAGTATGCTAAATCAAATACATATTATAGAACGATCAAAACTTTCCTCAATTTTAGACCTGAGGAAAAAATCTCAAGCGACGGCGAGCGGCTGTTGTTTGGAAGGTTCAACATTCTTCTTCTTATTCCGATCATTATCGCCGGCGAGGAAATCTTCGATATTATAGATAACAGTGATGTAAAGAGAGCAGCTAGGGCATCGAGCAATCTCTTCCCCGAGGCGGAGATCTTCCTTAGTAATCTGGAATAGGTCTCCGCAAGGGCATGGGTATGTGAATGACTGAAGCTCCTCGTTCCACTCCATGTCTTCGATCTCCACGTCGTCGTATGACATCGTTTGCTGTTCTCCGGCGGCGGCTGCGTGAGCTCTAAGCTACGGCGATGGCGTCTCTGCTCTTTCTTCTCCAAGAGATTTTTCAGGAGCAGCCCTAGCTGGAGCTGGTCTTTACTTTTGACCTTATTACAATAGACTACTATTGTTTATAACATGAAGTATATAATGAATAATTTTAAGTACATTGCTAGAAAGTTAAAATTTAATTAATTAATTGGCTAAATTGATGGGAAAATAGTAAATAATTGGGTGAATCTCTATACTAACAGGGGTGAATAGTATTTAATTTGAGTTTTTAACTAATTATATCCAATTTTACTTAGCCGTTAATCATTTCCCTAATTTTAATTGATTTATATTGTTGAACAAAAAAATTCACCGATTTAATTTTTTTGGGAGACGTCTATTGTGTTTTTAGGTACTTATTACGTAAGACATCAGTTACATGTCTAAATACATGTGTTTATGAGTAGTTAACACTTGTTCCATTGAATATAACATATGTCCAAAAAATCTTCTACAGTATTACATCGAATAAATAGTTAATTTGGTAATCAACAAAATTTCGCCTAGCCACTTTGATCAAAAATCATTTTTTTAAAATTTTTTTTCATCATCAATATTTTTACGGGCTTCCATTTTGATCCTTCCGTCAAATAATTATGTAAAATTCGCTAAAATTGCTGACGTGTCCAAACGGTGCTCCAACAGTTTTTCTCCCTGTGGGTAAAGTTGGAAAAAATATAACCCTTAATTAAAAAAAAAATTGTTATTTTTTCTCTCTCACCCGATACAAAACCCGACCCACAAACCCCTTCCCTACTCTCGAATCTAGACAACACGCCACTACCACCAAACCTTCTCTGATTTCTTATAAATACTAAACTAAACTCACTTGTTGAAGAAGTACACAAATTTTCAATTGAGCCAGCTTTTACAAAATCTGGGGTGTAGACTAATTTCGGATTGGGCTTGCTTTTTGCTGTATAGACTTGGGCCCTCCATTCCTCTTCCTGGGCCCGTTTAGATTCTTTAAGAGTATGAATAATACTAGGCTCTATTTGGATTGGATTTTGTTTTGGGTTTGGATTTTAGCGGGAGAAGCTAATAAAAAGTTGGTGGAAATTTTTTTTAAAATTTAAATTTTTTTCTTCAAATAATCGTTTTTCTTCAAATTTTGGCCTCTAAAATTGGTGGGAGATGTTTCAATTCCAAATTTTTGAACGATTATTTGAAAAAAAAAAATTAAATTTGAATTTTTCCCCCCTACTTATTAGTCTCTCCCGCCAAAACTCAAACTCAAATCAAAATCCAATCCAAGTAAGCCTAAATGTTCTTGGACCCTAGTCGCAAGTTTGATGCATTGAAGAATCGTCTTTTTATAGAGGGTTTATTGAATTCATTTCTTGATTGAGGAAAAATTTCTGAGGCTTTCTTTTTTCTGCTTTAATGGCGCCGCCTGCAATTTATCAGCTTATACACAAGAAAAGAAAAAATGTACTAATAAAGTTTCAAATTTCATTAATGGGTTTCTGTCTTTCTGATCATTTATGGTTCCAAAAATTCAATTTCATTAATGGGTTTCTGATAATTTATCACTTTTTTCATTTTCTTCTTCTGAAATAATCATCCTTCTTGAGGCCCTTTTTTGTTGTTCAATTTGGCTAATTAACAATGAATCCTTCATCTGTGTTACCGGAGAGTTTCTATAGAATCATTGATGAAGCCGTTCTTGATCACCAAAAACTGGTAAAAAATTATTACCTTTTTTTTTCTAGTCTTTTGATGGCAACAAGTTTTGGACTTCATGTCAAGTGAATTGATTGATAAATTGACTGCATTGTTGTTAATTTCTGGGTTTTGTGTTTTTTTTGGTTACTAATATATTACTAGAGAAAATCTCCCTATATATATAAACGATTTTTACTTTCCTCATTTTGTCAGTAAATTTTTATTTTAACTTTTTTCTCTAAATAAACTATTTAGTGTGAAATTTGTGGTTTCCTGCCACTTTTAATCACCCATTTTGCACATATTCACGGTGTTAAATGATTTAAATTGACAAAAATACCATTAAGATTGACAAACATATACATAATACGGGTTTAGAAGTGACTGGAAATCACTAGTTCGAAAATAGTTTATGTATAGAAAGTGCTAAAATAAAAGTGTACTCGAAAAGAGGAAAGCAAAAATTATTTATGTATATATGGGGAGGTTTTCTCTGTATTACTACTGCTTCTACAGAAACTCCCGGAAGAATTTGCCGAGAAATATGGTGGTGAAGTTGTTAACTTTGTGAAGGTTACTGTTCCGGCAGGAGATACTTGGCGTCTTGGAGTGGAAAGGTCTGGCAAAGTGTTTCTGCTTCATGATGGATTGGAAAAGTTTATGGAGCATTACTCCGTTGGCCTCGGATATCTTTTTCTGTTTAAATACAAAGGGAGTTCCAAATTTGATGTTAACATTTTCGATTTAACTGCTACTGAAGTTGAATATCGATCGATTATCAATGGTACTAGAAGGACTAATCATACTAGTGCGAAAAACAGGTTATGGAAAAGAAAAGGCTGGTTTTGAAAACGATGAGTTTTGGGTAGATGCTGATGTTCTACGTGCGAGCAAAGCTAAGAAAGCACAAGGTGGAAAAGTAAGGGCGAGCGTTGCTGCAACGTCTAATCGTGTTAACACTTCTTCGTTTAAGCAAACAATGAAAGCTTACAATGTAAAAACATCTTTTGTTCTGGTGAGACTTTGGGTTGTTCATTGAATGTCTTTTACCATTTTTGGAATTTGAATTACTGTTTTTCTATTCTAGTGTTCATATTTGCCCCTTTCTGCAGACTCTTCCATATTGGTTTACGAAGGAGAACCAGTTAAATGACGTTGAAAATGCCATTCTTCAGGATTCTAAGGGTGAGGAATGGCCTGTTCGTTTCATTCGACAATATGGTAAGGTTAAATGGCTGAGTAAGGGATGGAAGAAATTTGTCGAGGACAAGGAATTGGTTAAAGGAGACGTTTGTGTCTTCGAGCTAATTCAAGGAGATGAGACTATTTTCAATGTCACCATAAATCCTCCTCTCAAGTAGAAATCATGTTGTTGATAGTCCTGTTTTGTTGAAGAAAGCAGGTAGGAGTCACTTATTGCCCACAGTCCCCTCACATGAATTGAACGGAGTTTACCTGCATTCTCCTCAATTAATGTGATGGGGTCAGTCTACAAGAACGATTTATGATTAGGATCCTGTTTTACTCATTAAAACGTAGTTTATTTAGGACCCTCTTGTTTTTAGTACTAATGTTCCCTACCGTGTTATTTGGGTGCTCAAGTCCAATAGTAGTTCAATTGAGACCCCATAATTGTATGACTTCTTGCAAATTGAGTAATTGGAACATACATATTTTGATGTGTAGTTTGTACTAAATATACCAGGTGATCTCTTACAACATACTAAAATGTAATGCGTGGATGTTTATGACTGTTTTTCGATAGCATTTAAGGTTTATGGTATGGTTGTCAAGATGTGTGTGGCTAAGAGTGCTTAGTTTTGTGCAAAAGCAATATCTAATTCGCCTTGTCTCCAGTGTTGAACTGTATCCAGTTCTGAAAGTCTAGTTCAGTACGTGCGAAATCCCAATAAGTGTTAAATAATCTGTTTTAGTATTTTTTTTTTTTTTCGTTGTAAATTACCAACTGAAAAATTTGTAGGCAAAAAACAAAAAACAAAGTGTTTCAGGCACAAAATTTCTGCCATGCCATAACGGAAAATGAATGGAAAAAATTAAGTTTTTTGACCAACTTGCCCACTTCCGGACAGAAATATTGTTCCAAAAAAATAACATGTCATGGTATGACCATTCTGCCCAATCAGTGTTAGTCTAATGCAAAGCCCACAAACTGGCATTGGACCTTTTCTTTTACAAATATTCATAAAGAAAAATAATTCGAAACTGAGATGCCCATGTTGTCTTTGTCGATTACTTTTATCAGACTCTAATACATTGTATAAGTTTTTGTAAATAATTCCGAAATAAAAAAACATAAACAGAAAAAGGCATTGGTTAGATATTGCAGAGTTTATTAGAGGATATAAGACCAGTCCTATTGTATTGAAGATGAATTTAGATTTTTATATAAAAGAATAAATTATTTATGAAGAAATTGATGCTTAGAACAAAATAAAATTTTAAATCAAGTGATATCGGTCAGGGAAGAAGCTATTGACATCATTCATCTCGAATTTGATATTCAGCTCAGGCCTTCATGTTTCACAGATACTCATAAGGACCGTTCTATAGGAAATTTTTCCATTAGCTAGATTGGACACCAATATATAGACCAAAATTTTAAATCAAATTTCAAAATAATAACCAAAATTTTCATCTTATTTTTTGTGGTGGCTATTAAAACTTGGTTCTTAACAATTGTAATAAAATCAGCCTCATCCAGTCTTCTCCTCAGCCAATCATCTTTATACCACCTTATCTATTACTTCCCCAATTCTCCCCCTCCATAAGATTCTTCCTCTCTCACTCCATCTCTGTTTTCTTTCTACCTTCAGACAGAGCTTTGCACAAAAGATCAATATAAACTAGGTAATAAATTCTGTATGCATCTCAATCCCAATTACCCCTCTTTAAGAGAGATTAGTCTAAGCCTGAAAGAAATTAATGGGTCTGTTCTGAATTAAATGTCCATTTTTCTATTTTATCTGTCCAAAATTAAATTCATTGTCCTCTTATTTTATTTCATTTTGAATAAGAAATTGTTAGTAAATGATTTTGTTTAACTCAATTCGTGAAAGAAATGGGGCACTACCAAACCAGAATAACAATTCGAAGATAATTGTTGACGCTAGAATGAACAGTTTGCTCAATAACTCAGTCTCCATAACCTAAACACAAATTGGTGGAACAATTTGGAACTTAGGGAGCATATATGATCTGCTTTAGCCTTTAAGCTTTTGTATAATTTTTGCATTTTTTCTTGATATATAGGTTTGTGGGTCAAGACAAGAGAGCAATGGCAGCAGCAGCCACAGCTACACTATCACCGGCGACAATTACCGGCGCCGCCGCCGTTATTAGCTCAGGAAAATCCATCCAGAAGAGGGTGAAAGTGAAGTACATTAATGGGTTGAATTCATTTGGTGGGCTTAAGGCTCAGAACAACAACGTTGTTTCATTAGGCGTCCCTGTTTCGACTGAGAAGTCATTTGCCAAGATTGTTAGCTCATTCAACAACCCATCAAAAGGCGGCGGCGGAGCTCTGTATTCGACCTGTGATGCGGCAGCGGAGATTTTCAAGATTGCGGCGATTCTTCCGGGGCTTGTTCTTGTTGGAGTAGCTGTGGGTTTTGTTCTCCTGCGAATTGAAGCAACTGTTGAGGAATCTGAATAATAAAAAAAACTTTGGTTCATTGGTCAATTGCTGTTCTTTCTTCATGAAGTTGTATCTAAATTCTAATCTTTTATCAAACTTCCATATTTCTTGATTTCAATTGTTTGATTTGCTTGCTAACTTTAGTGGAGGATGGTATATTTAGTTTTTTTTTTTTTTTTTTTAACGCCCGAAGGCGATTGCCCCCGAAAGGGAAGAGCGGAGAGTATCCTAGAAAGGGAAGATAAGCCTCATAAGGAGGAGAAATTATTTGCCCCATCATGAGGAGATATAGGAATCGAACACGGGACCTCCGCCCCGTATTCGGGTAGCCTTACCACTTGGGCTACCCGATTCTTTGTGTTTGGGTTTTAGAAGGAAAGTTTTAAATTTTATAAAAATTAAATTATTTGTAAGAAGGACGTGGGTTTAATTTTGTATTTCAATTCGAGACGAAACACTATCTAATTCAACTCAACATCTCTAGTTTTGTAGACTTGCAAAATAAAGGGGTAGATTTATTTCGATTCACAGATATTTTGACTGACTTTCATTTTTGTCCATGGATTATTGGCCTAATGTTTGACACAAGTCTAATTTAATCGGAAAACACAACAAAAAAAGGTACCGATTTATTTTCAACCACATGTAAATACTAGAGTGATATAATTAACCAAAAATAGTTAAATATTCAAAACATCAAAGCCTAAATAATTTAGTAACCTAAATACCAATTTACTCCATTTGAAACAGATGGGAGTAACTTGAAAATGGAGCTCTTTTAACTTTTAAGCTTATATAAAACATGAAAGCTCTTTTAGAATTTTCCTACTCTTTATACCTTTGTTTTTTGCTTTTCTTTTTTCTTCTTTGCTCAAAGAAATTGCATATTACAAATTGAAGCAAGCTACGGATAAAAAATAAAAATAAAACTGAAATTCTTCACTTTTTTTTACTTCATTTTCCTCCACTTTTGATTTGAGGAATCCTCCATTTTGCATGCCAAAAGATTGAAACTTGAGGCCTAGTAGTAAGTGAACTAGAGATCCTATATGCATCTTCATCCACCATCAAAGGCAGCCAAACATATCTTGAATCTCTTAAATCATTTGGATTCCAACGATCAGCAAGAAAAACAAAGAATCCAGGAGGCCCTCCAGGCATAGGAACAACAAATGTACTCTGAGAAAAGAACGTTGTAACCCGAAAAACCTTATTTGCCCCAACACAAGGGTTCCCAATAGTCTCCCATGGCCCCAACATTGTATCAGCCACATGAGCCAATGCCTCATTTGGCGCCCAACCGCTACATCCTGAGGTGATCATGTAGTACTTTCCACGATGCTTAAAAACAGCAGGGGCTTCCCTGTGCATTCCTACGAGAACTTTAGTCATAACATTTGTAGTAATAATAACATCGAGATAATCTTCACGAATGGGGCCGATATGTAGCTCTCTGTTGTGCAAAGAAGAGTAAACAACATAGGCTTTACCATCATCGTCGTCTTTGAAAATCGTCATGTCCCTGCTATCGAATCCATGAGGGCTAATGCTATAAAGATACTCAAATGGACCAGTTGGGGAATTGCTGATAGCAATTCCAATTGCAGCTTTTGTGTAATTGGCATTATCAATATGCATCCACATTACATATTTCCCTGTTTTCTCATTGTAAATCACTTTAGGCCTTTCCAGGACGTTAGACTTGTGTAGGTCCTGAACGCGATTCACGTCTTTTTCCTCTGGTTTAAGCACGAGGCCTTCGTTTTTCCAGGTCCTGAAATCCCTGGAGGAATAACAGCCAACTCCAATGACATCAACTCTGGCTACCCCCTTTCCAGGAGCGCGATACGTGGGTCCGTCTTTGTATTCGCCATACCAATAATACATTCTTGACCTGTAATCATATAGAATTCCACCTCCATGAGCCTGGATTGGATTTCCATCTGTGTCTAACCATATTCTCCCTGGATAAAAGTATGATCCATAAAGATCATTCCTTTTCCTATCAGGAAAGAAAAAGGGCCTGATTTTGGAGGACTTATCAAGAAACTCATCCACTAAGTTTTTTTTAGTTGATGATTGTGGGATTTGCAGTTCCTCTACTTCTTCGAGTTCCGGGTACTGGGAAGGGTGATTTCCGGCTATCTTGATCTTCCCGGAGGCGAGCAGAGGGTGTTGATTAACAGTGGTGGAGTAGAAATGAATCATAAGAAGGCAACCTGCCATGCTAAACACCATTACAAGGCAAGAACATCTTTTTCCTAAAGAGAAACGATTCATGACTGTTCAGGGGGCAAGAAAAGGAAGGTCTCCTCAAGAATCTTGTGTTTAGACCAATTATATTACATGAATTGAGCGGAGCCCACATTTGCAAGTAGACTCGTCCAATTCATGTGAGGGATTGTGGGGATAGTTTCACAATAACGGTAATAGGATTTTCCTGTTCTTCTTGCATTTTAAATGGACTTTGCTTGGAATTTACTCGAGGACAACGTGTTTTTTGTAGACTAACGATACTAGAACAATTGAAAATTTCTAAAGTGAATTGAGATGGTTATGATCATTGAAAAAATTTCAGTTTGGGAATACTGTTTCAATAGTATTCTTTGACCAATATGCATTCATTTCTAAAGGTTATATCAGTCTCCAATCTATTTGTTAAAGTGATTTTTGTGAGTAGCCACTTTATTTATTCATTGTCAAAGGTTAAATATGTATCATATTTATCCACCGACCATACTCCAATTATTGAGGATTTAATAGATTATGTTAGGATGGTTGTTAAACATCTTCTTTGCTATGACAGGCCATATTCCACGTTCAAGAGTCAATAATTCCAGCTTGACTTCTTCCGTAGCTTTCAAGCAAAAGGCTAGAAGAAAAACTTCTAAATCGTTATAGTAATAAGTTTCAAAGTCAATAAATAATAATCTCACTAGCTACTAGTTTTGTGCAATAGTTTGCGTCTTAAGTTTTGACTCTCTTTTTTCCCAAGAAATTCACAAAAAACTAAAGTAGCAAATTATCTACATAATTGGTCATTGATCTTTGAAATGCAAATCAAACAAAGACATATGATACATAAATTTTGGTTCGGGTGCTTACAGAATTTTTATCAATCTCAGTCGTTGGGTCGTTTGGCTAAGAAATAAATAATTAACTATTCAACCACCGTTCTTGAACGACTATTCTCAGCCGTCGAATCAAATATCCAAAAGATGAGATTGTGTTGGCACTGAAACCAAGCTGTAATACATGAGAAGTAAGAGACTGTCAAAAACTACTCAGGCATGCAGTCTTGCTTAAAGCCAGCTACTGTTAAAGCAGACCGGATCCTATCAAGCTTTTTTTCAGTACATACGGAAGACTTCAAGACAAGTGGTTTGAGGCTCAGAACAGGTGTTTCGCGCGTTAAAAACATAACAGGTGTTATGAGGCTCAGAACAAGTGTTCACTTTAAATCAATCTTAACCATCAAAATTTTAATCCAACGGATGAGGAAAGTTCTGCACGTGCGAAATTACCACATTCCGCACTGGAGCCAGCACCCTGTTAAAGGGATATCTACAGCTCTATAGAATGGCCCTTTTCAGTAAAGGTTAAAGTGTTAGCAGCTTCAAGATGGGTCATTTTTCTTCAAGAACTCCTCAGCATTTCCAATCCCTTCAATTAAAGAAATATAAGTGCTATCATCTGGAGTAATGCCTTTGCTAACCATTTCCTTTAGAAGTTCCTCAGCAAGATCCCCTTGTTTGTTTTTGCATAATACCTTTATAAGAGCATTATAAGTCAGAAGTGTAGGATCAAAGCCTACATTTAACATTTCATCCAAAACTCTAAAAGCATCTTCCACATCTCCTTTCCTGCTATAACCACTGATCAATGTGTTATAACTGATATGATCGGGTTTAATTCCCTTTTCGTTCATCTTGACAAAAAGCTCGTGAGCTTCTTCTACTCTGCCTTCCCTGCAAAAGCCTTGCATTATAGTATTATAGGTCACTTCATCGGGAGGAACCTTCATCGTATCCATCTCCACTAAAAGCTGAAGAGCACGCTCGACGTTCCCATTGGCACAATGACCATCAATCAATGCATTGAACATTATAATATCGGGCAGTATACCTCTTCTCGATATTTTTGCATATAGGTCATCTGCCTCTTTCATTTTTTTCCTCTTGCCCAAGACATAAATAAGACAAGTGTAGGTAACACTGGTAGGTTGGATCCCTTTAATCAACATTTCATCAAGGAGGCCAAAGGCTTTCTTGGCATGACCTTCTCTGCAATGCCAATTGATCAGTATGTTATACGTAATGTCATCTTGAACTATCCCATTTTCTCCCATCTCTTTTACCAAATTTTCAGCTTCCGAAATCATGCCTTCGAGAAACAGAGCATGAATCAACAGATTATACGTAGAAACAGTGGGCGTAATTCCATTATTAATCATCTCATCCCTGTAATGGAAAGCCTTTTCCAAGTCCCCTTTATTTGAATATCCATCAATCAAAGTATTATAAGTCACTGCTGTTGGTACCAAGCCACATTCCTTCATCTTCACAAAAAGATCAGAAGCCTCTTCTACTCTTCGCTCCTTGCACAAGCTACTAATCAGTGAACCATAAGTGTAGGTATCAGGTTCAATCTCTTTTAGTTTCATAGATTCAAAAACCTTACTAGCTTCTTGCAGGTTACCATTCAAACAGAACCCGTTTACAATCGTATTATAGGTTACTACATTCGGCTTAAATCCAAAACCCTCCATTTGTCTCATAAACTCTTGGGCTTTCTTCAACTTCCCTTCCTTGCACAACACATTGATCATTATATTAAAGGTGTACAAACTCGAATTGATCCTCAGGCGAAACATGTCAGCATACAAAGCCCAGGCCATTTCCGTCCTGTTTGACCTAAGAAACAAACTCAAGATAGTATTACAAGTCTCAATCTTGGGCAAAATATTTTTCTCCTTCATCATTTTAAAGAACTCCATAGCTCCATCTGCCTTCTTCAACCCACATAATACCCGTATAAGCAAATCCAACACAATAAAACTGGATATATTCAGCTTCTCACGAGCACTGACTAAACCTTCAAAAATTTCTCTATTGCTAGCAACACGATAATCAATAATAACCTTCTTGATAAGCTGCGTAGCTTGTTTGGGGGACGGGTTTCGAGCTAGAATTGAGATGGCGAGGCAATAGCAGTCAATGCTGATAGTTTCAGGCTTAAGATTTTCGATGAAATTGAGAATTAGTTCAGGCGATGACCGTAGGTTCAGAAGAGTGACGGAGATTAAGGTAGGCGTAAGAGATGGCGATACCTGTTTGATGAAATGCCACTGAGAAGATAAAACATATTTCCGCAGTTCATCTGAATTTATTGATTGGTCAATTGGAACCGGAGGAGGAGGAAGTTCTCGTGAAATCGACGAACAGTTCCGATGAGCTCCGACGGTGGCGATAGGGAGTTGTGAAATTCCGGCTTCTGAGTTTCAAGAGACTGAGAGTTTCTCGTGTTTTCTTCATGGTTCAGAGGTAGATATATTCAGCTTCTCAAATAGAAAATAAAATGTATTGTCGCCGGCGCCGGTGATGACACAGCGGCGACTGTTCACTGCCAACAACGATTAGGCTCCTTGGTGAAGGAGTTGATGGAAAGACGCTTTTGACCCCTAAATTGTTCGGAAATAGCAATTGAATCCATACCTCCCTCATGCTCGCTTTAAATCCTCCGTACCATGTTGAAAAAATAGAAGTGGTATAATCTAAATGGCTCTAAATGGAAAAATTCTGATATAGACGCTAGCTCATAAGTGGGGGACATAGGCACACTCAGTCATAATCAATCGCATCCCCTCTTTTAATTAAAAAAGCAATAAAAAGCGCGTCAAACAATGCACTAAAAAGGGGAATATTTTTATTATTTTAATCAGACGTGATGTGGTGAATGTGGATCAAGTGGTCAATGCTCCACTTGAGCTGCTAGCCCACGTATGTGCAATTGATCCTCTAAAGTATATCAAGAGTGACGGGTTATCTGAGTCTTATCTCTATTATTCTTAAAGTACCAATAGGGGTCAGAGATGATTTATACTTTTGTATTTCTTCCTTTTTTGCTTTGCCAATAAAAAAGACCCTCCATCACATAATACAAAATTCATTAGAAGGAAGTTCAATATTGGAAAAGTTGTGAAAATTAGACCACCTCACTAATGCTATAAAAAGAGTATTACATACAATACTCACTAATTCCATTTACATGAGTGACCATTAAAACATTCATTAGTTTAATTGTAACCCCAATTTAATTATTCAGTTTTAGGAGTTACAAAACATACAATAACTAATTTTTATATAGATAATTAAAACCATTTTAATTCCAAAGAAGATCATATTACCTTGTTCTTCCATTTTCTCCTTTCTCTTTGTCTATATTATATATTTGCATAGACTAGAGAGAGGCTGCAAACCTAAAGAAATGATTGTCATAATGAAATAAGTAAAGTTATGATACTTTCACTAATGATCATGCTCAGATAGTCGCATTTGCTCAACCTAAGCTCAAGGCAACACAATAGAGATTGAGAAAGAGAAGAATAAAGCAAATTGGAATGAAACAATAAAATTATGCTGCATTTTTGAGAGTCATTTTTTCCAATGAGTACATATGTAACATCAAGTTTATTGAGCTAAAATAGTCGAACTTTGTGAAGCCAGCTTAGAAATGTCTGAGAAGGAGAGCATTAGACAAAATAGTATGTCATTTGTCATTTGTAGCTCCCAATTCATTATAGTAGTTTCTACACAGTTGACATACTGATAATAATTCTTTTACTAAGTTTATTTGTTCCTGTCATATCCTAAGGTAATAATACTTTCGTAGTAGCTCAACCGATATTTTTTTTGTGTTTTATTCTTCTTTTAATTCCACCAAAATTCTCAAACGCACATGTTTTTCTTCATCGATCTCTATCTAATTGTAAATATATTTTTCATTTTCAAAAAGAAAAAAAAATAATAAAAGAACAAATACATAAAGAACTATGACCAAAATGAAATTTGTTGTATTAAAGAAAAAGAGGAATTAGCCTTTTTTTCCCATGAACTATTTACATTCTTCATTTTGCTCAAAATTTATTTTGTGCTCTTATTTTGCCCGCAGACTATTTGCGCGGTCCCAAAATGCCCAAATGTGGCTGATTCCGGCCAGAGAGGCGGTGCATTGACACGTGCACCACACATGCACGTTATATGAGGGGTAAATGTGTCCTTAAATGTATACGATCTAGCAGAATATGGATATGACTCATACCCTACCCAATTTCCCCACTGTATAAAGAAAAAACCGACCTTTCATCTATTCTAAAACTCCAAAAGTCGTAAATTCCTCTCTAAAGAACCCTATTGTCATTTCGAATTCTAAATCGCTAACCAAGAAATCACAAACCCTAACGATTGGTGATCAGAGATGGGTCGAATGAAGTTAATGGAAGCAGATGACAAAGAAAAATCAAACCCTCAATACTGTAAGTGTTTTTAATGAATTAGGGTTTATGAAATACGGTTTGAACATTATTTTGTGTTAAGTGATGTTTCTGTGGTGGTTGAAATGTCCCTTTATATGGATTCAACATTAATAATGCTTTTAGAATGATTCTTAGGGCCACTTGCAATTATTTAAGTAATTTTGTTTTGGAATCTTGCAATTGAATAAAGACTGACATGTTTTATGATATATTAAAAAAATGCTTTTTTTTTGGGAATCTAGCAATTTAAAATACCCATGTCATATGTGGGGTACATGTACTATTTTCTAATGTTATTTGAAATTCTCTACTTTGTTGCAGCCATTCACTCAGGATATTTTACTCTTAAATTATTCCATGGGGGTAAAATGGATGGTTATACAACTTCTAGTCAATATGTGGGTGGTGGATATGATGTATTTGACTATTGCCATTTCAGTAATTTCAATTATGAGTCTTTGCAATTGTGTATGAGAAATATAGGGTATAAGAGGGCTTTTGATGCATGGTACCTTATATTTACTCATGGGGGGTACTAGACTTATGTTGCCCATATTATGTGAAGGTGACATGTTTAGACTTGCTGAATTGGGGTCATTTGATGGGTTAGCTACCATATTTGTACAAAATGCCTCTAAGAAAAAAGTTTTGCCTAAGTTTAGGAAAAAAAAATACTAGCAGTAACTCAAGTGGTATGAAGGGCAGTGCATCAACCAAAAAATTGCTTGTTAGGAGGCCAAATTTTTTTTTTTGGGGAATCACCTAGTACGGGTAAAAATATAGCTAATGTAGATGAAGTTCAAAATAATGATGTCGAGGTTGTTAACACTGAGAGGTTTGAAGGTGAGGATTATGCATCCCCTGAAATGGTATTTAATTGGAATGAGGGAGATGGTGTTTTTGCTAATGTGGATGTGGCTGATGCGGAGGTGGCAGTAGGTGAACAAGCTAATGTGGAGGTGGCTTATGTAGAGGTGGCTGATGTGGAGATGGCTGATGTTGATCAATCAAATGTGGAGGTAGCTGTTGTTAGTATACCAATGGTGGATATTCCAAGAAAAGAAGATGATGTTGGCTACAATTCTGACTATCTGCTTAGTAGAGATTCATCATCTGAATCAGAAGAGGATGACAATACTTCTATTAAAAAAAAGACCAGGTATTTTGTATATTTTATGAGTATGTAGAATGATTTAATATTCACTTACATTTCTAACTTCATTTTTTAACTTTTTTTAACAAGGCTGAAAATTGATATGGAGAATCCAATGTTTGAAATTGGCTAGATTTATACTTCCAAATTGATGTTGAGTAAGGCCTTGCAACAACATAGATCAAAAGAAGCAAAAAAAAAAAAATTTACATATCTAAAAGTGACAAATGAATGATTGTTGCAAAATGTAGAGCTGATAGGTGCAATTGGGCATTGCATGCATAAAATGTGGCTGGTACCACTGATTTTCAAATCAGGACACTTTCGAAAAGAGCATATATATGGTAGAAGTGGAAAATAAAAAAAACTAGTTGGGCCCAAGTACTTAGTTGAAAGATATGTGGATGATTTTAGATCTAGTACTGGGGTAGGAGTTCAGAATTGTATAGGTACAGCCTCAACAGATCTCAAATTTAATATTTCAAGACACACAATTTTCAAGACTAAAATGAAGGTCATGATATTGATTGAGGGTTCTGAGATATATCATCTGAATTGAAAAATATAGAACCTAGTAGTACAATTGAATTGTTGCCTCAGCTGGATAACAATGGAAGTGCAAGGTTTCATAGGTTTTACATAGGATTGAGGCTATTAAGGAAGAATTTACCTCAGCTTGCAGAAATGTAATTGGAATAGATGGTTTTAATTAACATCAGTTGGCATAGACCCAAACAATTGTCTATATCCACTTGCCTTTTTCTGTTTGTGAGACTGAAAGCACAGAGACCTGGGAGTGGTTTCTCACTTTACTGTCTAAAGACCATCCAATTATAGAAGATACACTTACAATCATATCAGACAGACAAAAGGTAATTACTGACTTGTTTCCTATTATCAAATTAATGATCATTTTTACTGACTTGTTTCCTATAATGGTTTATAGGGGCTGATATCAGTAGTTCAAGATATGTTTCCAAGAGTTGAGCATCGATTCTGTGTAAGACACCTTCACTGTAACTTTAAACAAAAATTTCCTGGGCAAGCACTAAAGGATTTGGTTTGGGCTTGTGTCAGATCTACACATGTGAACAACTATAAGGATAACCTGGCAAAGATGAAGGCTTTAGACGTTGATGCATATCAGTGGATAGTGTTAAACACATACCCTAAAAACTGGGTAAGGGCATATTTTAAGCAAAATTCAAAGAGTGATTTTTTGCTTAATAATCTGTGTGAAAGTTTCAATAGTGTAATAATGGATGCTAGGACAAAACCTATAATCACATTGATTGAAAGCATAAGGACTTACTTGATGGTTAGGATGGAGTTGAAAATAGAGTGGATTAATAAATAGAAAAATCTAGTTTGTCCAAAGATTTGGAATTACCTATAAAAGTTGAAAAACCTAACTGCAAATTACATTCCCAGAGGGGTTGGATATGGTAAATATCAAGTTGAGCAAAGTACTGGTTCTAAATTTTTTTTCGGATTTAGTTAGGAGGACATGTTCTTGTAGGAAATGTCAGTTGTGTAGAATACTATGTGTTCATGCAGTTAGTTGCATACATAGCCAATGTGAGGAACCACAAAACTATGTTGATGTGTATTATCATGTGAGCACATATAAGATGGCATACTCCCCTATTATGTGTCCTATTGGTGGCCCTGAACTATGGCCAAGAACTGGAAAACAACCCTTGCTCCCACCTATTAAAAGAAAGTTGACTGGCAGACAAAAAAAATGAGGAAGAAATCAGCTGATGAAGCAACTACCCCAGCTGTGCCCCTTACAAATTCAACACCTGAAAATGCTACCCCCAAACTGCTGAAACAACAACTACCCCAGTTGTGATTATTGAAAAGTGGAAGAAAACTGTTGGTCCTTTTGAAATATACAAGGCGTAAACAAAAGGGTCACAATATTAGATTGTGCCCACTTGTTGTTGGTGGAGGAAGTTTTCAAGATAATTATGTGCCACAAGTACCACCATCAAACATGAATAGGTGCATCAAGTGCCAACAATTAAGACACAGCAAAAGAGGTTGTATAATGAGGTCAATGAGGGTTGTTGAAGTTGAATTTGCTCAATATGAGCCTGTTGAGGAGAATGTGGCTGCTCTTATTACAAACCAGGTATTACTATGTCTACTTTATTTTTCACAAATTTGAATTACATCTCTAATCATTATCTCTCATAATGGCAGGTTATCGACACTTAAGCAAGTACCTTGACAGATGGTGGAAATTCATCTTAGCAAAATGAGGTTCCAAGCACTAGGAAGAGGGCAAGCAGATTCATTATCAAGCACTGGGAAGAAGTGATGCATTTAACTGTGTTATGTTTTGTTCAAGTATTTTTGGTACATTTTCAAACATTGAATATGTAATCTATTTTGTGGATGTGGATGATGGACCATGTTCTTTGGGTACATTTAGAAACAATTATTTTGCTATCTATTTTATGTATGATGAACAAGCTTTTGAAAATACTACTCCCATATTTTGGAATATCATGGAACTAACATATTTTCAAGTACATTGCAAAAATTGACAAAACAACAATAAGTCTTTGAAACATAACTTAAAATACTGCCATGCCTTACCAGAAACTAAAAACATGAAAAAAAATTTATTCTACCTAAACACTTCTCCTACAAGTGGCTACCTCTTTCAACAAGAGAACAATGAGAATGAACATGATAATGCATATAAAGCTACTCATTTGACACCAAATCTTCAAGAAATCTGTAGTTGATAGTTGGTTGGGAACCTTCATCGCCTTTGTTATTGTTCCATGTTTCATTTAGCAATTTAGGCGCCTCAACCCATTCGAAGAAGCCACACGATCCAGTCTAAACAAGATAGATTGAATAAGAAACACAACAAAATTACAAGAATGTTATCACTTCTAATAAATATAATACCAAAAAAATTACATCACAAAGATTACCCTAATTTTCTCACAAGCCTGGAACAATCTACCCAGATTTCTTTGGGTCCCTGAAACGCGAGTAACTACCGCCATTAGTGGAGAGAATCTACAAACTTTATTGGACCTTCTAGAAATTGATGAGCTACTAATTGATGCCATTTTCGACATTCTTTGAAGAAAAACAATTAGATCTTGAAGGGGAAGATGGAAGCACAAGATTTGGAGTTTTATTTGGCTGATTTTTGGAAAGAGATGGGAAATGAGGTTCTTTGGAGGGGAATATGTAGTTTATATGATATGTATAATGGAAATATTTTCGTATTGGACGGTATTACCTATGTCCAATACAACTTTGAAACATTTCATCTGAGATGCACCGCTTCAGTGACCGGTCTCAGCCGCATTTGTATATTTTGGGAGCTCGCAAGTAGTACGCGGGAAAAAATAAGAGCACAAAGTAAATTTTGGGCAAAATGAGAAATGCGTAAAATAGTTCATCCAAAAATTTCCATTAGGTGAAGTATTTCGTGACTCTTGTTTTGGAGGGAATTAATAAAAGAACCGGCAAATTTTGGGGTGCGTTAATGTAATAAACCAAAATTTATTTCCCCATTTTCTAATAAAAAAAGTTGCAAAACCAAATAAAAAGGCTCCTTAAACTCCTCTCTTCGCCGTTGCCTCGTCGCCGGCGAGAAGGAAGGCGACCAACCACCGTGGTAACCGCCTTCAACTAGCAGTTCCCGGCGCTAGAAACCTGAAATAACTTAGACTAGAGATGTGAAACGATAGTAGTAGAATAGAATTATGCAAGGACTTCACCACCAGCAACAACAGCTTGCGGCGTTGCTTACGGCGGCGCTTCCTAAGGAGAATGATCCTTCAACTTCATCTACGGCATCATCATCATCGACGACATCAGCAGCTTTAACTTCATCTGCTAGCTCCACTCCGTCCATAGCCGGAGACGATGAGTCGTCGCGTGTCGCCGCTGTAACTTCACTCCACCGTGCAATTGTGTTCCCTGGCAATTCCGTCCTCGTCTCTCACTCCGCCTCTTACCTCGCCCAAGGCTTCTCTCAGCTTCTCTCAGACAAGTAACTGTTCTCTTATATTCCGTATTTATGCTTATTTACTGGAAGGTTCTATCTGTTAGTGTTTGTGAATCTGATTAAAATTTGCTGTTGTTTATGGTGTAATTGTCTTTGCAATTGAAATAAAATATGGTACATGTACTGTTTGAGCTATATACTTCGCAAGAGCTTCTGTCATCTATATAATTTTGTCCAAGATAAATATGTTTGCTATAGAATTAAGTTGTCAATATTTTCTCTTCTGTTAAATTTTTAGAGAATTACGTTTTTGATCATTAACATTTAGGAGGATCTTTGAACATTCGATAGATCAGATATAAAGATATAGTAAAAAATTCATGAGAAAATGCTTAAGATAACTACTATGATTTTTCCGGCATTGATGCGAAGAACAAATGCTAAGCGGAATTACAACAGATTTCTAATAGTAAAAATTGGGAAAAAGCTTTTAACTGGTTTTTAAGTCTTGTTCTAGTTAAAGTTGGTACCAGTTGATCTCATTGCTTTACATGGCCACAACTTTTGCATCTTTATCTATACCTCTTTGATTCCTTCCTCCCACCAAACCTCATTCCGAAAAGGGAGACAAATGTTAGGAGTGTACAAGGAAAAGAAAAGAGAGAAAGAATTGCATTCAAATCAGCACATGAAGTTTTTGTGTGTTACTGAGATGATTTGGTTCTGTCATCTACATTATTTCATTGAGCTCTTGTTTGTCATACTGGCTGCTTATTCAACAAGGAATTATATTGTTCACAGAAAGGCGAAGTGAAGAAAGAAGTTTAGTTCTTCTGCTAGCTGAAATGATGTTTCCACAAAGTGAAGAAAGATAGGAAATGCTCCAACAAAATGTTTGTGTTCATAAAAAGTGTGAAATTACTTGATTCTTGAGACAAAATGCATCAATGACATATTTGTTTTGATCTTAATATTGACACAGAAACTTTTAAGATCAATTTATTGTATGGATCATAACCATACTTTTTTTAAATTTTTTATTATTATTTAGTATTAATTTATCTTCCACTTCAAATTTGTGGCTTAGATCATACTTGGTGCGCCAATCAGCAGCTTCAGCATATGGGGCTTTGTGTTCTGTATTATGTTCAATGCAAGCATCAAATGGCAGACAAAACCATGTTTTACTTGGTAGTTTGGTTGATCGGTTCATGGGTTGGGCATTACCATTGCTTACTAATATTGGAAATGGGACACCGGAGCTGGCTTTGGAAGGTTTGCGTGAATTTCTTAATGTCGGAGAGGTTGGGGCAATTGAGAGCTATGCTTTGCCTATACTCAAGTCATGCCAAGAACTTCTTGAAGATGAGAGAACCTCCTTGACTTTATTGCATAGGCTACTTGGTGTATTAACTCTAATTTCTGTGAAGTTTTTCAGATGTTTCCAGCCCCATTTTGTAGACATTGTTGATTTGCTTCTTGGGTGGGCAATGGTACCGGACCTTGGAGAATCCGACTTTGCGTGTCATTATGGATAGTTTCCTGCAATTCCAGAAACATTGGGTGAACAATATGCAGTTCTCATTGGGCTTGCTGTCAAAATTTTTAGGGGATATGGATGTGCTACTTCAGGATGTAAGTCCTGGTACTCCGCAACAATTCCAAAGACTTTTTGCTTTGCTATCGTGTTTTTCTACGGTTTTACAGTCTGTGGCATCTGGTTTGCTGGAAATCAATTTACTTGAACAAATTGTGGAACCTCTTTGCACAATGGTTCCTACTTTATTGGGATGTCTATCACTGATTGGAAAGAAATTTGGTTGGTCAAAATGGATCGAGGATACCTGGAGGTGCTTGACACTGTTAGCAGAAATATTAGGTGATAGGTTTTCAACGTTTTATCCTGTTGCAGTTGATGTTGTGTTTCAAAGCTTGGAGATTGGAGGTGCAGTCCTGCGAATGGGGACTAAAAAGGTCACTTCATTTCAGGTTCATGGGGTTCTTAAAACTAACCTGCAATTGCTGTCTCTGCAAAAGCTAGGCCTTCTGCCATCTTCTGTGCAAAAGATATTGCAATTTGATGGCCCTATATCTAGTCTGCGCCTACATCCAAATCACCAAGTCACTGCAAGTGCTGCAGCTACCTACATCTTCTTGCTGCAACACATTAACGATGAGATTGTCCAAAAGACGACCATTTTGTTGGTTGAGGAGCTAAAGTTGTTAAAGAGTGTGCTTCAGAGAACTTGGGCTAATGGGGATAATGTTGATAGAAGTATTGCTCTAAATTTGTATTCGCCATCTGAGTTATTTGCACTAATTCATTTCGATTTGAAAGTCCTCTTAAGCTCTATTTCTTTGGGTGGTGCTAGAAATGTGATTAGCCTAGCAGAATCTGACACTTTAAATCTTAGTAGGTTGGAAAGATTAGTGTCATTTATTATTCAGGAGTTCAACCCCTTCAGCTCACCCATTTTGGGATGCGTAGATCTGCAACTTACTGTTCTGAAGACAATGGAAAGACTGTCTGCCACTGAATTTCTGAGCAAATGCTCTATAAGCAAACAGATTGGGGGAAAAGCTCATGGGAGGATATCTAATGAAACAGTGTCAGTGCCCAAGGAGGAGAATTTGAAGAATGGACTTCCAGTGGTAGTTCTGGAGCACCTTAGAAAATACTCCCGCTCTTTATTAAAGTTCTTCAAACTGTTTCCGCATTAGCAGTTAAATTAGAAGCCTTGGAATGGATACATAGATTCTGCGAAAATGTCATTAAAGCATATGAGAATGTAAAAGTGACACATTATCCCTGTGAAGTCTTTGGATATGTTGAGATCATGCAGGATTTGCTGTTCTTGATTTTGGACGCTGCCTCGGACAGGGAACGGAAAGTGAGAGCTCGTGTGGCTCCAGTGCTGGATATACTTCTGAAAGCAAAGCTGGTGCACCCCTCACACTTCATTTACATAGCTGAGGTTGTCCTTGAGAAACTTGGTGACCCAGAGGATGATATCAGAAGTGCTTTTATTAGGTTGCTCTCTCATGTTCTACCGATTACAGTGTATGTTTCTGGTCTGTATGATTATGACATGGTTACCACTCGGAGGACTGGTGTTCTTGGACCTTACACGAACTCTAATTTGTACTGGAAGCAGGTTTTTGCACTGAAGCAACTACCTCAGCAACTTAGATCGCAGCAACTTGTCTCCGTATTGAGTTACATTTCACAGAGATGGAAAGTGCCTCTATCTTCTTGGATTCAGCGGCTAATCTGTACCTGCCGAAATTTAAAGGACCGTGCTTTAACTCAGCCGGAGGAGGCGGAATATTCGGATGCAAATGGTTTGTTTTGGGACATCAGAATGGATGAAGATATCCTTGAAAGAGTCTGCTCTGTTAATAACCTTGCTGGTGCTTGGTGGGCTATAAATGAAGCTGCTAGGTATTGTATTTCTACGCGGCTTCGGACCAACCTTGGTGGGCCAACTCAAACTTTTGCTGCATTGGAACGCATGCTTCTGGACATAGCACATGTGCTACAGCTTGATACCAATCAAAGTGATGGAAATTTAAATATTGTTAGTTCTTCGTATGCTCATCTGTTGCCCATGAGGTTGTTATTAGATTTTGTGGAGTCCCTGAAGAAAAATGTATATAATGCATATGAAGGTTCAACAGTTTTTCCTTGTGCAAATAGGCAGAGTTCTTTGTTCTTTCGTGCAAATAAGAAAGTCTGTGAGGAGTGGTTCTCTCGGATATGTGAACCAATGATGAATGCTGGATTGGCGCTCCAGTGTCATGATGCTACTATTCATTATTGTTCACTGCGTTTGCTGGAGCTTAGCAGTTTTGTTTCTTCAGCTTTGAAAGACAAGTCAAGAGCCCAGGTGAGTGAAAATCTCCAGAATATGAGGGGCAGGTTTACTGGAGATATCTCGAGGGTTGTCCAACACATGGCATTGGCATTGTGTAGGAATCGTCAGTCAGCGGCATTAATTGGTCTACAAAAATGGGCAAGCACGGCTTTCGCTCCTCTGTTTCAAGAAGAAAATCAAATTTCTACAGATGGTGAAATCCTGCAACAATTTTCATGGATAACGGGACTTGTTTACCAGGGAGAGGGCCAACATGAAAAGGCTACAGCTTATTTTATTCATCTCCTTGAGACTGAAGACTCTCTGTCTTCTATGGGATCTGAAGGAGTACAGTTTGCCATTGCACGTATTATTGAGAGTTATACAGCAGTTTCTGATTGGAAATCTCTGGAATCTTGGCTGTTGGAGCTGCAAATGTTACGTTCAAAGCATGCTGGTAAAAGTTATTCTGGTGCTTTAACCACTGCTGGAAATGAAATAAACTCAGTTCAAGCCTTAGCCCACTTTGATGAGGGTGATTTTCAAGCATCATGGGCTTGCCTTGATTTGACCCCGAAAAGTAGCAATGAACTCACACTTGATCCCAAGTTGGCCCTACAAAGGAGTGAACAAATGCTTTTGCAGGCAATGCTTTTCCATAGTGAGGAGAAATTGGACAAGGTATCTCATGAACTACAGAAGGCAAAGTCAATGCTTGAGGAAATATTTTCCATTTTGCCGCTTGATGGCCTGATAGAGGCAGCACCACATGTCAACCACTTATACTGCATATTTGCATTTGAAGCAAGTTGCACTCCTGGAGGCAGCGATGATAAGCAATATCAGCCACTACTAGAATCATATATCAAAGCTGTGCAGTCCCCAATAAATTACATTCATCAAGATTGCAGTTTTTGGCTAAAAGTTCTTCGTGTTTATCAGACCACTCAACCAACATCTCCCACGACTCTTAATCTCGGCAAGAACTTATTGCACTTGGCCCGAAAACAGAGAAACCTACTGTTAGCAAAACGTCTCAGCACTTATCTGATGGACCATGTAGCAAATTGTCCAGACAAAAATTTCCGTGATTATATCATCTCTAGCCTGCAGTACGAGAGCATCTTGTTGATGTATGGTGAAGACAAGCTCGAAGATGCATTGAACAATCTTTGGTCACTCCTACGTCCTATTATGTTTTCTTCTTTATTGGTAGTTTCTGATTCATATGATGATGTCCTAAAAGCAAAGGCATGCTTGAAATTCTCAAATTTGTTGCAAAGAGAATATTCAGATTTGAGGATGACAGACACTGTGCTGAAGATGCAAGCAGACTTCGACACGGGTCAGGCATCTCTTCCTGACAGACAGTTACCTAGTTTTTCAGATGGTTATCTAAATGCTAAACCTAATGTTAATGCCATTGTGGAGGGACTTGTTGGTGCGGCTACAAAGTTATCAACTCAGCTCTGCCCCACTATGGCAAAGTCATGGATTTCATATGCTTCTTGGTGCTATTCTCAAGGGAGAGTGTCACTCTCAGCAAACCATGAGACTCTTCTTAATTCCTGTTTGTATTCTCCTACTTTTGCTTCTGAAGTCCTACCTCAAAACTTAAGATTGACCGAGGAAGAGCAGCTAAAAGTAAAGTTTGTAGTTTTGCAGCTTATCCAGAAAAGATCTGATTCTCAGCTAAAAGTAAATGTTGCCGATGAGAACAAAGAAGATTTTGATGTTTTGTCTGAATATAAGCAACAGGAAAACCATGCGAAGCCTTTGTTTGATCAAATAGTCTACATTATTGAGAGTGTAGCAGGAGCAGCTGGAGCTGAGGATCACGGCGAGAATCTTTCAGCAATTCTTACTTCTAAGTTACAGAAGTGCTTAGCTTGTGCAAGTGTTGCGCTCGAGGATCCTAGGGTATCCTCCTGTCTTGATGGTTTGGTCAATCTTTGGTGGTCCTTAAGGAGAAGGCGGGTGATTCTATTTGGTCATGCAGCACAAGCTTTCATCAACTATCTCTCATTCTCATCTTCACAATGTTCTGATGGTCAGCTAACTGGCCTCAATGGCGGGTCAAAGCATAAGTCTGTAAGCTACAAGCTGAGGGCCACTTTGTTTGTCTTAAAAATTATACTCAACTACGGGGCTGAGTTGAGAGATACTCTTCAACCTGCACTTTCAACTGTTCCTTTGTTACCATGGCAGGTGAGTTACTGTGTATGTACATACCAAAGGTAATTAATGATTTTCTGATTTGTTCGTTTGTTTTGAAGGAAATAATACCACAACTATTTGCTCGATTAAGTTCTCATCCTGAACAAGTGGTTAGGCAACAGCTAGAGAGCTTACTAATCATGCTGGCAAAACTTGCTCCCTGGTCTATGGTTTACCCAACACTTGTTGATGCAAACACTCACGAGAAGGAGCCTGCTGAAGAGCTTCAAGAAATACTAGCTTGTTTGGTAAACAATTGTTTCCTTTTACTCATTTCCAATTACGTATTCAAATATTAATGATATATCACATTTTCCATTCTCTCATTTCTTTGACGTCGTTTTTTTAATATTAAAGAAAAGGGAATGTGCACTCTTCAAAATATCAAACTTTTAGACCTGGGTTGCTTGTTAAAATTCGTATCCTTGTCTGATTCAGTAATCCAGCGAAATTGATGGACAATTTCTTTTAGTTAATAAACATTTATACTCGTCTAGAAAATGTTGGCAAAGTTCCTTCTGAAGGTTCTCAGCTAGAAGTTTCACTCGAAATGATTATATTTTTGGATTTTTTAGAAATAAGATACAGAGATTAAAAGCTGTTTTGAAGTCATTGTTTCTATTATTGTTACTGCTTCTGTGCCTTAACTTTTGTGTGAGTGGGATTTCTCCTGATAGGTGAGTTAAGTAAAAAAACTGCTCCTGCAAAACTACTGTACAGTTCTTCTGGAATATTAAGTCCTGCATCTTCATGCTTGTGGCCTTTGTACTCTGCAAGTTGATATATCAAGGAGAGAGCAAAACGAGTATTTTGATTGGCAATATTCTGGACTAGGAAACTTCCGTGCTTGCTAGTTGCCTAGTTCCATCAGTAGTTTTATCTTTTATGTCACAAGATGAAAGATTGAAATGGTCTGATGAGGCCTGAAAAATTGTGCAAGATGCCAAGATTCAAGTTTCTTTGTCTGCCTTTGTTCTTCTTATGTTTTGAACTTTTCATGGTTATAAAGACTTTGATTACTAAATTTTGTCACCTTAAGTCATTATATTGAACACGTCAATTCCTTACTAGAAGATTTTTTCTGCATGTATGTCATGTCAAATACAGAATAAGTTTTATCCAAGCTTAGTTCAAGATGCTCAGCTGATGATAAAAGAGCTCGAAAATGTAACTGTCCTTTGGGAGGAATTGTGGCTTAGCACACTCCAGGATCTTCATGCAGGTATGATTTTTCTACTAAGCCTCGTAGAAAGTTTTGTGCAGTTGATGGTCTGTTCATTAGCAAAGGTTGGTACTTTTGCTGTGATCCATGAAGCAAAAGGACACAAATTTAAAACATGTAAAATATCTGTTTAAAGCATGGATTATTTGTTATAGGGTCTTTTAAACTCTATATAGTAAATCATATCTGCTTTGATCCTTGATTGTGGTATTCGGACGTGAGATAGGCTGGTTTCTTTGCATGCATTCTTAATGCTATAAATGGGCGGTCTTGCAGATTGCTTAGCCTATAGCTTAGGGAAATTGACGCCTCTATTTCTATAGAGCAATACATTCTTTTTAACCATCTTCTCCAGTGTTTCTTGTAAAATACCATCATCTCTATCATACGGATAACCTACTTTTAAAAATATTATTCTTTACCAGATGTTGTAAGGCGTATAAATTTGCTGAAAGAGGAAGCTGCACGAATTGCTGAGAACATTACTCTTAGTCATGGAGAGAAGAACAAAATAAATGCTGCAAAATACTCTGCAATGATGGCTCCAATTTTTGTTGTCTTAGAGCGGCGCTTGGCTTCTACATCTAGGAAACCTGAAACACCTCATGAGATGTGGTTTCATGAGGAATATGGGGGTCAAATTATATCAGCAATTTCAAAGTTCAAGACCCCACCTGCATCTGCTGCAGCTCTAGGGGAAGTCTGGCGACCCTTTGAGAACATTGCTACTTCTTTATCGTCTTATCAGAGGAAGTCATCTGTAGCTCTAGGAGAAGTTGCACCACAGCTGGCTGAGCTGTCCTCATCTGAAGCTCCAATGCCGGGCCTTGAGAAGCACATGACAATACTGGATTCAAACAGGATCCTCAGTACTGCTATCAATGGAATTGTAACAATTGCTTCCTTCTCCAAGGAGGTAGCAATCTTATCAACCAAGACGAAACCTAAAAAACTTAGTATAATTGGCTCTGATAGTCAGAAATACACCTATCTCTTGAAAGGCCGAGAAGATCTTCGTCTGGATGCCCGAATTATGCAGCTACTGCAAGCTGTAAACGGTTTTCTTAATTCGTCTTCTGCCACTCGCAATAAGCCCCTTGGAGTTCGCTATTATTCTGTAACACCAATAAGTGACCGCGCTGGTCTCATCCAGTGGGTGGATAATGTAGTAAGTATCTACAGTGTATTTAAGTCGTGGCAAAACCGAGTCCAGCAAGCCCAATTTTCAACGCAAAATTCGGGTAACACAAAAAGTTCAGTTCCTCCACCTGTTCCTCGGCCAGTTGACATGTTTTATGGAAAAATTATTCCTGCGCTTAAAGAGAAAGGCATAAGAAGGGTAATCTCAAGAAGAGACTGGCCTCATGAAGTCAAGCGGAAAGTACTTCTGGACCTGATGAAGGAGGCTCCCAAGCAACTTCTCCATCAGGAGCTTTGGTGTGCCAGTGAGGGATTCAAAGCCTTTAGCTCTAAAATTAAGAGGTATCTTATCTTGTTTTCTACGTTATCCTGTTATGATTATCCATATATACATGTACACTTTATACTTGTAGTATTGGAGCTCTTAGTCATGGATCTAAATGGTGTTCTGATCATTACATGTTAATGACTACTGGGCTAGTGTCCTCCCATGCTTACTCCCCTTAGGTTGTTCCTCCAATAGGGAGGTTTTGTTCTCCTGGGTTACTGAAAGTTTCTGTGCTTTTTATAGCTGTGGCAGGATCCTATTCCACAACTTGACCTGTCTTCTGAGTAGCAGAGGAACATTCTGCCATGAGAGGCAAAAATATCTTTGGCTTGATCTAGAACTTAAACCTTTTGAATATGTAACAATCCTAGTTTAGACCAGGGAACTGCAAACTTCCTTCTTAATAGATGTGCTGATATAATCTAGTATATGGGTCTGTAAGTTGTTAATTGGCCATGAGTTTATGTGGTAGTGCATCACGAGATCCGTGAAAATGCAGGAAACTCTTTTTTTTCTTCCCCTCCTAATTAACTTGTCTTTTTGCACAAGAATTGCTAACAACTTCCTTTTTTAATTTTTTGTTTACTTCGAAGCAGATACTCTGGTAGTGTAGCTGTCATGAGCATTGTTGGTCACATACTGGGCCTGGGTGATCGGCATTTGGATAATATTCTTATAGATTTTTGTACTGGGGATATTTTGCACATTGACTACAATGTTTGCTTTGATAAAGGACAGAGATTAAAGGTTCCTGAAATTGTTCCTTTCCGCTTAACTCAGACATTAGAAGCAGCTTTGGGTTTAACTGGCATAGAAGGCGCCTTTAAAACAAACTGCGAAGCAGTCCTTAGCGTTTTAAAGAAGAATAAAGATATTATCTTGATGCTATTAGAAGTGTTTGTTTGGGATCCACTTGTGGAATGGACACGTGGAGATTTTCATGATGATGTGGCAATTGTGGGCGAGGAGAGAAAGGGCATGGAGCTTGCAGTTAGTTTGAGTTTGTTTGCGTCACGCGTGCAAGAAATTCGTGTTCCATTGCAGGTGCTCATGTGTTATTTATCTCTAATTATGTTGTTGTAAAGATGTATAAGTTCTTGTTAGTGGATTTATGGCTTCTCCAAATACCTTTGTTGCTTACCAATTGGTGCAACTGCCTGGTTGCAAATTCCTGCCGTTAGAATATGTTGATATCTCTATAAATTTTTGTTCCATATGCCTTGAGCTACTTTTATTTGTTTGAACGTTCAACAAATGCATCATTTGTAGTTTTATTTGGATTTTGTGTATGTCTTGTTTCACTTCCCCCTCCCACTGTACTAGGTATTTGATTTTAATATAGTTGTGCATGTGTGTATTTGTAGTTTACTTATGTTAACAGTTTTTTTTTTCTTTTTCAAATCTCTATAGGAGCATCATGATCTTTTACTGGCTACCTTACCGGCGGTTGAATCTGCTCTTGAGGTATGTTGAATCACTACTTGACTGGAAACCTTTAAGTTTTTCCTTCAAAGGAACTTTATTTGACCTTTCCAAACATGGTCATTTTCTGTTCAGACGTTCATAAGGATCCTAGACCAGTATGAGATTGTCTCAGCTGTATTTTATCGTGTTGACCAAGAGAGGTCTAATCTCCTTCTCCATGAGACATCCGCAAAGTCAAATATTGCTGAAGCAACAAGTAATTCAGAACAAATACGTGCCTTGTTAGAAATACAGGCTCAGGAATTTGCTCAAGCGCAGACATTGGTGAGGGAGAAATCCCAAGAGGCAACAAATTGGATTGAGCAGCATGGCAGGATACTTGATGCTTTAAGAAGCAGTTTGATTCCCGGAAGTAAAGCTTGGATTCAGCTAAGTGGTGCAGAAGAATCCCTGTCTCTTACATCCGCTGTTCTAGCGGCTGGGGTCCCATTAACTGTAGTCCCTGAACCTACACATGCTCAGTGTTATGATATAGACAGGGAGGTTTCTCTGGTAGTGGCTGAACTGGATCATGGACTTTCTTCGGTTGTTACAGCACTCCATACATACTCACTGGCTCTTCAGAGAATCTTACCATTGAATTATCTGACCACCAGCCCAGTGCATACTTGGGCTCAAGTTATGCAGCTTTCTCTGAATACTCTCTCTTCTGATGCACTATCTCTCGCCAGAAGGCAGGCTACTGAAATTATTTCAAAGTTTCACGGTGATAGACATAATTCTGTTCAGAGCAGCTATGATGAGCTTTGCATTAAGGTGGGGCAGTATGCAGCTGAAATAGAGAAAACGGAAGCAGAGTGTACGGAACTGGTGAACTCAATCGGTTCAGGGACTGAATCAAAAGCTAAGAATCGGCTTTTGTCTACTTTTCTAAACTACATGCAATCTCGTGGACTGATGAGGAGAGAAGATATCTTGGTTTTGGAATCACTGAAGCTTGAAGTGCCAAGAGATGCAAGATCACAGGGGGAGTTTGAAGTGAAGAAGGAAGCTGTTCTACATGTTCTGACTTCAGCTGCTGTCAATTTGTATGATGATGTAAAACGCAGACTACTTAACATCCTAAATCGTTCCTCTACGTTTAATTTAAGTAACAGGTCACAGTCTGAACTTGGGCCTATTTTCAATGAGTTTGAAGAGCAAATTGAAAAGTGCATGCTTGTAGCAGGGTTTCTTATTGAGCTCAAGAAACTTATTGATGGTGGTGCTCCTTCAGTACGTGTGGACAAGGTTTCTGTAGACTTAACAGTTGACGAGAACTGGGCATCAGTTTTCCAGACCAGTCTCCTTTCCTTCAAAAACTTTGTTCAGCAAATGATTGAGGTAGTTCTCCCAGAAGTGATAAAATGTGTCATTTCATTCAACTCAGAAATGATGGATGTTTTTGGATCACTCTCACAAATAAAGGGATCAACTGATACAGCTCTGGAGCAGCTTATAGAAGTTGAATTGGAAAGGGCCTCTTTAATTGAACTTGAGCAGAACTACTTTTTGAAAGTTGGTCTGATTACTGAGCAACAGTTGGCTCTTAAAGAAGCTGCTGTCAAGGGTAGAGATCATCTATCTTGGGAAGAGGCTGAGGAGCTTGCATCCCAAGAAGAAGCTTGTAGGGCGCAGTTGGAAAAACTTCATCAAACATGGAACCAGAAGGACTTGCGCGCAACTTCTCTTTCTAAAAAAGAAGCAAATGTTGTCAGTACACTAGTCTCCTCAAAAAATCTTTTGCAATCTCTTTCTGGTACTGAGCAGGAGGAGGAGGAGCGACATGTTTCAAAGAGCAAAGTTCTTCTTGCTGCACTGATGCAGCCCTTCTCTGAGTTGGAATCAGCTGATCAAGCATTGGCTTCATTTGGCAGACCACCGGCACCTGGCTCAAGTGGGATTTCTCAAATTGTGGACTTGGTAAATTCTGGCACGCCCCTTATCTGACTACATATGGAAGTTTCCAGCCATTCTCAGCAGTCATGCCTTCTTTATGTGGAAGGTATCTTTGATGGATTCTTTTCTTGATTCCTGTGCACATGATGTAGCTTCATTGGTTGATCAAAATCTGGGATTTGACCAACTTGTCAATGTAGTGAAAGAGAAGTTTGAAGTCCGGCTTCAAAACCAAATTAGTCAGTACTTGAGAGAGCGAGTTGCTCCTGCTCTCTTGGCAAGATTAGAGAAAGAGAATGAAACATTCAAGCACATGACAGAATTAAGGGAGGACCTTCCTTTTGACCCAATAAAGAGAGATCCTGAGGCGACAAGAACTGTGCACCTCATGCTCGACGAGTATTGCAACGCGCATGAAACCGTCAGAGCTGCAAGATCAGCTGCTTCCATCATGAAAAGGCATATTAATGATTTAAAAGAGGCTCTCCTCAAGACAGCCCTTGAAATTCTCCAGATGGAATGGATGCATGATATTACTTTAAGCCCCTTGCATAATAACAGGCTTATATCTCACAAATTTGTTGCAAGTGATGATAATTTACTTCCTGTTGTATTAAACATTAGCAGACCTAAATTGCTGGAGAGCATGCAATCATCCGTTGCAAAAATAGCTAGATCACTAGAGAGCCTGCAAGCTTGTGAGCAAAATTCCATTACTGCTGAAGGGCAGCTTGAGCGAGCAATGATCTGGGCTTGTGGTGGTCCTAGTTCCAGCTCAATGGGGAACAATATGGTGAAGAATGCAGGAGTACCTCACGAATTCCATGATCATCTGATGAAACGGCGACAATTACTATGGGAAGCTAGAGAGAAGGCATCGGAGTTGATGGAAATTTGCATCTCTGTTTTGGAATTTGAATCATCAAGAGATGGCATTCTTTGTACCCCAGAAGAGCCTCAACCATCGAGGACTGGAGCTGATGTCAGGGCTTGGCAGCAATTATACTTTAATGTTTTGACAAAATTGGATGTTACCTATAATTCACTTGCTCGTGAGTGTAGAACCTTACATTCAATTCATTTGTTAGAGGACAGAACTGCTTCTTTTTCAGAATTAGTGTTTTTTAGATGATGAATTGTAACAATCTTTTCCAGGTACTGAACAAGAATGGAGGCTTGCACAAAGTAATGTGGAAGCTGCTTCTTCTGGTTTATATTCTGCAAGTAATGAACTTTCTGTTGCTTCTGTTAAGGTGAAATCTGCATCAGGTAACATGCTTTCATTTTGAGATCATGTTTCTGCATATGATCATCTAGTAATCATCATGTAGCTATTTCTAGTGCAAATACAAGGAGATCTATTTATTGGGAAAGTTTATATCAATTTTGGAAACTTGTATAACTTCAACTATTTTTATTGGTTGATATTTTCACGAGTGTGATATTAGGCATTGAGATTGACTTATGCCATGTCCAGAGAATGACTCGCTGAAAAGTAAACACTACAAGAAACAGATTTGCACAGCCGAATGATCCAAGCTTTGATGATATGTATAGGGTTTATGCTGTAGAAAAACTGTAATCCTAATGTACTGACGTTTTATTATGCATAACTCAAGGATGTCCAACCCCTTGTAAAACTGCTAATTTTGACTTCTACAGGTGATCTGCAAAGCACTCTTATTGCAATGAAGGATTGTGCTTATGAAGCCAGTGTCGCACTCTCTGCTTTTGCGGGCATTTCCAAAGGCCATACAGCTTTGACTTCTGAATGTGGTTCCATGCTTGAGGAGGTATAGTGCTTCTATCACGTGATATAATTTAGTTTCTAATATTTTGGACGGACTTCGTTGTTATAGAGATTATCCTAGTGGTTAATGCTATTTTCTTTAGATCTCACATTGTGCCTTGATCTATGAAGGCCTTTCCTTACCATAGAGGTTCTATACTTAACCGTGTTTTTTCCTAGGTTGTTACTCTTTTTAATGATTTTGTTTGTTTAAAATAATCGGTAATATCTCAATTTTCTTTTCCCTTTAAGTTGATATTTCTTTTTCCTATGTTCATGGTTTTCTCCCTGCCCACTTTTTTTGTTTCTCTCTCTTTTGTAGGTTCTGGCAATAACAGAAGGTCTGCATGATGTTCACAGCTTGGGGAAGGAAGCTGCTGCTTTGCACTTTTCTCTTATGGAAAGTCTTTCTAAGGTGCCAGATTCTCGTGATGGTATTTCTTATCTGTCCCTTATTGGAATTTGGGTAGTGTTCATGTCAGTTCTCTTCCATTTCAACAGGTGAATGTGATTTTGCTGCCACTCGAATCTATGTTATCTAAGGATGTTGCTGCCATGACTGATGCTATGGCTAAAGAACAAGAGACTAAAATGGAAATCTCCCTTATCCATGGACAAGCCATATTCCAATCTTATTCTTCAAGAACCAAGGAGGCTTATGAAGCACTCAGGCCTTTGTTACCATCTCTTACATCCTCCGTCAGGGGACTATATTCAATGATGACCAGGCTGGCACGAACTGCCAGTTTTCATGCTGGAAATCTTCATAAAGTAATTAAGAATATCAACTGAAGGTTTTTTTCATACTCCTTAATGACTAGAGAGTAGTAAATTTCTTGTCCTTTTCTTTTCTTACAGGCCCTTGAAGGATTAGGAGAAGGCCAGGAAGAAGGATCCCAAAACAACTTGTTGAGATCAGAACTGGCAGGTGACAGTACTGTGTATGATAATGGTGACAGTGAGATCTTTTCCAAATCTGAAGAAGAAAGTGAGGCAAGTCTTCTTGGTCTGGGTGGGTTGTCTCTGGGAGATAAAGGATGGATTTCTCCTCCAGGAAGCATTTCAAGTGGCAGCTCAGAGTCTGGTGTTTTATCAGCTGCTACAAGTCTTGCAGATAGCTCCAACGGTTCTGATGTAACAGACCCCGTTTTGCTAGTTCCCAATAGCACAGAGGTGAAAGACTCATCTCTCAGCCAATCTGGCTCTGCAAGTGTGCAGGTTCGTAATTGTGATAGTACTTTATCTATGTAGAGATCTGGATATGTGTCTTAATTGCAAACATGTCATATGTATCAGGGAAACTCTGAGGGAGAGCAAGTACTGAAAATTGAAGCATCCTTTTCAAACCAAGATAAGATTGAGGAGGGACCTCATGATTCTTCGTTTATTAATCCAGAAGCGGCTGTTCGAGCTACCAAAGGTAAGAAATCTCTCGTCAGAGGTGACTTTAGTCTAAATTTAACATTAACTTTTTGTTTAACTTTTAACAACTTCCATTTTAGATGACATGTTCCTTGGAGACTAGATGCCTTGTCATACTTCTGTAAAGCATTATCTGTTGTCCTTTTCTTTGGACAATAATGAAACAACTGTAAATATTTATGGTTTAAGAGAAGTTAATGCACTGGGGTACTGGAGCATTTAGATCTCATGGATATTCATGTAGTATATAGTATATGGTTTTCTCTCAAGTCTGTTACTGTGATATTGAATGATTACACCCTTTGTCCCAAATTGAATGTCCACTTTTCTATTCATTTTGTATATGAAACTGGACATTCAATTTGGGACCGGAGGGAGAGAGGGGGGGGGGTATATAATAGCACTATTTCTTTTAACATAAATGTGTACTTTTGTCTCATGTATTGGTACTCATATTTTGAGTCTTTAGGTAAAAATGCATATGCAATGTCAATTTTAAGGCGAGTGGAGATGAAACTAGATGGCCGAGATATAACAGATAAGAGGTATGTGCTTAGCTTGATTTTTAAACAAAGTTTCTACTGATTTGTGGTATTGATGGTGAGCCTTGGTTTTTTCCTTCCCTCAGAGAATTCAGTATTTCGGAGCAGGTTGATTTTCTGCTTAAACAAGCCACAAGTGTAGATAACTTGTGCAATATGTATGAAGGTTGGACGCCATGGATTTGAATTTCAGAAGACGATTCCACTGTAGTGAAGGTCTTCATACAGATTATATCAAGAGATGCTGTCTCATGAGTTTCTGAGATTCGTTTCTCTACTCTGCATCTGGATGGCAATAAATATCGAGCTACGGCTGCTGGGAAATGAAATCAGCTGTGCACCACTCGCAATTTGGATATTTTCTTGTCATTCCAAATTCCCGAGTATTTGTTGGCAAACGTTTGAAGTTCAAGAACATGCCTGGGGGCTATATGCAGGGCTAGGGCTAGCAGGATTTGATCGCTTCTCCACAGGTAGTCTCATCTACTAGTGGATTGAGTACTTCCTCATGCTGCAGGAATTTGAAGGGAACAACTGCCAGCCTAGTGGACACAAGAACACCGTTATTCAGATCTGGCACTCTAAAACGAGCTTGTGCTTTCCTGTGTATCAATGCTGTTTTGCGTTTTGGTCTGCACATTGAGCTCTCTTGAAGGACCTTGATGTTCGTTGTTAAACTAATATTCTCCGGATGCAGAAACCGTTATCGGTCGCAGCTAATCGAGCTTCAATGCAACATTAATGTATGCACGTATGTACGGTTGTAAAATAGGTGTATCTGCTAAAGAATGATATAGATGATGGACCAATAGATTCTTATTCACTTTCAGGAAATATGTCTTCATCTGAAGTCAGTTGTGTAGTGTAAACAGTTTTTCCGTCATATCTTTTTCCTTTAATTAGGAGACTCACCCACAGATAATGAGTACCCACTTCCCAACAAGCTCAGCTACTGTGTGCCCATTTTTCTTGAATCTTCAGTTATTGGAGTATCACAAAACAAAAGTAATATCCAAAGTCTTTTATCATCCTTTTAATACAATGAATTCAGAGATTAAAAAGCCGATTTGCTTTCATCTAATAACAAGGTTTTTTGTAATTAAAGTACAGTTCAATTTCAGTTTGTTATCCCAAGATGGGGGGAAAATAAAAAATTAAAAAAGGAGGAAAATAGTTGGAGCTGCGGGGAATCGAACCCCGTGCCTCTCGCATGCGAAGCGAGCGCTCTACCATATGAGCTACAGCCCCTATGTTGTTATAATTTGTAATTAAATATATAGAATGTATATAGAAAAGCAAGATGCAGCAGCAGTTGATGTTTGTGTTGGAGAGCTAGCCAAGCTAAGAAAGAAGGTCCAGAGTTAAGAAGCTTTTTCTTGATCAAAGATGTAAAATTTTAGTGAAGAAAAACTTCTTCTGTGTTATTTTTATTCACTGAACTTTGAACCAATATATAGGTACAAAATACTAAACTTTTATCTTCATCCTCCTAAAACTCTAAACACTAATTTAGGGATTACATACCTAACTCATACAGGTTTCCTTATATAAAAAATATCCTAACAACTATACAAGATATGAGATTATTACAAAATATTACACTATCATATGAAATCATATCAAAGATATACAAAATATTACACTATCTCTAACACTCCCCCTCAAGTTGGAGCATGGATATCACGAATGCCCAACTTGACAAGAATAGATCGAAACGACTGCAATCCAAGTGCTTTGGTGAAGATGTCAGCTGGTTGAGAAGATGTAGATATATGTCGAGCAAGCAGATGACCGTTCAGAATTTCATTTCGCACAAAATGACAATCAACTTCAACGTGTTTTGTACGTTCATGGAAAACCGGATTAAGTTTGAAATGTGAAGAAGCGGCTTGATTGTCACGAGAATAAAATAGTAGGATGAGATTGCAACACATTGAGATCTTTGAGGAGATGAGCGTAACCATTTTAGTTCACAACAAGTCATGGCCATGGCTCTATACTCCGCTTGACGGGAAGACAGAAAGCAGTGTGTTGTTTCTTTGTTTTCCATGAAATAGGGAATTTCCCAAAGTGATAAAGTATCCGGTTAATGATCGCCGAGTCAAAGGACAACTAGCCCAATCGAGTCACGAGAGCGATTAATGTCAAATTGCTAGCGAGAACTCGGGGAAAAATACCTTGTCACGGAGATCCTTTGAGATAACGAAGGACCACAGGGAGGCTGCCTCCCAATGATCGGTTTGGGACATTGCATGAATTGAGCAAGAGTATGAGCAGAATAAGCCAAATCGGGGACGAGTAATGGTGAGATAAATTAAGCGACCAACAAGGCAGACGGTAAGACTCGGGATTTGTGAGAGAGGACTAGTGGATTTAGCAAGAGTGTGATATTGTTCCATGGGAAAGGCGGCCGGTTTGGCTCCTAAAAGGCCGGCCTCAGAAATGATATCAAGAACATATTTTCTCTGATTTAAAAATAGTCCAGTAGAATTTCGAGCCACCTCAATGCCGAGAAAATACTTGAGAGATCCCAAATCCTTCATGAAAAAACATTTACTTAAATGTGTTTTGAATTTCTTAATAGCCGAGAGATTATTTCCTGTAATGATTAAGTCATCAACATATATCAAAACACAAAGAATAATGTCATTAGCAGAGTAAATGAATAAGGAGTAATCTGCCATAGATTGCCGAAAACCAAAGTTTTTCAATTCCTTAGATAATTTAGAGAACCAACACCTAGGAGCCTGTTTTAAGCCGTAAATAGATTTTTTCAAACGACAAACTTGATTCGGAGTTCCCGAACGAAAACCAAGAGGTAATTTCATGTAAACCTCCTCATCTAGATCACCATGGAGAAATGCATTATGAACATCCATCTGGTGAATGTGCCAATTTTTAGCAGAAGCAATAGAAAGAAGAGTACGAACCGTAACCATCTTGGCGACGGGAGCAAAAGTCTCATGATAATCTATACCCTCTTTTTGAGTGTTCCCTAGAATAACGACACGAGACTTAAGACGCTCAATAGTTCCATCCGAATGTCTTTTAATCCGATAAACCCATTTAGAACCAAGGGCTTTCTTTCCTGGGGGAAGAGAAGTAAGGATCCAGGTGTTGTTCCGTTCAAGAGCAGCAATTTCTTCTTGCATTGATTGTCTCCATTTCGGGTCAGAAACAGCTTCATGGAAGAACCGAGGTTCAATATCAGCGGTAACCGCTGCAAGAAATATCTTGTGCCGAGCACTAAAATTAGCAGAACTAACATAATTAGAAATGGGATAAGGAGTAATACCTGAAGAGTTTGAAGGAGCAGATGATGCAGGCGAAGAAGGATTTATACTTCGGACGGTTCGACACACATAATCCTTAAGGCGAGCAGGAGTGTGAGAATGTCGCTGACTTCGACGAAGAGGAATGGTCGGTGAAATTGCGTGATTTTGAGAAATTTCTGGTTCAATGTCGATAATCGACGGGTCAGGTTGCGGAAGAGTAAGGGCTTGAGATGGATCAGATAATAGGCTAGATGAGACTGGTGGTTCAATATTAGCGGAGGTAGGGTAGGGTTCTGTGGGAGGAATGGAAGAACGAATTAAACTTGAATAAGATATATCATTGCTAGAATCATCACCAATAAAGTAGTCATTTGAAGTATTAATCATGGGATAAGGAAAAGGTTGGTCATAAGATTTAGCATAAGGGAAAATGGTTTCTGAGAAAGATACATCCCTGGATATTATGAATTCTTTAGTGTCAAGATCGAAGAGGCGCCAACCCTTCTTGCCAAATGGGTAACCAACAAAAATGCACCGACGACTGCGAGGGGAAAATTTACCTTTTGTATGTATTTTGGCATAGCAAAGACACCCAATATTTCGAAGATTAGTATAATCAGGAACCTGTCCAAAGAGAATCTCATAAGGAGACTTTCCTTTTAGAAGGGCAGACGGTGTTCGATTTATTAAGTAGGTGGCAGCAAGGATGCAATCCCCCCAAAATTCAATAGGTAGGCTGGCTTGAAAACGAAGAGCTCGAGCAACATTTAAGATGTGTCGGTGTTTTCGTTCAACACGCCCATTTTGTTGGGGCGTGTCGACAATTGTGGTTTGATGTAGTATGCCATGATTATAGAAAAATTGTTTTAGACACAAGAATTCAGTACCATTATCAGTGCGAACAATTTTTATATTTTTATCGAATTGAGTTTGGATCATAGAATAAAATTTTTGGAAAGTACTCTTAACTTCACTCTTTTCGGCAAGTAAATATACCCACAAAGCACGAGAGCAATCATCTAAAATAGTCAAAAAATAATATGCCCCACAAAAAGATTGATGTTTGTAAGGACCCCATAAATCACAATGAATCAAAGAAAATATTTCAGTTGCTTTATTTGAGCTAATAGGAAAAGATTGTCTAGTTTGCTTAGCTCGAAAACAAATCTCACAATCCAAATATCTTTAGAATTCGGTAAATATAAATGAGATAAATATTGTAAAACTTGAGATGAGGGATGCCCCAATCGAGAATGCAATAACTGACTAGATATTTTGGAACTTGAAGTATGAAAGGCACGAGCAGGGAATTGTGATTGATTTGAAGCGATAAACCCCTCCAGTCTGCTCACCCGCGCCAATCGGTGTCTTGAGATACGGTCTGTATCACACACAATTTGTTAGTAAATGCTATAGCACAAGGAATGGCGGATAAAAGTTGAGATATGGAAATTAGATTGCAACTTAGAGTTGGCACATATAGGACATGTTGCAAAGATAGGCTAGGGCCCAAACAGACTTGGCCTTCTAGATTAGTCATGACATGATTTCCATCTGGTAAAATAACTTGACAAGGAGAGATGGATACAATTTTGTAAAGAAAATCTCGGCGCCCCGTCATATGTTGGGATGCCCCCGTATCAAGAAGCCAAAATGAATCATTGTTACCTGATAAATGTTCAGAAGAGGAAGAGGAAGAATGTTTCTAATTGTTCAATAAATTAACCAAAGTATTCCATTGTTCATTGCTTAATACTGGCATCGAACCCGGATTTTGAATAGTTGCATCATCTGAATTTGTATTTCCGCTAATGTGTATAGCGTTTGCCCATACCTGCTGAACTCCAGCATGTTTAGTTGAACCAGAACCAGATGTCCGAGCTCCCAATGATTTTCCAGTGTTGGTATTGTTGTTAAACTTTTGCCTTCCTCCATTACGATTGGAAGAATTTTTCTGTCTTTCTATCCACCATTTTGGATATCCTACAACTTGAAAACAATCTTTAGATAAATGACCGGACTTTTGACAAACATTACATACCAGAGAAGATTTGTCAACAGCTTCATTGGAGGATCTGGGCGCTCGAACTGCAAATCCCATCGCATTAGCTCGTTCATCTTTGTTGCGTGAGATGCTTAAGTGTTTCTCCTCACTTATAACCCTCGAATATGCTTGGTTTACCGAGGGCAATGGATCCGTGCTTAAGATACTAGAACATACCGTTCGATACATGCTACTATCAAGACCCATCAAGAATTGATGAAGTTGTTCCTCTTGTTGTCGTTTCATCATGGTGTTTGTGAGATTGCATTTGCATCCCTTACATTCACAAATAGGAATTCTTTCATAGTGAGAAAGATCGTCCCACAATTTCTTTAATTTTCCATAGTAGGTCATCACGTCTAGACTTCACTGGCGACAATTAGCAATGGGTCGCCTTGAGTTCTTGAAGCACTGGCGCCATTGCCATGAGAAAATCTCGCCTTGAGATCAGCCCCACAAATCTTTGGCTAATTCCTTCATAGTCACAGTGAGACCTCAAAGTAGGTTCAATAGTGTTAAACACCCAAGAGACCACCATTGAATTTACACTCCACCACACCTCTAACTCTGCAGACCCTTCGTCTGGTTGCTTAAGGGATCCATCAAGAAATCCGTATTTACGTTTAGCACGCAATGCTGTTCGAAAATGTGCCGCCCATTCTTCATAATTTTCACCCCGTAGTTGAACATGGGTGATTATCAAACCAGGATGATCTCCTGAAAGCAAAGCATAAGCTCCAACATTGCTTGAGTCCACAACTAGACTCATTTTATTTATCTTGGAATGGCTCTGATACCATGTAAAATTTTAGTGAAGAAAAACTTCTTCTGTGTTATTTTTATTCACTGAACTTTGAACCAATATATAGGTACAAAATACTAAACTTTTATCTTCATCCTCCTAAAACTCTAAACACTAATTTAGGGATTACATACCTAACTCATACAGGTTTCCTTATATAAAAAATATCCTAACAACTATACAAGATATGAGATTATTACAAAATATTACACTATCATATGAAATCATATCAAAGATATACAAAATATTACACTATCTCTAACAAAAGCCCAGAAGAAAGCTGCAGCTGCTAAAGTAGAAGAAAACAAATCAGGAATTCAGCAACAACAATCTCTTTCTTCTCCTTCCTTCAAATCTACAGCCAAAGTCAAGGAAGAGACCACATTATCAGAATTGACTGTGTGTTTTGCTTATGGATCCATTTATTCCATGTTTTTTTTTGGCTAAATAAATTATATTTCCATTAATCACAAATAGCAGAGGCCATTACAATCAAAGGAAAATCTGAAAATACAGAAAGTAACAGTTATACAATGATTTAAAAAATCACGATAACAGACAAAAGACACACCCAAGAAAACTTGGATGGTTAGGAAAAACAACTAATAAAACTATCAAACTAAACAAATACATAATCTTCTTCTTCAAAGCATCTTCATTGCAATCCTCGAAACACAGGGACAAGAGAATATCACTTTCAACATCTTCCTTAGGGGTCGACAATTTATAGGACCATTGACGTATCAACCGTCCAATAAATTGTCTCGGGAAGATGTAAAAAGATGATAAAGGGCCCAGATCAAGTCCGGGTTGAACACATTTATTCCATGTTGAAACATGGGATTATAGTGTGTGTGTGTATATATATATATATATATATATATATATATATATATATATATATATATATATATATATATATATATATTAAGGACCTTGCTAGGCTACTAGAATTATTGGCTAAAACATTGACTAAAATATTTTTTCGGACCTTTTTGCCCTTATAGTTGGGTGAATCCCTTATACCAGCAGGGGGTAAGATAGTCATTTAACACCCTCAATTTGGGGGTTTAGAATTTCTATCCCCAAAATTCTAATAATAAAGCATTTTCCATACATTAAACTACAAGTCATACACTCGCTAAACTCTGTATAAAAGTCTCTTTTTTCTCAATGGATTTTATGTCAAGTATCATGAGAGTGTTGCCCTCTTGAATAAGTTGAATGCTTATGGGATTGCTGATTTTATCAATGACAAACTGACTCCCATTTGCTGTGGTGAAGTTTTTTTATACATCAGACGCACAATCCCACACTGGAATTTCACTCATCAGTGTACCGGACCTTCCTCGTCAAGCTAGCATCAACAGTTGTCTTACTTGGTTCAATACACTATAGAGTGGTCTCTCCAAATGTCAAAGCTGTGTTGTCTATATATTTCTTGATCTTTTCCAATTTCTGTTCCTGAATCACAGATTATTGAAAAATACAGAGGCTGTGTGACAAAATCCCATCAAGAAATCAATTTGAATCAATGAATAATGTTTTTTTAGACTTTTACAACTCAAATATACACTTCTGCAGATCAAAAAGTTTTTTAAGACTAATAATATACACTATACAAATTACTAGTCTTTTTGCCTTTTATTTGATGGTAAATGTATATGTGCAATTTACCATTTGGATCCTTCCCAGTATATTTTATTTAATCGTTCAGTGCAAATTAGATGATAGAGATATTATTAATTATTCACAGAATTTTACTATCTCACTAACTTCAAATCTGAAATCGGATTTGACAAAAAAATCACCATTTCTAGTGTATTAAATTTATGTATATAATTATTTAGCAGCTAAAAATACAAAAAAAATATATATCAATTGTTTTCACATGTTAAGCACAATAAAAAAAAACAAAAATTACATCAATTATTATTTCAAAATAAAACAAAAGTTTGAGGTGAATCTAAAAGGACATATCGACTCATTGTTATAAATAAGAAGTTAAATATATTTTATTGCAAAAGAGCTCTTTAATATATATATATATATATATATATATATATATATATATATATATATATATATATATATATATATATATGTGTGTGTGTGTGTGTGTGTGTGTGTTTGATTCGGTTTGTATTATAATTTTTCTTAAATTAAACTGAAAGTTCAGTTTTAATTTAGTCTAAATCGAAATTAGTCTAATTCACCGCTTTGAAAATTCAATTTGAATCGATTTGAATTGATCGGTTTTTCATCAACACACCTAGTAGGAAGGCCTCTTGGCTAGATTAATTGCTGGATACTTATTATTAGCTACTGGGCCTGGAAGTATTACAGGGTTTATATTTCTTTTTAGCCAATTGGACTATGGGCTTTAAAATTATCTCGGTCCACCTTCATTGAGCTTTCCAGCAGCCCGGTAGTAAAAATCAATTCAAAAATTAATATACAAATTTGTACAAATAATAATGAAAAAATTCAACCGTCAAGGAATGGCTAATTTGATTTTTTTTTTTTATAGAATAAATTTAAAATTTTAATTTCTTCATCATAAAAAAATTCAAAAAATAAATTGTCTTTATCATTAATTTCCTACCGACCTGAAATGTGGTGTAGATGGCAGTCTTGGAAGGTTGCAGGACCCACCCTATACTCTAAGTAGATGGGAGCAAGTAATGTTTGAAATAAATAAATAAAAATTAAGAAATGAATGTATGTCGGCATAACACTTTACTCAGTCACGGTAGACTTTTATCTGTTATCATAATTGTCTAAATCATTATATAATTTTTATTTTTTTTGTATTTTTATATTATCTTTTGATTGTAATTATCTCGGCTATTTCATGACTAATTGATAATTTCTTATTCAGCAAAAAAAATGTCGGCATAATAACACTCATTATTATTAATTGGAGCCACAAATATCTGTCAATGTAATAGCAAAAAGAAAAAGAAATGTTTAATTTTTATTCTTTTGTCTAAATGAGTGTTCACTTCTCTATTCATTTTGTATAAGAAAGTGAACTTCAAGTTAGATAGAAAGAGTATTAAATATTCATTGTTTTTTTTTTCTTTCTTTTTGACTGAATGAAAGCATATAACTAAATTCAAATAATTGACTTCGCTAATTCAATTAAAAATATAAATTATAGTCGGCTAGTAAAAATAACTTACAAATTTGTGATTGTCATAATATATCTGCTATGATTTCAAACTTGTCATCCAAATTCTAATCGTATTAGTGAGTCTGTGAGTCTACAAATCTGCGACAGTCATAATACACCTTCAGCATGCTATAATTCCAAACTTGTCCTGTAAAATTCTGATCGTATTAGTCAGTCAAATATTTAAATATTTATAAAAAATGAAAATTAAAAGAGAAAAAGAATTAAGCACAGCTGGCACCATTGAAACATATTTATTAGAGACGAATCGGATCAGATCCTCGTGGGTTGTCTAGACAGTATCATTTAGTTCTTCTTCTTCTACCAGTCGATCTTCTTTGTCTTCTGAAGGACATCAATTAAGGTTATCTGAAGATGAAGACCGATTCATATGCGGCGGTGTCCGAGTTGATTGCTTCCGATTTCAAGGAACTCGGATATGCCGCTCAGAAGCTAGCTGATCATGCTATGAAGCTTGGTGGACTTGGAATCGGAACTTCCATTCTTAAATGGATTGCTTGTGCTGCTGCTGTGTATGTCCTTTTGCTTCGCTTTCCTGATTAATTGCAATGTTTTTTGCTTAATCTGATTTGCCTACTCATCTTAGGTTTGACCTTTTGATTTCCTTAATCAATTGCAATGTTTTCTGTAGATCACTTAGTTTTCTGGTGAACTTAAGATTTTTAGGTCAAAACAGAATTTATTTGTGTACAAAATCCATTAACTTCAATTTGAAGATATTCATAGTTAGGTTTATGCTAAGAAAATTCGATTTGGTAAGTTTTTTTTTTTTCTGAATAAATTTAGTTTCCATTAATCACAAATAGCCGAAGCCATTACAATCAAAAGAAAATCTGAAAATACAGAAAGTAAAAGTTATATAATAATTTAAAAAATCACGATAACAGACAAAAGACACACCCAATAAAATTTGGATGGTTAGGAAAAACAGCTAGAAAAACTAGTCAACTAAACAAATACATAATCTTCTCCTTCAAAGCATCTTCATCGCAATCCTTGATACACAGGGACAGGAGAATATCACTTTTAACATCTTCTTAGGGGTCGACAATTTATAGGACCATGGGCGTATCAACCGTCCTACAAATTGTCTCGGAAAGATGTAAAAAGTTGATAAAGGGCCCAAATTTAGTCCGGGTTGAACAAATCCTCCTAGAAACATATAAAAAAAGTCTAGATCTGTGAAGATATGAGATTCATCTAACCACTATGTCTTGAATCTTGGGAAAAAAAACTCTGAAAAAGGTTTCATATGATTCGTAGTACAAAATAGAGTAATATAAACGAAACAAAATAACCAAGATTTGACCATTGGCCGGAGCCAATGGCCAAATCTGGTCACCAGCAGCAGGGGGAAGAGAGAGAAGAGAGAGAAAAGGGGGAGATTTTTTTTTCGTCTCCCAAAAATTGGATTTGGTAAGTTGCTAATGCATATTTTTTCTTACTACGTGTTGATTCATTCTTATTTTTTTTGGGATAAGTTTGATCTATCTTTAAAAAATAACATATCACCTCAATTCCTTAATATAAGTCGTTTAGGTCATGTAGCGAAAATTAAAAAAGAAAAAAAGGGTAGTGCTAGGTGGCTTAAATAATTGGCTATAATTTGGGTAAAAGTATAAAATACCGTGAAATTCAAGGGTATTTTATAGCCTATTATAATGTAAATGTGAAAAAATACTGTGAAATCCTCTTTAAATAAAGGGGTCAATGGTATTTTACAGACAATTATAGCCAATTATTCGAGCTATTAATCATTTCCCTTTTTTAACCAAAATATTAATATTGCTCTCTTAAATAAAATTAGTGGTACACACGTCTTATTTAAAAGAGTAATATTGATATTTTGACGAACAAAGTACCTTTTTTTTGCTTCTTTAATTTTCGCTATATGTCGTAAATGACTCCGAAATAAAATCCATCAATTTCCTTATATTATGGAATGTGAGTAGTAAGTCATTGCAACCAGAATAAGAACTGTTTTGGAATAGCTATTTTCTACCTCTGTTGTATTGAAAATTAACCGTTGAGATTGCATAAACACCGGATCGAAGAAAATTGGTGAACAATTTCCTGTATGATCTCTCCCGGTGCAGTCAATAAATCAGAGTTTCATGGTCTACTTTTTTCTGGACTCCAGTTATTTGAGATTGCATAAACGTACTTAGCTTAAACTCTAATGGATTTGGCTGATTCTATTAAAAAAATAATGAAGCATAGTCTTTTCTTTTTTTATTACAGCCAAGTATATTTACGCAATCTCTCTGTTACTTGAGTTCGACAGAATTTGATCAAATTCAGCTAGAAGACTTGATGTTCTTTTCACTTTGTTTAAATTAAGATTTAGAATTACAACTAATGCAAATTCTCAATTCCTATCAATTTGCAGTTACTTGCTGGTATTGGACCGAACCAACTGGAGGACCAACATACTTACAGGCCTTTTAATCCCTTATATCTTCTTGAGTCTGCCTACTATACTATTCAACTTTCTCAGGTAAAACTTGCTTATTAGTATTTGATGTGTATGACTGTTAACTATCTGAGATCATAATTTGCCATTCTGATGACGAATGCAGGGGAGAAGTTGGAAAATGGGTTGCCTTCATTGCTGTGATATTACGCCTCTTCTTCCCACGCCATGCTCCAGGTCTGTTTGTTGCTTCTGCATTCTTTCTTGTTACCAAAATTTCAATCAAACTTCAGTGGTAGAACTAGCCTTAACACTTTACCAATTGATCATTACAGAATGGGCAGTACTTCCTAGTTCTTTGGTCCTTCTCATTGTGGTGGCTCCAAGTTTGTTTGCGGATACAGTAAAGAACGATTGGATTGGCGTTGTCATATGTATTGCCATAGGTTGCTACCTACTACAGGAACATATCCGGGCATCCGGAGGATTTAGAAATTCCTTCACAAAAAGCAATGGAATTTCCAACACTGTTGGAATAATCATTCTGCTGGTGTATCCAGTATGGGCACTTATTATGGACTTGCTGTGAACAAGTTATTCGTGTTACTATGCAGCATGAATGGAGTGTTTGCTCGAGTTGGTAATTCTGGAGAAGGTTAGGTCCGTCTCCTATCTATCCCTGCCCATACCCCCAATTATTGAGGACTTAATGGATTATGTTATTGTTGTTAGTGTATTCATATGTTAAACTCTGTTCTGCAAAATCAGTGGCCAATCCTTTCATTCTGGCTTGTGTGGATGTTATGAGTCTTCCTGTTTTATGTCGGTACATTTGTTGAGTTGCATATGTTTTGTATTTATATTAGAAAAGCTTCAAATGCATCCATTAATAAATTTGAAGCGAATAATATTCTTGTGTATCATTTCAAAATTTAATATGGGGAAGGGAATCGAGTCCAAAACTTATTAATTTCTTGATGAGTAACATCTACATTCAGAAACATAATAAGCTTTTTGAATAATCAGTAGGAGGATTGTAGTAGCCTGGATGTATGTCATCTCCATTATTGCTCTTTTATACCTTTGTCCCCTTTGCTTCATTGTACAATTGATCAATGCAATCCTGCAGAAATGAAGAACATAATCAGACCAAAGGAACCAAACAGCTTGTTTTCCGAGTAAACACCTATTGGTATCTGTGTTCATCTTACAGTTCACGGTTAAATCAATGTTAAGAGATAAAATGCAAAAAAATCGTTACCTAATAGTGCTTAAGCAACTGCGGTCTCTTGAGTTTGAATGTTGGCGTGATCAACTCCCTCTCTATGTCTAAAGGAATGGGTTCCAAATGGATTGCTTTTAGCATTTCAAAACCTCGAAGCTGCACGAATATGACTTGGGTTAGGTGACATAACCAATCCAGTAAGTCGAAGAAGGCTAGCACAGGTAGCGCAATTAGGGATGGCAATTTGACCCGTGACCCGCCGATCCGACCTGACCCGACCATGTTTGGGGCAGATACGGGTCAGGTCGGGTCGGGGCGAAGCTGCCCCGTTTACAGAACAGGTCGGATATGGATATTGTGGTTGTCCTGACCTGCCCCGACCCGTCCTGATCCGTAACATAATTATTTTTATAGGGTTTTATGTGCTAATATTTTAATTGCACATTTGGTCCTGGGTATATATAATCTTGTCTACCTAACCCTAAAAGCATTTCTTTCTTCCTCGCCTACTCTCCTCCTCCTCCGCCTCCTCCTCCTCCTCTCCTCCTGCGATCTCCTCCTCTTCTCCGGCTGTCCTCTCCTCTCCTCTCCTCTCCTCCGCCTCCTCCTCCTCCTCTCCTCCTGCGATCTCATCCTCTTCTCCTCCTGCGATCTCATCCTCCTCCTCTCCTTGAGAAAATTTGCAGATTTGCAGATTTGTGAATTGGTTGAGAATAATTTGACTTTTTTTTTTTTCTTTTGCAGATTTGCTTCATAAATATAATTTTTCTTTTGTGGGAATTGGTTTGAAAAATTTGTAGATTTGGTAATTGGTTGAGAATAATTTGACTTTTTTTTTTTTTGAAAAAACAGAACGGGGCGGGGCGGGTTTTGATCCGATCCGCACGGGGCGGGGCATGGGGCGAGCAGTCTTGGCCCGTTGCGGGTCACGGGTCAAGTCGGGGCGGCAAAAAAATGCACGGGTCGGGGTTGGATCCTCAGAAATCCGCCCCGACCTGCCCCATTGCCATCCCTAAGCGCAATAAAGCTTTATCTAGAGGAAGCAGGAAAATTCATTCACATGCTTGGTGCTTCTTAGCAGTGCTGTTAAGTTCATCTAAAATGTACTTCCTAGCCTTCATATTCTTGCAGAGTGACTTGAAATCTCCGGTCTCGTTATTATTAGCCGCCCAATCTTCAAGCGCCTTTCTATCCAGAACTACCACAGCCACGAGAAACGACTCGAAGCTGTTACCGTAGACCCAAATCTAGGCACGATTTCAGAATAAGGTATTGTAATAAATTGCGTTTTAACTCGGGACGTACAGATGTTATGAGAGGACATCTGGAGAACGTGCTTTCGAGACTTTCAACAGCGACATATTCTCCTTGAGACAACTTAAAGATGTTCTTTTTCCTATCAATTATTTTCATTGCTCCATCCGACTGAAGTTCCCCAATATCTCCTGCACCAATTTCATATTTAACAACTTTTTTTCATGGTTAAAAGATTGAATAGTTATCTTTGCGTGGGGGACAATGACGCAGCTAGTGAGGTATTAATCGAGGCGCGTCTATTGCTGGTTGAAAACTATTTCCAAACCCCCTCTTTGGTCTGGGCTTATCTCAGTGCTATTGAGAATTTCTGGAAGGGTTTCCTTTGGGTAAAGCCCTAAAAGAAAAAAAGAAAAAAAGATTGAATAGTTTCATAATTCATAATGCCTGTGAACCTTTTTGCCAGTGTGAAACCATCCATCAACAAATACTTCTTCAGTGAGATCTTCGCGTGTATGATATCCGTAGAACAATGTAATCCCCCTTAGACAAATTTCTCCGCGTGACACATTTATGCTTCAATTGTCGTAATGGGAACACCTACAGTTCCCATCATGGAGTGAACATTTGATATGGACGAGAAGCATGTACCGCAACTTTCTGTTAGCCCTGAAAAGAGCGAATTGCGTTAATGAATGTTGTGTTTGTTGAACTAACATGATTAACGCCACGACTTCGGATGACGGAACCAATTCGAAGAGTGGCATTGTAGACTTCCTCATAAGTTAGCCACACATATGGACCTGCCTGCAATTGTGCACTTTTGTTATAATCAAATTGTATAGAGATTCACATCCACAACAATCAATGAAATCAGGTCAGCAGCTATGATCTTAGTAGAGCACCAAATGAAGGATTATGAGGAGAATTGTGTACCTTCCCGTCAGTTACTTGCCGCCTTGCCAGCATTGGATTATTGCCATTCTTTCTAAGGGAATCCCTGTATCCAACCAAACGAATTTAACAAATTATATTAACTATAACATATACTACATTTCAATAATATAGTTGGCCCATTAGCTCAGTTGGTTAGAGCGTCGTGCTAATAACGCGAAGGTCGCAGGTTCGAGACCTGCATGGGCCATTTATTTTTTAAATTAATCTTTTATTGTTGGAAACTTCACACCTTAATTTAATATTTTATTCAATTCAACCACATATTAAACACATCCGATTTCAAAAAAAAAAAAAAAATTACTTTTCACTCCTAAAATAGAATTTTTCAAAGAAAAGAACAATCCAAATACACTAGCAAAACAATCGTATCTCCTCATTCTTTGTCTCGTTCCTGTCTCATTAATAAGATATTGTCATGTATTAATTTGTTCTTTGAAGGTTTCACTATTTCTTATAGTTTATAATTTTTTTAATTAAAAATTTAACGAATGATAATTTCTTATTAATAAGATTGGGAGGGATAGGGAATTCTTACCGAAATACACCCAAGTATAACTATAATTTTCCCAGAGGATGCATAAAAATGCAGTGCGAAATGAACTCCCCCACCATGCATTACCCATTCACCCCGGCTAGAAATCCTCTTTTTTTTTTTTTTGGTAAATAAAAGTTTTGGTGGATTTGGCTCCGATCACCACCACAGGTCAGTGCAGGCCTTAGGCTAGAAATCCTCTATTCTCATACATTTTCACCATCAGAATTTATTACATTAATTTTAATTTTATATACATGTGGTGAATTGTGAGTGGTTGAGAACATGTACCACGACATAGATTTTTTTGCCTCCAACCCCCCTCAATTTTTCTTATATATTACTCTCTCCATTCCCAAAAAAGTAAAGAAAAAGAATTCCTATGCTCATGAGATGCTTGTTAACTTTTCTTCCCAAAAATGAATATACAAATAAATAATGCTTCTAAACTTGTATACTATATATTCTAGTAATAGAATTGATTGGGTTTTACACAAACACACACACACACACATTTACACGAAATCATTCAATAATTGTCATTACGAATAATATTTTATCTAAAACTCTCATCATTTACACAAATAACAAGTTTAGAAGCATAGGGTCAAAACATAACAATAAATTGATGGCCTGGTACATTAACGAAAAAGGAACAAGCTAGTGACCATTGTGGCAAGTCTCCATTAACACCCTTTATTCTTTGTAAAGGCATTGACACCCTCAAAAGGTTAAGTTGTTCAAAATCAAACTTTTTCTGCACCTTCGAAAATGGAATATGGATGGACATATGACCATATTCTAAAACCGTTATTATGAAATTTGTCCCACAGTTCTCTCATAAATTAAATGGAATTTATATTTGTAGATAGATCTCGCCCATATTAATATTCATGTGAAAAAACTGAGAGGTCAATCATTCAAGAACGATCTAAGATTTAATTTTCCCCTCGCAACCCATTCCATAAAGGGGATCCTTTTACCATTTCTCTTTTCTCTCTCGTCAATTCTCCCCCATTGAATGCAGACTCTGTAATCTCAACGTCTTCACCAGATGCCTTTAAACTCTCATTTAATTCTCTTCTTTTTGAATCACGACTTGCGTCGTCTCAATTAATTCTTTCTTCATCTTCGACCGTCCGTTCTTTCTTGAGATGATTTGACGATTCGATTTCTTCCACGTGTCATTGTTTCTCACCGTTTGTTGTTAAACCTGTCAGGTGAAAGTAATGCTTCCGGATCACCACTTCTTAGCCGGCTCGACGAGAATAAATAACCACCAGAAGACGCCGACGCCGACGCTCCTCCTCCCGCCGATGATCTCATGAACATTGGACTCGCGAAATTCATGCTTCTTCTTCTCGATGAACCGCCTCCTCCTCCTCCAACGGAAGCTGAACCGCTGTACCTCGCACTGGATTCCGATAACGGATAGAAGTTTACTCCGCTTCCGTCGCCACCGCGCCGGCGGAAGAACGGAGACTTCATGCTCATTCCTCTGTACGAACGGAACGAAAACACTCTCGGCTTCGTTAATGAATTGAACGGCGATTGACGTCTCCAGAAACTTCCTACTCCTCTCCTGTATCGCCATGGCGAGGCCGTTACCGGCTCCGTCACAAGCCTCTCCGATCCTAAATTCCGTTCGAATCCAAATGAATACGAGCGCTTTAACAAAAAGTTGCGTCCGTCGTATCTGTCTTCGGATAATTGATCGCGCCTTCTTGCCGGAGACGTTTCCCGTGTGATATCTCCGCCGGTTATGGAATCAGCTTTCGGCGGAATTTCGTCAAGCGGTTCTAATATCGTGCTTTGTAAGATTAGATCGTCAAGGTCAGGGCGAATTCTGTTAGCCATTACCGGCGTAAACGGAGACTCCGGTTTGAAAATAACCGCTCGACAGAGCGGACAATTCGCGTGTGATCTTAACCATATATCAATACAATCCACGTGAAAATCGTGTGAACAGACTGGAAGCGTGCGAACGTAATCAATCTCCTTGAAGTCTAATAAGCAAATTGCACAATTGTGATTGTTACTTTTTCGACTGTAGACTGAAAGCGGAATACTCTTAATTGCCGACTCAACCAATCCACCGGGAGAAAAAACTTGGAAGGTACTGGTAGGATCGAAAGGATAAGGAGGAGAATCAATGTTACTAATAGAAGAGGAATTAGCAATTAATTCACGGCGGCGACGGTGTCTCCAGCGGAGGAAACGACGGTAGATATGGAGGATATTGCGAGACATAAGTCTGGAGTAGGTAACGATTACTAAAGCAGCAGCGATTATTACTACCACAGCTATCAACGGTGGACTGAACTCCACCGGAAATTTTGACGGTGGAGATGATGATGATGACGTAGACGGTTCTACGTTTGTTGACTGAAAAAGTACTGTAGATGGAGGTGATGGTGATGGAGATGGAGTTGACCGGGGAGGATCATAGATGTGGTGGTGCTCCGGCAACGGAGCAAGGGCTATGTGGTGGCGTAGCATGATGAAAATGAGAAAGCTTTGTGTGTGTGTTAGTGCGTTTTTCTGTTGACTGACTGGAGAGAGGATTCTCTATGCCGCAACAAATTTTGTAGAGTAACGATTTTTTCCAGAGAGTGGGGGATCCACGTCAGCGTTCATGAATTTAATGCAAAGGAGATGAATGAATCTGAGAACTAACTGCAACGCAGGGAGTGGGGGAAGGGTACTAGTTTGAAGTGTGAATTAGCTCAGCAGCACTGGTGACTGAACTTTGAGGAGGGGCCGAGCTTATCACGTTCTGCGCACGTGACTGACTTCTCTTCACCAAGGTTTTGCACCTTGCCAAGATCTAAAGCATGGATTTTTTGGTTTCCCATCCAATAACCAAGTCTGACTAATCTATTAATTTGGATCGGATACTGAAGAGGCCTAAGAAAAAGAGACGATCCTCCCAACATGAATCACTTTATAAAATGTTATGATCGCAGTTTGATTTGATCATTCTTAGGGGAGGAGGAGACATCATCCACTCCACCACAACTGATATTGGTTAAATCGTGGATTTCATAGCTAATATCTTGATTATCATTTGACAATTGTTTAAAAGTTAATATTTCACCTTAGTAACTAAAAAACGAGAAGGACAACTATGTTCAATTGATAAATATTTATTTTAGATAAGGAGTCTTAATATATTGCATGTCTCCACTAGTGACCTCATGTTGTTCAAACAAATCAAGGTGATTATTCTAATTAGCTAAACCGTGATTTTGTTAGTGTTTCGTTTTAATTGGTAAATTTGGAGGAGGGTTTTTAATGTGGGATTGGTTTAGTTAGGCAGTCTGGATAATTCTTCAATATGAGATTCTTGTATAGGTGTTAGTTGTGGGATAAAAAAATCCAGTCATTTAATTGCATGCTAAATTTTCTATTGCGCAATTGGATCTCTATTTTTTATTATTTATTTTGTTTGAAAAAAATATGATATTCAATATTGAACTGACAGAGTAAATTGATTGGTTAAAAGAAATGATTTTGGCAAATTTTGCCACAAAATAAATGTTTATGAGATACCAACTCAAAAATGGGCACCGACTTATGTTGGCTCATTTATTAAAATTTTGACACGTATTTACAAATGTCAAGTGTTTCAATTTCGCTGCAGACCTAAGAATTTGGTACGTAAGAAACTGTAAGTACCCTCGTAAAGCAAAGCAATATATGATCTCTAAGGTCTGCCTTGGCTCGTAGTGGTAACCGGAGCAGAATCCATCCAAACCTTTTTCTACCAAATTTTTTTTTAAAAAAAATGGGCCAATGGAGTAAAATATCCTTGCCTTACGGTGAAGACCATAAAAAGCCCAAATTTCAAGAAGCCTATTGGATTTGATGAATAATAGTTCAATGAGAAGGCCCATATGCCCTAGTGGCCCACTAAATCCTCTGATATATATATATAAGCGTAGTAGAAAATTCCTTTTAGAGACTCATCGTTCTCGAAAGAAAGAAACACAGGGTTCTTCTACCTAGGGTTTTTAGTTCATCGAATTGATTGAGCAAGAAGAAGAGTGAGATTAGCAAAGATAATGTACTAACCATGATTTGGGATTGCCGGATTTGAATTTTTCAGCTATTGCGATCAGAAAATAATTTCAATTTTGATCAAGTTTATAAAAAACATGTACATAACATATTTATGGTCGTCAGACACGAATTTTTTAACTGCTATGATCTGTGAATAATTTCGATTTTAGTCAAGTTTTTATAAAAAAATATGTACTAATCATTACGAATTCGGTATCCCCGGACTCGAACTTTTAAGTTGTGAATGGTGAATAATTTTTACTTTTTGTCAAATTTACACAAAATCACTTATTAATCTCGATTTTAGTATAATATAGAAAAATTGTGTACTAACCATCATGACTTATGGTCAGCTCTCCTTTTCAACTTTTGCGACTTGTGAATAATCTCGATTTTTTTTCAAGTTTAGACAAAATATTGTATTAACCATCACAGATATTTTGGCGGCAGACTTGTATTTTTCAACTGTTGTGAGTGGTTAATAATCTCGATTATTGTCATGTTTTGAAAATATCGTGTATTAACCATAACGAATTTAGAGTCTTTGGACTCAATTTTTAACTGTTGCGACTCGGTGAATAATCTCGATTATTTTTCATTTTTGAAAAAAATCGTGTAATACCGATCACGAATTAGGGTCTTCAAACTCGAATTTTTCAACTGTTGCGACCCGTGAATAATCTCGATTATTGTCAAGTTTTGACAAAATTGTGCACAAACCATCATGAATTTGGGGTCTTCGAACTCAAAATTTTCAATAGTTGTGACCGGCGAAAAATCTAGATTATTGTCAGGTTTTGAAAAAATTGTGTACTAACAATCACGAATTCAGGTTTTTCAGACTCAAAATTTTCAATTGTTGCGACCGGTGAATAATCTCAATTATTATCTTTTTTGAAAAAATCGTGTATTAACCATCACGAATTTAGGGTCTTTAGATTGGAATTTTTAAACTGTTGCAACCCATGAATAATCTCGAATATTGTAATTTTTTTACAAAGTCGAGTACTAGCATTCACGAATTTAGAGTTTTCGGATTCGAATTTCTTAATTTGAACCGTGAATAATCTCGATTATTGTCATTTTTTACAAAATCGTGTACTAACCATCACGAATTTAGAGTCTTCATACTCAAAATTTTCAACTGTTGCGCCCAGGAATAATCTCGATTATTGTTAAGTTGTTTACTAACCATCACGAATTTAGGGTCTTCGGACTCAAAATTTTCAACTATGGGACCAGTGAATATCTCGATTATTGTCAGGTTTTGACAAAATTATACACAAACCATCACGAATTTGGGGTATTCGGACTCAAATTTTCAATTGTTGCGACCAGTGAATAATCTCGATTATTGTCAGATTTTGACAAAATCGTGTACTAACAATCACGAATATGGGTATTCGGACTCGAATTTTTCAACGGTGGCGGCCGATGTATATTCTCGATTAATTTCATGTTTTGACAAAATCGTGTAATAACCATCACGAATTGGGTATTCAGATTCGCATTTTTCAACTGTTGCGAGTGGTGAATAATCTCGATTATTGTCATGTTTTGAAAAACCGTGTACTAACCATCACGAATTTAGAGTTTTCGGGCTCACAATTTTTAACTGTTGTCACTCGGTGAATAATCCTGATTATTTTCAATTTTGAAAAATTCGTGTAATAACCCCATCAAAAATTTAGGGTCTTCATACTCGAATTTTTCAACTGTTGCGACCCGTGAATAATCGCGATTATTGTCTAGTTTTGACAAAATCGTGTACTAACCATCATGAATTTAGGGTCTTCAGACTCAAAATTTTAAATTGTTGTGACCGGTGAATAATCTCGATTATTGTCAAGTTTTGAAAACATAGTGTACTAACCATCACGAATTTAGAGTTTTCAGACTAAAAATTTTCAACTGTTGTGACCGGTGAATAATCTCAATTATTGTCTTTTTTGAGAAAACCGTGTACTAACCATCACGAATTTAGGGTCTTTAGACTCGAATTTTTAAACTGTTGCGACCTATGAATAATCTTGATTCTTGTCAATTTATTACAAAATGAGTACTAGCCTTCACGAATTTATGGTCTTCGAACTCGAATTTCTTAACTATTGCAACCCGTGAATAATATCGATTATTGTCATGTTTTTTCAAAATCGTGTACTAACTAACCATCACGAATTTAGAGTCTTCATACTCATTTTTCAACTGTTGCGACCCGGGAATAATCTCGATTATTATTAAGTTTTGAAAAACCCGTATACTAACCATCATGAATTTAGGGCCTTCGAACTTGAAATTTTCAACTATTGCAACAATTGAATAATCTCGATTATTGTCAATTTTGACAAAATCGTGTACTAACCATTACGAATTTGGGTATTCAGACTCAAATTTTTCAACGGTTGCGACCGGTGTATAACCTCGATTAATTTCATGTTTTGACAAAATCTTGTACTAACCAACACGAATTAGGTATTCAGACTCGAATTTTTCAACTGTTGCGAGTGGTGAATAATCTGGATTATTGTATTGTTTTGAAAAAATTGTGTACTAACCATCACAAATTTAAGGTCTTCGGACTAAATTTTTTTAACTTTTGCGACTAGTGAATAATTTGGATTATTGTCATTTTTTACAAAACCGTGTACTAACGTTACATCACGAATTTAGGGTCTTCAGACTCGAATTTTTCAATTGTTGCGACTCGGGAATAATCTCGATTATTGTCTAGTTTTGACAAAACCGTGTACTAACAATCACGAATTTAGGGTCTTCGGACTAATTTTTTTTAATTGTTGCGACCAATAAATAATCTAAATTATTGTAAAGTTTTGAAAAAATTGTGTACTAACCCATCACGAATTTAAGGTTTTCAAACTCAAAATTTTCAACTGTTGCTACCGGTGAAAAATATCGATTATTGTCTTTTTTGAAAAAGTCATGTACTAACCATCACGAATTTAGGGTCTTCAAACTCGAAATTTTCAACTGTTGCGACTCGTGAATAATCTTGATTATTGTCAAATTTTGACAATATCGAGTACTAGCCTTCACGAATTTGGGGTCTTAGGACTCGAATTCATTAACTGCTATGACCCGTGAATAATCTCGATTATTGTCACTTTTTACAAAATCGTGTACTAACCATCACGAATTTAGAGTCTTCAAACTCAATTTTTTCAACTGTTGCGACCCATGAATAAACTCTATTATTGTTAAGTTTTGAAAAACTCTATTATTTTTTCAACAAAATCGTGTACTAACCATCACAAATTTACGGTCTTCGGATTCAAAATTTTCAACTATTGCGACTAGTGACTAATCTCGATTATTGTCAAGTTTTGTCAAAATCGTATACTAACCATAACGAATTTGGGTATTCGAACTCGAATTTTTCAATGGTTGCGACCGGTGTATAATCTCGATTATTGCATATTTTGAAAAAATCGTGTACTAACTAACCATAACGAATTTAGGTTTCAGACTCAAAATTTACAACTGTTGTGACTGATGAATAATCTCGATTATTTTCTTTTTTGAAAAAATCGTGTACTCCACCACGAATATATGGTCTTCATAATCGATTTTTTCAACTATTGCGACCAGTGAATAATTTCGATTATTGTCAAGTTTTGACAAAATCATGTACTAACCATCATGAATTTGGGTATTTAGACTCGAATTTTTTAACGGTTGTGACCGGTGTATAATCTCGATTAATTTCATGTTTTGACAAAATCATATACTAACCATCACGAATTGGGTATTAAAACTCGAAATTCTTCAACTGTTTCGAGTGGTGAATAATCTCGATTATTGTAATGTTTTTAAAAAACGGTGTACTAACAATCACGAATTTTGGGTATTCGGATTCAAAAAATTAACTGTTGCGACCGGTGAATAATCTCGATTATTGTCATTTTTTACAAAATCGTGTATTAACTAACCATCACGAATTTAGGGTCTTTAGACTTGATTTTTTCAACTTTTGCGACCCGTGAATAATCTTGATTATTGTTTAGTTTTGACAAAATTGTATACTAACCATCATGAATTTAAAGTCTTCGGACTCACAATTTTCAGTCTCTGCAACAGGTGAATAATCTCGATTATTGTCAAGTTTTGAAAAAATCGTGTACTAACCATCATGAATTTAGGGTTTTCAAACTCAAAATTTTCAATTGTTGCGATCGGTGAATAATTTCGAATATTGTCTTCTTTAGAAAATCGTGTACTAACAACCATCACGAATTTAGTGTCTTCAGATTCTAATTTTTAAACTATTGTGACCCATTAATAATCTCGATTATTGTCAAGTTTTGACAAAATCGAGTACTAACCATCACGAATTTAGGGTCTTCAGACTCGAATTTTTAAATTGTTGCGACCCGTAAATAATCTCGATTTTTGTCAATTTTTAACGAAATCGAGTACTAGCCTCCACGAATTTAGGGTATTCGGACTCGAATTTCTTAACTATTGCGACCCGTGAATAATCTCGATTATCGTCATTTTTTAAAAAACCATGTACTAACCATCACGAATTTAGAGTCTTCATACTCGATATTTTCAAATGTTGCGACCCAGGAATAATCTCGATTATTGTTAAGTTCTTAAAAAACCGTGTAATAACCATCACGAATTTAGGGTCTTCAGACTAAAAAAATTCAACTATTGTGACCAGTGAATAATCTCGATTATTGTCAAGTTTTGACAAAATCAAGTACTAACCCTCACGAATTCGGGTATTCGGACTCGAAATTTTCAACGGTGCGACCAGTGTATATTTTTGATTAATTTCATGTTTTGACAAAATTGCTGTAATTACCATCACGATTTGGGTATTCAAACTCGTATTTTTAAATGTTGTGAGTGGTGAATAATCTCGATTATTGTCATGTTTTGAAAAATTCGTGTACTAACCATCACGAATTTAGAGTCTTCGGACTAAAAAAATTTAACTGTTGCGACCTGTGAATAATCTTGATTATTTTCATTTTTGAAAAAATGGTGTAATAACCCATCACGAATTTAAGGTCTTTAGACTCGATTTTTCAACTGTTGCGACCCGTGAATAATCTCGATTATTGTCAAGTTTTGACAAAATTGTGCACAAACCATCACGAATTTGGGGTCTTCGGACTCAAAAAATTCAACTATTGCGACCGGTGAATAATCTCGATTATTGTCAAGTTGGTAAAAAATCGTGTACTAACCATCACGAATTTAGGTTCTTCGGAATAAAAAAATTTAATTGTTGCGACCGGTGAAAAAATCTCGTTTATTGTCATTTTTGACAAAATCATGTACTAACCATTACGAATTTAGGGTCTTCAGACTTGATTTTTTCAACCATTTCAACTCATGAATAATCTAGATTATTGTCTAGTTTTGACAAAATCGTGTACAACCCATCATGAATTTAGGGTCTTCGGACTCAAAATTTTTAAACGTTGTGACTGGTGAATAATCTCGATTATTGTATTTTTTTGAAAAAAACATGTGCCGTCACGAATTTAGGGTTTTTATACTCGATTTTTTTAAAACTGTTGTGACCCATGAATAATCTCGATTATTTTCAATTTTTGACAAAATCGAGTACCACCTTCACAAATTTAGGGTTTTTGGACTTGAATTTCTTAATTATTGCGACCCGTGAATAATCTCGATTATTGTTATTTTTTAACAAAACGTGTACTAACCATCACTAATTTAGAGTTTTCATACTCATTTTTTTCACCTTTTGCGACTCGAGAATAATCTCGATTATTGTTAACTTTTGAAAAAACTGTGTATTACATCACGAATTTACAGTCTTCGGACTCAAAATTTTCAACTATTGCGACCAGTGAATAATCTCGATTATTGTCAGGTTCCGGACTCGAATTTTTCTACGGTTGCGACCGGTGTATAATCTCGATTAATTTCATGTTTTGACAAAATCGTGTACTAACCATCAAAAATTGGGTATTCGGACTCGAATTTTTCAACTGTTGCGAGTGGTGGATAATCTCGATTATTGTAATTTTTTGAAAAAAATCATTTACCCATCATGAATTTAGTGTCTACGGACTCAAAAATTTTAACTGTTGCGACCGGTGAATAATCTCGAATATTGTCATTTTTGACAAAATCATATACTAACCATCACGAATTTAGGGTCTTCAGGATTGAATTTTTTAACTATTGCGACCCGTGGTTAATCTCGATTATTGTCTAGTTTTGACAAAATCGTGTACTAAACATCATGAATTTAGGGGTCTTCAAACTCAAAATTTTCAATTGTTGCGACCAGTGAATAATCTCGAGTATTGTCAAGTTTTGAAAAAATCGTGTACTAAACCATCACGAATTTAGGGTTTTCAGACTCAAAATTTTCACCTATTGCGACCCGTGAATAATCTTGATTATTGTCTATTTTGAAAAAACCGTGTATTAACCATCACAAATTTAGGGTCTTTAGACTCAAATTTTTATATTGTTGCGACCCGTGAATAATCTCGATTTTTGTCAATTTTTGACAAAATCGTGTGCTAACTGATGTAGAATCGTGATACAAAGTACCATGGTTCGGCTAAAAGGTTTAAAAGATGGATCTTTCTCTATTTCGAACAGTTTCCAAGGGGAATATAATCAACGCAACTCTAAAGAAGACTAATTATTGATGGAGGCTGAAACACCATAATAAGCGAAACTATCTTGTTGATATAGTAACTCAAGAATGAATGAAATTGTATACGAAGTTCAAACACAAGTATCTAAGGAATAATCTTAACCAAAATATCAATATATCTAACATGATTACAATGGTGGCCGAAATCCCTCTTAAATAGTGTGGGATTTCGGCTATCTAGCCGTAGAATGGAAGAGTCCTTGAAGAAGTAGTATTCTTGAACGACAAACTTGCTATAAAGTAAAACACTGTCTAAGATAATGGACAACATGTCCTATTATCTTGCAAACACTAATACTAGGCGGCCAACATGGCTAAAAATAGTAAACATGTGAAGAGTCCTTGAAGAATTAGGACTCTCAACTACTAACCACTTAACCATTATCTAAACACATGGACAACATGTCATTTATTATAGCAACACTTGCTATACACGCCTAAAATAGTAAATAACAAAGCTGGAAATATAATTAAAGTCTAGACTAGACTTTAATGGTACAAAAGACTAAAATGCCCTTCTTTAGCCACTTTGCTCGTTTGGGCCGAATTGAACACTTGTGAAACTTGAGAGGTTGACTTGTACTTTATATTCTATATGTAACTTAGCGTCCTCTTCGTACCTTAGAACTTGGATGAATGATGTAGTTAGTTGATTCATGTTCCTTGTTCTAAGCCGCGTTATTGGTCCATGTACGCAATACTTTGAATAGGGCAGCCCCGTGGTTGGTCCCATATCATTAACCATCACCAATTTAGGGTCTTCGGACTCGAATTTCATAACTATTGCGACCCGTGAATAATCTCGATTATTGTCATTTTTTAAAAAACCGTGTACCAACCATAACCGTGTACTAACCATCATGAATTTAAAGTCTTCATACTCGATTTTTTCAACTGTTGCGACTCGGGAATAATCTCGATTATTGTTAATATTTGAAAAAACCGTGTACTAAACTCAGAGAAACATCCCTCAAGATAGAGCTTTGTTGCAACATGGTTTTGAATGGAGGATTGGAAGCGGGCGTTATATCCGTATCTGGTATGGTCGCTGGTCGACTAGGCTACGCAGGCTTCAGCTGATCTCCCATCCTATTTTTATGGGTTATGAAAGTTTGCAGTCAAGAACTCTAGCAAGTGTGGAAGATTTCTGGTTTGCACGGGAGCTCGAGTTTGTTTTTATTTTTTTTGAGTTTGTTTGCACGGTCATAGAATATTGTACCTCTTGGAATCTATTCTCTACTTTTTTCTATGTCCGCGGGTCATGTAATGGTCTGGCTCTTTGGCTAGCTAAAAATTTTCTAAGGCTTATTGCCTCACTTCAAAATGTAGGGGATCCAATAGAATTCCACATTTCTCATGAAACTCTTGATATCAGTTAATGATATTATTTCTTTTTCAAAAAAAAAAAAAAAAACCATCACAAATTTACGGTTTCGGACTCAAAATTTTCAACTATTGCGACCAGTGAATAATCTCAATTATTGTCAAGTTTTGACAAAATCGAGTACCAACCATCACGAATTTAGGGTCTTTAGACTTGAATTTTTAAACTGTTGCGACCCGTGAATAATCTTGATTTTTATAAATTTTTGACAAAATCGAGTACTAGTCTCCATGAATTTAGGGTCTTCGGACTCGAATTTCTTAACTATTGCGACCCGTGAATAATCTCGATTATTGTCATTTTTTAAAAAGGATGGTGATTATTGGATCAAAATTTTAAGGATCAAACTGGGATCAAATAGACTAGAGCTATGTTAAATTCCATGAATACCCTTATGCAAATTAGGGGTAAACATCTGTTATATCTCCCCAAAAAAATTCCAAATACTTGCATTTATCCCAGACCAGCCGCTGAATAGTTCTTTGGAAATATACTACAATTCATCTCCCAACACAATGTAGATGGCATGCCAGCAGACCAAATGATTCCATTAAGTAGACTTCAATTTTCTTTTCAAAGTGAATAATAGATGAATTAGTAACAACAAAGAGATCCAAGAGGCAATACATATTCATTCTCCATTTTGAGATAGACAAAATCTTGAAGAAGAGCATTCCTGTAGAAATTCGAAGGGCATTCAGGAGAAAATTTCGAATGGATGATGTATATGACTCAAATAGCGAAAGGCAAATTAAGAATACTAATGGCGAATCAGAATTTGGTAATGATGAACTGAATCCAATTTGTGTGTCTGGTGATAGTTATGTAGAAGATGATAACATCGACTACATAAGTGAAAATACTAATGGCGCATCAGAATTTGGTTATGATGAACTGAATCCAATTTGGGTGACAGATGGAGATCAACAAAATGTTATAGAAGATGGAAATTCAAAGGTTCCAACAGTTGGTCAGCATTTCAATACAATTGATGAATTGTTTTCTTTTTATCAAGAGTATGCAAAGGAAAATGGGTTTAGTGTGGCAAAGAAATCAGCTGTAAAAGGTATTAATAAGGTTAGGCAATATCAAACAATAAGTTGTGAAAGAGGTAGAAAATCGACTGCCACTCACTCTTCCAAAAGAATCAACTGTCCTGCACGTATAAATGCCATTCTCAGAGATAATGGAAAGTGGAAAATTTCAAAAGTAGTCACAACACATAACCATGAACTTGATCCTTCAATGACAAGGTTTATGGAAGGTCATAGGAAGGTAACATCTGCAATAAAGAGAAAGCTGGATGCAAATGATGTTGCAGGTATAAGGCTAAGTAAAAGTTATAAGATGATGGAATGTCTAGTTGGAGGGCCAGAAAATATGGGTTGTATGCCAAGGGATTGTCGAAATTATATAGACAAAAGAAGAAGGTCCAAACTGAAAGATGGTGATGCAGAATGTACAAGTAGATTATTTCAGAAAATGCAAGAGAAAAATGCTGATTTTTTTTTCCACAGCTTTCGAAAACTTGATGGAAGGCTTGATAGTGTATTTTGGGTTCATTCTCGTAGTAGAGCTGCTTATGCAGAATTCCATGATGTTGTGAGTGTAGATTCTACATATCTTTTGAATCGTTACAAAATGCCTTTTGTGACGATACTCGGTGTTAATCATCATGGACAATCGATATTGTTGGGATGTGCTCTCATTTCTCATGAAGATACCGAGACATATAGATGGTTTTTCAAAAATTTCAGAAAGAAATCAAGAGGACGTGGTATTGTCATCAATACTGTGGTGAAGAACTTGAAGCAATGGAGGTAGAAACTGAGGTAGGATTTGAATGCTGGAAAATTGTTGAGAAAAAGTTTGGTGAATAATTGGTATGTTAAAGATTTCTTGTATACAGTACAACACAAAGAGGATGGAAATTTTTTGAAGTGCAATTGCAGGAAATTCGAATCAAGTGGCATATTGTGTGCTCATATTTTGAAAGTTGTAGCACTCAAGGGCATTCAACATATAGATGAGAGGTATATCCTTAGGAGATGGAGAAAGGACATTTGTCGTAGCCATAGCAAGATGTTATCTGATGGTGGCTATCCTACTATGACCGGGGAGTTTGAAAAGTGCAGAGAGGTTGAAACGTTGTTTAATGAATTGGTTGATATGGCAGTTTGCAATGACTCCAAAATGCAGTTTCTAAAACATCGTCTTTGCGCAATAAGAAGTCAACTTGCCGAATGGAAGGAGGTTGGACATACAGAGAATAGTGTTCAAGATGCCCAACAAAGGGATATCAATCATATTGGAGATCCTCCTATTGCAAGAACTAGAGGAAGACCGAAGACAACTAGATTGCCATGTGCTTTTGAACTTAGGAATGCACGGGGAAGGGGACACGGGCGCGGACATGGCCGCGGAGAAGGATAATCGCTAACTCAAAGTAGCAATCCTTAGGGTTGTATCGCTGATCAGATTAGGATCAATGCACAAGAATTAGTTTAGGAGTACAATGCAATTTGATTTTGTTCTTTAGATATCTAAATGTCTGCAATCTTTCTTGCTGCTAAAATAGTTTCGTTTTGTGCAATTTTTTTATGGTTTTTGACATTGGAATTGTGTAATATTTCATGCTCCAGGAACATTTTCATTTGGGTACTTCATTGCAAAATAATATTGTGGGCATTTATAAGAACATTCTTCACATTCTTAAAAAAACACATCACACATCACACATCCACAACAAAGCTGTAATACAACAACAACAGAATAACTCATTAAGTCCCCAATAATTGGGGGTATGGGCGGGGATGGACGGGATACAGACCTAACCTTTGTCAAACAAAGTGGCTGATCCCAGGATACCACTGAAACAGATGTATTGGAGGCTAACCTAACCTTTGGCAACAAGTGCACAAAGTGGTTGCTCATATAATACACATGTAACAATGGTCCCCTATGCCGTCGCGTTTGCTACAGAATCATGCCCTCAAATCAAAGCCAAAAGGCATCAGAGAAGGCAGACCCAAGAACCATTTTGATTTATGTGCACATCACCATGCTTCTTTCATTCAGCATCCGAAAAATTGAAAAGAGAAGGTTTCATGCATATATAAGAACAACAAACAATCAACATGAAATTATAGATTACTGAAACGTTACAAGAATCAATGTTGTAGTATATGTAACGAGTTAGTCTAACTTTAGCTAATTGACACGTTAGAAGAATCGTTAGAAGTAACTGTAGTCAAATAAAATTTCAGAAGAATCGTTAGTCTAATGTTCGTTAAGAGAATTATTGAGGAATTGATCTCGTGCTACTGTATAAGGAGCTTACTTAACTGTAGCTAACTAAACGTTATAACTGATCGATCTCACAGTACATCTAAGGGGGTTAGTGTAATTGGAGTCAGTTGAAATTTTAGAAGAATCGTTAAAAGTACCACATCTCAGGGGTTAGTCTAACCATGGTTGTCAAAATCGCGAGTTGGAGGCCGCACATCGAGTTGGATCGGGTTAAAAATCGCATCTCACTTGGATCGTAATGGATCGTCGATCCAGATCGTAGGATTGAACGATCCAAAACGATCCAAGATTTTCTGGACTGTGAAGAAAATGGAGGTTTTCGACCCATTTGAAGGTTTTCCATTCTCCGGCACCGTCGAAAATGTTCAGGTCAGGGCACGGCTCGGTGGAGAAAGAAGCAGAGAGAAAGAGGAGAAAATGGGGAGAACCGGAGAAGGAAGGAAGGCTGGGGGGAGGGGAGGAAAATGGCGGTGGTCAGGCCTGGTGGTGGTGAACGGCCTGTAGCGGCAGAAGAAAGAGAGAAGGGAGGGGCTCTTCTGTGTGGGCACTGGCTCTTCCATCATGGGAGAGAATGAAGAAAGACGGGATAGGAGAGAGAGAAGGGAGGAATGGAGGGGTGCGGCTGGGATGGGAGAGAGAGAATGGAGGAAAATTTTAGGGTTAGGGTTAGCTTTTAAAGAGTATATATATATTCAGCAAAAATTCAGCAAAAAAAAAAGAGTATATATATAGTTAGGCTAAAAGTGCAATTAAAATATTAGCATATAAAACCTTATAAAATAACTATACTGAAACAAGTCCTAAATTATTTACTTTGTATTTTCAGTATTTAATTAGATATTAAAACAAAATGAGATGTTTAAGGGAATGATTTAAAATAAAATATATTTGAGATATTAATTTAAAATAAAATATTTACTTTTTAATACGATTCTTGAGACCCCTTCCGTTTCGAGTCAAAAATACGATCTTGACAACCTTGAGTCTAACTGTACGAAGATGTGTTAAAAGTATTACATCTAAGGAGTTAGTCTAGTTGTAGTTAACTATAGTTAATTGAAATGTTACAAATGATCGATATCACTGTACATTTAATGAATTGGTGCAACTGTAGTCAATTAAAATTCATAAGAATTGTTAGTCTAACTATAGTTAAGAGAATTGTTGAGGAATTGATCTTGTACTACTATATAAGGAGCTTACTTAACTATAGTTAACTAAAATTCAAGTCGAGCTCGAACATAGAAATGTGCTCGTTTGTTAATCGAACAAACATAAGATGTTCAAGAACTCGTTAGTGTGTGTGTGTGTGTGTGTGTGTGTGTGTGTGTGTATATATATATATATATATATATATTGTTTGTTTGTTTGTTTGTTTGTTTATTCGTTTTATATGATATAATATAAATATTTTATTATTTTTATTATACAAATAATATTTCTTGTTTCTCTCTATATTTTGTTAATTCTAATTCTATTTTGTTTATTATAATATATTCTATTTTGTTTAATTATCAAAGAAATTAGAGAGAAATTAGTTAAACAAGCTCGAGCGATTTTTTTTTTGAAAAATACAATTTTTTAAAGCAAAACTATTCAAACTCGAATTATTTGCGAACATTTCGAACCGCCAAATGAACGAATATGAAGAAAAATTCAAACTCGAGTGAAAAACGAGAGACAATACTCAATCTATATGGGGCGTTTACAATGGAAGAAAATTACAAGGACTGAACCAAACTCTCTTGCTTGCTTGAAGTAGTGATTTTGTAAATAAAGGAGACAAAGTTCTTTGGAACTCGAAATTTGAAAGTTTTTTGGGATTGGACAAGTTTGATGTCCAATGAGAAATCACTTTTGAAATTTAAACATATAATTTTTTTAAATTAGTAAGCCTAAAATCTGTAAGGGTATTTAGATAATTTTACGTAATGGTTTGATTAGATAATTACCAAAATACCATTTTGATCCCCATTTTGATCATACCTTTTATCCAACAATCATTATTGTTTTAAAAAACCGTGTACGTTACATCACAAATTTAGAGTCTTCATACTTGATTTTTTCAACTGTTGCGATACGGGAACAATCTCGATTATTGTTAAGTTTTAAAAAAACCGTGTACTAACCATCATGAATTCGGGGTCGTTGACCTCGAATTTTTCAACTGTTACAACCGATAAATAATTCCGATTTTTGTCAAATTTAGAGAAAATCGTTTACTAATAATCAAGTATTTAAGGTCTTCAAGCTCAATTTTTTCAACTATTACGACCGGTTAATAATCTCCATATTACTCACATTTTTTTAAAAAACCGTGTACCTTACATCACAGATTCGAAAGAAGAAAAAAAAACTATCTTTTTATGCATCTGAAAAATTCTTAAATCTAGAATTCCCCGACGATAAAAAAGTTAGCCATACTATGAACGTTCCACAGCTAACTAAGAGCAACTAGTGAATTATGACCGAAGATCTTCAGAAAGTTTTTCGGTGTTATAAGAGATTAAAGATCCAGGATTTACATAAATAAATAAAAATGAAATAACCTATCAACCACAACCATATTTTATGTCCGGGGTTTCAACCACCGTCTCAAAAGGAATTTCCACTCGCTCTTTCACAAGACACCGGATTTCGCCATTTTCAACCACTGGCACCTTCCCCGGTGGACATTCAACGGTAACTTCACCCTCAACGTTCTCTTCTTGCTGAAACGACCCGAAAATCTTGGAGGGATGATCCCTTTTTCTTAGTCTAGGTTCATAGCCAGCTAAAGTTAGAACAGAGATCACCCCCACAACTGTGATGGCTGCTTTTGCTACTGCACATATCATCGTTTTTAGGCCGCTGAGTAGTGGTTTTCTAGGGCCGGGTGAGGTTTCATCTCTTTGTGATTCGTGGACACCTTTCCCATTTTCGGTAAGCACTCCATTTGGAGTTGTCTTATGTGCACGAGGAAACTCCGAAAGATAATCACGTGAAGGACGACTTGGATATGGAGGGAGGAGGAGGTCATTGTTATCATCCTCCACAGTCTCACCGGCAAAAGCAATAGCTTCATGTATGACTTCCAAGTGATCGCCTTTATACTCTTTCAGCTTCTCAAGCAACTTCCTTTGACCAAACCTTATCGCAGCTAGAGCCGTTTCTTTCTCATACAGTTGTTGTTCTTGTAATCCCTGTATATTGAAATTATGGACAGGCATTTAGAGGAGAACAAAAATTAGAAATTGCATATTAGATTTTTCAGATCGTAAGTGATTATATCTTTCATATATTAGCATGTGTATTATCATGCAATCTTTGCACGCAAATGCCTAGTTACTCCATGAGATGAAGGGTAAAATCTAGGCAGTACAACGACTTATTTGATAACATGAACCGTGAGAACGACATAACAAAGTTCTGAGACTTCTTATCTCATAATAATGAAAGTTGGTCCTTCAGACATGTAAGTCAGCTAGTTCTGTTCTTCAGTCCTGCAGCCATCATCAATATCTCGATATTTGGAGGCTAGTTTTGTCAGAACAGACAATATTTAAGTTATCTTTATAGAAAAAGGTTCGACAAAATGTCAACTTTTTTTTAGTACGAGCACCAAATTCAGATGATCTAATTGTGTACTAGATTATGCAAGGTATATATACTGAACAGCAAAGTGAAGCTTACTAAAGATTTGAAGTAAATGCCTGAAAGAAACCCGCTTAAAATTGCTTTAGCGCGACTACTAGAAGAAGAGTACAAAACTTGCGGTATTCACAAAGGTATAAACATCAAGCCAACAAACGAATATTTACTCAAATGAATCTCCGATATATATTGACCTATAGCAAACCAATAGCTGTACAACGCAATGGCCTGGTTTCTTCCATCTCCTTAGGTAAAAAGATTGAAGTTCTTAGATTTCTGTTCGCTGCACAAAGCCAAGAGCCCAAGAACATATGAAACCATTTCCTGCAGTATTTAGTGAAACAGCCAGTCGCGACTCTTTGTTTCCAATATATCTAGTAGGAGAAAAGTAGGTAACATCTAATACAGATTCAGTCTGCTATATCAAAATAATTTTGTTTCAAAATCATCGTCTTCCAAAGGCCACTGTCCGATTTATTCACTCAAAAAGTAAAGACTAATATAAAGGAATGAGAAATACCCTGCTCGGCCAAGCACATCTGAGCAGAAAGAGAATTACTAGAACAAAATTTCGCAGAAAAGTTTCAAACAGATTCCACTAATTTCCTCAAAATAAACAACATTAACATCCCAAGAAATTTGGTCTGCATTTTGCACAAAGATTCAACATTTATGCCAATAACTTGAGCCCATCTATATCAAGAAGGCGAAAAAAACAAATAATCCTGAACATCGCATTTCCACAAGCCTCAGTAAGATAATGACTTAAAACTATGAACCCCTTTTCTTGTTGTCGTCACTGTGCTTAAACCTAGTCTCAGAGCACAGTTAAATCAAACTCATTTATTCAAGAACCCATCTTGAATCTGGTAGATATTTAGAACTAATACATCAACAGTAACATATCCATTAAATCCCCCAATAATTGGGGTATGTGCAGGGAGAGATAGAAGACAGACCTAATACACAAAGTGATTGCTCACAAAATACCTTCACGTTTGCTAACAACCATTTACAAGTAAAAAAAAATTCAAATTTCAAGACCAACCCCAAAAATTTCAGCAAGAAATGAAATAAACAAGAGAATCCCCTAAAACAAAAGGAAATCAAGAAGGGTTTTTTTTACCTGCAAAGAAGATAATTGGGATTCGAGTGATTCAAGAGCACCCCGAATGTTTAAAAGACTCTCTTCTTCTTCTTCATCGTCGTCTCTTTGGATGGAATTGATAATTTTAGACCTCAGCTCAGTAACTCTAACCAATACAAGTGCAATTCTATCTTCATCCATCTGAAATTTCTCTGTTTCTTTGTTTTGATTTATGAAACTTTTGGGAGTTCTGAAATGGGTTTCAGAGAAGAAGCGCCAAAAAGAGGTAGCTTTTGGTGGCGCATGAATGAGCAGAGTTAAGTTCAAGTGATAGTGGTGCTCTTGTTTTTACTTAGCCAAAAAAAAAAGATAGTGGTGCTCTTGTTGGCAGTCCGGATCCTATGGGTAACAGTGTTTTTTTCAGTACATACGAAACGACTTAGAACAAATGTTTGGGCTCAAAAAGAGGTATCCTGAAGCTCAGAATAGGTATTTCGCACAATAAAAAATAGAACAAGTGTTCGTTTTAGATCAATCTTAACCGTCAAAATTTTAATCCAACTACTGAGGTGAGTTTCGCACGTGCGCAATTACCTCTTTCTGCACTGAAGCCCGCGTCCTTGATTGGACCTTTTTTTAGATTATACTTGTATTAAATTGAGTCTATTTTGAGTTTGATAATTAAATTGAGATTCAAAATCTTTTTGGATTGAATTTGAGAATGAAATATCATATACTAATTCATACATAATTTAATTTAAGTTTGAAAATAATCTCAATCTGATATTCATACAAAATTTAGTTTAAGATTAATTTGAGAATGAGATCGAAAATATCAGATTGAGACACAATAAAAACTTTTTTTTTCGGTGAATCAATCCAACTGTACCCCACATTTCAATGTTTCTTCTTGCCCTTCACAAACTACGTCAAATTCCTACTCTCTCATTTTTTTGGCCTAACAAACCAAAAATTCTCCTAAAGGAAGGTTCATTTTCATTCAACAAATTATGGTCTCTATTTATTTATTTTTTGAGGTACTATCTATATAAACATAAAATTATTTTTGGGAGAATTTGTTTATATTTATTTTTTTGTACTATGGTCCAATGCATCCGCTTACGATACTGATGCATATTTTCTCTAAACACATATTGATATACTTTTCGATTAAACAATTCTCCCATTGATGATATACAATTTTCTAGTTGAAATATTTTTTTTAAAAAAAAACTAATTTAACCGTTTAATTCACAATTGATAATAAATCAATACATACTGATAAAAAAACATAAATCAGCAGACAAACTAACTAAACAAGCATACAAGAATTACATATATCCACATAATCAACTCAGCAATCCTATATTTACACTCATTTAAAAAAAAAAAAAATCTGAAACAACATTTAAGAATGACAATTGAATCACAACCTCTGGCCATTTTCTAAGAGCAATGGAATAAACTCAATATCTTTTGATTAAATAATCCCTCAACTCCCCTTCTGGAATTCATATCATATTATCTCATTTACTCTTACCCCATTCATTCTTTTGCTCTCTGCCTCAAGATTCTGGCTTGATTCACTTGTCATTCCAAGCTCTCATTGTAAGAAAGATGAACGCCCGGTATAAGTGCACGGGCCCCACATGTGAGACGGGTATCACACTCATTGCACGATACTGCATAAGCCATTTTTATCAGTACTGTACTGACAAAACAGAACCGGTCAAATTCCTCAATATTGAATATTACCAGCTAGCTAGGTGATATTTATGGAGCTAATTGAGCAGTTCATCAGAAATCAGGTACCGGAAAGCGAAGTTGTGAGGAATCCACATAATTTTCTTACATAACTTGTCTTGTTGAGACTGCTTGAATTTCCTCAAAGAACCAGGCAAAGAATGCTCAATTAACTCCAGTAAACCAGCCTCAGACAATCCTGATTCCTTTGCAAAATAGTCTACTTTCTTTGGTACCATTAGTTTTAGCTCCTTTTGTATTTTAACATTAGCCTGGATATACTCTTCTTTCGCAACTTCCAGCTCCTGGAACACTCTCTTCGGTGTATATAGACGAACCTGAGACCGAAAAATTCCAGTTAAAAATCGAAGAATTGTTTCAAATATATATGGTGGTATTTCCAAGTTATCTATTTCATATATATAAGCTTACCACTGGATCAGAATGGCTTCCGGTACTAAGTGCAAAATGTAAGCGTGGTTCCGGGTGGACAATGCCATATGCCTTCCAGGAATCTCCGGCCTTGTATTTTGATCGGGGAAAAAAGAACGATTGCAGCCACTATATAAACAGAATGAAGGTTTATCACTTTTCAAAGTTGCAAAGACTCGAGCTTCAAAACGAGTTTAAGTTAGTTTTCCAGAGGCAATTTCCAACTTGATTGAACTGTTTTATCTTAAGAGAATGTAAGAAGAATGATGTGTACTTGTCCTGGACGTGGTAATCGACAGCCTAAAACAGAGCTCTGTATCATGTCTATGCTTATGGTATGACCTCCAACGTTATACGCAGCCTGGATCACAAACAAAAACAACAAAGTCTTGGTTACGAAAAGATCAGAAAAAGTTCATTTTATCTGTTAAAACAACAATAGACAGCAACTTAGTATTACCTTGAGTAGCAGAGAGATTCTCTTTAGATTGCTTCGTCGAATCCCCATAAACTAAAACTGCCTGAAATATTGAAGAAAATGTTTAAATAATATCAGCATTTCAAAAAAAAAACCGGAGTTTTAATCGGATTCAGTATGGAAGAAAGTTTATTACATGCATCACTAGAGCATTGTGAACATTAATCCAAAAGGCCAGCTTCTCTTCATGCTTCATTTTCTTAGGTTCAACTACTTCCAAAGCCGATACAAGACACCTGAACTTCTCGAGCATAGGCTCAATTTTGGTTAAGCTTTGGGAATCTCTATGAATCCCTTGTACTTCAGCAACAGTAGGGAAAGGTGGAATCAATTCTTTGGATGATTCGATATGGAAAGAGTTGTCTAACCATGAATTGTCTTTGCATTGTAGATTCCAAGTATCGTACTGATCTCTTGGAGAACTCCTTGATGTCGAGTGTGACACGGGAGATAAAGCAAAATCGTGTAAAGGTGGATCGGCAAGTTGATAATATATTGCAGAAATGCTTTTAACCATCTCCTCGGATATCTTGTTCGGCATTTCCCAAAAACGATCCTGAACTCTGGTACTGGGATGTTCAGCCAGACTAACGTTTTCATTGCTTTGAAGTCGCTGAAGATATAAATTTGTAGAAGTATATTAGAAAGACACAATATATTTAGAAACTTTAGAGATCATTGAAGATTTGAGTTATTTGGCCAAATAAAAGTGAAAACACAATTAATACGTGCATCGGAGAACTCACCTCGAGCATTGACAAAGGTAAGGAATGATACGAGTCTACGGCTTCTGCTGCTAGAGTTCCAAGGGAAGAGTTTCTCAAGGCAATCGGCGAACGTTGAGATAGTGATGAATGGCTTCTGCCAATACTAGAATCTACAAGTATCTGAGCTCCTAAAATGTTCCGAGAATTCCCAAGTGAATCTTCAGAGGGCATATTGGAACAGACAGCATTGATCGCGGAACTAAACTGTGGCGTTTCTGAATACAACGGCTCATCAGTGGCTGAATTCGTTCTCGCCCTTTCATCCATCATATGTTGGGATGCCAACCGCTTAGCAAAAGTTTTTCGATACATTGAAAGAAGATACTTTTCCAGGTACAAAATTTCCAGCTCCAAGACGGTAACTTCTTTTATTAGATCCTTTGCATTCTGAAAGTAAGCATAACATAAACTAAATTAACATATGCAAGATCTTATAGACCTGATGCCAGTGAACTTCATTACACTATCCAATGCTGCAGAAATCACTAGTTGCTAGTCGGTCGCCAGACTGGCGATTAGCACCGACTAGTCGGCTTACCTAGATTACAAGATATTTTTTAAAATTACCTTATCCTATATATTATACTAGTCAAACAAAATTCCATAAAAAGTTAACAATCAAGTACTAGTCAAATCAAAGTACACAAACTCCATCCGTAATAATTAAATTCAATATCATAACAAGTAATAACAAGTTCAAATACTAAAATAATCAAACGACGTAGTTTTGGGCAGAAAATTGAGTTTAAAAAAAGTCAACAAAGTCGTTTTGACCGACTTTGATCAACCTGACCGATTTTGACTGACTTTGACCATTTTTTAACGATTTTGAGCAATTTTTTACACCAACTAGTCAGTTAGATGACGACTAGCGATTTTTTGCCGACTAGGTCAATTTTTACAACACTGGCAATATCATGAAATACTCAATATTGTTTATACCTTGATTAGGCATTTTCTCAATTCTAAGCGAAAAGTATCCATCTTTCGTAAATGTATATGAAACTCGTGTTATGCAGCATTATGATTTCGCCTTAGTTTATGAATTCCCACAGATGCAAATGATGCAGAAAATTAGAACCACTAGAACATGAATCTATTCTATTATCTAGTTTAGGGAAAGTTCAACCTTGGAAATGGAGTATTCGTACGCGAAATCATCCGAAGTAGGCTTGCAAAACATTGCCCTTTCCAGCGCCCCTCGCTCTGCGAATTGGTTCTCAAGTTGTTTCTGAAGTTCTAAAATCTGTGGGGAAGAAGAAAAAAATGGTCAATTTAATCATTGTAATATTCTATAACAAGTAAAAGACTATTCTCTCTTTTAAAATCACCTCTTGCTTCAAGGAATTCTGGACCATGGTATTAGAGAAATGCCTTCTCTTGCCCTTAAAAGAATCCTTTAATATTTTCATGTCCTAACAACAACAACACGACAATAAAATAACTCATTAAGTCCCAAATAATTGGAGTATGAGCGAGAATGCACAAAGTGTTTGCTCACAGATTAAATGATTAATGAAATTTCTTACCAGATCAGGATGATTAGAAGAGTTAGAGATATTGCCTAATTTGTCTTCCACAATAGTATAATCACTGTCAAATACAAGAAAATAATGTTTTAGTCCATTACAGGTCCATCCATGACAAAGATAACTAACATATAATTTGTTTTAGCTGATAAGACAATATTGTAAAAAGATTCAATCTTTTTCTTCTTCATTTCACTTCTCCCTTGAATACTTCAAACCCCAGGAAAAAAAAAAGGTTACAAGAGAGATGAAAGCAAGTAAAAAATCCAGCTAACTAAAAGGCCATACTTAAAATTCCTCAAGCGGGATTTGAACGTCCACTTTTCTATACAAAAAAAAATAGGAAATGGGATATTCTTTTTTTTTACGCCACGATGGGCGATTGCCCCACATTGGGGAGAGAGAACATCCTAGATAAGGTAGAATAAAATTTACCGCCCGCAGGCGGAGGGTATCGAACCCGGGACCTCTCGGTCACGGGCCGGCCAATGCCTCACTGGGCTATTGACCTCTTCGATGGAAATGAGATATTCAACTCCGGACAATGCATGAATGTGAATTGTTAACCATTGTGGAACACTAGATAGAAGCAAGGAGCCATAGCTGAACTTGAAGAATAAAAACAGAGGAAAGGGGAATCTTTTAAATACCTCTTAGAACGCTTGTGTATAGAAGTATGTAATTCCATTTGTCTCCTTCCCTAACAGCTTTCTAAAGAAGAAGAAGAAGAAGGAAAAAAAAGGCAAGGAAATGAATGAAGTGCACAAAATGGCTCAATATCCCTACTTGGGAAATTCACTGAAACAGCAATAAATGTAGCCAACAGAAAATGACAACAGCTTCAACAGAGACAATGCCAAGGTTTATAGTGAAACTCCAAACAACTATATTTGGCATAACAACAAAAGAGTTGTTCACAAGAAACAAAGTAAGGAAAAGGATACTACTGCTCCCTAATTTATCTCTTTTCTTTTCTTTTTTTAATAAAAAAAATGTTGAACTCTACCCCCAAAGGCTATAAATAACTCACTTCTTGGTCTTCGACCCCCTCAGTCACTACAAACGTCCCCGATTAGTGTAATTAGATATGTCTATTTATCTATCTCTTGACTCGAAATGGGAGCGGACTTGAAAAAGGATCTTAGAGTCTGTAGGATTGGGTCGGAGGGTCTTTTAACGCCTTCTTTTTTCCTCTCATCATAATTCTTTCATAAAGACTTGTCATGGTAAGAAAGAAGGGGGAACAAGCACACTTGTGGAGAGCGCAATACAACAGAGAGTTGTATGCTAAGACTCGTCACAAGTTGTCTATTAACCACCTCTACATAAGGAATCGAACTATCACTCTGCATAAATAGGCAAGTTTGCATTGGTTGTGCCTTAGAGACTCTTTATTTCTTAATTATTTGGGGAGAAGTTGTCCAAATCGAGTGAAAATTGTCTTCTAAAATTATTCAAATGAATCCTGATTTATTTCTCATATTCAAATATTCAGTCTCAACTTTATTTGTAGAAGTGAACTCTAATTCTGCAAGTGAACGTTGGGCTCAACTTTAGAATATGAGAGGTACTCCAACTCGAATTGACAAATGGGGTTACATAGTATTCCTACCTTCCCCTCACGTGGTGATTATGGTGAAATATGCTACTTGTTGAGACGCATATATGAAAATCTGTGGTGATTAAAAAAGTGGACTTATTTTGACTAGTCCCTATCTTAGGAAGTACTCCCTCTATTTCCATTTAAGTGTTGTTTACGAGATTTATAGGTATTCAAACTAATTATTATTTAAAACTTTTTAATTAGTTGTCAACAATTTATTCCAATTATACCCTCGACATTTTTTTTATTTGTCCATCCCTACTTTTTTCTTTCTTTTCTTATGCTATAGAAGTGAGAGAAATATGTAATATTGAAACTTTTGGTGAAGATGACAAGTTTCTTAATTTTATAAAATTGTCTTAAGAATCTTATATTTAGGAATGAAGGGAGTAATATATGAGAAATTTTATTTTGGTAGGTGACTAAGTTTAAAAGTTACATCCAAACCAATGAATGCAGTACACGTAGAAAAAAGAATTGTCAAAAAGTCAATTATCTTTCCTACGTGTACTGTACTCATTGGTTTGAATGTAACTTTTAAACTTAGTCACCTACCAAGATAAAATTACTCGTAATATACAACCACCTTTGTAGTGGTTTTTTTTTTTTTTTGGCAAGAGTACCGACCTTTTCTTGCATTAAAAGAAGCAAATTAGTTGGTGACTTTTTTTAGTGTAAGAAAGTCAAGGTTATGGAGATGGGGGTATTTATTGCTTTTAAAAAAGGATTTTCTAATGCTCTAAAGCAATTTCAAGAATCAAGAGAAACTATAGAGGACAAATAGAACTATAGCATTCTACCACATTTTAAAATTCAAAAAAGAAATCGCAATATATGTAGACCTTACAAATTCGCTTCGCTGACGCTGAGAATCGTTATAGACGTTTAATAAGTGAACACTCCTTTGAAAGACGAAGAACGAATTTTACATCAACTCTAAGTAGGAAAAAAGTTAGCTCGGCTCCTATGCGAAACAATTTTTCAAAACAAATACAGACGTTTTCTTGATTAAAAACAGGTGTTCGCAGAATAATTGTTCTCAAAATATGAATAGGTGTTTTTTTTTAAATCAATCTCAGTCGTCAAAAATTTAATTCAACAATTGAAAATTCGTCCCGCACGTGCCGTGGTGGAAAAAAGTGGAGGTAGGAATGGAATGGTGCATGGCAAATCTGTTTTACTTTACCTTTATTTTATTTTATTTTCCTGTAGAATTCAACTCTTCCACAGCAAAGTTTTGAGTTGGGGAACCCTCGTGTGCTCATATACTAAAGTGGCTTTATTTACGTGAAATGTTGTCATAATAATAATTACAAATAGACAAAAAAAAGAATCCTTGTTTAGGCCATGGGAACTAGACTAATCAAATCAAGGGCTACATGTTTTTTTCCCATTTAATTTGCTTTTTTTTAGTAAAGTAAAAAAAATACAAATAATATAGCAGTTTGAGTTTAGTTTCAATTTAAAGAGAAGGTAGGGTACGAATCTGTTTCATTGATCTTGGTCTCATATTTTTCTCACAATTACTAAAAAAACTAACTCAATGACTCTACTTATACAATCATGAGACAAAACAATGTGAAAAGATTCTGTACTTAGAACCAATAGTTCAGATGCAACCCAATTTCCCCTTTATTAAAGAACTTAGGAGTATCGAAAAGAGAAGAAAATAGTACGGAACGCCTTAGCATGGTCATCTCAAACATTTTGGAGGTCTTGTGCGAAATTTTAAATTAAGGCTTTATATAACCTAAAAAAAATTGGGGCCTCAGATTTTTGACTAAGTATATATATATATATATATAAAAAAATTAAAATTGGAGCCTCGGATTTTTTGGGGCCTGTGCGGTCTCTCATCTTGCACTCCCTCATAGCCGGCCCTGCGCCTTAGAACATGTGTTATGATACTCAGGACAGGTGTTCTATGCCTTAAAAATACGACAGGTATTCTGAGGATCAGAAATGTATCCGTTTTAAATAAATTTTAATAGTCAAAATTTTAATTCAACAAACGAAAAAGTTTCGCTTACTCTCGTTCCGCACTGTAACTGTTGTTGAAATTTGTTTGCCTTAAAAGGGCTGAAAGGCAAAAGGAATTGGTGGAAAGAAATCTCACCAAGTAAGGTGACATTTGGTGGGCTTTCCATACAACCAAAGGCAAAAAAAAGGGCTTCACTTTGTGATTCACAGCTCATACATACACATTTCATGCAGAATCAGAGCTTTTGACTACTCTCCCCATTGGAGATGGTGCCGGTGCCCCATGCTTCTTCATCTACAGAATTTCAACCAAAAAGGCCAAAACTTCTATCCCAATAAAAAGTTCAATGTCTTTTAACCAACCAAATACTCCACTCATGTCAATGTAATCTGGTCTAGAAATATATAAATATCATGTGATAATTCTAGAATTATCATTTCGTTGATTTTCAGTTACACTGTTTAAACTTACTTTTCCCAGCACATGCTGATAAAAATCTCAATTGTCGATATTCAATTTTAACGATTATTATTTTTAATTAATTTGAATAAATATTCATCTATTTAGTTGTGTGTTGTCAACTTAATCCAAACAACTGATAAATATACATTAATACTTGGGGTTGGGGGGAGACTCAACACCCTAATTTCTTGAAGTGTATTTGAAAAAGAAATGTGATTCTCCATTGATCGCTTCAAATGCCAAAAATGTTTTGATTTCATAAGTAAACATTGATCTTGGGTAATTCATAAATTTGGCTTTCAATAATCAAAGATAAAACAAAGGTGGAAATGTTAGAAAATGACAGACATGCTCGGAGACCAATTAAAAGGAGCAAGTTTCCGGGATTCTTTCACAAAGCCCCTAGTGAGTATACCAACTCCAATGCCATTGTAATACTATAAACTTCTACTCTATTTAATATTAATATTAAACGAAGGTCAAAGGAACTACATATTAAAAACAAAGAGTTACTATGTTCAAGAACACATTCACATATATATATATATATATATATATATATATATATATATATATATATATATATATATATATATATATATATATATATATATATATAACTGAGCTGTGGGATTCTGCAACAATTTTGAAGAAACTTTTAAAATAAGCAGTAGTCATAATAGATGCAGCTGACAGCTTCTGTTCTGATCTCAAATTCAATAATAAATATATATAAAAAAGAGTTGAAATTCATCAACCTTCAGAAGTTGAAAAGATAAGAAGAAGAGAATCGAGGAAAAACATGTGTGTGACACAGAAACGGATAGAAGTAGTAATATAGAATATTACTAACAAGTCTGCAAAGTAATCGTTATGAAGATTTATCAGTAACACCGTTTTGACTTGACCCTTGTATATTTGTGGGGACCACTCTATAGTGTATTATACCAAGTAAGACAGCTGCTTGTGTAAAGCTTCGACTTTGTTGCGAATATTTGAAATGTTTTCATAACTAGTGATCCAAGAAGTGGGGAGAAGGGCTTGGAGTTGATCTCGAAAAATTTGTCTGGGGACAAAGTACAGTGTGGAGTTTGAGGAGAATCAACTGAAAGAAATATGGATTCACCATTTTTTAACTAGGGTGGCAAAGGAAGATCGAAAGCATGATTTTGGATTACCGAGACTCATCAGCTATCACTAGCCAGACCATTAGTATTCTCCGTCACAAACTCAATATCTATATTACTATTTTAATTTATTTTAAAATGAATATTTACTTTTTTTAAGTTGATACATCTTAACATTAAACTTTCATAACTAAACTACTATATTTAAGAGATCCAAATTCTATTAACAAATGGGTCTCACCATTAACCACTTAAATTAAGAAAGATTTTATGGTAACTTATTGTAAAACTAACCTTTTAAATTTTTATATATGATCAAATGTGGACATTCAATTTATGCCGGCGGAAGTAGATTTTAAATTGTAAAGGTGCTTTTGAAAAAAAAAAAAAAAAAGAGAGAATAAATAAATTGGAAGGAGTACAGAGATAGTGGGTTACCTGCCGATTAGATTAGCCTATCCATATTGGGCTTTTCTTCTAACAGAAACGAAAGCCCAAGCCCACTTAAGATGTGGCACGTCCCACTTACTGCACTAAACACATCTCACGAGTTACCATGAGAAATTCCCCCAACTGAATTCTGTTGCTTTCCCGCCATGCAAAGTCTATATAAACTCACTAGTCACACTGCAAGTACAGATTCAGTTTCAGTTTACTTTCTCTCTCTAGCTTCAGAAAGAATCAACAATGGCGGAAACCTCTCTGCTCATCCAACTTCTGCTGCTCCTCCTCCTCCTCCTTCACTCAATCTCCGCCTCCGTAACCACCACCTCTTCCTCACCGTCGCTTCCCCCAACCGCTGATTACATTAATAAAAAACATGAACTCACTACAACTTTCCCATCACCGACACTCTTATCTTCCATCCTCTCCAGCCTTGGCTTCCACGAACTCTCCTCGGTTGCCGCCGCCGCGAACCTCTCCGCCAGTACACCGCTCACCATCTTCGCGCCATCTGACGCCTCTCTCATCACCTGTCCTTCCTGCTCCTTACCTCTCCTTCTCAAGGAGCTCACCGTCCCCGGCCTCTGTCCTCTCCGATTCCTCCACAATTTGGCCTTCGGTACCAAAATTGAAACCCTAGCCGCCTCCTACTGCCTCACAATCACCACCTCCAATGATAAGGACTCCAAATTCGTTTTCGTCAACGGTGTCCAAATCGCGCATCCTGACCTATTTCACAATGGCGTCGTTTTGATCCACGGTCTCCAAGGCTTCGTCACTCATCTGTCTCCGCTCTCTTGCAACGTCCAGAGAATGACGTCACTCTCGTTCCCTCACCATAATTCCGGCGCCAAATTGCCTTCTCCGGCGGCGCATTTCTCTATCATGCCGCTCATGTTAAAGGACGCAATTGCAAGATTAGGTCACAGCGGTTACAACATACTAGCTATCGCACTCAATTTGAAGTTCAAAGAGTTCTCTGAGCTGAAGGCGATGACGATTTTTGCCGTAGACGATGTCGCTTTCTTCTCCAGCGAAGGCTACACTTACCTCTTCAATTTCCAGCTGCACGTTGTGCCAAATCGGAGGATAATGGCGGCGGAGCTGGCGAGTCTTCCGAGGGCGACATTGATGCCGACTATGCAATTAGGGCAGAAACTGGCCGTTACCACTTCCGGCGTCGAAGGTCCGTTAGCGTCGTTGAAGATCAACTATGTCAGGATCAGTACTCTGAACTTGCTGCAGAATAGCAGAATTGTTGTGCATGCTGTGACGACGCCGTTTCCCACTATGCACCACCTTATGACGCCTGAAGAACTACAGGAAGGAAAGATGAGACTGCCTAAGACTTGTGATGTGGAGTGGAGTGATGGTGGAGGACTCTGCAAGATCGAGGCATCTGAGCCAGCTGGCCCCGGCTCCACCGTCGACGTGGATGATCGTCACGGCCTCTAATTCAGTTATTCCTTCTGATTTGATCATTTCACGTAGTAAATAAAAAAAAAAAGAATGTGAATATGCTTGTTTGTAAAACCACAGAATGCATCAATGATCAAACATTTTTCCATTTGCTTTGGTTTGTTTTGCTTCATGTTTTTTTTTCTCCAATGGCTTAGGAATCTTCATCAATAATAGTTGAGCGGCAACCAGAAGTTAAGAACTACTACAAAGAAATCAATTGGGTAATCTGCAAATTAAACAGAAAGTATTGACCGGTGTATTTGTTCTGACAATGCTATAGAGATATTGTCAATTGGTAACATAATCGGTAATTACCAATAACTTCTAACCAGGACTTTAAGTTAACAACATATTCTCATCCCTAAACCTCTCCAGAATAAGAACCAACCCCATTTTCAGATAACAATCCAGCTTCATTAATTTTCTTTTCTTTTGATGGATAATCCAGCTTTATATCTAATAGTACAAGTTTCTCATTGGAAACTATACAAGAGGTTCATAGCCAACACAAAGGCCCAATGAAATGGGCTATTTACATTATCAATATTTTCTAAGGAATTTCCCAAAAAGTCCTCCGCTTGCTATCCTCCAGCTATTCCCCCCAAAAAAAAAAAAAAAAAAGCATTCCATAGGCAAAAAATTAGGAGAGTGGTAGAACACTTGTATTCGCATCGGCAAAATGTAATCTCAATCAGGTGATGAATGTTGCTATTTATACCAGAGCTGTACACTTCTTGTTCCAAGATAAATAGCAATTCTAGGACTAGGATCAGTTCCTGTCGATAACCTCCGCAGGCAAGTTTAGATCAATCAGACTGCTTCCATGGATTTCCTTCCTAGTGCGCTTCCGCGGAGAACATCTCTCGTCAGATGTCCCAGAAGCCGATGCTTGATCTAATTGTCTTTTGCCCCCTGCAAAATTTGTTGGAAGAGTCGGTGAAAGCAGATATTGTAATTTATCGCAAAATGGGGAACCTATTAAAGTAAATGAGAATGCACGTGCGCGCACACACACATGTAGTATTGACTAGAGGAGTTCAATTGATTCTCTGAATTTGAAAAAACAAACAAGAGAAAATTCTTAACAGACTTACCGTTTGTCTGTTCATCAGTTTTCGGACACCTTTTGTTACTTGGTTTGCTGCTCCATCCAACAGTAAGTTCAGCTGCCTTTTCAATACCTTTCGACTGATATGGAGCTATGTTATGTATGGACAACTGAAGAGTTCCAAGCAAATCATTCTCTATGCATTCATACCTGCAAGAATAGAGAATGCGCGAGTGCCACTGTTATTTTCACTTTTAGCTAATCTGAATTTTTATTACAAGCAATGCTCACATTTTCTTGCAGAGATTATCTGTAATCACAGTCAGGTTGATAATTTGCATCCTTATTTCCATAATCTGCTCCTCTTCATACGCATCAAATGGCTCCTCGATAAATTTAGACAACTTCTCAACATTAGCCTCAAGCTGCTGCTGCTGGTCCTCGAATAGATGCTGTTTTATTTCTCGCTCCACTTCCGTCATTTCATCTTTGAACAAGTCTTCGCCAAACATATAGAAAGCAAAAGGATATGAATATGAAAGAGCACGCCTAGACCTAAAAAGCCTGTATAGTCCGTTTGTAACCCAGCTGAAGTCTCTCAATTTTGAATCTTTAGCTTCCAAGTTTGATACTTTTTCCCTTATAATCTCCCTCAGTCGAGATTCTTGCTTAAACGAATCAGTATGGGCTTTGTATCGATTATGATAATGCATGTAACGATAGAGCTCCCTCTTTGCACACTCAGCTTTCTTTTTTCTATCTTCTTTATAGCGACCACAGCTGTGACCCGTTATAGATGTCCAAGTATGGTCCCGGCCAGTAGCTCCACCACAGAGCCAACTGGATCAAAATTTTGCAGGGGAAAAAGGTCATTTTTGCAACTAAATAACATATCAGAGAAAATGGCATTGAAAGGTATTCCAAACTCTAACAAGGTAAGACATCCAAGTAAAAAAGAAAGCAAGTTTACATGGATCATGGATGAACACAGCTTCCAAAAGGTTGCATGCAAACCTGTACAAAACTTTTGTACATAAAGTAGAATACGTTTAAACAGAACACCAAAAGAATATAAAGTCATGGAATCTTAAATCTTTTTCCATTCTGAAGCTGAAGCTACAAAGCAAACATATAATCAGGACACAATCAAGAATAAACCTAGTATCATAAAGCATACATACACACAATTGTTTACATGTATGATGCAGGTATATGTCTTATTTCGACATATGCATTTTTATTTTACAGCACTTGTCAAAAATCCAGATAGATAATGTCAAAGTTGTATATGTAGATATGCAATTTATGCTCAATAATAAAAAAGAAGACCAGCAATCCATTCACTGATGCAATTCATCAAACTCAATAAGATATGCTAACAACTGCACAACATCCAGACTAAGAGGGCATGCTTGACTGTTCACCCTTAAAACTAGAAATTAATCATGTAAAATTACAGATGAAATTGTGTTATGGTTACTTTCAGAAAAAACCACGCACTACAGGACTATCAATATTCATGTCCCTCCTTTCCACTTTCCCATAGTATGCAAGAACTAAGAAAGATAGACCAACACATATAAAAAACACAGGAAGGAAGCGAAGAGGCACAAAGAAGAGAAGAACAGAAGGGAAGTCAACAAAACTAGCATATAAAGAACCATAATTCAACGTTATTATCAGGATATAATTTTTCCCTGTCAACTTAAGAGACATCTTATCCTTATAAAGATATAGATTACTATAGAATTAGAGAATAGAAAAGAAACTCACCAGAAAGCTTGTCCACAAACACAGCTGACTAAGTTGCAGCCACCATTCTTCTCCACTGGTTTGTGACACTTTGGACAAGGCTTTGTGTGAACTGTAATCCAATTTACTGTTTCTGATTCATCTCGACACTTCTTGGCCCAAAGCCGCCACATCACACATGAACAAGGTGAGTGTGCTTCTGATAGGCAACTGAAACAGAATTGCATACCACATGAACATTCAACCTCACAAAATTCATCCTCCTCAACACGTATCGCATTCCCACAATGTGGTACACTAGGGCACCATTTCACCATTTTATTGTCCTCAATGTAGGACTCAAGTAGAAAGCGGTCAAATTTTTTAGCAAGGCCGGGATGCCTTTTACTGACAAGATTTCTGATGATGGCTTCATCACATACAGCAAAGCATTTATGTGCCATGCACCTGATGCGTTTACTCTGACCCTCATTTATCTTTACAACGAAATGCTCTGTCCAACCTAAAATAAACAGAAATGGAATCCTTTTTAAGTTTCCACTGTAGTATTGCAAAGAGTACCATCAAAATGGAGCTTCATTCTTTTTGAATATTTAAGAAATGAAAGTTGGCCGAACTTGGTTGGATTGAAATGAGCAAGTACTTGCCTTGTGGAACAGTAATTGTAACTTATTTAACAGCTTAACCAGACCGAGAATTAGAGCTGAAAATACAGGTTAGGTCTTTGAATAAAAAGTAATATCTTTCAAACTTCAGTTTTCTTTCTTAAGCAAAAGGAAAGATTGTAATGAGCCCTAAAGTAAAGATTAGATGTCTGTGAAAAGAAAAGGTCGCTCACAGTTGTTGCAAAAGCAATGACCGCAATCCATTGTGGTTGCTTCACTCCCTGGAACGTCCTCAATACATATAATGCATAGCACAGTGGACAAAGATCCGGGAGTGTCACAATTGTTGTTGACAGTAACACCAGCTTTGGTAAATAAGAAAGCTTTGCCCTTCTCCACAAGAACTGCAAACAAGGTCTCAACATCCCATCGGTAATGAATAAGTAGAGTCCGAGCATGATGTTCTTTTACAGATAGCATATCCATCACTCTACGCAGATCTTCCCTCTGCAGAAACAGCAGAACCCGCCAATTACCTCAGATACAATCTTGTTTTCCATATGGCAAAATAATAAAAACAAGAACGAGAGAAAGAAATTTGATCATTTGTCTTACCTGTGCAGCCAATAGTGATTCTCTAGTAATTACCTGCAAAAGTGAGAGGAAAGGTCATATATCCAAAATGAAATTTGAAGCCTCAAAACTGGTAATGGCCCAATTGCAAATTGAGAGGGAACCATGTCCACCAAAAATGACCTTCCCTAGCTCTCTTGAACCCATCAGATTCCATTCCACTCCTTTTCTATTATTGTTCTGTATTTTATCTTGATGAAGTTATCAAGGATAGTTGATGAAAAACACACCCTAAATAGACCAAAGTCCATCCCAGGAATTAGTAAACTAGAGATATGGCTAAAAAACCACCACTAAGTCAATATGTTAAAATTCAGTTCTTCCTGACAACCAACAAATCAACAGAATGCACAAAAAACAAATGTTTCTGATTTGCCTAATCTGAGCAGCAATTCTAATGGGAAATCAATCAGAACTCGAAAAATTTGCACATTTAATTCCGACTAAACCTGATTAGTACAGAACAAACGAGCTCCATATGATCAATTAACATATGGAACTCAACACACACACTTAATTGGAAACAGTAACCAGCAAAAAACCTTCAAATACAGATTTCTGAGCAGCAATTCTAACGCGAAATCAATCAAAACACGTAAATTTAGCACATTTTAATCCGACTAAACCTAATTAGTAGCAGAACAAGCAAATTTCATACAACCAATAGGTTCAGGAACTAAAATTAAACCACACAAAAAAAAACAAAAAAAACCTAAATTGAAAACAGTAACAAATGAAAACTTTCAAAAAAATAGAAAATTTGTGGTATACCTTGCAGGAAGGCGCCTTAGGAGGCACCAAGTGAGTAATAGAATCTTCATTCTCAAATCCGTCAAGCGATTCTCGATCAGAAGAACCAAAGTAGTCTTCTTCTTCTTCTTCGCTGCTAAACCAGTCCTCTTCCATCAATCCGCCGCAGCTAGCTAGTAAATTTAAGTGCGTAATTAGGTTGATCGTTGGATGAATTAGACGATTCGATCAACAAATAAATGAATCGGCGGAATCGCGGCGGCGGATCTCCGGCGGACTTCTCAGAGTTGCAGGCAATAAGTTTCCTAAAGGAGGTGGTGGTGGACGGAGAATTTCTTCATCGGCCTGAATGAAATGGTATGGTTTGCGACGTCGTTGCGGGAGGAAGAGTCCATTGGGGCGCTTATGAATTATTATCACTTCTTCAAGTCAATAGGTGTTGGTGTCTATGTGTATATATACTCTTTTTTTTCTTTTTTAACAATTGGAAAAAATCGTAAACCAGTTTTTATCGTAATAATAAAAATTGAGACTTTACAAATGCAAATTGCGAGTACAACTCGTATCCGGTGCTAAAAAATCATATCGGTATAAAATTTCGTTAGACCAACCAAATATCATATAGATTTTAACTCGATCAATTGAGTTAATAATGTCGGACACTAATATAAGATCGGTGCTTGTATTCATTATTCAGTTAGTCTAATAAGTTCATTGTTGAATATGAAAGAAAATATGAGATAAAGTATAGTATTGATCACCGACACTTATACTTTCTTTTTATAAAAAATATATATAGAAAATTTTATTTTATTTTTGGTTGCTTTTGAAACCCATTAATTCAAATCAAATCTTGTGCTTCCAACATATCTAAGGAAGGTGTTAGAACTGACTATTCACCAAAAAAAAAAGGTGTAAAACTGAGTTTTCTACTGGTATTCAAAGATTTTGGAGTAGATACTGCGAAGAATTTTATTATGTATTTATTTTTTCTACTATTTTTAGTGTTTTTCCAGTCCGGGATATGGGCTTTTATCCGTTATCATGGTGGTCTACACCATTGTATAACTTTTATCTTCTTGTATTTTTTTTTATCTTTTGATTGTAATGGCTTCGACTATTTTATGATTAATGGATAATTTTTTATTTAGCAAAAAAGCCATATCTAATCACTTGATATGTATTGTATACTTTCCAACTTATGAAGAATGTGGAGGAGAGAGAACTAATTATGATAGTGGGGATTTTTTTTCGATACATATTCACGAATTTTATATCTTAATTTTTGAACGAATATACATTTTTATCTTAAAATAGTTGTTAAAATAGTTTTTCTCACAAAATAAATGTTATTTTAATCTTAGTCGTCAAACGCTAATCAATATTTGTTGTGACGCAAGAAATATTTCTCAATACCTTAATTGTCTGGAAACCATACAAGACGAAGAAAAAAAAGAGTACAAGGAGGCAACCGTTCATGATAAACTAAGTGCTTGACTTGTAATTGAGTACCATTGATTTTGTGCAAACCTGAACTTTTTTGTATGCCTTAATGTAATACGAAAAATAATATAAAATGGGTAGTGCTATTTGACTCAACATTAATGACGAATCAAAAGTGTCAATTAATACAAAAGCTTAATACCAATAGGGGTTTAGATTAATTTTACTCAAATGACATTTTCACCACTTTTAAGGGAAAAAAATCCTTTATCCCCGTTTCTATCCCCATTTCTTTTCTCAGTCAATTACAATTTACCCTGTATATATATAATTGAAAAAAATATTTATATAGTAAATTTTGATTGGTCAGGGACAGGGAATGAAAACAGGGATGAGGATAGAGGATTTTCACCCCTTTTAAGGACAATACTTTTCATGCTCTAAGAGATTGTTGTGTACTTGGGAAAGTTTGCTAGGCTATCGTTCCGCTCATATCAACTTATTTACATCACTAAAGTGTTGAGGACAATTTGCGGGAATTAACATTGACAAAAATTATGTAGAGTTCACAGACTATAGTGGTGACGCAAGTCCTTATTGTTGGAGGATTAGGATAAACATCATACTGTAAATATTATTAATAATGTCCTTGAGGTGGCACAATGAGTTTTCGTTCTTCATTTGTAAAATTTTCACAACTGGTAATTAATTTATATCACTTTTTGCACAAAAAAATAATTAATTGACTACAGTTGAACCAATAACCATATCATATGTAACAACGAAACGCATCTCAAGCAGTGAGACGTTTCACTTTCAACTGGTAGATTGAGTTTGAGTCATACTGAAAGGAGGTGCGGACCACAATTGATCGTCTAAAAAAAACCAATAACCATATCTCTGATTGTATAAAGAAATATTATAAATGGAAAATTAATATCAAAGCTGGAATAGCTCAGTTGGTTAGAGCGTGTGGCTGTTAACCACAAGGTCGGAGGTTCAAGCCCTCCTTCTAGCGTTTACTTATTTTGTTACCTTAGTGTTTATCTCACCTTTTTCACTATTTTAATCCACTTTAAAATCTTTATCCTTTGACAGATTAATTTTTTTTTTTTTATACTGAAAGTTTTGGGGATTTCTTTTTGTTGTTATAGTAGTTGTTTAGCAGAAAATTGTGGAAGTACAAAAGGATATTAGCTGAATTGGACGATATATGTACTTAAGAAATAAGAGAAGTATCTGAAATTATAAGAATTGATGGTTAAAATAGAGTTTTTGGATGAAAGATGGTTAAAATAGAGTTGCAAGTTATATCCAATGGTGTTTTTAATGTACTCACTTGTACCCAACATTATCCCCCAATTATTTTGGAGTCTTCTTTTATTAAAACAACAAATGACACATTCCTAACCACATGCTAATCAATGGTTAACATATGTGTCACCTGTCCCAAATTTGGCACATATATTCTTTTCTTTCCTTAAAAATAAAATAATAAAAGAAAATTTCGGCACACGTCATACTGATTACGTTCAATAAAAAAATAAAAAATAAAAAGATGTAAGGGGTCATAGGTTAAAAAGACATGTCCATCTGAAAAATATTTACAAAGTGGATTCAAATATTTTTCATCCAAACTACAAAAGATTGTATATCAGATTCTATTTTTTGTAATTAAAGGTTCCTTAACTCACTCAGTGGAGCAAGGGCCTGCCCACGACCATGAGGTCTCGTGAGTTCGATACCCTCCTCATACATGGGGTAAACTTTAATTGTCTCCCTTTATCGAGCTCTCTTAAGTTTAATTCTCTTTACTACGTGTACTGTATTGATTGATAAAACATTTTAGAAAGTTATTTTCATCTTACATAAAATTTAACATATTCTTAGTTGATTTGGAAGGAAAAAAATTAAAGGAATATATTAGACCAAGAAAAATTGACAAGGACAGTTAATAAATTTCATCCAAGAAAAAAAAAACTCTTAAAATAAATAAATAAACACAAAACAATACCGCAAGGATCACGTTCACGAGCTCCGGAAGCCGAATATATATATAAAGCTGCCCACAAATCGTTAGCCAAACACCAAGAGACCCCTTGCTAACGTGCGCCAATTCGATTCAGCGATTTACACATGGCAATCTCTCTGCAATTCTCTCGTCTCTCCACTCGCACGGCGGAGCTCGCCTTGCCGGAGCCGAGAATTTTCAGACGTACAAAACCTGTGTCCGTCCGATGCTCCGCTGCCGGCGAAGCTGCTGCTACCTCGACCGAGTCAGAATTCGATGCTAAGAAATTCAGACACAACTTGACTAGAAGTAAGAATTATAATCGGAAAGGTTTTGGACTCAAAGAAGAAAGCATGGATTTGATGAACCGCGAGTATGCTAGTAAGTCCTTTCACTTCACTTCCTTTTGTTTTTTCTATGTGAAATTAATTTAAGAAATCTTCAATAAGCTTTTAGTAGCTATTTAATGGCTGTTTCAACAAGATATAGCAATACCTGGTCCGGAAAATGTTATCTAAGTTTAATTTTGTAATCTCTACCTTTCATGTGTTTTTAATCAAAATATAAATATTACTCTCGTAAATGGAATCAGTTATATTTAGAAAAGTAATATTTATATTTTGTATAACAAAATACCTTGTTTGTTTTGTACTTCCTTAATTTTCACTACATTTCCTTAACGACTTATATTAATGAAATGACTTATATTAATGACATGAGGTAGTACTTAAAACCACCGGAGAGGTCTCCGGTGAAATCTAGGGAGAGATTTTGCGGTACTTACTGTCATAGAACGACTTTATCATCAATTGGTGATATTCTGCTGTGTAATTTGCACGGAGGATGAACTGCACTGTAGAGGATCCAAATACGCTTTTCCATGTGTGATTTATTTAATATTGTCGTGCTGAAGTTTGATCCATGCTGTTTATGGACGTGTTTCAGGTGATATCATACAAAAATTGAAGGACAATGGATATGAATACACTTGGGGAAACGTCACTATAAAACTTGCAGAAGCATATGGTTTTTGCTGGGGCGTTGAGCGAGCTGTCCAGATTGCTTATGAGGCCAGAAAACAATTTCCAACAGAGAGGATTTGGCTAACCAATGAAATTATTCACAATCCTACTGTTAATCAGGTTTCAATTCACACATACAACTTGAGATTTATTCATCTTGTCTTTGTTATAATTCATATAATAGACGAGTCATGTACACACTTTTGAAATGCTTCTGTTACCTTCTGTGTTTTTTTTTCGGCGTCACTTTTTGGAATCAAGTTTTTTATTCTGATCATTATTCTCTGAGAAGTTGATCTTTTCTGTTTTATCTTTTTAACCTAATTGATAGTTCAAATTATTGTATTTGCCAGAGATTGGAGGAAATGAAAGTAGAGGAAATCCCGATTGAGGATGGGCAGAAACAATTTGATGTTGTGGACAAGGGCGATGTTGTAATTTTGCCTGCTTTTGGAGCTGGTGTGGATGAGATGATGACGTTGAGCAACAAGAATGTACAAATAGTTGACACCACTTGCCCATGGGTGACAAAGGTACTATCCAACCATGCACCCTGTAAAGTTAGTATTAGTACCCTTGCATCATCATTTTGCAGACTAAAGATCACCTGGTCTTCTGTGTTCCCAATTTTTTCTTTATGTTAGTATATGTGCAACTGTTAAGTTTTGCTCGATTGATTTTGAAGGTTTGGAATGTCGTTGAAAAGCATAAGAAGGGAGATTATACATCAGTTATCCATGGTAAATATGGCCATGAGGAGACTATTGCTACCGCATCCTTTGCAGGAACATATATCATTGTGAAGAACATGAAAGAGGTATGGTTGATCTGTGGCTTTTAGGATTTAAATTTTCTACATGTCCAGGATACTCATCCAATTCCAAAAGAAGAAAAACGGTATTGGATCATCTTAGACTTTTAATCATTGAGATCGTAAAAATGATTCAGGCAACATATGTTTGTGACTATATTCTTGGAGGTCAACTAGACGGATCTAGCTCAACCAAGGAGGCATTTATGGAGGTATTGCGACATGGCTTCTTCTCTCTCCATTTATTTGCATTGGTTGAGCATGCTTTCCACTTGCTCCTACTAAGTTAATCTGTCCTCGCAGAAATTTAAATATGCAGTTTCTAAAGGTTTTGATCCGGATAATGATCTCATAAAAGTTGGTATTGCAAATCAAACAACAATGCTAAAGGGAGAAACTGAGGAGATTGGTTGGTTATTCTTTCAGGTGGTCTTATCATTTCTCTGCCATTGAAATCTGTTATACTGATATCAGTTTGGATTTGCAGGTAAATTGCTTGAGAGGACGATGATGCGTAAGTACGGAGTGGAAAATGTCAACGATCACTTTATGAGTTTCAACACCATCTGTGATGCAACCCAAGTAATCTTCTTTTTTAGTTCTCTTTCTCTCCCTATTCTATTGATGATAGATTTGGTTAGCAAGTCTATTAGAAATCTTGACTGTGTTCAGTGGCAAAGCCATGAATTTTTCTTTGGGAGTACAATTAACATTGACAAAATAAATTCATAAAAGCATATAAACATTGGCGGAGCCAAAAAGGTTTTTTTTATGAAATCTTATAGACTAGAGTTATTCACATTTTGTTCACCCTTTTCACTCTACTGATCAGTGCTTCATAGACCTCCAAGTCCTCTGGCTTAAAAAAAAAAAAATGGCAAAGCTACAAAGTTTTCATTGTCATTAACGTGCATGGCACATCAAAGAGAAGGACTCTCGAGAAGAAAAAATAAATATTTACTATGAAAATTAAAATATATATCATGTTTAATTGTTGAATCCAAAAATAACAAGCTTGAATAAAAAGGCTCCAAAGACCTTTTTTGTATGATTAGACCAAAATAAAAGGCCATTTAGAAATATTAGGGGTATTAGAGATGAAGTTGGAGGAAACATGGAAGACTTATTATTAATGTGAACGAATATTTACCACACGATCCACACCACATAGTCTAATGAACCGTAACTAATATCAAAATTTTCCAACTTAAATCTTGAATCCCATAAATTTGCCTCATTTTCAAAAGTCAATGTCAAATGCCACTTGTAGTCTATAAGACTATAACTTGTAGACTTTTGATAAAATCTTATATTAATCTATTAGTAATTATGAACTTTTTGATGAAATCTTATAAATATTATAGTCTCTTACACACTTAAGTTTGTTACAATTTTAACCAAAATTGTTAAGATATAAATGGTGTCATTCCTATAATTCACGAACTAAAAAATCTAATTTTAAATCGTAAAGTGATTCAAAATGTTCACGGGACGAGGTGTTACAAAAACAAAACTAAAATTATAAAAAAAAATTTGGAAAAATCTGCCCCCCCTCTTGCTCCGCCAATGACTGTGTTCTTGCTATGTTTCTGTTATTCCTTCTGCTCTTAGTGTGTTTTACCTCAGAACGGTAATCAGATTGATTGTCAAACAATGTTTGGCATGTACAAAAACCACTTGAAAGCCTTTAATTTCACTCATCATGCATATTCTTCAAGGGTTCCTACTATTGAGCTCATATCATCCTTTAGATTGATGAACGTGTTATGTGAACGAAGCTTAATTGTCTGTATCCAATAATAAAATGCTTTGAGTAATGTGTGAACTGGTTCTTCTTATCCCAGGAGCGGCAAGATGCCATGTATAAGCTGGTTGATGAATCTGTAGATCTTATGCTAGTCGTTGGAGGATGGAATTCAAGCAACACTTCACATCTACAAGAGATTGCTGAAGAGCATGGAATTCCATCATACTGGATCGACAGTGAGAAGAGAATAGGTCATGGAAACAAAATAAGTTACAAACTAATGGTGAGCAAGTATAGACGACTTGTTCAATACTATATCCTTATTCTCTGTCTAGACATTTTCCTAATTCCTTTTATACATGACCTCGTATAACAGCACGGTGAGTTGGTTGAGAAAGAGAATTTCCTGCCAGAAGGTCCCATCACAATAGGAGTAACTTCCGGTGCCTCAACCCCCGATAAGGTAATTTCTCTCACACTCTCGGCCCTTGTAGCTAATTTTTTTTCTTTGTAAATGTCCAGTAGAGGAACATTTTAGTGGCTACAAATGTGGGATTGGTATAAATATTTAGTTTGTATTAAATTTCGTTTCTTGGTACAATGATTGACCAGGTTGTCGAAGATGTCCTTGTTAAGGTATTTGACATCAAACGTGAAGAAGCCTTACAACTGGCGGCATAGACAAAAAAATGTTGTGTAACTATAGGATTGTTAAATCACAAACAGAGTATATGTAGCAAAAATTGGAAATGCATCCTTATGTTTTACTTGCTGCAATGAACAATTTCTGTTTCTATCTGAGAAAAATGTACATATATACTTTCTCTTTTTACTTGTCGCTAATGCTAATATATATATGTATACATTAGTATGAAATAGTGCAGTTTCCTATCCCGAAAAAAAAAAAAAAAAAAAGAGAAATCATACCATGGGGGCCATATCAAAATTGTTAAATGATCTGGGAAAGTGTACAATTTGCTTTTCTGATCGCCTCGCCCTATAACCGAACAACTGTGTATAGGTAGGTATACCTAAATTTCTTCAGAAATGTGAGAACCAGCTAATGCATCATGTTTCAGTGAGCTCAAGCTTGGTGCAACCAGAATAAGTTTGCAGCCAAATGTGTGTTCATGGGTCGTGTTCCTTGTTAAAGCATTAAAATTAGCCACTGGGACTGGGGACATCAGATTGTTTTGAGGAAAATGTTTCGACGATCTCTGGTACTCTATCAAGCAAGAGATTCATCTCATCCGGAAATTCACCCTTGGCACGATTTGTCTTTCCCCCAATAACTACTTGTGTTCCGTCTTGTAAGGCCCAGATCTTTAAGTTAAAATGGACATGCGAAAACATTAATATGTTGTATCAGAATCAAGAATTTGCAATACCTGCCTCGAAAACAAAGTATAATTGAAATTTACCTGGGCGTGCGAGAGAAAGCTGACGCAAGTTGTGAGCATTAGAGCACCAAATCCAGCATAAACAATTGGTACCCCTGGATCAGTCTAATCAAAGCATAGTTTATAATCAATCACAAAGTGAAAAAGAAGACGAGGCAAACGATCAAGTGAAGAGAGTTTTAGACTTTTGTTATGGAGAGCATATGATCAATTGTATTATCACCTTCAAGTCGAGCCCTGTGCTACCAATTGCTTCAACTATGTCAATTTTAGTGCCATCAATCTCAATTGGGAGCTTGGAGTTGGGCCTTCTGACTCCAGCAAATTTCCCTTCTTTATCGTAGAGGACTATGGATTGCAGATCGCGAGCTAGCATTGATCTGAAGAAACGAATCAAGGAATTACGAGAAAAATAAATTGCCAAAAAAGAAATGCATAAACCTCCAAAGTAGGATGAAGTAAGAAACAAACATACATTCCCTTAACATTAGGAGAATCAGTATCTCCCACAGGCAGGAAGGTTCCGTAAAGCTTTTTGTCGCCATTTATTTTAAGAGGAGCCATTGCCAAATTAAAAGGTCCTTCACCATCCTTTAATATCTGAAGAGCTGAAATACTCCAGTCCGTCTGGTATATGGTGATCCCCCCATACCTTAACGGATCATTCACGCTTATTGTTTTCCTCATGACCTCCTTCCCGTTGAGATCAAGTAGAGAAAGATCAGAGTGAAACTGGGAAACCTTCGAAACAAATGTAAAAGTAAGAAAAACCGATTAGGATAACCCATTTTTAGTTTTTCACTTAATTAATAGCTCTACCTCTCCGCTATCATAGTAGTCCATGGTGAATCTGTTGACATGGACCTCAGTATTGAAAGCTTCTGAAGGAGTAGATAAAAATCCACTCGGTTGCAGTACATCTCCCACAACAAAATTCAAACCCTGTGGAACTGTTACCGCCCCTCTGAAACTTCCAGTGGCACTGATAGTTGCTCCGCCCATTATCAGCAATAGAGCTAAATGTACTCCGATTGGAGCAAACCGACCAGCCAACCCCTTGAAGGCATACAAAGATGGTCCTTTCAAGAATACCTGGAGGAACAGATTGTTAGAAACAATACGTTTACTGAAATCAAGTATATAACTTCCAAGATTATAAAGAACTATGTACCTCGTATCCAGCACCCATTAGAACAACACCCAAATCCTTAATTGATGCTTGAGGTAGAGTATCAGAGTATTCTTGTTTGCGGATTGCGTCGGGCGAGTATACGAAAGACCATCTGTCAAAGTTATTATGTAACAAATTGAGCATAAATGAGCTGCTATCATAACACATTACGGTTAAAAGGTGCTCCTGAAGCTTAGTAAATTGGAAAAGATAAGAAAACGCAACTGAAACTTTTCTATTTTGACTCCCTTTACCTTTTTAGTTTTCTAGTGAAATAAGATAATTCAGGAGTTACTTGAATTAGACCATATAAAGATTTTTTTTATTGTTTCTTGTTTTTTACTTGAGCGGAATTAGTTAAAGAGAAGCTGTTTCGGTGAAGGAGTCCACAGATAAAGAGACGATGAAAGTTATTTGACATGAAACCAGACCTTCTTGCTACCTTTACTAAGGGGATCTGTGTTGTGAAAGTGCATGCCACGAGGGAAGCACCCAAGAGAGCCAGGGTTCCTAGGAAAACAGGAGAAGAGTACATGTGGTCAAAACCAAGAGCGAGAACCCATCTCCATGTGAAGAATCCTAAGACAGGATTATCTTCTGGATAGTTCTGGAAATAAAAATCCGGAGCCTCGCCTTGATCAATGACAGTTCCTGCATAGGAAACAAAGACAAATGATACAACACCCAGCCGAAAGAGTTCAACCAAGAAAGCAACAAATCAGTACTATGTTACATGATTTCATACAAGAGCATGCAAGTCATATGTTCCTTCTGGAATGCCAAGGGATCAACCATCAAAGTCAGAAAACGGCGAAAACACATTATAGAATAATTCAAGCACAACACTGGACATTGATACTTAACCAACACTAAAAAGGAAGTAATTTAAAGAATAAAGATCGACCCCCCGTCCCCCATTCTAGCTCAAGCTATTAGATAAGGTAGTAGTAATTCAACAATACAAACTCGCCGAAATTAACATTTCTTCATGAATGATGCTTCCACTTATAACAGTGTACTCATAAGATCTTGATTTCTATCAATAAAAAGGGACAAGTTATGGATATTCAATATGCAAGACCCTTCTTTAGTGTCTACTATAAACATAAAAAATAGTTTGGAAATTCAGATTATATAACTCATTATCATTGGCTTTAACACTTAAAACTAGGTCCCGAGTTTGATACCCCATGACCGATAAATAAAGAAAAATTTGAAAAATGTCATAAGTAGGCAAACAAATGTGCACATAAATGCTATAGGTGCTGAATGAAAGAAACATGGTAATGTGCACATAAATCAAAACGGTTCTTGGGTCTTCCTTCTCTTATGCCTTTTGGCATGATTCCGTAGCAAACGTGACGTTATAAGGACTATTGTTTAGTGGTATTATGTGAGCAACCACTTTGTGCATTCATTGTCAAATGTTAGATCAATATCCAATCCATTTGTTTTAATGGTATTTTGGGAGCAAAAACTTTGTGCTATTGCCAAAGGTTATGTCTGTTTCTAAACCATCCCTGCACATACCTCAATTATTCAATTATTAGGGACTTAACGGGTTATGTTATTGTTGTTTTCGTCGTCTAAGTAGGCAAACAGAGAGAGTCAGAGAGTGAAAAATGGAGAGAGGGATTTTTACCCAGAGCCATTAAGGCAGCAACAGCGAACATCTCAGCTAAAGCCAAAGGCAAATTAGAAAGAATTGACAAAACCCTTTTGGAAAACCTCTTCAAAACCCCCAATTTGACAGATTTTTTTGGCTTCGGCTTATCTACTAAATTGGAGGAACCCTCCTCAGAAGAAGAAGAAACAGGAGGAGTTCCATTGGGTTTGGGCGTTTGAAAACTAACTTCATTCTTCATATTCTTCTTCTTCTTGTTGCTACTAGGTCTTTCTTCTTTAGAAGTCTCGAGCTTACAAGACACGGTAAAGCAAAACCTGAGGCCATTGTCGTTACTATTGAAATTGAGAGTATGGGAAGTGCTGGGGAATATGGGAATTGTGGATAAAGATGGATATTTGTGGTGTCTTATACTTGAAGATGCCATTGGGGGACTGAAGGTGAAGAAGCTCAGCGACGCCATGGAAGAACGGGAAGGAGGGAAATGTAACGACAGCGTTCGTTAGTTTATCCATAAGGATTTCCCGGGAAATGAAAAGATCTCCTGTTTTTTGCCCTTTTGTGGGGCCATTCTTTAGACCTCTTTTTTTTTTTTTTTTGGCTAAGTAAATAATTAACCATTAAAAGAATCCAATAATGGATTAAAATTACAAAAAGTGCCTCCCCTATCACAAAGAACACTAGGAGGAATGGCAGATGGCTCTATGTACCCAGTAACAAGATTAGATTTGGCCCAATGAGTAATATTGTGAGCATGCACATTTGCTAATCTATAAACAAAATGTATACTCCAATTAGTAAACATAGACAACAGAAGTTTTCCTTTGGTAACCAAATCCAAACCAGTCCAGTGAATCTCTTGTGACTGACCTTTAAACCCTTTAAATAGGTTAAGGCAATCACCTTCCACTATTGCCTTTTGGATGTTCATGGACTGAAGTTGTTCCATAGCATACACTGCAGCTTGAGCCTCGGCTTCAAAAGGTGTTCATATATTTATAACAATAATATTTATAACATATATTTAGACCTCTTTAGATCATATATTTATAACAATAATGATTGTTGGATCAAACAAATATCAAAGAGTATAAAATGTAAATGATTGTTAGAATTTAATGTGATATTATATCTTCTTGATTCAAATTTCATATCAAATTTTTTATCCAATAATCACTACCCCTGTTTATAATTAGTATAGGATAAGATATTTATCATTCATATAAATGATAAATTAAAATAGTTTTTTAGTCCTCTTTTCTGCTGCCTCTCAACTTTGATTTGAGGATATAATTCTGTAGCAAATGAGATTATTGTTTAAATATTATTCCGTGAGTAGTAATTTTGTGGATTCATTGACAAATGTTAAGTAAGTCTCAAATTCATATTTTTCAGTGGTATTCTGAGAGTAATCACTTTATACAATTATTTCCAAATGTTAGGTCGATCTTTTATCCATTCTCGCTCATATCTCCAATTATTTGAAATTTAATAGGTTATGTTATTATTGTACATGATACAATATTTGATATTTAACTACATTTGGATTAAGTTTAATTCCAAATCAAAATTCAAATTTTTTACTAGTTGGTTGTATTCATATTTACTTACATAAATGACTCATTTTTTATGCAATTCGAAAATTTTAACTCCGAAATCAAAGTCCATCCTGTTTTCTTTTTCTTTTTTTGACGCGCGAAGGCGATTGCCCCCGGGAAGAGCGGAGAGTACCCTAAATAGGGAGATTGTAGCATGCCCCATGCCTGGGGAGGAAATTTAGCCTCACAAGGAGGAGAATTTATTTGCCCCACTAGGGGAGATACGGAAATCGACCACGGGACCTTCGTCCCGTGGCCGGGTAGCCTTACCACTTGGGGTACCGATTCCCATAAAGTCCATCCTTGTTGCATACTTTTGTCAGAAATCATTCTCTAACATACTATTTCTTCCCTTATTAGTTCTCAATTCAATAAAGTTACTTCTTGCCATTAGCGGGAATCTAGCTAGCCTAATTTGATTTCAAGAGAAGTGTTGAGATTTATTTTATTTTTTTTGGTAGAGTAAAGTGTTTGGATAGTTAATAAAAGGAAAAAGAAATAATGTCATTAATAATTCCATATTAAACCAGTCACACTACAATTCAGAGCTCTTCTGATGAGCAATCAAAACTTCAAGAATTGAGACATAAGCAGAGTTTCTGTACAACTTTTATTATATCAATATTGTTGTGCAGGTACAGATTTGGAAGAATATATACTATGCCCTCTGTCCGAAATTGAATGTCTAATTTTCTATTCAATTTGGGACCGAAGAAGTAGTGTGTGTGTGTGTGTGTATATAGTAACATGTTACTTACAAATAAGTTAAATCCAAAACTATCAACAATCCTTCCACCTTTTACTTCTAGTAATAAAGGGTACAACATAAATAAACAACCTATGCACTTCATAGCTTAGAACAATTTTCAGTTGAAAACTCTTGTAGTTTTCAAATGTTTGGAAGAGGATAAGACTCAAGACCTAAAGAACATCAAAGAATAGACGAGTTATGAAACCGAACTTATCAGTAGGTTGGCGCCATTACTGGGAACCATCCTAAGTGCATGAGAGGTTTTCAGATGTGATTTCATGACGGAGATGAAGAGTTGAATTAAGAGGAAGGAGGACATCTACCATAATATAAGGAATCCAACTATGCACAGACCAAGAAATACGAAAAACATCACCATACAAAACTGTTTGACATCTATGAGAACTGAACTATATAAACCATGAGAATAGCCCCCTCGTGAGGAACTAGAAAACAAGTTGGGAACGCCAGTTGTTGCCCCATATACGGTTGCATCATGGATCCCATTCGACTGAAAACTCAAAAAGGTGGGGAGAATACTAAAAATATAAGACAGCGTTAGGTTCCCAAACCTTGCAGATTCCATGGGATCCAACTCATCTTGACGGAAATAGTTTATATCAACAGGTGGAGGAGCTGTTTGTGGTCTCTGCCCAATAGGCCGTTTTGGAACATTGACTCCAGGTACACACTGATTTCTTCGTTGGCCAGCAGTTGCTTTTCCTCTTCCATATATAGGAACTAATTTTTCCTCGCGTATGAGAGCCTTACATACAGGACATGCACGGGAATATGAATGAACTTGCAGCCATTGGTAAAGACAAGGCCAACAGTAAAGGTGGCCACAGAGTGTCACAACAGAATCTTGAGCTAATTCGAAACAGATGTTGCATTCAAACTCACCAGCATCACTATCATCGTTGCATACAAAATCACCAGTGGCACAATCTTCATCAGCAGCCGGACAGGTTTCCATTGTTTTACCAGTGATGCAGTCTATATCCATAGCTATGGAACCTAAAAACCTGCGGTCCCACAAATGAGAGGCAATGTTATGGAGCCTTCAACTTCAAACACGCTACAAGTTCCAAGTTCCAAGTTCCAATGATTCAACAAAACCAATGCATTTTCCCATTAACTTGCTATGAAGAAAATACTTATATAATAACACATACATTCCTACACCAAATATGTTGAAAAATAAAGAAATAGAACAGAATGCATATCTTAAGATCTAAACCAAGGATTAAAAATCTTACATACAATTGTATAAGAGCCGGATCAACGTGTTTACTAAGCAACACATATTTATGGTAGAAACAAACCAAGCCTTACATTTAACATACATAATAGAAAATACCAATTTCTGAAAAATATTTCTGAAAAATATTAGGTTACAAGTTCTTCGGAGACTATTTTTTTTCCCCGCCAGAAAGTGGTTTCTAAACTTTCAAGGAAGCAGTGTAACTCTAAAGTTCCAAACAAGTAGGGCAGGGCATATCTAATTCTCACTTGTTCTCAAACCTCGGAATGGGAAATGCTTAAAGATAGATGTTCTGTTCAATGCAATCTACATTGTGTTCTGAGTTTGAAGCAAAAAACAACAGCAGAACACTGTTCGAGAATCATCCAAATTTACTGAGGCAAAGGGGAGGGCTAATCACAACTAAATCTGTCCCATATCCAAGAGTCATTTCCACTACACATGAGTGCAAAAGACAGAAATTCGAGGGGGATAAAAACAAATCCAAATAAAATAAAGTCAGAACCTTTACATTATCAATCTTCAAATTTCGTAAGGTGAATTAACCAGAGAACACACAAGATCAAATCCATAACATCTTCTATTGGGCCACTAAAAGGTCGTACACAATACACAAGACTTGCATTTTGGGTAAAGTCCAGATGTATATTAAAAAAAATCATGTAATCTAAAATTCCGTGTCAATTCCCAAATCAAAACCCTAAAATAACATCAACAGAGCAATCTTCTATCATCAACAAAATTGTAAAGCGAACCGAGAGCTTAGGCAGCATATAGGAAGGAAAAAAAAACTTTGGAATTTCCACCCAAATAAAAAGAAGAAAAAAAACACAAAAACTTGGGGAAAGTCCGAACACATCAAAATACAATGCAGAAAGTACATATAGTAATCAACAACGTAAGGGAGATCGAGAGAGGGAACCAACCTGAAATTGAGAAATGGAATTGAAAAAGATGTTCTCTTTGGAAAATTTAGAGTAAGAAAATTCGGAATTTACTATAAGAATTGGAATTTTGCTTTGGAAATGGAATCGAAATAAGGATCACTGATAATTATAGAAGTGCTATAAACCTCTTTTTCTGGTACTGTATAAATTCTTCAAGTTGTCTGGAACCGAAGTCGTGGGGATACCTACCGTTTTTATACCTAATTTTCAAAAAGGATTCGGTCAACTATTATGTATATACTTCCTCTAAGAAATGAAAAAAAAATTGTGTATTTTGTTAGTCAAAATTTAATATTACTTTTTAATAAGATTTGTATACTACGATTTCCGTTCCACAAATTATCTGAAATTTGACAAATGCACGGATATTAAGATTTTGATGATTTTGATGGTAAAATATAAAAAACAATCTAAGATACTCCTCATTAATTTTATTAATCTCATTTAAGATTTATGTATTTCTCTCTCCTTCCTCTCACTAAACATTCAAACTACCTCTTAAATATGTGTGTTAAAAAGTGATAGTTTTACTTAATTAAGAGTGGTCAATGGGGAGTTGGAAGAAGGGTAAAATTGGAAAAATTATCATTAATACATACTACCTCCATTCCTAAATATAAGACTTTTATTACATGTTGCGAAAATTAATAAAGCAAAAATTAAGATATTTTTGTAATCAAAATATCAATATTACTCTCTTAAATAGAATTAGTGGTATTTTAGTTACAAAACATCTTAATTTTTGCTTCCTTAATTTTCGCAATATTTAATGAAAGTCTTATATTTAGGAATGGAGGGAGTACTTTATTTAAAAAGTTGACAGTTAATTTGGGATGGATGAAGTACTAATTTTATTTAAGAGATAAATAGTGATACTAATAAAGTAACTTATTTGCTTGTTTCTTTCATTCTTACTACATGTTGTTATACACGACTTATAATATAAGACGGAGGTAGTATTTTTCTTGTTGGAATGTCAATGGACAACGTTAATTACATCAACATTGCTTCTAGAAAGTTTATTAATCTAATGACCTATTATCCTTTGCTTCTAGAAAGTTTATTAATCTAATCACCTTCCTTCCTTCGGTTACCTAATCACATGCTTTAGTGGCGGATACTAAGGCAGGTTGCCGGCCGCCATATTCCAAATATTTTGAAAATCATAATTTAAGATTTTTTTACCTCCAAAATGTCTCTTAAAAGTCCGTTTCGGATCCTACAACTCTTTTAAGTATATATGGAATGTCTCAAAACATGTATTCGATTTAAATCAATCTTAACCGTCAAAATTTTAATCTAACGAACGAAGAAAATTTCACACGTGCAAAATTTATCTCATTTCAATAGCTAGCAATTATCACTTCCCTTATCAAATTTCTGGATCAGTCTATGACTTGCCTAATAAGAAATTTCTTTGGGTAGATTCATGTAAATATAATTTTTATTTTTTTAAAAAAAAATATTCTCTTAGTAATAATACTCCTGACAAGAAGAATTAAATTAATGTAAAAGATAATAGCTTATTTTATCCTGAAGTTGCAAGTCATTTGCATTATGATTATACAAAAATTTCTAACAACTATTATTCTTAAGGAACATGTTATGTAATCAAAATAACTTCATCAACACTGATATATTAGAAAATGTTGAATGAAAGTGCATGCTTTACTTCTTCATATTTTTAAACAATAAAAAAACAATCCGGATACTATGCGAAACAACTTTTTTTTCCAGTACATACAGAACGTCTTAAAATAGGTGTTCTGATGTTCAGGAAAGGTGTTTCGAGATTCTGAACGGGTGTTCTGATGTTCAGGAAAGGTGTTTCGAGATTCTGAACAGGTGTTCTGAAGCTCATGACAGGCGTTTTGATGCTAAAAAATACGTGTTCTGAGACTCAAAAACAGGTATCGATTTTAAATCAATCTTAACTGTTAAAATTTTAATCTAACGGACGAGTGAATTTTTGCACATACGGAATTACCACATTCCACACTGGAGCCACCATCCGAAAAAGAGTGCATGGTATTATAATAATGTGAACAGAAAGAAAAAAAGTTATGGATTCTTTTCTTTCACTTGGGAAAAAAATAAAAGCAGACCAGAATTTTCTCAAATGTGGCCTTAGTCAGCCTATTAAAGTTCGGCAAAAAAATCGCCAATCCCCTTCATGTGTCTCCTTCTACATCCCCACGACACGAATAGATATTTGTCACATGTATATTTTTTCCCTGTGGATTCCACTCTCATCAATAAAAAAAATATATTTGTCACATGTATATTTTTTCCCTGTGGATTTCTTTTAGGTTATAATTTTTTAATTAAAAATTTAATACATGTTATTTTTTTATTGATGGGAGTGGAAAGGAGACACTAAAGGGGAACGGAGAATTCCTAGCCTTAAAAATACAAGTAGAATACTAAACTTCAGCACTAAAGAAGGGGGGAAAGAACAAATCCCCGTTCAATCCTACTAGAATAGTTCAATCCTACTAGAATAGTTCAAAATCATTTTGACCATCCAAAACCACAGCAATCCGGGCAATGCCCCCAACCCCCGGGCCAGGGGTAAAAGTTTACTGTCATGAAGATACCAACTGTCGGACGAAAAAAAACAAAATTGAAATACGACATTAAAAATAATTATTTGAGATATCCGACATTAAAATTAAATTAAATTAATTATTTGTTTTATTTCCTATCACGTCTTCTTGAACCATTGTTATTAATCTGCAAGTATCTATATTTTCTTTGAAAATATATAACCGATAAAAAAAAATGTGAAACCTTAAAGAGAGAGTGAGATATGTGGTAGCTTTTAACAATTGGGTCAGAGTATGAGACGGGAAGTGGGGCAAATGATTCCACCCGGACAGGAATGGAGAAGTACAATGTCAAATTACCAGGACAAACATGATGAGCTCTACTTTGTCATCTGTTCTATGTCAGCTCCGATTTCCGCAGTCTTGGCATCTTTAGATGTTTTTGCTGCTTTAGCAATACTTGAAACGTCAAAGTCCAATGCTATTCTTCTAACAAGACCTTCAAGCATCTGAATTTTGTGTAAGCAAAATATCATTAGAACTTGCATCTTAAATCTTAATATCTATCAGAGTGCTTCATTTGGCTTCGTCATAAATCGTACTTTCTGAGTTTATTAAAGGAGACTATTTTAAACATTGCAAATATATCTAACTAGAAATCACAAAAAGAAAGGGGATGAGTACCAATGAACCAATGGCGACCAAAGCCCGGAACTTTGCATCAACTTCAAGATTTTGTTCTTCTGCAATCTTCAGAAGAAAGGGGAGTTCATGGACAAAACGAAATACCATTTAATAAAGTAGGGCGGTAATGTAATTTAATTTCTGATTTTAACTCCAGATCAATATACCTCAAGTGCAGCGGAAAGAACTTGAGATTGGCCTTCTTCATCCTTCTTTTCGATCAATAAAACAGCGTAACTGAGCAACAAACGAATAAAGCCCAGAACAAATAGGTCATCAAGCAACAGAGGGATTAAACAGAAAAAAACCAGAAGATATGCCAGACCTAACCACTAGTTATTTACTGATTACTGAAGAAAATAAAGGATGCGACCATGTTTAGCAAAACAGGTTAAGAAGCACGATGTAGCAATTACATCACTGAAACATCTACCAAATTACTTACTTGAGTACCAATGTCGAATAAGCCACTTGCACATTTTTATTTGTAGATGAGTAACTACTTGAGAAGGCATCCAAAATCTACATGATATTAAATAGAAAAATCAGAAGTTCAGCGGGATATGCGAATAGAGAAGGTAATATGTAAGGCACAAAATTTTAAGTGTCTTGTAAATTTGGGAAAGAAGTCACGTATTAACCTCAGCACGATGTTTCAGTAACCAGTCATGGTAAATTGAATTCTTGAAGAGATTAGTTACAGCACGGATGCTGGTCAGGACATTTCCAGGAAGTGGAGAACCAGTAGTAATCTTGCTGATCAACGCCAAAAGCACATCTGAAAATATCAAGCCAAAGATCACAAATGAACTTCTTTTCTGCAGCTGAATTCTGCACATATTATACATGGTAGTTTTGCTTTCTAGGATTAAAAGATGAAAAGTTGAAAAGTTGAAAATTTGGAAATAAAATCCTAAAAATATAAAAATTCACCAGCATATGGCGTTTCTTTTAGCCTATTCAGAGATAAGCTCTGACAAAAAGCAAAATCAGCGGTGTTAGAGTTTAGAAGCCTTATAGCTGCATAGTTTGAAGTAGCTCATTTCAAGATTTTGTTAACGAGTTATATTTAGCTAATATTATGTCAGGATGGAAAATAATTGCTAAACCGGGCAATTTCACCAACATACACAAGCAGAAAGTTAGATCCAAAGCTATTTTACCGTTTCCAGAGCTAACATGTTTGAAAAGGATACTTGCTCCAACAGGATGTAACACAATCATCCTCAAAAGATCAATAACTGCAATATAAGTAGAAATTATTTAAGGTTTATTAGGTTCATGCTAATCACATAGAAAAAGAGAATCAGCGCAAAACTATTGTAATTGGGGCTTCTAACCACGACTTGGATCTTTTCAAAACTCATGTTGCTAATCTAAATGATATACAACACCATAAATTCAGACAATTCAAAGGTTGCCTCCTAACCTATAATTTCGAAGAGGATAAAGATGCAATGCAAGTACCATGAATGCATAAGAAACCATTTGGCATAACAAAGCATTATTACCAGGGAATAGCATTCCAATTTCCCAAGATTTTAACAACTTTAGAACCAAGGTAACATCATCATCTGAAAATCTACTGCTATGATAATGTGATGTATCCTTCAAAACTTTAATGATTGCTCCAATTCTTGCCACATCAACCTCACTTATCGATAAATGTTGGTTCTCCTGCAGAAAAGATAAATGAGAATAAAGAATCAATAATAGGTGTCAATTAAGTAAGTATTAACCACACAGGCACATAACCCCATCCCCACCCACCCAAAAAAATATGTCTTTAAGTTCTTTACTCCAAGTCCTTTAAAAGCATACTAACTTTTCCGGGAGAGGGGGGGATGCTAGGCATTGCAAAAAAATGAGAAGAAAGAGGAACCATTTACAATTCAGAATATTCAAGCTTTGTCAAAGGAAAGTTCAAGGACGGACAGTTGAAAAACAAAATAATAAATAAATGCAGAAGATTGCAACATGTCACACTATATGCAAAAAGTTTACTGGGTTGGATAATACTGCATTGTTAAACTCCGAAATTTTCTTCTGGATCCCATCAAACTGAGCCGTATCAAAGGCAAGCATTCCTTTCTGGAGAAAGCAAGATCAATACGATTAAGACTACTCAGAGTGATAGGAATAGTACAAACCAAAGATAAGTTCTAACAAAAAATACTCATTCAGCTAAGTTAGAAGACAATTTCAGCAAGTACATTGATATGCGTAAAATGTACAACTCAAATATCTCACCTTAGGAATATGCTTAAAACTGGGCTTTGCCATTTGACCTGTCATTTTTAAGCAACAAGAATGGACTAAAGCTTCCAGGAAGTGCACAAGACTTGGATCTTAACAACTAGAGGCAACATATAAACTTCACAAACAAAAAAAGAAAAGAAATGTGCCTTCTGATTTTGAAGGTTGCCCAGGAATGTAAGCATTGGCTGAAACATTATAAAGGCAAACATTAAAAAGAAACAAAAAACGAGAGAAAGTGATCATACCAATAGCAATAAAAGAAAACTGGAAAGATAAGTGCATCTAGAGTTGAGAGAACCTGAAATCAACTTAGATAAAAGAACAAGTAAAAGGTGAAATAACTGATAACTCACATCCAGTGTAGGGGTCATGGAAGGATGGATCCAGTGAAAAGTCTCTCTGCCCAGAATTTTGTAGAATGAACTCAACAATTTGTTGACGGTAGGCGAGGGGAAGATTCTCCTTGAGCAGCCACTTATCAGCCGCATCGTATGGATTATCTATAGAATATTTGAAGAAATATATATTAAAAGTCCAAAGAATCTAGAGAGGAAAAGATTGTACAGGAAAAAACAATACGAACATTACATTTTGACATCAACAAATATAAATAGAAGTCTTAAAAGTATCCACTAATCATTCTATTTTAAGGATAAAAATCTCCATCCTAGTGGAGGCTAAAGAAGGTTCTGTAGAACAAAACTCAGTTGAAAACACTAACGAGGAAGCATTGGAAATAACAGGGAAGAAAGAGAAAAAATTTAAAGCAAAAAACATTTTTTCGGAGCCAAACATCAGATGAACATCCCTCAAACTGGAATTTCTCTGGGACCAAAGTTTGTGCAAGTATTTGCAAGACATTGACTATAACAGTCACTTGGTGATGCTAATGCAATTGAAGGAATTGATTAACCCATTACTGAATTTCCATTTAAGCATATATCTTTGAAGAACTTTCTCTATGGTTATTCTTCTAACAGAAACGATCTCGAGGCAAGACTAGATTTATAAAAAATATTTAGAAAATGATCAACTTCAATGATATACAGCCCCTCTCTAACAGACTTAGCCTGCAATATTTGGTAATAAACATCACATGTTTTACAGCAATATACTCCTTTTAAGTCCGTGAAACCATTAGCAGCAACTTACCAAGTATCATGTATTTCAGAATTCTTCGACACGTTACAGGGGCAAGGAAACTAAACAACTCAAAAAATGCTGCTGAAATTATTCGGAATTAGAAAGGGAAATGGATATGCATAGATGATATGGAATTTGCAAATAGTAAAAATGGATTTTTTCTGCCATAACGGTTGTCTTACCAAAGCGGTTGTATGGCAACTTACGAATAGGCTCTCCATCTCCAATATCAACATCAAACACTGAATAGCATCAAATTGTATTGTCAATGAATAACAAATGAAAAAGTCCGTACACAAAGAAAAGATAAAAGGTAAATGATATGAAGAAAATGTTACCATAATCATATTGTACCCCATCAAGGACGGGTCGCGTCAGGCTATCATCAGGTCCATCAACGACTTCACCAATCTAAATTGAAACAAAAAAAAAAAAAGAAAATCAAGAATTTTTTTACAAGACCACTCTTTTGGGGTAAAAATAAAAAATCAATGCAACTTCCCACAGGCATATAAAGATACATGGTTTACATAAAACTTGTTCATACCTTATCCCATTTCTGTTCTCTCATATTCCATGAGTAAGCCACGCCGTTATCCCCTTCCCGGACAACTTTTGTTTGCCCATCGCTGGTTCCTAGCGATCAAATTAGAGAAATAAACTCTGTTCTCTGACAAGCACAAAGGACTAAATGTATTGAATCGCCAAAAGAACCCTTTCACTATAAAATCTCGCAATGGTGTATTTCCTAGAGTATTTGTTATGTCATCATATTAAACAATAAAACTCGTATTGACAATATCTTTTTCTTGAATTGAAGGCAAGGTGTGAAGTCACTTCATAATATCTGTGGAGAGCACAACCAAGAAAACTACATCAATACACAAAATTACGACCAAACCTGGAGTCTGTAATGCATCCAGACTTGGTAACTCTTCCAATTTAAGTCCCCCAACTCTCTTCCTAAAATACATGAAGACAATGCATAAGCAATTAGTACTTTCACAATGCAGTGTGTTAAAAAGGAAAAAGAAATTAGCTATTAATGATTTCCAATAGTAGTTTTAGTAGTCTTCTGTCACTTGTATTTCAATTCGTAGATGACAAATTCAAATGAATTATTCAAAAGGCATCTTTAAAGTGGAAACCTGTAGCAAAAGATGAATGAAAGAAGCTATACCGACTGACTTTGTACTGAGAGAGTACAGAAGCATAAGATTCTAGTTCCACTGGGTCAACCATCTTATCTGGATGTACTGTCCAAATTCGGACTACGCCATCAGAGCATGCTGTTACGACGTCCCTGTTTTCCAAAAACTTGGCATCCCAAACACAGCCAGGATGTTCTAAGCTCTGAACACATACTCCATCTGAAAGACGAGAAGATATTTGACATGTAATGAAGGGAGAGAATGAACGTTCAATTAAACATAACAAACAAAATCAAAACATCCACACATGTAATTAAGAATCACCCGGAGAACCAAATTACAGAACCTAGTAATATCAAAATATTTGTCATTAATTTTATTCTACAAGTTAGAAGAGAAGAATAAAAAATGGTACCTTTCCATATCTTCGCAAAACGATCCTCACTACCACTGACAATAAGCCCAGAGACATGTGTATCTACTGAATAGACAATTGAAGTATGGCCAACCATCTCAATCAGAAGCTCGCCACCAAATGCCCACAACCTAATGGAACTGCCATAAGAAAACATAACTAAATCAATGAAGATAAACAATCACGTGTAGACCCCAAAAATCTTCACAATGACGATTATAACAGAAATAAGATTTTTAAAAAATAAAAAAGTAAAAATACCCATCATGTGACGCTGAAAGAATTCCTAAGTCCGGCATCAATGCTAAGCTTCGAACAGTATCTGAAAATTTTGATAAGCTGGTTAAGCACAATTTAACTAAAATACAGATAATCAATTTGTTTGTGCTCAACAAAGATATCATTGTTGGTGGTTGCATGTGTAATAACCCTTGGCCAAAAAAATAAGGTCAGCCAACACTTGGAGCATGCTAAAGCCAGACCTCTAAATCCCACTAGCACAGGAAGAGAGTGCCAAATAGCAAGGTAGTAACAATTTCTAGGAATAAATCATTTTACCCCAATTTCTATATTTAGCTTTGCAAACAAAATGGAATTCGCAGCATAAATTAAGACATAGCACCATGTACTGAATACCCTATCCCTCCCACGCCCTGACCCAGTCCAACAAAAAGAACTTGACAATACATCCGCATGACAACAATAGATATTGTCGAAAAACACATATGCCCGGTGTCCAAAGTAGTACTGTGAAACGGGCCGGGCCGGGCCGGGCTTAAGGCAATACGGGCGGGGCGGGCCTGGACTCAATTTTCGGGCCCTTGAAACATATGCCCATACCCGCACCGCCCAAGGTCCGCGGGCTTGCGGGCCCACTCAACTTTTTTTTTTTTTTTTGTTAAATAAAGATTTACCCATTAATAATAAAATAGTTAAGGTCATGTATACTTTTATTTTATTATGTATACTTTTTTTATTACCATCAAGTGAGTAGGAAATATGTTAATATATACCATATTATATATAATATATATACTATTCCAAAAAATATTATATATAATATGTATACTTTTATTTTTACCATCTAGCGAGTAGGAAATATGTTAATATATACCATATTATATATAATATATATATACTATTCCAAAAAATATTATATATAATATGTATACTTTTATTTTTACCATCAAGCGAGTAGGAAATATGCTAATATATACCATATTATATATAATATATATACTTTTCCCAAAAATATTATATATAATATGTATTTTTTTTTTAAATGAAAAAGCCCGCGGGCGGCCCGCGATCCGCGGATCCGGTCCGCGCGGGCCGCGGGCTAAAAAGGCCGCATTTTTGCGGATCAATATTTCCTAAGTCCATACCCGGTCCACGGCGGGGCAGGGCGGGCCGGTCTGCGGGCTTCGGCCCACTTTGACAGCACTAGTCCAAAGGAAAGATATAGACAGAAAACATCGAGGTAAGATACATCAGAAACAAAAAACAAAAAGAATTTTGTAACTTAAGACATCTAATAACAACGTCCATGGAGTAAAAATTTGGGGGAAGGGAGTCAAACAAGAATACTAACAAACCTGTATGCCCAACAAAAGAATGTATGCAAGTCCTTCCTTTCCAAGCTTTAAGGTCAGGTCACTAGAACCTGATTACCATAAAAAATAAAAATAAAAATAAAAAAAATATCATTTTCATCTGAGCCAAGTAAGTACTTTACGACTTCAATGATCAGAAACATTTGTAGTATTTTATGTCAAGACAGGTAGCATATCATGATTCAAAAGGCATTAATATGGTAAACTGACTGTTAAGTAAAAAATATTTGCTTTAAAAATGCAACTGATTATGAGTTGCACTCTATACCTGTGACAAGTTCGCCTGATGGCAGCTTCATGACAGCTTGAATTGCAACTTTATGTGCTTCCCAAGCCTCAACAACTTGACCTTTCCTCCATCTTATTAATTTGCCGCAACAGTTAAAACAAGAAAGGCATCAGATCATACTTCAGGCAGTTATCTCCTCGTAATTCTCATAGATTTAAGATCACTACTCTTCTATGTGCTGATCTATACTTTCTCCTAGATTTTTCGTCAGCTTCACAAAGAGCCCTTTCTTGAGGAATGTTCTAAATAATAGCATGCAAGAGTAATAAAGAACACACAATGTACATCAAAGGAAACATATTTGATCAGTGGAACTCTAAACGCTTGTTAAGTACTCTTAGAAGAAATCAGTACTACATTCGTAACTAATATACTACACTTGCAGCCATGAAGCTAAAATACCACAAGTCATCCAAGAGCACGATACAATAAACAATTACGATAGTAGAACCCAAAAAAAAAGCATGGCTTACCCATCAACAGACGACGATACAATATCAGGTCCATCCAACGCAATGCCAGTGACTTGCAACGTATGACCTTTCAGAGTTTGAACTCTCTCTCCAGTCACCAAATTCCAAACCATAACAAGTGTGTCCATTCCACCGGACACAATCCCTCCCTCGGGGAACTCATCTGAGGGAGGAATCCAAGCCAGTGGCCCCACAAAACTAGTATGACCTAACAGCATCTTCGACATAATATAATCATGTTTCTTCCCGTCCTCTAAAGTCCAAAATCTAATCGTTTTATCTCTTGATGATGTTGCAATACCAACATTGTTGCATATGCATATACCACGAACCTAATTACACAAAATTGCAATCAATAAGTTCATAAATATAATACAATGAACGCAATTCCTCCATTTACACATTTCACCAACATAATCAAAACACAATTCTAACAAATAAGTTCAAACTTTTAGTACAGTCAGCTCCTGGTCACTAGTATATATATGCATCATTTCCGATAAAAGTAGGTTCTACCAAACAATCAGTAATATATTGCGAAATTCTACCAAAAAATCAGTAATACAATGAACCACAGTGCCGCATATGCATAATCAAAACACAATTTTAGAAACTAAGTTCAGAATTTTAATACAATCAGCTCATTGTTACCAAGTATATGCATTATTTCGAATAAAAAGTAAATTCTACCAAACAATCAGTAATACAACGAACCGCAATGCCGCATATGCATAATCAAAACACAATTTTAGCAACTAAGTTCAGAATTTTAATACGATCAGTTCATTGTTACCAAGTACATGCATTATTTTGCGAATAAAAGTAAATTCTACGAAACAATAATTCCATTTTTTGATCAGCAGTAAATATATTGTGAAATTCCAGACGAGATAAAAGTGAAAAAAAATACATCATCTTCGTGGCCGTGGAGCTGACAACTTAACTTGTACTCTGCAAAATCGATATCCATTGATATCTTCTGCTAGAAAAAAAAATTGTTAAGACGAAGCTTGATCAAGGGTTTTGGGGAAGGAGGTGGCGTATCTGTGTGTAGTCGACGGCGGTAAACGAAATGACACCGCTTTGCTCTTCCCCTCCGTCTGTGTTGTCGGAGAAGATTGAAGTTGCAGACTTAGCAGTGAAAAAGACTCGGGACGGACGGAACCGTTGGGTTTAATTACCGAATCGCTTCCCAATGGTATGTTCCGGGTTAGTTTAGATAATGAAGATCTGATTCTAGGTTATGTTTCAGGAAAGATATGACGGAGTTTTATACGGATACTGTCGGGAGATAGAGTCAACGTTGAGGTAAGTCGTAGATAGAGAGGTAGGAATTTCTCGAACGAACCGCACTCCTTCGTATACGTCAGGAGTCCATTGATGAGAAGGGGCTGGGGAAAGCTTGAACCCAATTCCTACAGTAATGAATATGAGCGCAATTGAAATTCCTGGGGAGTTATACATTTGTGTATTGATAAGACCATTCACTATTTCTTGAAGCTCGATCTCTCCCCCGGATGAACCATATAGCCAAGAGAAACCATGAACCAGAATAGAAGAGCTTGCCCCACCCATGAGTAAATATTTCATAGTAGCCTCATTAGACCGTACATCTTTCTTGGTATATCCAGATAATAGGTAGGAACATAAACTGAAACATTCTGGAGCTACAAAGATAGTTATGAAATCGTTATGCAATTCCGGGCCTAATTAGATATCCAACTCCGGGTCCAACAATAAAAGTCGGACCTCCCAATAAATAAATAAATAAACATATCGTCATGAATCATGGTGTTGTATTAAATGTTAACTGTGTTACCTCCAAATGAAAAATTGGTAAACCAAATACTATATCTTCTAAACAAGAAGACAATTATAACATATTTGTAAATATTCGCAGAATATCCTCTAATGGGATGGGTTATTCGAGCCAGTAATATCGCAACATACTTGCCTCGTGCCCATTATGCCATTGTAATGGTTGTTTTCTTATTCCAGCAGTCCAACTTTCTATTGAAACATGTTATTGTGAGATCTTGTTAGCTGCACTTAAGTTGTTTAAGAACTATAATGACAGTGAAAAAGTATTTTTAAGTTTTTATCGTGTTCACTTAATACTTTAAGGACCAATTAGGTCATTTTTTCATTCAAATGCTTTTCTGCTATGTAGTTTTGGTTGTATTTTATGGGTGGGGAAGTCTTCTTCATTTTTATTTTGTAATTTTTTTTCTTCTATTTTGCCTATATAAAATTTTGAGGGAACTAATAAAGATGAAAAAATGGAGTAGTTTTATCTTGGCTAGTGAGTAAGCTTAAAATTCAGACCAATAAGTGCAATACACGTAGGTCAAATGTGTCAATTCACAGGAAAGAGAATTAACTTTCTATTCTACTTGTATTATATTTATTGGTCTGGATATAAGTTTTAAACTTACTCACTAACCAAGATAAAATTTTAACCATATACACATATGCCACTGATAATTAGGAAATTTTATAAAGGTTGGGATAAAAAATGAATACTTATTTCTTTCAAAATATCTTCTCACGACAACGAAACGCAACACAAATGGTAAAACATTTCACTTATAACTAGTAGGTAAAAAATTCGAGTTATACTGACAAAAGTACGGAACCACGATTAATCTCTTAAAACAACTTCTCACGCCCAATCTTTTGAAAGATTTTTTTTTATGATGATCTTTTGACAAGGCTGCCTTACCCAACTAAATACTACCTTCATTCCATAATATAAATCATTTAGAACATGTACCAAAAATTAAGGAAGAAAAAAACAAGGTACTTTATTAGTAAACATATCAATATTACTTTCTTAAATAGAATTAGTGATATACGAAGTTCTATTTAATAGAGTAATATTGATATTTTAACTAACAAAATGTCTTGATTTTTGCTTTCAAAATTTTCGCTAAATGTCCTAAACAATTCATATTAAATAATGGAAGTAGTACTAAATTAGGATATGGAAAAAATAGTTTTTTTTTTCTCTTTTGGTGAATCGTGAATGCAAATCTTATAATTGAATCAAAAACTGATATTATATGGTTACATCATTTTCCAAAATTTGCCCCTTTAGAATCTCCAAGCTTTCATATCCTTAATTGATATAAAAAAATAAATCAAAAGGAGAAAAAACATTGAAATAGTCGGATCAAGACTGCTTCCTTGTCTGCTTGCCAATGATATAAAATTACAATAACGATGGTTGAATAAAAAAGTTTAGATCAAATAAGGATAAAAAAAATATATAAAATGAAAATGATTGTTAAAATTTAATGTGTAATTATGCATTTTTTATTCAAATTTGATCCCAAAATTTTTATCCAATAATCACTACCCATAAAATTAATAATTGTCACAATCATATGTAGAAGAGAAAACAAAGAAAGCACTCTAATTACCTTTTTTTTAATTGTAATTACATAAAAGAATGAAGAATTTGAACTTAACATCATAAAATAAATGAATGAATCACTGTCAATTATTTAATCCTGCATAATATAATAGTACTAACAAACACTTGAGTTCTATCTTCTTCCACCAGAAGATCAGTAGGAACTTTAAAGATTACGACCGCCTCCACCATCCCTGTCCTAAGAAGCATTCTGGGACCTGGGCCACCAAGTGGTCTGATCCACATTCAGCCACATCACAGTTTTGATTAAAATAATAAAAACAGGTGGGGCCTTATAAATTTTTTTTTAATTTTTTTAATCAAAAGAGGTGATGTGATTAATTTTGGGAAAGTAGTGGTCATGACCCCCACATATAAATGCGAGTGCCCATATCGAATTTCCCCGGTCCTAAAGCCTTGTGAAGGAGGTAAATCACGGGATGTACGACGTAAGGCCAAGAATTGAACCCTGACCATGATGGGACAATGTCATCTACAGACTCGTCATTTGCTAGCGCGCCATAATATTGCCCCCAAGGACAGTGGCGGAGCCATAAATTTTTCTTTGGGGGCACAATTAACATTGACAAAATAAATGCATATAAATATTGGCGAAGCCAAAATTTTTTTTTTGATGAAATCTTATAGACTAGAGTTATTCAGCATTTTGTTCACCTTTTTTACTCTACTCGATCGGTCTTTATAAACCTCCAAAGTCCTCCCTGACTCATATTGTGGACTTTTTTATAGTTTCTGAAGAGCAGTTGTGAATTTTTTATTAGTAATTTTATTTTTTAGTCTCTTACACATTTAAGTTTGTTACCAAATCAAGAGCAAAATTGTTAAAATACAAGTGGTGTCATTCCTATAATTCACAACCTAAATAATTTAATTTTAAATCGTAAAGTGATTCAAAATGGGTACAATAAACAATTTTCACAAGACGAAGTGTTACAAAAACAAAACTAAAACTAAAAATAAAAAATAAAAAAAATAAATTTTAAATCGTAAAGTGATTCAAAATAGGTACAATAAACAATGTTCACGAGACGAGGTGTTAAAACTAAAACTAAAAAATAATAATAATTTAATTTTAAATCGTAAAGTGATTCAAAATGGGTACAATAAACAATGTTCTCGAGACGAAGGTTTATAAAAACAAAACTAAAACTAAAACTAAAAAAAAAAAAAAAAAATTATTTTTTTTGGAAAAAACTGGTGGGGCACTTGCCCCACCATGCCCCACTGTGGCTCCGCCACTGCCCAAGGACAATTAAACATTTTTTAATGGTTAGGATTCTTGATGATCCTCTGAAGAACAACAGTTCTGGCCCTCCTAATATCCCTACTGCAAACATCAGCTTGAGCTCCTAAATCTTCAACATTCTTCATAAACACATCCAATTTCTTCTTGATTTCAACTATTCCAATTTTCACAGCATTTTCATTTATAGCAAAATCAACATTTTTCAAGAGCAAATCAATCTCAATCTCCAATCTATCAATCAACACCCTTATGTTATCCAAGTCTTTAATGGTAACATAAGTTCCCACATTCATAGAATTGATCACTTCCTTCTGCCCCTTAACAGCATTTTCATAGTTTTTGAAGAGTGAATCAATCCATTTCCCCATTGATCCCAAAGGAATGGCAGTAGCAGCAGCGAGGGCCGCGGCAACAGGTGGGGCAGCCATGGCAGCAGCCACAACAGAACATATAAGAACAGAAGCAAATGTAGCAACAAATATTATGCTCGAAACTTTTCTCCAAACATGAATATATCTAAGCCTTTTATCAAGCTTATTTTTCCTCATTTGCAGCTTCTCAAGCATCATAATTTGCTGTTTATAAACAGATTGAAAGTTTTGAAAGAATTCCTCAGTAAAAGGATCACCAGCAGCTTTGAAATTCTTCAATTCATCTAAAGTTTTAGTATACCTAATCCCTTCAACTCCATTAACATCTTCCTCTTCAAATTGTTGAAGGGCTACCATAATCAACAACTGCCTATCTCTAGCTTTCTTTAAACATTTTTCTAAAGCAGAACAAAAGTCCAAAGTTTTTAGGCTATTTTCAAAGTATTCTTCAACAAGCTCAAAAAGTTCTTGATTTTTCCAAATATCTTTCTTGCATTCTAAGATCACCTTAACAACTTCTTGGTTCATGTCTAAGAGACATTCTGTAACTACTTTCAAAGAATCAAAAGAAAGAGCCCTTACTTCAACACCAGCAGCAAGAGTATTGATCACATGATTTGTTCTAGCATGAAGAGTTGCATCAAAGGACTTCAAATCCTCATCCATCTTGCAAGCTGCTTCATATGAATTCAGCTCTGTTGTGTATTCAATCTCATTAATTGTAGCAGCAGAAGTTTCACCAGGTTTCTTGCTCAAATGGCTTCCCATGGTTAGTCCCCAACAAATTCTTTAGATCAAAACAGAATAAGAAAAACTCACTTCAAATTCTCACCCAGAAACTTTTTTTTTTATTCTCAAGCTCCAATTTCAGTACCAAAAGAAAGTTTTTTTTTTGTAAAAATCAACAAGAGCCTACCTAATGAAAATTGGAAAATTAACCAAATCAGACCCCAAATCCAATCAGTAAAGTATACAACTCAGGTGGGCCTGAAGCAAATCAGCAAGAAATGACAATAATCTAACAAAACTAAAACTAAGAAAGGTATAAATAAGGGATCAGAAGTTCAATATATAGCAGAAATATGATAAAGATTGGATCTTTATGGAAGAAAACTATATTTAGGAGAAGCTAAGCTAAGCTTGCACAGCATGAAGCTATTAAAGGAAGAAAGAAGACAACCCTTTTGAACTAATTAGTGGACAATAATTCTTGAATGGATAGCTTGATGGGGATCTTTAACTTTATAAAGAGACAAAGAAAGGGGGAAAAAAAAAGGAAGGTCAAGGGTGAGGAGAAAGATAAAGATAGAGGAGGACAAATGAAGAAATTTTTTAGAGAGAATTTAAAACCGTTATAATAACCAATAAAAAAAAAAAAAATAATGTATGTGGTGAGAAATTGAGGAGGATTGAGATTATTACAAGAATGATTATGAAGAATAGCTTGCACGCATGAATTAATTGAGATTTGCAGATGGAAAACGCGGGAAGCAATGCCTGTTCTTTTTTCTTTTGTATTTCTTCTTCATCCATGAAAGTTTTGGTATTGATCTTGAACCACATTTATAGGAAAGATGTGTGTAAATTCTCACTTTCTCGATCTCTGAAAGAATATTTTCTAGAGAGAGTAACAGAAACAGTTGGTAGTAACGCGGGAATAAATGTTAAAGTAAAAAAGAGCAGAAACTTGAGCTCAAAGAATGGTGGAAGGAAGTAGTCAAACAGAGGAAGAAGAGAAAAAGGGACAGAGTAGTTCATTAATGGATAATTATTTAATGAGTAAAATTATATAAAAAAAAGGTTGTATAAGGATGATGGATGAATAGTTTTATATGTTTAGTGAGTAAGTTTAAATTTTTATGGAAATAAGTTTAAAATTTATAGTAAGAAATAAAATAAAAAGTTAATTTTTTTTCTGTGAGTTTACATTTTTGGTTTACGTATATTATATTTATTTGCCTGAATATAAATTTTAAACTTAATTAATAACCAACCTAAAATGCAACTCCTCAGTATATACTTAATACTCTTAGGCGCACAGTCCGATTATGGTTTAAAATGTCAAAAAAATCAATATATATTGAACATTTGATTGTTCTGATTGTCGGATTAAAATTTTGATGGTTCAAATTTTTACACATGTTTCATAAATGTGTTCATCGTAATGGAACAATTGTTATATTATGTGTTACAAAAAAAAAAAAGGTATTATTAGATACATATTTAGTTGTGTTAAATATATATTGACACTTTGACGATGTGCACTCTAGGAGAGGTCGTGTGGGCCCGCTAACTTTCCCAACCGGCTTCGAGATGACACGTTAAGAGGTAAATACGTGTCTTTCCCACATTGGTTACGTCCTTTGAGTTTCGTTTCAAATGATTCCACACTACGTCAAATCACGCGCTCCGCAACTCTCTTCTCGTCCTATTTTTATACTATTTTGTTTTTAAGACCTATTAGAATTATTGGTTAAAATATTGACTAAAATAGTCATTTGGACCATTTTGTCCTTATAGTTGGGTGAATCCCTTATACCAGCAGGGGCTGAGATAGTCATTTAACACCCTCAATTTGGGGGTTTATGATTTCTATCCCCAAAATTCTAGGAGTAAACCATTTTCCTTGTTTTTATTCTCTTTCTCCCCACGTTTTCCTTCTATTTTCTTCGAAGTACCTTATCTATATATATATATATATATATATATATATATATAAAATAAAAAATTTCTTCCTCACCAGAGGAAGATAATTTTTATTGCCTCGCGTAAGGGGAGGGTGTCGAACCCAAAACCTCTTGGTCACGGATAAAGGTTTGCCCCACTGGACTATGGCCTTCTTGACTCGAAGTACCATATATTGAACATGGTCTTATATGTTCTTTCTTTTTTGTTGAATCATAAGCCAAATTTAGCCAAAGTCCACATAATTGGAATTGAGGTGTAATGGGCTGAGATTGTATGAGAAATCTTCATGTAACTTTAGCTAAAGCTATATTCAATATTTCATCTGCATGTTACACTTCTAAGTTTACAATAGTAATATTCCCTCGTCTCAAATTGAATATTCACATTACTATATTAATTTGTTCCAAAATAAATATATTTTATCTCTAAATTCATTTAATTAATACATTTTACTAACACACGAGTCTTACCACTAAGCTTTTTTATTAAAACTTACTTGAATATATGAGACTCAAATTATTGTACTGGAATTTATGTAAGATGTGTGTTCAAATACATCGCAAAATCGAAAGTGTATCAGTTTATTAGTTTTGATTTCACACATCACTCACAAAATTGTACATGCAAAAACAGACTCCGCTGAGTAATATTATAATTAGGGCGTGATATCACACTCACCTTCCCCAAATACACCCTCGTACACGTGACCGATCAGGATTAACGGATAAGGAGTAAAGTGAAAGAAACTAGAAGCGCAGGAAACGTTATGAGGCCTACATTTTTAGAGGGGGGTTTATTGTGAGAAGACCCAAATTTAACGGCCCAAAAAGGCAAAAAACAAATATTCAATTAGGGTTTGTCGCTTAAACCCATTATAAAAAGAAGAAAGAAAGGAAGAAAAAAACATCAGCACACCGCCACCAAATCCCACCCCCAAATTTGCAGTTCATAAATTAGGGTTTATTCTCTGTATTTGATTCGTATATATTTTACTACCGGCGTGCCTCCATTAATCCCAGTTAAGCTTGAGAAAACCGTGCTTACCTGATTCATAGGAGGCCAAAATCAAAATCCATGAAAGTTCCGGTGATAACGCCATCTTCTTCATGAAAGGCGTTTACTAGTAGCTTCACCATACAATTCAATTCTCCTTCACGGCTTCTTTTTTATTTTGTTATTTGTTTTGGGTAAAATTATAATCTCTAATGGCCAATAGGCATACAATTGTTCTTATGCAGACGTCATCGAACAGAGCAACTCGAACTTTCATGGATTATGATTCTATAAGTCAAGCGATTGATGGAATTTGTGGATTATATGAAAGGAAACTGAAGGATTTGAATCCTACTATCAGGAACATCAACTATGATATTTCGGATCTCTATAATTTTATTGATGGACTTGCTGATATGAGTGCATTAGTCTTTGATCATTCTATCCAAGCTTACTTGCCATGTGATCGGAAATGGATCAAGACCAAGATTTATCAACACTTGAGAAATTTGGCACAGTGACATTTTATCTGTTTTCAATATGCAGGTGTTTTTGGTACTGAATTAATGTGTATTTAAACTTTATTATACTATACTGTAGTATTTTCTGATTCGTACTACGATTCTCTTGTTTATCTTACAACTTACTGGGAATGAATACCCTGTGCCGTCATAAATTTAAGCACATTTCATCATTATTATTAGTTAAATCAACAATGTTACCAGTTAGGTGCTAGGAATGGGATTTGGTGATTTGAGTAATTTGTTCAATGATCAATGGAAACTGGATCACATTCACACTTAATACACAAAAATGACTGGCAATTTCATGTTTTGCTAATTTGTGTGATTGTCAAAGTCACTTTTTGAGTAACAAATGTTGCTATTCTTTGAGAACACTGCACAAGTGTAAATTTTGCTACTGAGCACCAGATGGAAACAATTATAGCAGGTATTGGCAGGGATATATATGTATATGAGCATAACTTTTTAATTTAATCCAGACCTAGTATCAGTTCAACTGCAAAATTTTGAGAACACCTTACACTACAGAGTCAAATGTTTACATGAAGAGAATCATAATTGCTGCTAATGTTGGCTATTGGGAGGGATATTGGGAATTTAAAGAAACAATTTACTACTTGTTTCTTTGTATCGGACCTCTTCTAGAGATGTTCTGGTCACTTGTTGTAAAGGTACACAATGGTGAATACAAGAAAACCTGTCATCTGCAAATGTAGGAAAAAAACAGAAACACGTCGAAATCTGTTTTATGATGAATAAACATGATATGAGATTCTGTAACAAAGTAAGGACTTTCTTTACAAATCATAAGCAAAAAGGCAAATCCTTTCCGAATCAATATTTATCCTAGAAATTCATCAAATATCCTAGAAGCAACTGCCCTAATCAAGAATTCAAGTCTATCTCCAAGGTGATTTTTTTGCCAAGTCTATCTCCAATGTTGGCATGCCAAAATGAGTATATTAGAATCACCAGGACCCGGGGGGGGGGTTTGTAGAGGAGATGAAGTTTAGTAGGAGTGTGTGTACCATAGAGAAGGAAGCTCCATAGTAAGGAAAAGCAGTTGCGATGAATCTTTCATATTCATTGTGTCTGAAGGGACGAACTGGTATCTGCAGGGTTGCATGTTACCAAAGAATTAACAAGAAATCTATAAATAAAAAAGGCTCATCTACTGCATCCTGTACAACCTTACAAAACCTCGATGCATTCATGAACCATCAGGAAAAGACAATGATGTTTCCCTGTCACTGAACATTATTTACTTGGAACATGTATACTTTTTGATATCCTGCTATTTTCCTCTACTCAACACATAACCAGACTAAACAGATGTGAAACTCAAGCAGGAAAGCATGATAAATTAATGACCTGACATATCCTAGGAATAAGTTTACATTCCCAGAAAACGCCAAAAACATAATTGGTAGAACTTAGTGTCAACAATGACTAGAAAGCATTAACCAGGAGCCAAAAGTAGCAGGATCAAGGAGCTTAATTCAACCAATCAAAAAGCTTTCTGTGACTGCCAATCCCCCAGAGGCAACATTTTTCACTTTCCTCAAGAAAGACGGAGCCTACCTTACCTTTTTGCCTCGCATAGGGCATTGAATTGAATTAGACTCGTAGGAAAGTAAAGTCTTCTTTTTCGGCCTTAAAAACAATTTACATGACAAATAAGAAGACATTAGTTCGTTGACTATCTCCTTTACTCCAATCTTCCAAGAGAGTTGAATGAATTCACAAGTGCACTAGTAATGCAACTGGAAATGCAGAAGGAGGGGGGGATTATAGTCACCATGTTATATAAGCTACAAAATTGCCTTCACCTTTTCCTTCCACTATCTTCCTCCCAAGTCCCAACACACAAAAATCTCAACACCCCACCCCCAAAAGAAAAGGGGGGGAAAACATCAATTGCAACAAACGAGCATTTCATGCAAAGAGAAAATCATCTGCCTTTTACCATCATGCAAATCACGAAGAAAGAATGAGAAGGGAAAAGTACCTGCTTTGATAGGCTCAAGCTGGTATATCCAAGCCTCTCATACTCAACCTTAAACTGGAAGACTCCGTAAACATCTGGTACCTTGAAAGAGGTATAATAGACACCCTGTAGGGAAAGTGAGTTGGCAAATCTAATCAGTTATCCAACAATTAAGTATTAAACAAATCTCTTTTCTGGTACTAAAGATACCTTCTTGTCAGTTGACAGAGTTTTCAAAACATAGGGGCTCATCATGTAAAACTGCAGTTGAACATCATCTGCTACATATGGTTCCCAACTTGCTCCAGACCATTCATAGATTTCAACAGAATATTCCTTCAGTCATATTTAACTATCAGTAAAGGTACTTACAGCAGAAATTAGATTATGTAAGCAATGGTTTCCCAACTTTGAGATAGAGAACTACCAGATTATCATTAATCCTATACATGGATGGTTCATCAAGCTCCCCGGCTTTGTGATGTCTTACATTCTCAGCCTACATAGCACAAAAAGAAGGACGAGATCGTGACTAAAAGGATGAGATAAAGTAGAAAAGTGTTCCAAAAATTTGATAGCTAAAACTTGAATTATCACACAACGGAGTGTCATAGGTCGTACTAAAAGAATTGCAATTAACAAATTTAATTTGGAAGGAAAAATGGTAATGTCCAAAGCTTAAGAAATAGCAGTTGAAAGGGATGCCGCACCTTTAGATGACCTCTTTCATGTAAAACCCATTTGCTAATTTCAGTCACGAACTGTTCATTTCCCGATTTCTCATGTCTAGTATCAAAAGATAATGTTGTCAAGAAGAGTTATTAAAGAAAAGCTATAAATATTAGAAGCTGCACTATTACATAAATTGCATACACTATATTCTTTTATCTTGAAAGATTTTTAGGCATAGAAAAGAGAATCGAAGATCACAAACTGTGTAAAAGCATCCGTTTTACACATTCTTGGATTTGTTAGACTCTAGTTAAACTAAGCTTTTTAGACTTCTAAGTTAACGGTCTATAAGTGCGGTCATTTTCAATTTCGAATTGGAAGGAACTACATCCATTATCTGGTCAAACGGTAAATGATATTTAAGCTCCACCCCACCCCCCCACCCCCCAATTGATGAACATCAAGTGAAATTGTTAAAAGATCAAAACAGCATAATGATAAGCGAAATTGAAATTGATCAGACTGGTATTGGTAAGCTTTGGTTCTTCCTGTAGTTACTTGGTCACAGTGCATTATTTTGTGTGTGTGTGTGTGTGTGGTGTACATTAGCATCAATTATGAGTATAACTTTCTAGAGTCAAATCAGGAACATCTATAGTTGAAGATAATGAACAGATAAAGAGTTTTGGGTACAAATTAAAGAATTAATGTAGTTCAAAACTGCGGAACAAGGAACAAATTCACTCACTTGTCTGGACTTCCAGCTTTCTGCACCCCAGATCTGAAGAATCTGACAGAAAAAGATAAAAGATGTCATCTGCTGCATTTAGTAAATAGACGGATGCTACTGGCAAACAGAGTAACTACTTACTTGTTGCTGAACATCCTTAATGAGCCGGAGATCAGAATCCGAGCATTATTTCTAGCCTGCAACATCAGAGAACCTTCTTAATGCTATAGTTACTATTGAAGTAGAAGCAAGAAGTCACAGGTTCAGTTACATGAGGAAAAGGTAAAAAACATCCATGAGAAACAAGTAGTTTTACACAGCAAGTGGAATAGGACAAGACTTGGTTCTACATCAATTGGAAACAAGCAGCTCGAGCAGGTATGAAGTCAGTATCATCAATCATAAAAATGTAGATACGATTGCACATCTGGAAGCAAGCAAATGGTACAAGAAACCCAAAATTATGGGCAATTGCAACCAATATTAAGTAAATTGCAGCATTCAAAGACCCAACATACATTGTCACCCATGCCCTACTGTCCTTGCAAAAGAAAAAAGAAAAAAGAAAAAAGCAAAAAGCAAAGATGAAGTTCATTGGTACCTACCTGCACAATTGAAACTAAGGAAATTTCAGATCCAGAGATTGATGGAGGATTCGATAACTTGGATTTTGGATTTGCTGAATATGCTGAAGGAGATGCTGAAAGAACCTTCAACACCTACAGAAAAGATGGTGTGTTTACATTCAATGACTCTTTGGATCGCGTGAGATCACGATTCATGTTCTTTAACCCTTTCAATTCATGGGGAGCAGCAGCTTACCAGATTATTAGCAGAATTGACTGAATGGCCAATTCCTTGGAAAAGAATAGGGGCCTGTTGTAGATTTAAGTAGACCACAAACAGTTAGCATAGCAATTAGGACAATAGAATACAAAATAAAGTTATTTTGCCTGCCGAATACAAAACAATTATAGTTGAACAATGCTTCAGGGGCAATATTAAGTTTCACCTCAATAGGTTTGCTTCCCAAAATGGCATCAGATTTGATGAAATCACCAGCGGCAACTAGTGTGTGATCTCCATCTGTATCCAAAACTGCATAGCTTGTGTGATCAATGACCACTGCTGCTGGATCCTATAATGCAAAACACAAGAATTTAGCAACTGTATTCACCACACTTTCACTTGTGAGATAGAAGATATTGACTCATAAAGGATCTAAACAGGCTAGTTAAGCCTTGAAAGAGATATATGGAACCAAACAAAACTGATATATGAGTACCTCATCAAAATCAACTCCACAGTCAGTGGCGATCTCACGAATCAAGTCAGATGAAGATTCATCAGCCGCAAGTATCAAATCATGACCAGAATCAACGAATTCCATTACTGCAGCTGCATTCAGGGATCCTCCAAATCCTGGCCCATGAAACAAAATAATTAGAGAAACCCAAAATCCTCGGTCCATTCACATCCGCAACTCATGCATACAAACTCAAAAAATACATCTTTACATTAAAACAGCTAATCCATTTCCATCCGACAAACGAAAAGTTCAAATTTTCAGCTATGCATAGACATACAAAGATAAGTAATATATTACTCTATTTAACTCTCAAATTGTATTTACGTTATTAAGCACACATTCCAGGCATGTTTAAGAAAATAAACTCCAAACTGAATTGATATCGAATTTAGACAATTAAATCTACAAATCAAACATATAAAAAGCACAACCGAAAGGAAGGAAAAAATTATAAAAAATAGAAACCAGATGCAGCGTTTTGGAGACATACGATCAATGGAAGGAGAGAAAAGGATCAAGGCATCATATAGGTACTGGCCATATCTCTGCAAAGCGATCTTGGAATCATCGGCGAGCTTGAAATCGAGTTCAATTCCTCGGCTTTCAAGAGATTTGAAGAATAGAGAATGAGAAGATTTAATGGCGAAATCATCCAACAAAACCAAAACTCGACGATCTGTAGGATGTTCTGGAGAGAATGAATTGCAGAGAGTTACGAAGAAGAATTGAATTGTGATAACAAAGAGAATTAAGGATCGGAAAATGTTCGCCATTGTTGCAGTTTGCTTTCTAGGGTTTATCGGAGACTTCACTCAGCTGATACTCTCAGTCTTCTGGAGTTCCTCTACTCTAGCAGCAGTTGTTCACTTGTTTGTGACAGTAAACCGCGACTTACACGTTATTGGTCAAATGCGTTATTGGTCCGACTCTAGTGCCAAACAAATTTTAGCCATTGAATAAAAAATATGACAATCAAAACTTTTTTTTTTTTGAAAAATCTAACACTTATTATACGGTTTATAATCAACAACACGTGTTCTGGTCATGTGAACACTTACAAGAGGTGCTGAAAGCGCAATAAAATCTTAGTCGTCAACATTTTTCATCCCAACAATCAAAATTTTTATTATGCACATGTGGAATAAAAATTTGTTTCGCACTGTAACCAATTATTTGTACGGTCCTACTTGAGTTTCCACACATTTGTTTCGAGCTGGAACCGTAACGTGAATATAGTCATTAATTGTGCGGTCCGACTTGAGTTCCATTTGTTCTAACTCAACAAATTCTTAAATGAGTCAAACGTGAATACTTAAATTATCAAACTCGCGAACATGTTTGATTGCATATTTCAATAAATACATAGCCGAATCCAAACTTAAAAACTAGAGTTTGGAATACGAATTCTTGAACTTTGAGATTTTTTATTGAATCAAGCTCGAGTTTTAAGGCTAGAACTTGAATTCGAACCCCTATCTAAAACTCATCCAACTCGGTTTTGGTACTCAGTTGGTTAGATTGCACCCTCTTACCCATGAAACTAATCTGAGCTCGATAGGAATATCATAGTCGTTGTTACAAGATAAAGGAATATCAACTCTAAATCCAAACCATGTACAAATCCAGCAAACCACAATAACCATCCCCTGTAAGAATCAACCAATACAAACTAAAGAATGTTTTAATTACATTACATACAAGAGAGATGCATATGTGCATTTTGCAGCGAACAACAAAGCGAAAAAAGAATAAAGAAGACAAAGCATTAAGGAATTACTCCTAAAACTGCAAGCCATTGCTGTGATCATTCTTGAACGAACGAGGCTGGGCAAACAGCTTGACTATCATTGCCATATACTTGCCCTGGTGCTCTGCAAGTGCAAGTTCTGTTTCGGTTGGTTCTCTTGTGCCATCGCCTGAGAAGACTCCTGCACCATAAGGGGAACCTCCTCTGATGGAATCCATTTCGAACATTCTTGCCCCAAATGTGTATCCAATTGGAACATAGAGCATACCGTGGTGTGCTAGCTGGGTAATCGCTGTCCAACTGTAGAGAAAAAGCGTTTGCTCTAGTCAAAAGGAAAATTAAGCTTTTGCTCCACTTGCAAAGGGAAATTTATATGTACATAGATGTACACTTGGATAGGAAGAAAGTTGTGGAACAACTTAGAAAGGAAAGAATAAATAAAGATTATAAACTGATAGAAGATCACAACCCTTCAAATGACTGAGCTATGCCATCGAAAGTTCGAAACACACACAAATTAAGCTTTTACCACTAGCTTTCTGTTAACCACCCTAAAGGATGCAGACAACTTGAATCGAACTCGTCTTGGACTAGGATTAACCACAAAAAGAAATTGTCACTCAGCGAAAGATCATTCACCCCTTGCATGTGTAACCATTTTCATGTTTTTAATATATTGACAAGTATGGTACTTTGAGAAAGCAACTACTAGAAAATAAGTTCCAGCTCTTGAGAACCTTCATTTGCATGAATAGATATTCCAAACAGGAAGCAGGAAAAGAGGAAGAAGAAAAGGTCATGCCCTGACCGATCAACTTGCACTATTCTTGCAATTTAGCAAAAAAAAAAAAAAACTTGCACTATTCTTGCTAACAAGCAATATACAAATCCACAATCACAATAAAATCTTAATTGAAACTGCTTGCACACAGTAGATACAACATAGTAAAACATTACTTCGACCTTATTATCAGCTCCGTGTTAAGGGAGTCATAATTACGATGAGGGCTTATAGATGCAATCATAAAAGGCTGGATGTCTAAGTTCTTTGGAATTTTAGAAGTACTCCATGACTGTATATGATCTGCAGGGCAGTTAGATGCTGTTCTCTAACTATTTAACCAACTGGTTTCTAAAGATATCTAAATAGTGACCAAATTTCAAGCAGATTAAAGAGATCCGAATTGGACATTAATTCTCAAACAGACTAGGATTTGCTAAAATATACTTCTTGATTGCCAAATAAGCACCTCAGCTTAAGAAACATCCAAGCCAAGAATGCACCATATGTCAGCAACCATACTATGAATGCTACTAAATATCATAAAAGAGGAAGGAATCGAAGTAGACTTACGCTGTAGTCTCCTGCCCACCTCCTTGTGTACCGGTACTCACAAAGAAACCAGCAGGTAACCCTGCAAGTTTTTGCTCCTTCCATAACTCACCAGTTGAGTCGAAAAACGCCTTCATTTGTGCTGCCATACATCCATACCTAGTTGGAAAACCAAACAACAAACCATCAGCCTCAACCAGCTGATCTGCTAATATAACCGGAATCTGATCATCTTTAAGTGGCACCTTCATCTGCACCAAAACCTCTGTCTCCAAGGTTTCAGGAACTCTATACAACACACCTTCAAATCCCTCAATCCCATCAACCCCTTTCTTCATTCTTCTTGCCAAAATTTCAATATGTCCATACATTGAATAAAACACAATAAATATTCTCAATTTCTTGGTAGAAATTCCACTCAAATTCCCATCTCTTAACCTGAAATCTTGCCCCTCAACTGGGATTGATTCATCATCTACTGGGTTCTGCGCATCATTCAAAGATGCACCTGGAGGCAACCTGTTCTTGCTTGGTATACATCCTCCTCCCTTACCCATTATAGAATATTCACTGTGGCAAAACGTCGAACAGGTTTCAGATGGAATTGAAATGGGATCAGGAAATGATTGTTGGGAGATGGTGGACTTTGATATATTCCATTCCAAAATAAGTTTAAAAATTTCAGAGCTGTCATTAGGAGCTTTGCTGGCAGTTTCATCAATGTAGTCAAAAGCTCAAAGAAAAGATTCTTTTTGTCGGGGGCAGTACTCATAGTCATGGTGTTAGTTATTGGGCTAACCTTTAACTATACTTCTGTATCCTAACAAATTTGGCCCAAACTTCAAATAATAAGCTAAAGCCCATCTTGAATTGCCCCGCCGGGCATTAGGCTCACCGTTCACAATAAAGTTGATTGATGTGAATGGTGGGGCAACTCTCATCCTTAGCTAGGGATAGGGTGTGCAAATTCAGTAAAAATTGATTTATCGACCGAATTGAAGTTAAATTTGATAAATCGGATTTTGTAATTCGGATCAATTCGATAATTCGAAAACTTTGAAATCGCTTCGAATACGGTATTCGTTTTTATAGAATTCGATATTATTTATTTCGAATTAAAATTGGTCAAATAGTTTGATATTTATATTTATAATTTTCTAAAGCATATATTTATGATTTTGATTGAATTGTATGTATCTATTGTTTTGATTTTGGTTAAATATTTTTTGTTTTTCATTAATAACTATATAGGTCTTGCCAATTCGGTTCGGTAATTCGGTAAACCGACCGAATTCTAAATTCACTCCAAATTCATTTCGATTTCAATAAATCGGAATTGGGTTTGAAATAGGTCAGTATTTTCAAAAATCAAATTATCGAAAAATCGATTTCAAACTATCAATTTACCAAAATCGAATTCGATGCTCACCCCTATCCTTAGCTCATGTTGGAGGTTCAAATGCTATGCTAACTAGGATGATGTTACAAAATGTGAATTATTCTACTTTGTCAAGAGGTCGGAAAATGTCCCAACTCATCTTTTTAGTTAGATCTGACTACCATTATGATAATTTCATTTGGTACCTTCATTTCCATATGAGATAACACTATCTTGTTAGACGGATTTATAACGAATTCATTACCTATTCAAAGATAATAATATCTACTTTACTAAAAAGAAATTCAATTTTAACCAATCTAATAACTGATTAATGATTCACACATATAAACAGAACAATTATTCTGCACCATAGTTAGACTTGACATGCACCACTTCAGGAAGGGAAGGTTCAATCAAAGGGTTCATCGGTAGTAGCATCAGTTAACATCTCGGATAGAGGCCCAACTGGTCGCTCCTCTAGTTGAAGTATCAGGGCCCTCTGACAGATCTCTTAGTTGGATTAGATGGGACTTATAAGAAGGAGAGAAGTCGACAACTTGGAATGCGAGAGTGAGGGCTTTGTCTCAACTGAGCTTGGCTTTGAGGAAGCCCCAAGTTCACCACAAGAAGCTCATACGGCGCTTTTCACTGCTATATAAAAAAACTATTATAAAAAACGTTTACACCTGAATATCTCATACCGAACAAGAACCTTTCTCCCAAAACCAAGCAATGGACGATCTTGCTACTTGTCGAAATCCACGTGAGAAACTAGAATCTCAATCGTTCACGTAAAACGAAGGAAAATTGCAGCCGTCTAATTTATATAGACGCCTCTTCCTATATGGCTATATCCAAGTTGGATTTCGAATTAAATTCTTTTTTTTTTGGCGCGCACCCAAATCTCAGCTATCACCTCTCCCCCTCCCTTTAAAACCCTTTCCCGGTTTTCCGGTCTCAAAAGTTTCTTCTTCATTGCGGCTGCTATTAAGAGACCTTAAATTCCCATATTTTTCATCATAAAAGATTGAAAATTCATCAAAGAGGCAACTGAAGCATAGCCGCTGGTGAGAGTTTCAGATTTTTAATTTTATTTTGTTCCTCGTTTGTTAAGCTGTTTGATTGGCTCGTTTTCTATTTGATTTGATTTGAAAATTTGGTTTTTTCCCTAGATTTATTGAAAGCATTTAGAATTCATCAAAGGAGCAACCGAAGCATCGCACTGGTAAGAGTTTCAGATTTTTATTTATTTATTTTTGTTCATCGCTTGTTAAGCTGGTTGATTTTTTTCGTTTTTTTATTTGATTTTGTTTTTTCCTGTCATGTAATTGTTTATGATGTATAGGAAGTATTGATTTTTTCAGTAAATTGTTGATTTGACCACGCACAAACAAAAAGGCAATCCGTCTGTGTAAATCTCTAGTTTTCTGTTTTTTCAGCATTTTAGTTTCTATATTTTTTCAGCAAATATGCAGTTGAGCAATCGAAGAGGAAGCCCGAGAATGTTTTGGTATTTTGAAAAAAAAAAATCAAAAAATTATTTTTAGTATGATAAAAAACAAATAGAATGACTACCTAAACGATTTCAAATCTTCCGGTGGAAACATGTAATTTGGTTAGGATTTTTATTCGCCACAATATCTAAGAAAATAAAATGAGGAGATAATCGAATTATTTTTATTTTGATAATTAGTAGCGTTAAGGCTGCCGTGTTTTAAATGTTGCAGTAATTAATATAGGTTCTTTCAGATTATTGTTGAGTTTCTACATTCTGTTGCCACATTGCAGCAAATGCTGAGTGATCTATAATAATATCTTCTTGCTCAAGACTACTCCAAATTTCAGCTTAGATATGCTAACTTCAGCTTTGCTGCTTTAGTTTTATATGTCTTATCAGTTTGGATTCATATAAGAGAAGAAGGCTTCAGAGTTTCTTCTCCCCGGAGCTAAATGGAGGATGGGAATGCAAAACCAAGTACAAAGTCATATAAAATATCGGTGCCTAGGAAGCATTTAAAACATGTTAGTCTTCTGAACAATTTTGTTTGGCTAGGTTCCTCTTTTCTCTTCACAGGTTGAATTTCCAAACTCCTTGCTCAAGTGGAATGCTAGTTTTCATAATCATGATTGTTCTGAGAGTCTGCCAATTATAATCTTCTTTTCATTACCTTTCCCTAAATCTCATTCTCAGCTTAACAAGAGAAGAATGAACTACCATAAATGGGGTGTGCTGCATTGTCAATTCAGTCCCGTCTGATATATTAGATCAGAATTCACTTGCTAGTCCTGAGGGTAGTTCATCTGATACGTATGAAATTAGAAAGTACTTCATGCTTTTCATTCCGATACATCAATCAAAACTAAAGTTGTTCCGATTCATGTTTGTTAACCGTGTATTGTGCATCTTATATAAGTACTTACTAGAGCAACTGCAGGTCGTGGTATTATACAAATATTTCCAGTATATCTTTCCATCAAGTCTTGCTTCTACTGCTCATTTCACTATTCTGTTGCATAAAATATCCTGGTGTTCATTATTCTATTTTGAAAAATCATTACCGATAGCTGCGAGAATGTTAAATGTTAGGATGAATTTGCTGGCTAATATGCTACCTTTCGTCTAAATCTTATTTTTCACTGTGTGGCAGAGACGAATAAAAGCAGAATCCATGCCTGAAAAGTTGTTCAACAAGGGGGATGCTACAATGAGAAAATGCAGTATAAATTCCAAAGCTGTAAACTCGGAAGATATTTCAGGAGAATATGGTAAGACAACTTGAATTCCATGAGACATGGCACTTTTCTCTGTTGCTCTAGTAATCACTTATTTCAAATGCTTTAGTAATTTGTGTGTTAGAATCATTTTCCATGATTAGTATCTTTTAGTTAAAGGTCTGTTTACTAACAATCTTTTTTGGCTCTTTCCTTCAATTTCCTTCTTTATCCTGCTCTTTTGTGTGTGAGCTGGTTCTTTTGGATATTGATATGTGGCATACCATGTCTGCCATCAGTAATTACATAACAGCTGGTTCAAAGTGAGAACTTTACTTGGTTTCTCCTTCTGCTATATATCTTGGCAATTTTGTGCCATGTTTGAAAAAAAATTCTGTTCTATTATTTTTATCTTTTTTGATGAATTGAAGAGTATTCTGTTTGATATAGATTTCAGTATGCAAAGTTTTTTCTCAGTTTAAATTACTCGAGCCTCATCTTTGCCTTTGTGCAGAACAAACAGTCAACGCCATTTCTTGTAGGATTGAGAACCAACACGCTGTAGAAGTTGCTGATTGTGGCCAAGTGAATGCAGGACACAAAAACATGGTTGAGAAACCTACGGCCCTTGAAACGGATCCAAGTGCATTAGTTGGAGACGAGGACAACTGTTATGAACCAGCGGTTCACGTAGTCGCTGATTGTGGCCAAGTGAATGCAGGACACAAAAACTTGGTTGAGAAACCTACGGCCCTTGAAACGGATCCAAGTGCATTAGTTGGGGACGAGGACAACTGTTATGAACCAGCGATTCAGGTATTCTAATAAACGTTGCAATTCCTTGATGGGCTATTCCAACTATACTGTTTAAGTTTGCCGAGGTTTAAGAAGTTTCTTAGACGTAATAAGAACCATGGACTAAATGCAGACGAATCTCTAGTATTTTAGGTCCGTTCTCCTTTTGACCTTTACCTCTAAGCTTTTGAGCGGGGGCTTATCCTTTTTCGTTCACATTCTACTGTTTCTCCACCTTCATTTTAGTGCTTTCCTTTTGCAGTGACAAAATGCAGCTTTAGAATGCAACCTTTTCTTTTCTGTAAAGAAATTCTCTATCACTTGGAATCTCAACTATAATTGGCTTCCCCCACTTTGTTTTCTGTGAGATTAATTATATTGTAGCTTAATGGCTTTCACCTCTTTGAGAGGTGTCTCCAAGTTTATTTTAAATTTGTTAACTTCGAAGAAAAGAAAATGCTCATATTGTTTGCTGAAATGTTGTCTGCGCAGGATGAACAAAAACGGACCAAAAGGAGAAACCACTCAGAAACTCCAGTCCAGGGATCAAGAACTAGTGAGCAGGTATTCTTACTACCATTACGTTATAATTAACAGGCCGGCGAGATTGTGAAAATATAGATGTTATCAGCATTGTGTTTTTTCATGCAGATTCACATTAGACCCTGTTAATGACATCCTTTTCAGAACAACTTTACCTTTAAAGCAAATCAAATTAAGTACATCATGGAAAATTTTGCACTTGGCTCGACTCATATATAGCTTCAAGTCTTGAAAAATACTAAAGCGTTTTCATTCTTTCTTTTCCTCCTTCCAGGAAACCTGCGATCAACTTGAGGCTCAGATAAAGAAATTGAAGGCCGATAACTCTACTTGCTGCCGTGAAATGCAAGAAATTTCTGCATCCTGTCAGGAGCTTAGAAAAGAGAATCGCCGCCTGCTGGTTAATCCTCTACACACTATACCTTCATTTGACTACTAGTTTTTTTTACTATTCATACTGGAATTCTACGCTGTCCTTAACTCGGGTACACGAATCTAAACTCTAAAGGGCAATCCTTGAAATGTTTCAGAACCATGAATGTTTGTCAAAACATAGATAACTTATCGCACAAACACAACTATCTACAGAGACATGGAAAAAAACACCTAAAAAAGTAGTTTAGATTTTCAATCCCATGGGCCAATTCACACACAATGTGATGAACTAATGACAGCAATAACCATCTTTGTGCATAATTTTACGGACTTGAATAGACATGGTTATCATCATCATTTATGCATGCTCTCTGCACGAGTACAATGATCAATTACATTCAGCAAACATTACCAAATCCTTTATATACTCCTTATTAACTTCCTGATTTGCCAATGAAACAGAAGAAGCTAAAGAAGGTATGTCCACCAGATACAATAGCTCATCTTGAAGCGAGAAATCCAGATACGAAAGTAGACAACCAGGAATGTACATAAAACGCGTTTTTATCCAGGGGCTAGAGCACACAAAAACATATTTATGGAGTTGACACTGAGGAGTTCTAAAGCTCTGTCATTTTCTCTTTATCTATAACACATTCAAGTTTCTGAATAAGAGAATTTTCTGTTCTCAATGTATATACACTAAGTTTTTACCCAGATGTTGGAGCAAACAAAAACATATTTATGGAGTCGACAATGAGTTCTTAAAGCACTTTCAATTTTTCTTTACCTTCGTCATGTCCAAGTATTTGAATAAAAGGATGTTCTGTTCTGCTTCTAATGCAAAACCAGGCGGAGGCTCAACATGTCTGTATTGTCGGGAAAATGGCTTAAACACACAACTTTCTAAACTAACTGTATCATCAGATTCAACAATGGGTGGAGTCGAACCTCAGACAACAATTGCGCAAGGATGATAATTTTTCTCAAACCAAGTAGGCATATAATCGACGAAATGAGAAACCAGAAGGTACACTTCTGCAGATGGAAGTAATTGCAAAATAATTTTAAAAAAAAACTGAATAAAACTATAAAAGTATAAAACTACAGGCATTTTAAAATATTCTGGTAATCCTAATTATGAAATAAAAATTACCAGTCTGAACCATCAGGAAATGATTTTAAAGCATCTTCCTTCCCGTTCACATAATATTCCACTACTGCTTTCATCCTTGGCAGCTTATCAGGATGATAGTTTACATGTACTATTACTGGTTTGAGCTTACTCAATTTAGCGTGTTTCCGAACAGTCTTGAAGAGGACCTTGCTGTTCATAAAAAGATAGAAATCCAGAGTTCTTCTTGAAGCGTGAAGCCCATCATACCCGGGATGGGACGGGAAAAATAGCTCCTCATTAAAGACTGCTTGGTCCCAAGAATTAGGCTCACGAGAAAGTCGACCAGCAACACGATCCAAAAGCTCGATGGAAGGGATTGTTGGCCGTATGTAAAAGAACCCGGAGTTATAAACCCATATCCTCATTGTATGCGCAAAACGAGCCCAACCCATGGGAGGTTCATCGTATACGTCATCATACCCATAAGCTGTCATGTTATCATGGCCATCAGTCATGGACTCCACATCTGAGTCGCGATAAAAATGTTCAAAAGGGTTTTGCAAGTAAACAATGTCAACATCTGACAGAAGAACACTATAACCTAGCTGCAAAAATTCCCTCAAGATTCGAAATTTCAACCCCGATACAGCGTGATTTCCTCCCGTCCTTGCAATGGTGTCAATCCCCACATCAGGGTCTCTCTCATAGAAGGGAACATCATTTTGCCGGCAAAAGTTGGAGATTTCCTCATCCAATGCAACTGCTAGATAATTCGGTATCCCGGCTCTCTTTATGCTGGTGAACCAAACCTCCAACATATCCTTAACGTTTGAATTTGCAAGAGCAACGATAACCTCCCGGTTAACAGCAATTTTTCCAAGTATCTTAGCTAACCTCGGGTTGACAGATTCATCAGGTATAACAGTGGGGTTAGTTCTTAAACCCTTAACAGTGCCAAAAGGACCGGCTTTATGTTGTTTGCCCAAAACTAACACCTGTTTCTGTGCCTGGTCGTTTCCTCGCTCAGCCGACTGCAGCTTTTCGTTCAATTCTCTGATCTCCTTTTTTAACTTGGCATTTCCCTCAGAAGCAGCTACGAACTCCGACTTCAACATGTTGAGCTGTTCAGGTGACTCGCATTCGGATGAGACAACCTATAAAATATATGACCAGAAATCAATTAAGGGCAAGCACTATATAACGAACACAGAACAAGAAATTGGCACGTTGGAAAGCAATCAATAATCCGTGTGTGGTTGCCTCACATAGCAGCTAACGTTGTTCTATGTTGCTAAAGTACCGATCTACTAAGAAACTCCTAATGTTGAATCTCAAGCGGCTCAATCTCAATGAGTGAGTTCCATAAGTGGTTCAGCGAAACTGTTTCAATTTGGAGCCTTATGCCGCCAACAATTATGGAAAAACCAAAAAAGTTTAATCTTGTTTCAACAAAGCCTTCTAAATCCTCTGATCTGAAGGTACATGTTTAGCTATAACCTATCATGGGAAAAATGTCGGAAACACGTGAAGAAAATATTCAATCTTGCTTAGCACCAACATAAGAAAAAATATTCAGCACAAAAGGAAGTTTAATCAAGTGAATCAACCACCAAATTGAATCCGTATGGTAACATAATTTCAGTCTATTTCAAAGCTACTAATACCCAGGTCTTAAATCATACCAGATGTAAAAAATTCTTTATACCAGCACATAATCTGAAATCCTACATTTAGAATCTATATCATACCATAAAGTCAGTGACTGCCACACCTTGAATACTTCAAAACAACAAAATGGTACAAAGAAAGATCTTAACTTGACTACTTGATAGAGTAGATCTTAAGCAAATACTACCTCCATTACATAATTACATAATTTAAGTCGTTTAGTACATGCAACAAAAATAAGGTATTTTTTTAGTCAAAATATCAATATTGTTCAAATCCTATTTAAGAGAATACTATTGATATTTTGACTAACAAAATACCTTGTTTTTTGCTTCCTTAATTTTCGCAAATGTCCTAAACAACTTATATTATGGAATAATGGAATAGAGGGAATAACTCAAACTAAATCAATCAATTCAATGACAAGATCTTCCTTAAATTAAAGAACCAGATTTCCCTTCCTGAAGTCAACAAACCACATATACAAAACAAAATTACAAAAAAATAAAAAAATAGTTATCAGATTCAGAAATGAGAATTAAAAAAGAAAAAAGAAAAAAGAAAAAAGAAAAAAGAAAAAAGAAAAAAGAAAAAAGAAAAAAGAAAAAAGAAAAAAGCAGAGACCTGTAGATTGGATTTCGAATCAATGGATAGAACTGACGAAGAGGAGAAAAGGAGACCATCAGGAAACAAGAAAGCAAAGAAACATCCAATAGAAATCCCAATTGCTATAGCAACTGCAATTCTGGAACCCTTCAATGATGAAAAAACTCCACCTGAATTCTTTCTCATCTTTCCCAATTGTTTTTTTCAAACTTACAAAGAAGAACCCAGAAACCGAATTACAGAGAGTTTCGTTTCTGGCTTTCAAAGAATTCAAAATTAAATGCAAATTTCTGCTTCGAATGAACAAGTGAAATCTCGAATTGGGGAATGTTGTAGCCTCATCTGCGACTCCCGGCGGTAGCTAACAGCGAAGTGGACTTTCCTTTCAGCTTTCCTTGCTAGACTAGAGTAGGTGTAGAAGAGTAATAGAAAATGGGAGTAAGAAAGTGGCCCACTTGCTCCGACTTTGTTCTCGGCTCGCGGTTTTTTTTTTTTGGCAAATTAGTGTATTTTGTCCCTAAACAATTTTGAGATTAATATAAGGTCCTTAAATAATATTTTTTAATTATTTTATCCTGAAACAATTTATATTTTGTGTATAAAGTACTTCTGTCCATAAAGTAACAATAACTGTAAATTTGAAAAAAAAAAATTGGAGTCAAAGGAAAAGGATTAAGGGGCATTTGTGGTACATTGCTATAAAAATATACTCTCACCATACATCCACCTAGCAACCCCCTATCGCCACCACCAATCGCCACCCCCATTCGGATACAGGTTCTGGACATTAGCCGACCCCGGACCACCAAAAAATTTTAGCAAAAAAAATTGTGAACCGTAAAGAACAGAAGGATAAAGTTTTGGAAAATGATTTACTCCTAGAATTTTGGGGATAGAAACCCTAAACCCCCAAATTGAGAGTGTTAAATGACTATCTCACCCCACTGCTGGTATAAGGGATTCACCCAACTATAAGGGCAAAACGGTCCAAAAAACTATTTTAGTCAATCTTTTAACTAATAATTCTAGTAGCCTAGCAAAGTCCGTAAGTTTTTAACCTTATTTACTCCACAATTAAATTTCTTCTCCCTAAACACAAACGAATGGGAAAATCATTCAAAATTTATTCGAAAACTTCATGCAATTAGATGAACAAGATGGATTATTAGGTACCCATAAAATTGAAAACACAGATGAAGAATTCAAAAACAAAAAAAATAGGAATTTAAAAACTCAAATTTGATACATTGCTGAGCGTGGTGATTGTTGGTGGCCGCAGTTGAGGATGTGCCAGAGACGAGATGTATTGAGAGAGGTGAACAATTTCGAAATTGGGTATGTGGAGCTGGGTGGCTTGCGTTAGTGGTGGATAGGGGTAGGATGGGGGGTTGGGGGTAAATTTTTGTTTTCTTGGTACTGAGGAAGCTGAAATTGGTATCAGACGGGGGTGGGGTGAGGGATCGGGGAAGGGGGTATGTGGTTGGTGGAGTAGGGTGGATAGATACTTCAATTATTGGGTTCTGTGATTACCAAATATACCCCTATCACTATTTATTTGACCCGTTTAAATTTTAGATTTCACAGTTGACGGAAGGACCTTATATACCCAATGTAAATTGTTTCAGAATAAAATAATTGAAAAACGTTGTTTAAGGACCTTCTATCAATCTTAAAATTGTTTAGGGACAAAATCCATCAATTTTCCTTTTTTTTAATTCCAATTTCAGTTTATAGTCTTGGACATATGTTATATCCCTACCTAATATATATTTTATTTTTGATAAAAACTTGTCCGTAGACATGTAAGGTTAGTCTTACGCAACATGTATTTAAAAAATCACAATAGACGTCGCTCCAAAAAAACCTAGACAAGAAATTTTTTATTTGACAACCAAAAAGCAAAAAATATTCAATATATATTGAATTTTTACGTTATGTACTATAGTCGAATCGCAGTTTTATTCAACACTGGTATCAACCAAAATAATGAGACAGGTGAACTCAATTCAACTATGTTCACTTTAATCTCCTGTGGCTATCATACCATTTTAGACAAAAGAAAAAAAGAAAGAACAAAAAAAAAGCTTGCCTTGAAGATATGCTTGCTATTTTTCAGTCTATACCCCTTTTGTTAGTCAATTAGTGGTAGGAATGCCTATGGTGCTTATTTTGTTAGGTCAATTTGTAATATCTCTAACTCTACTTTTGTTGACTATCCCTTTTGAGTAGTAATATATCTTGTTTTTACAACAAAAAAAAAGAAAGAAAAGAAAAGAAAAGAATTTATGCTTGCACGTTCCTACAAATTTGTACTAGTTCCCTTTAATTTTCTTTTGTTTTCCTTCTCAAAGATATATCTAAGAGAGACCAGAGAAAGCAGTCTACCATTCTCTTTGTTTGATTACAAAATACTCATGTGAACAAAAATGAAAAAAGCTCCATCTGAGATTCTACCAGTATTTTATCTGAAAAATATAAATCTCTGTGAACAAAAAATACTGTTGCTTAGTTGGCTTTAACTAACAAGCTCTTTCCACAACTTCGAATACGATTATACTAATGAACGAAGGTCTATTTACAAATGCAAGAATACCAAAAACACAGCAAAGCAACATATTATAAACTCAAAAACAAATTATAAGCTTGGCCGCCTCCACCTATTTTTTTTTTTTGAACGCCCGAAGGCGGAGCCCCATGAACGGGGAGATGGAACAGCCCCATGAGCGGGGAGAGAACAGCCCTAGATCAGGGAGAATAAAGCTCACCGCAACGCCGGCGGAGGGTATCGAACCCGGGACCTCTCGGTCCCGGGCCAAGCACTTGCCCACTGGGCCAAAGCACTTGAAGATCGCCTCCACCTATTATTTAGGCTATTATCAGAGTGCTTTAAAAGAAGTCTATATTATCTATCGTTAAAAGTGGTAAAGAATAAAATACTATAATTAGAGAGTGTGCAAATTGCATTTGTTTGAAGATGAAACACTGCTTCAATCTTCATTCATCATCGTCTGATTCTGAAGTCTCGTCTACTATGACCCGACCTTCAATTGCACCATTATGTGGTCGTTGTGTAGGATAAATAACCTCGCGAACTGATTCAAGCAGAAAAGAGATTTAAAATAGTATAAACCAGCTCTTATAAGCATGTATATCAAAGAAAACTATTGTATTCCTTGAGAATTTCATATATTTGTAAGAATGATTAAGACATTAATTGAACACGACGCAGAATCAAAATATTAATCCAATAGAAGCAATACAAGCATCCTTATCAATAACCATGTCGATACCTGCCAATAGGGTTCTTGTAAATATCGTCTTTGCCAATTGGAATTCTGCTTCATGGCTACTGGCAAATTTAGACTGCAGCACAAAACTTTGTTATTTCAGAAACTTCACAAAAGGATCCATGGCAAAGTATATAGATTGCCTCCCAATTTTCAGATAAGTAACTGTGATTTTATCAAGGCTTGTAACAATTTGATACATATAAATAATCAGAGATAGGGAGAAGAGGAAAGAGATATACCATGAACTGTCTTCCTCAGATATACAAAATTACAAAACTATATATCTATAAAATTTAATGGTAAGATGTACATATACAGTCCAGTCCCATATGAAATAGAAGAGGTTTTCGGTATTTACCATTTCACCATATAACAATCCCACAACTTGATCGAGTCTAGCTTGATGCTTCACAAGAAAAGGGCGCAGATGGTGCACATATAATTGCTTTGCCCCCTTTCAGAAACAAGAAAAAAGTGCATAAACATTTCTGAGGATCTTGAATTTATCTAATATATTGCTCAAACTGCAAATGTCAGTATGTCACAAAGCCAAAGCAAAAACGCGATGTACGAAACTCAAGTAAAACGAGTGCTTTCTACCCCACATGAAGATTCAGCAGAGTAGTTACGAGATTTGATCAGCATTATTTCTACCCTTTATGAACTTGAATACTAGTTTCCTAAAATATTAGTATTGATGAAAGAATACCATGCAAAAATTTGAAGCAATCAGGAAATCTAACCAGACAACTTATTTCAGCATTATCAACTGAATGACGGGGTATGGCAGAATTCAGAATAAGGAAAACAACAGGACACATTAAAATTAAAATGTAGTGTTATTCACAACGTGATCCAGAGATGGGAAAGAATAGAGAAATAAACAAGAAGAAATGATATAACTAAAGCACATAACAGATAAGCTTACATCAACAGAAGGAAGTTGAAGCCAAACAAGAAATGCAAACTTCGCTTGATAGTAGAGAGGAAACCTGCCAAAACATGCAAAAGAAACTATATCAGTTTATGCCTCCTGGAAGATTTCCCAAAACGAAATCCTTTGTAATCAATGTCTAGGGGGGAGTATAAGCTATACCAGTAGAGAAATTTATCCGTGAATATCTCAGCAATGCTAAAAGATCCATAAGCTGCAGGTAGCAAGAGTAGATTTATATTACTTTGAACAGAAAAAACTTTTGGAAAAGGTAGATAGATGTCCTCCGGATGCTGGAAAACATTCATACTCCCACAGCCACACAAGAAAAAAGAAAAGAGCCAAGAACAATATTTTTTGCTACAATACCTAGATACTGATTTACTTTTTTGTACAAGTTTCTTTCTGAAAGATAGTAGTAATCGAAGAGCAAATACATGAGATAATCCCATATCGTGACCACGCCATTCGTTGACGTAGACATACTTGCTTTATGTTACCAAAGTAATGGCTATAAATGGCTATATATGTAAGCATTTCTATATCTAATACATTCGCACTTCTGGTAGTGGACAGAAACACAGGCTGCATAAGGTTTAAGACCAAGGACAAACCTGCCCAGTAGATCAGCCACTTCCGCTGGACATTTTCATCCTTTGACTCAATTGCTTTATATGTAGAATAGACAGGCAAAACAATTCCCACTGAACAACTGTAGAAATAGCAAAGTGAATGCATAATTGATAATATACCTCATTCTTATTGCGACTGAATTTCTTGAAATTTCAATGTAAAAGATTTGCAAAACAAGTGTACTTGAATGTATCGAAACATAAAACAAAGTGGTTAACTTGATAGAAAACTCACCATGCTGTTCGGGTTAGAATATTAGAACCAAATGGAGAAAGAATCAACTTTAGACCAACCTGCATTAGACAAACTGGTTAAGCACAACATTACAAATTTTACTCCCTCCATTCCATAATAGAAGTCGTTTAGGACATGTAGCGAAAATTAAGCAAGCAAAAGATAAAGTGTTTTTTTAATCAAAATATCAATATTACTCTCTTAAATAGAATTAGTAGTATACAAGTTCTATTTAAGAGAGTAATATTGATATTGTGACTAACAAAGTACCTTGTTTTTTGCTTGCTTAATTTTGGGTACATGTCTAAACGACTTATATTATTCTCACAAAAGCAGAGAAAGTAGTTAAATTCAACTTAACCACCAAAAATTAAAGATTAAAGATTAAATAAAAAAAATTAACAAAAACTACTTCAAGTAGGACTACGCTATACTAATATTCATCCAAACCAAATTTTGCACAGTAAATTCTGAAAATATGATCAATATTTTAATTCCAATAATCTTCGAACCTAATTAATTCCAGCTTCCAGTGTCCAATGCGCGAAATAACTCGCAACCAGAGAGAGAAAAGACAGGAAAATAAGAAATTCTCTATCCATCATCAATCGGTAACATCCGGTCAGAATTTTCGAACAATCAATTCAAAAAATTTCCTCTCCATACAGTTCTTAATCTACATTTGATTTCCAAATCAAATTATCAGACAAAAAATCAATTAAAACGAGTGAATCAAAATCAAAACCCTAAGTAATCAGCGGAGGATAAAACAAGATACATCAAATTAGAAGAGAGAGATTACATCGGTCGGCGCTCCAAACATAGACATCAGTAATCAAATCCTTTCTGAGAATTCAGTGCTCAAATGATCAAAGTTCGTTCCCCTTTGATTTCTTCAGTTTTCCAAGTTTCGACCAATAAAGGATGAAAGAGGAAAACGAGAGATCAATGAGTGATTGATGCATGCAAAACGACGGCGTATGTTCCCACGAGATTTTGGTAAAAAATGGCCACGCAACGTGAACTGTTGTCGATTTTGATTTTTTTACCTGAATTAAAAAATATAAAGTTTTTAACTCCTAACTTTTCTGAAGTATTAATATTGCTCATTTCGTCCAATTTTATTGATAAATCTAAACGGAACAAGAGTATATAACCAATTTTAGGACATCTTAAAAAAAGAAGAAGATTTTAACCCTTTTAAATAAAGACGCCAATAGAATCGAAAAAAATTAAGGAAGCATGACCATTTTCTACCTACGAGATTTTCTTCGTTTTGCAGTGATGTCCCTGAATTTATACACTTGCATTTTTACTATTCTTCTTCTTTTATTTGGAAGTAGTCATCTTTTCGTTTTAAACACTGTCGAGTTTTATAAGTTAAAGTAGTGATTGCAACTTGCAAGAGTGTTGATTTCTTTAATATGTTTTTCAATCATCATACTTTATGATCAATTGATTATCTTATTAATTTGTTTACAACATATTCATTTCATAAATAATAATGTGTTTATATAATTACATATAAATTAAAATCTACGATTAAATCATTATTTAGTTTATTTTTTTACATTTATTTCTTCAACTAAGACAACTCATAATCACCACAAGTTTATATTTATTAAGGTATTAAAAAGGATAATTAGGAAACCAAATTTTTTTATTTACGTTCAATTTCACAAGAGAAAAAAAAACACTTCATGTGTCTTAAATTAAATGTTCATTCTTTAATTCAAAATTAATAGAAAAAATTAGACATTAAGTACTTGACATAGAGTATAAATGATTACATTAAATTAACTTGAAAAAGTGGATGCAGTGACTATTTTGAAGGATGATGTGAAAGTTGAGGGCTGAGATATAATAAAGTTAAAATTTGATGACTAAATGGAAGGCAAAAGGTGAAGTTCCCACAAATTATTTTTTCGTCTAAGAGTATCCACCGTTTGACAATAATAATTAATAACATCGCTACCGGACAAACAATAATTAATGGTTGACCATAAAATACCTTCAATTTCCATAGAAATTAATCGAACTCCTAATAAGAGACTGCTGAACTGTCACTGCGTCACACCAGTCCGGTTCCTATGCGGAATAGCTTTTTTTCCGCACGTGCGGAATAATCTCAGAAGTCGGATGAGATTTTGAACAGTCCAGATCTTGAGAGAAAAGTTGCGGCTGGACTTAAAAAATAAAAAAAATTCTCTCTCCAGATTTGGACCGTTCAAAATATCATCCGACGGCTGAGATCGTGTCCCGCAGTGCAGAACAAAAATCTGTTCCGCATAGGAGCAGGGACGGCGTCACACACATTGCTGCCCACAAACCTCATCCATCGCGACTTCCCGCCACCTTTTTGTTATAAAATTTCCATATTTAAAGAGAAAATTAAAGAAAAAAGGGGGGAAAATCAGAGTTCTACGGCTGAGTGGATTTGGAACTTTGGATTGCGCTTTATAATGGTCGTATTTCCGTGTTTGGGTGATCGATCTTTGCTTACTGCATATTTTTAAGTTTGACGATCTCTGGTTGTTCATGGAAAATAGAGGTATATGTATGTTTATATGTAAATGAGGGCACTTAAGGATGGGCTTAAATTTCAAGGCAATTTGATAAAATCTGGTTTTACGCCGTCCGTCGTTACCAGCAATCAATTGATTCATCTTTATTCAAAAAATGGACTTATTGAAGATGCTAATAATCTGTTTGATGAAATGCCTGAACGAAATGTCTACACTTGGAACGCTATTATAAATGCCCATATAAAAGCCCAGAATTTTTCGAAAGCCGAATACCTTTTTAAGGCTGCTCCATGTAAAGATTCTGTAACGTACAATTTAATGATATCTGGTTATGCAAATGGTGGCGGGCATGGAAATCAAGCTGTTAAATTGTTTCTTCAAATGCGGGAGGAGGGGGAAAGTGCTCGAGTTGATGAATTTACTCTGACTACAGTGCTTAATTTGGTGGCTAAGTTAAGGTTTTTGTCATGGGGTAGGCAAGTTCATTGTTTGATGGTAAAAACGGCTAATCATCAGAGTCGGTTTGCTGTGAGTTCTCTGGTTGATATGTATTCCAAATGTCGGGGTTTTCATGATGCGTGGAGAGTGTTTGATGATTCTTCTAAGGTTATTGACCTTGTTGCAAAGAATGCAATGGTTGCAGCGTGTTGTAGAGAAGGTGAGCTGGAAATGGCACAAAAGCTTTTCTGGCGTAAACCAGAGATAAACGATGTTGTATCGTGGAATACAATGATTGCAGGGTATGTGCAGAACGGGCACGAGGAGGCTGCAGTGGAAACATTTAAATGCATGGCAGAGGAGGGATTGAAATGGAATGAACACACTTTGGCTAGCGTTTTGAGTGCCTGTTCTGGCTTGAAGAGTTTGAAGATGGGAAAGCAAGTTCATTCTTGGGTTCTAAAAGAAGGCATTATTAAGAATCCATTCATAAGCAGTGGCGTCGTCGACCTTTATAGCAAATGTGGAGATATGAAGCATGCTGAATCCGTTTATGCAGAAATTGTGCCAGATAACTCCTTCGCGATCACTTCAATGATCTTTGGTTACTCAGCAAACGGTTACATGTTAGAAGCTAGAAGGCATTTTGATTCCATGACAGAGAAGAACTGTGTCGTCTTAACGGCTATGATCTCAGGTTATGTGCAATCAAACCAATGCGAGGAGGCGTTTGAGCTTTTCGGCAAGTTTATGGAAAGGGATGGTGGAATTCTCGATGCCCCAGTGTTCATCAATCTGCTTGGTGCCTGCGGAAAACAGGCTACTGTGGATCCCGGAAAGCAAATTCATGCCTACTTGTTCAGAACGGGAATTGAGATGGATGAGATGTTGATTAGTTCGTTGGTTGATATGTATTCAAAATGTGGCAACATTAAGTATGCAAGAGAAGTTTTCGATAGCGCGGCTTCCAAAGATCTTGTCCTTTACAATGTCATGATAGCTGGCTACGCTCACCATGGACATGAATATGAAGCTATCGCGCTTTTTGAAGAAATGAAAGAGAAAGGTCTTCAACCAGATGGAGTTACTTTTATTGCAATTCTATCTGCATGTCGTCATAGCGGTTTAGTAGAAGCAGGTGAGATGTATCTCTCTTCCATGACTGAAGATTACGCGATATCGCCTGAAAGTGATCACTATGCATGCATGATTGACTTGTATGGAAGAGCTAATCTACTCGAAAAAGCTAACTTATTTATGGAACAGATCCCTATTCAACCAGATGCAGTAATACTAGGTTCATTCCTAAATGCATGTAAAATGAATAGAAATGTAGAACTTGCCAAAGCTGCTGAACATAAGCTACTACAAATTGAAGGAGACAATGGAGCTAGATATGTACAATTGGCTAGTTTATATGCTTCAGAAGGGATGTGGAATGAGAAGGGCAGAATAATGAAGAAGATGAGGGTTAAAGAAGTAAAGAAGCTTGCCGGTTGCAGTTGGGTGCATGCAGGTAATAGGCTACATACCTTTACTTCCAGTGGCAGATCGCATTCGGAAACAGAGGCTGTATATGCTACTTTAGATTGCTTGATTCAAGAATTACAGGACAAGATGCCAATTGAAATAGAGTACTCCGGGTAATCTATCCGAAAATTTCACTGTTTCCCGTGTTGTAACAGAGACACGAGTGATTATTACATAATACAATTAAAATAGACCTCATCTTTAACAGGCGAGACTTCGAATTTTGCATGCAATTTACAACTTTGATGGACATAAAAGAGATCTTGCGCCGGAATAGACAACTCTTGCATCATCTGCAGGTGAGAAAATTCAGGTCAGTCAAATCTCAGGATCAGTTTCTTTCCGGTAGAAATTAAAATTTAACAAGAATTAACGAAATGAAATAACAGTATTTTCCAAAGAGTGCATTATCTATAACTAAGAATAAAGTGTAAATGTCATCCAAGTATTGGTGAGATGCAACAAGCGAGGTATAGAAAATGAGGGTGAGTAGAGAAATTAGATAATCAACCAGAATAAGGAGCGAAGCAAATAATCTGAAACACATTAAACAGAACAAGGAAAGAAGGGGCAAAAAGCAAAAAGGAGGCAGTGAAATCAGGAAGCATACGTGCAAGTTTGTCCAAGAAATATTCTGCAGGCACGTTACTTTCTGACTCAACGGAAGCTTTGGCTGCTGCAATCCCAACAGCTACACTTTGCATGACATCCAGGCCAACACACAAAGAAGCTACTATTCCACCTACAAGGCAATCTCCAGCCCCTGTAAGCCTTACTACCGATGCAGATGCGGCTGGAAAATGCACTGCAGAAAAGGCTTCCTTGGACTGTGGAACTTTAATGAAAGAGTTCACGGGGAAACTTGAACTTATGGTATCATATAACTGTCCGATGAAAAAATGAATCTTGTTTCTGCCAAATCTGAGTTTGCTAAAGCCAGGCTCTTGCTTAGAGCACAAGAATACCCCGTGAGATCCAAGAGTCACAACAACAAATTTAATACCTCCATTCAGCAAAACTGCAATTGCAGGACTAAGCAAGTAAAACAAAGATTCTACTGCAAGTTTGATGCCAGTATCGTCTATTTTGATTGGTGAAAATACATCCCCAGAAGACAGAGCATTTGCCATGGCTATAAGCTCATCTTCATTAGGCGAAGCAAAAGTTACCTGTGACAACCTATGCTGTTAGTGCCAACTACTTAAAGCAGGTTATTTCATTTATGAGCACATTACTAAGAATGTCTAGAGAAAAAGACATTCATAAGCCTGAAAATCATATTTGCTCAACAGAAAGACAAACACCATGTGTAAAACTTGAATATTACACTCCCTTTCATCCCATTTTGAAAAGTTACCTCAAGGTTCCTTGTACTTCGTAAGTATGGTTTAGATCCACCTCCCTCAACATCTTTTTAGTTATACTTCAAGTTGAAAATCAGCAAACTTTCACTAGAAACCAAAAGTTGAATATTAGAGATTTACCACACAGTATCTAATCGTAAAGTAAATAGCTTATCATATTCTTCTTCTAAAATTCAAGAACATTGTCGCAGGTCATATTTTATTCTTTGCCTTTAAAATAATCAAGCAAAAGTAGCCATTGACCTTGTAATCCAGAGGGCGGATGGCCACTCATTAATGCAAGAGGTCAAATGTTCACATCTCCACTCTACCCCTCCTCGAGAATAAAAAATTATTTATTTGAAAAAATCAAGCATCGGAATGGGACCAAATTAAAAACTTTAGGACTTACTTCAAATCAAAGTTGGGCACACAAGAAAATCTTGAAACTCACATATTTGGCAACTGAAGCAACTCTTCTGGACTTTACAACTGAGACAGGCTCAAACCACACAGGAGTATTGCATTCGGCTGCTACTGTTTAAGAAAAAAATATATATATTAGTATATTCTCTCAATAGAAAAACCGAAGAGTTTGAGACAGAAGCAAATATTGTACAATAAATGCAAATCTTCACAAGTTTAATTCAGTCTAAAGAAGCCAAAATCATACTACTTGAATGCATAAGAAGCATACATGATTACAATGTAAAAAGTTGTGTCAAGATGCCATGTGAAGTCTAGTTATGCAGATATAATGAACCCAGAGGCCATTATCACTCTTTTGCCTGGCCCAAATATATGGATTGAAACTCCTCGGCTAATATTAGGTCGATATCCTGGTAATCTGGATGTCATGCATATATGAATATCAAGAAGAAATTAAAACTATTCCAATAATGAAATGTCTTTCGTCCCCCCTCAATAATGAATGTCACTAATTGCATTTCTCATGTGTACTTTCAGTGTCTTTTCTGCCTATTTTTTTCCGGAAGGTACAATTTCTCCAATGCATGTAGAGCACTTTAATATCTTTCACCAGAAATGAGAAAACCAGAAAATGCACAACAAAGCACATGCAGTAATACATAGGACATGCTCACATGCATGCAGCCACACACTCACACATGCAGCGGAAATGTAAGGAAAATGGTATTTTAAAAAAAAAGAGAGAGAGATTTACATTGACAAGCTGTTTCTAGAGAGGGCAAACTCAAGTTGGCATCAACCATCAGTAGCGGAGCAGAATGTATCTTGCGCTTGAACCTCTCAATCCATCCAGGTGAAAGAAATTTTTCCTGTTTCCAAACATCAAATGAACATTTAAAAAGTTGATATCATAGAGAACCGTGCAATTCAGCTACTTAATTTCAGAAATAGTAACTCACAATTGCTTCCACACTAGCAACAGCAGCAGCTAATTCTCCTTTACCATCAAAGATGTTGCATACAACAGCTGTCTCAATATCTTGGTGCCTTTGGATGCCTAAAGACCAGTTGCAAAAAATCAGATTACATGACCAGATTGTGTTCTCATCTCCCAGTTAGGAGAAGAATAAAATATTACAAAGTTGAAATTATCTAGACATTCAATGCAACCCCCCCCAAACCACCACCACCACCACCACCAAAACAAAAAGGAAAAGGAGAAAATGTTGACCATGCAGCTTCTTTAAGCTGTTAAGCCTTTTTTTTCTCCAAAAACAATTGAATGGGGCATCATTCACTGATAATTAATAGGTTTGATAAAAGCTTCCATTGGCTCCAGGTAGCACCATTTGCAGGAGGATTTTTTTCTCTTTTTCCTTTCATGTGCGTGTGAATATATAAAGGTGCAAGTTACTCTATGAGTCATTTCTGATTGACAAAATGAGTAACAGAAAAAATGAAGCTGCCTCACAAGAAACCAAGTTATACTACAAAATCATAATATACAGTGTTCACTTTTGCATATAAAATATGAATGATTAAAGACATGAAAGAGCCTACCTTCTGTAGATAAACCAGTTGATTTCCAGTGTTCCAACAGCAGATTTCCTATTAAAAACAATGATCTTATGTCATTTTCAGAGCAAGAAGATCAATTACCGGGTATAGTTAGCTGCATATGAAATGAAAAACCTATAAGCAGGTCTTAGTATTAAACAACAACAACGGAAAGGTTGTAAACACAAAGTATAGACATAGTGAGTAAAGGACAACTCTACAAGTTGCAGACAGAGAGTTGCAATGAATTTGAACTATATGCAAACAAATTCCCTCTTTTAAACATGCATGTAATGCTTTAGGAAATTGTTGCTAGGCCCAAGTTTCCCATCATGTGTTATCTATAAACTTTTAATTTATAAGAAAGAGAGGCTATGCATATGATTGGCTGTCCTGTCTTAAATACAACATATGCCAGTCATACGAACATAAAGCCTAATGAGGTTTTATCGTTGTACTTTAGAAAATCCATATGGTCATTATTCATTTCAACTAAGCACACTTTTGGGGACATGAAAAGCACTTTAATTTTTCTCTGCGAAATCTCTACACATGTAATAATCTATTTTAGAATTGATGACAAGAAATGGGTATAACAATAGAGGTGTTATGCATCCGGAAAATACACCTGCCATATCAACTCCAACAGCACTTATCATATAAGGTTTTGCTCCAAGCTTTGACATGCATTCAGCAACATTCCTCCCAACGCCACCTGATGCATAGAAGACCTGGATGCACAAAATAGGAACGTTTAAAAGCATACGTATATACAAAACCAGCAAATGCATTAGGATTAACTTGATAATTCCCAAACAGGACCACAACCGTAGTATCTAAGTTGTTTGACAGACTTGGAGGACAATTTGTAATTAGGTCCACACTCCAATTTGTCCAAAAAAACTAAGAAAACATTATGAATCTGTTAAAAGCAATGAACGATCAGATTCTAAAACGTATAAAAAGGCACGTCACACAAAAGCAATAGAGAAATTTGAGGATTTGCTGAAAATGTTCAAATGGCCATTTTCCAAAGCATTAGAGAAATTGGCAATTAACCCCTACATGAAAGTACATAATTCTCCCTCATCAAATGCTATAGTAACATCAGAAGCTTGTATTAAAAGATAGAGCATTTTTACTGGTTTTCTATGGTAAAAGAGCTTAAATTCAGAACGACATGGTTTGTAATTCAACAATCAGACAGTCAAACGCAACTAAACACAACCTAAACAAATTAAACACATTTACATTATAACTAACTATACAACATAAAATGCTCATAGTAACATCATATGCCTGGGAAAGCTTTTTTGACTGGTTTTCTCTAGTAAAAGAGCTAAAATTCACAATCACTCATGCTGTAATTCAACAAGCAGACTACTCAAACTAAACGAAACCTAAACTAAATCAAACACAGTTCACATTATAATTAATTAATTATACTTGCAAACCTTGCCAGGAGTTGTCGTTCTAGGTTTAGCAGGAACAGAAGGAGTGGCGTTTATGTCCAGCACCATTCCCCCTATTACTACTGCCTCTGCTTCATCATTTTCAGTTTCCATCCTTTCTACCAATTTCTGAAAGAAACACCATAAATATTTATTACCTCAATTCTACAATATATGTCATTTAGTACATGTAGCGAAAATTAAGGAAGTAACAAACAAGTTTTTTTTTATATTTAGTAATAGAACATAATAATAGTAAACAACATATCTTACCTTTTTGCTTCTTTAATATTTGCTATAGGTACTAAACAACATAATAGTAATAGAATTACAACGATTTCCACAAATCAGTGAAAGAAAGAAAGAAAAAAAACGTTATAATTTCATCAACAAAAGCAAATGATCAAACCAGAAATGGAATTGTTTTACTAGAGAATAATCTAAAATGCTTACCAATCGGAGAACTGAAGTAGCTTCGTGTGTGAGTGATGACTGATTAGAGAGACACTGAGCTTTCCTCTCCATCGTTTGATTTTTTTTCTTCTCGTCAGTGTTCTAACTGGGCTGACCTTCGAAGAATATATTCTCTCCGTCCCACTTATCTGTTCACTTAACAAATGTACAATATTCAACGTTTTTGTGATTTGAATAATAAAATATAATTAAAAATTTAATATATCCCTCATTAATTTTATTAATATCATTTAAATTTTATATTTTTCTCAACATTCAATCACCTCGTAATTATGAGTTGAAAATTGATAATTTTAATTAAGTAATAATATTCAATAAAGAATTGGAAGAAGTGTAAAATTAAAAAAAAAGTTATTAATACATATTTTATTTAGAAAGTGAACAGTTAATTTTAGATAAACAAAAAAAAAAATATTAACGTATAATTTGGGACGAAGGAGGAAGGGAGTACCATATTAATACTCGTTCACACCGGGTCGATCCATTAAAAAATAAATTGCTTCCCAAAGAAGCGGTCACATACATGAACGAGTGGTTACACAATTCTAAAACCGCACTTGAATAACAGATCTCACATACCCACTTGAATGGAGCCAACATCTACTATAAATCTGTGGGGTCAATCGCACAAAGACGATCATAATATTAAATTTTCCATGAATTCTGAACCTCTATTAAGTAACGAACATTGTTGATTCTTTTGCTCCTCTGTTCCCGAGTCCCGACTGAGAAATTGAGATGGATGGACTTTTGGGCCTGTATAAGCCCATAAATGTGTTCAGAGATCAATTCGAGATTCTTAATTGGGATTCTTATGATTCTTATGTGACGGGAGCTCTCGGGCGACCGGCAGCGCAAAACAACAAACTCCTCAAAATAAATCAAACATGACGGAAATATACATAGTAATATGCAAATAAATCAAAATGATTCTTATGTCTGTCTTCCCTTATTCCTTTTGATTTAAATTTGATGGCACGATTCTGTAGCAAACATGACAATATATGGGGATTGTTGTCTCAATAGTATGATGTGAGCATCCACTTTATGCATTAATTTGCCAAATATTATAGCAGTCTTCAATTCATCAATTTCAATGGTATTATGTGAGTATCAATTTTATACATTTATTGTCAAATATTATATCAGTCTCCAATCTATCTGTTTCAATGGTATTATGTGAGCAATCATTTTGATTTGAGGGCACAGTTCCGTAATAAACATGTTATTTTTGTTGTTAAAATAAGAAAGATGATTATTATAAATTGATATTAGATATACACGTGGTTGGAAAAAATTTGGAGAATCTTCAAACCACTATGAAGGCAATTTAATCTTTTTGCCCTCGACTCATGCTGATATATGTGTCTTGTTCAATTTTTTCCACTTAATTATTTAGATTGAATATTATTCAAGAATCTTTTTTGAAAATAAATAATTCCTTTGCTATCTCTTTCAGAAATAAAAGATGTCTATTAGAGTATACACTGGGATTGTTGCTTACTTTGACTGGTATAGTTCAACGATCAAGACTGAAAAAAACATTTTTTTTCCCTATAGGTTAACCAAAGCCAAGAATTCATCTGAAAAAACAGAAAAAGAAAACCAATAAGTTCACGGTCACACTAACTCTTATTATTATTTTAAAGTTGAAATTACGAGTTTAATTTTTTTATTTTTTTTCTAGATAATAATTTTTTTTTGTCAACAACCTTAAATTCTCCCTCACCAGAGGAGGAGAATTTTTATTGCCACGTAGGGAGAAGGTGTCGAACCCGAGACCTCTTGGTTACGGGTAGAAGCTTGCCTCACTAGGCTACGGCCTCCTTGACTATAGATAATAGTTTAGTTGCTAGACTATTAGATTAAAATATGTTAAGCTTAATGCTTAACAGACACGCAATGTTTATTGTAATACTTTATGTAATATATTAGGAACCTTTTTAAAAAGGAAAATTAAAAAAAAATCACAAATTTTACTAAGGATGCATTTCGACTTAACTAAGTTTCTATGCTATTTGTGGAATTCAAATTCTCTCTTACAAATAATTCATAATTGTGCTGACGATTGAATTTAAGGAACATTTTACTACTACTAAAGAAGTGAAGGTGAGTTGAACCTGTCAAAATCGAAGAACCCAAAAATTGTGGGAATTGAAATAGATAGTATATGAGTTGCTCATGAAGTCATCTTCAATAATTATTCATCAAAAAATAAAAACAAAAAATCATCTCAATAATTAAAGTTAGTTGTCATATTATTGACTTGGTAGGGGTGGGGGTGGGGTGGGGTGGGGTGACGTACGTTCATAAAACTAGAGGAGTTTAGAGATTTGGGATGTTCTGCTGAAAATGTGTTTTATTCGTACGTATAGAAACACTCTTAACTTTTGAATAAGTTTAATTTAACGATTGAGTTTTATTAAACGAGATTAATAGAAGAACAATTGTTATTATAACTATTAGAAAGATAAATTTTTATTATTTTTTCAACTGTTTGATAAAAATACATTATTAATGTAACGTTCTGTATATTCATACAGAATATGATTAATGTCATATTATGTACTCCATATATGAACAAAATACTTTTTCTTCATCGAAGTTTGGAAAGCACGTGAATTGGACTCTATTGTCATTCTTGGTCAACCTTCAACTTGCAAGTTGCTTCCCAGAACCACACTGGCGAAAAAGACTTCTATAATCGTTTGTCCTCCCATTGCCATGATGACTAATTTTGTTTAGAAAAATGATTTGTTATTAGAATTATTGTATAGGAATTGATTAAAATTCAAATTAAGCATTATTTACTCCCTGTTGGTATAAGGGATTCACCCCCAATTTGAATTTTAGTCAATTTCTATCCAATAATTCTAGTAGCCTAGAAATGTCCGTTTTTTTATTGGAATTTATTTCAAATCATAACAGAAATATCTATATTGTCATTTTTTTAAGACAAAAGATTTGGACAGAAAGAAAATGTTATTATTATGAAGATTTGAGCAGATAAATAAAAATAATGCCTTTACTGATTGTGATTATGTGACAATTATACAACACCTAAGTAAACAAATACCCTACGTCTCTTTTATAAAATCATTAATCGTCGGTAAAATCTCATGCATGCATGTAGCTAAGTTTTTGTTTATTTATTTCCGGATACTCTTGAATAATTAATTAATTAATCAAATCATCAAAAAAAATTCTTGAAGACCGGTTTGACAATATGCCCTAATATATTTCACTTTTTTTTTCTTGAGTAAATATTTTATTTATTTGTAAGAAGCAAATAATTGCAACTTGACAGACAAAAATATTTTTCTTTTTATATTACACCGTACTAATTATTGAGAATCACGAGGGTAGGTAAATCTGTGTTGAAACTAAAGCCTCGTGCAATTCATAATTTAAGAAGCTTTGTTCAGTTTAATAAGCCCTCTCTTATTTTTCTTATTGAAACTAAAATTAGTAGTTTAAAGTTGAATACAATTCGCACTTCTCTTGGGGTTCTCGTCTCGTATGGTATTATGGTCTGATGATGTTATTCGGGTAAATTTGTTTAGTTACTCAAGCGGGCATATTGATGTCCGAATTGATGGTTCTTTGACTTCGAGTTGGAGGTTTACAGGTTTTTATGGCAATCCGTACCATGATCAACGACATCACTCATGGACTCTCTTACGCCGTTTACACGCCCTGTCGGATTTGCCATGGTTGTGTGTAGGGGATTTTAACGAAATTTTATCTCAACATGAAAATGAGGGTTTGAACGATCAAAGTCCATCACTTATTGCAGATTTTCGGGGGGTGATTTCTGATTGTGATTTAGTTGACTTGGGGTTTGTAGGTCCTCAATTTACTTGGTCAAATGGTCGCGGGAATGGCTTAGTGCGTGAGAGATTGGATAGGGCATTTGCAACGGCGGATTGGCGGAATCTCTTTCCTTCAACCATTATTAAGCATCTCGTCGCATAACATTTAGAACACTTGCCCATTCTTATTACTTCGGGGAAATTTAAGAAAAAAAGAGTGGCACTTGCTTCCATGTTTTGACCCATTTTGGATCCAAGACAAAGAATGTGGGGCGATCATTGAAAGGGAGTGGGATTCTTTGCGGCTTGGCAGTGGAGCCTAAGTCTATGGTGTTGTGACTAGGATCCGAGCAAAACTTCGTTCTTGGGGTTCAAAGAAGTTTGGTGTGTTGGAGAAAAAAATCCAAATCAAGCAGAATGAGGTAGCCAATATTTGGGAATCGCCCAATTTTTCGATTTTGGAGCTTCTATCTCATTTGGATGATTGTTGGAAACAAAGGAGTCGGGCAGACTGGTTAATTCATGGTGATTGTAATACAACCTATTTCCATCATAAGGCATCTTCGCGAAGATCACGCAATTATATTGAAAAACTTTAGACGCAAACGGGGGAGATTGTGGATGGGGAAATTGATCTCGCCAGGGTGGCTAAGGATAAGGTTGTCAAGATCGCAAATTTGACTCGGAACAGAAGGGGTCTAAAAAATCGTAAACACGAGAATCGTAGCACGGATCGGAAGATCCGACAAAACTTTTAAAATAATATTTCATGATAAATTTATGTCAATAATACATCATTTTATATGCAATTGAGCAAAAAAAAATATAACAATACTTCAACGGGAAAAAATAAGAACATCAAAAGAACTAACAAACTAAAATTAAATCACATACTAACAAGTGATAAACTTCGGAAGCAAACCAACAATTTATAAGGTCTTTTACTCCAACAAATTTCATAACAACAAGTCTATCTTTCTAATGTTTTAATCCAGCAAACCATTCAAGGCGTTATTATTATCCTCCTTTAAAAAAAATTGGCAAAATTGAATCGTAACGGGATCGTACGATCTTTTACGATCCAACTCTCCAGAGATTTTTAGTGCGATTTAACTCGATTTATACCCTTTGGATCATAAAATCGTACGATTTTACGATCCAACTCGCGATTTTGACAACCTTGGCTAAGGATTATTTTGTTGATATATACTCCAGCAATGGCACGCCCCCCTTTGTCTCTTGCGGACTTACCCGTTCGCGAACTCCCTGAAGACGTTCGAATGACCATTGCAGAGCCATTCTCAATGGCGAAATTACTCGTTGCCTTGAAACAGCTCCCTTAAAAAAAGGCCCCGGGACCAGACGGTATGCAAACTATTTTTTTGAAAAAATATTGATCTACTTTTGGAACAGATATATCATATTTTGTGCTTGGCTACCTCAATGGCTTACGTGATATTAAGGGTCTAAATAACACCTTCATTGTTTTGATCCCAAAAGTTAAAACCCCAATTCGGATGTCTGAATTTCGCCCTATCAGTTTGTGTAATTCGGTTTACAAACTAATCTCTCGTATTTTAGTTAACCGTTTAAATATTGCTCTCCCCTTTTTTATTGACCCCTCTCAAAGTGCCTTTTTGAAAGGGAGACTTATTACAGACAACTCAATTGCGCCTTTTGAGGCTTTTCACAGTATTCATTTGGGAACAAGTGGTGCGAATCGTCATTGCGGACTCAAGCTGGATATGAGGAAGGCCTTTGACAGGGTTAAGTGGCATTATCTGGAATTAATGTTGGAAGCTATGGGATTCCAGTCACATTTTTTAGCATTGGTTATGAATTGTTTTAGTACAGTGACCTACAAAGTTCTTATAAATGGTAAACCAACATACTTCATCACACATTCGCGCGGATTTCGTCAAGGTGATACCATCTCTCCTTTTCTTTTTATAGTCTGCTCCGAAGGTTTTTCGGCTATGATTCGTAAAGCTGAACGGGATTCTTTGATAAATGGCCTTAAATTTGGGAGATCTGGACCGTCTTTAACACACATTTTGTTTGCCGATGATTCACTATTATTTTTGGAAGGGACTTTGAAAAATATACAAGTAATTAAACTCATACTGCTGGAATATGAAAACTATTTAGGGCAATCCATAAACTATGATAAGTATTCTTTATTCTTTTGTAAAGAGTTGGATTCGCAACAGGCAATCGCCATTCGTGATATTCTTGGTGTACGATTTGGTCAAGGTAATGGGAAATACTTAGGCCTCCCTTTTATGATTGGTCGTAATAAGCGGGAGATTTTTTCCTTTGTGAAGGACCGGGTATAGAAGAAGCTGCAATGGTGGAAGGAAAAATTTCTATTTCAGGCGGGGAAGGAAGTGCTTATTAAATCGGTTATTCATGCCATACCGACCTATATGATGCAAACGTTTTACATCACTCGTACTATCTTAGATGAAATTATGGTAATGATCAGAAGGTTTTTTTTGGGAAAAATGAGTGGCGATAAAGGGATTCACTGGCTATCTTGGGACAAAATGTGTATGCCAAAGTCGCGGGGTGGTATCGGTCTTCGTGATTGTCACGCCCCGTTCCGAGAGGCGAGACACGACCGTGTCAATAACCCATATTATTAACACAAGGTCTCTTATTCGTCGAAAACTTAAACTTCCAAAAATAAGCCTCAAAGAAACTTCATATATCTTAGCAATATCTTCAAGATAATTTATTACATCAAAGTCATTCGCAGCGGAAACAAACAAAAACATAATCGCTTAACAAAATTAAATTGAAACATAAACGCATTACACCCTTCACCAAAAGGGGACTTCCTCCCACTCTCCTAAATTATTCTCATCATAGCTAACTTCACCTGAAAAAAATAGGGAAAGGAATAAGCTTCCAACTTAGTAAAATAACGGATTTCTTCTGGAACCAAGCACTTTGGGATTTTAAAAAAAAAACTTGTATCATTACAGAGACTTTAAGTTCTTAGACACATGAAAACAATTATAAAAAAAATATTGAACAGAACCTTACTAATAGTAATATATATTTATTTATTTTTTTTTTTCCTGAAATGAACCATCCGTCTCAGATAGCCAGAAGACCAAAAATGATTTTTCAATAATATATATATATATATATATCAAATGACCAATTTAACTTTGTAAATGCAGAAGAATTTAGAAGAGCTACCCATGAATCAGGAGAATTGTACATTACATTAAACTTGGCAACGAATTGCGGGAACATCTTATAATTTTAACTTTGACTCCTTATTATCATCAACCATTAGGACTTGACCAAAAGGTCCTTCGACTGGGGTTAGTACTTCGATCGATCGTCTTCAGTCGCTTCTAACGGTTATCATTAATTTTCATACTTCACAAATATGTGCTTGATTCTTTCTTTTTCTTTTTACAAAATAACTTTCGACAAAACATAATCTTTTTATCAAAATATTTTCATCATAAAATCATATATATCTTCCATCCATACTTAGCTTTTGGTAATATCTTAGGCTTAAAACAAGAAGAAATACGATATTTTACCTCGAAATTGTGATATCTTCCTAAGTGTAAAAATTCTGAAGCCCGACTTCCCAATATCCATGCCCACTCGCATCACGCAAAAAACACCGAGAGATATTTGAGAATCCGGACTCTCCCTTGTTATCTTATATATATTACGCAAACGAAACTTATGTTTTTCCTTTTTTCCTCTTAACGACAAAGAGGAGGAAATTATATACCCCCCTCTACTGACTTCTCCCATCCCCCCTACATAACTCACCATCAGTACCCCCTACATAACTCACCATCAATACCCCCCAAAATAATGATTACCGTTACAAACTCTCCCTTTCCCAAACTAATGACAAGCGTTACACAACAAAACAAAAAAAAATCATATTTCCACTTAAGTCCTTAAAGAATGTAATTATTTCTATTAACCCCGATTCTTAATTTCCATTTTTTTTTTTATCCTTACTAACTAAAATTAGTATGGGGTTTCACATTCTTCCCTCCTTACAAAAGTTTCGCCCTCGAAACTTAAATCATGTAAGAAATACGAATTAGAAAAAAAAAAAAACTATTAGATATCGTTCTTACCTTTTCTGATATCTGCTAAGGAAAAGACCCTCGAATTTGGCTTTGGCGGTTGCTCAGGAGCCTTCGCTTTGTTTGCTGGCAAATGGGGGCAATCTCTTATCTTATGACCGTGTTGTCCGCACTGAAAACATGTTCCAAGAACCTTCTTACATTCTCCGTGAGTGAAAGTTTCCACATTGTTGACACTTCCTTACGAAGGTATTCCTCGGAGTTTGAGTCTCTTGAACTTCACGCCTCATGTTCGTCTGATTTCCTTCTCTTGCATTGAATGTCGCTGAGGTTGGGTTCCAGATACTCTTTGTCTCAAATGTCTTCTGCTTTTTCGCTTGAGGCCCCTCACCAATTTTTAACATTTCCGCTTCAATACGAATGCCCCTTCTATAGGCTTCGTGATAATTTCTTGACTCCATTGACTGACATTAACTTACGTATCTCGGGTTGCAGCCCCTCTTCGAATCTTATCATCTTCAGGTAGTCATCTTGCATGATCGAAGGCACATATTGCCCTAAACTATTGAACTTACTATTATACTCCACAACCGTCATTCCTTCAACTTGCTTCAACGTAAAGAACTGCTTCTGCCGTTCTGTGCGTAGAGATTGTGGGAAATAGTTATCCAAGAACGCCTTCTTGAAGTCATTCCAAGTCACCACCTGGCTATTTGCTACAAGTGATGGAGCTATACACTTCCACCACTTTTCAGCCTCACCGACTAAGAAAGGCTTCGCCACTAATACCTTCACGTGCTCGGGAGTTTCCAGCACTTCAAAGTTTCCTTCCATTTCGTTTACCCACTTTTCTGCCTTCTCAGGATTTGAGCTTCCATCAAAAGTTGGCATATTGGTTTTCTTTAACCTCTCAAAATGCGTGCGAGATCCGGTGCCGTGATGCCATTCAGCTTGCATCCTCAATTGTTCCTGGAACATCGTTTGTTGGCCTTGCAGTACTTGTGCCATCATCAGGAGAGCGTTGGTAACATCATCATTTGTTGAGCGATTCCTTCTTGCCTGAGCTGGCACTCCTTCAGGGAAATTTTCGTCATTTGTTGATGGTGGCAAAGTTGAGGGGTCCATTGTGGGGACCGTCGGGGAAACTTCTATTGGAATTGTTGGCGGGAGTCCTGTAGGGATTGTTGGTGGGGATTCCCTTGTTGATCTTGCTCCCATTTGTGCCGCCATTTCTGTCAATGTAATGTTGTCATCTTGTAAGTCTTCCCTTCCTTGAGAAGTTCCTCCAAGTGGTCTCCTAATTGTCGGTTCCATCTATACGGCAAATTTAACCATAAGCAGGCGAAACAAAATCTTTTTACCCATATATCGGTTTCATGCTATGACCATTCTAGCAATCAAAACTTTTATACTTTCTTAAAAATTCAGAAACAAACATTTCTTTCTTTTCAGCACTAGAAAAAAAATTAGAAGCTGAAAATACAAATTCATTTTAAAAAAAAAAACAAAAACTTCTTGAAAAGTTCTATGCCAGAAAGATTTAAGGAGTAATATGGATTCAAAACCACTGGCAGGGAATTTTTGGGGGAAAAAGAAAAGAATATTAAATAATGTGCTTCAAACGTTCCCAGTTCGTTGAAAAGTAGCAGGAACCATTTCCAAGGTAATGGATAAAAAATAAAAAAAATAAAAAAAATTAAAGAGGGATGACCGAGAACTTGGGGTTAAAAATAATCACAGATCAAAAATTCTCCCATAATTTCTAAACGGAAAAGAAGATACAAAGAACATCAATTTCTTGGTCTCAGAAAATCACAACTCTGAAATCGAAACGTTAGGGATCAACATATGAAATTTAAATATATGAACACATAGCACACATCATCTACAAAACCTTAAAATATAATCTTATACTCTCTAAATCATCTCCTTAATCTAATTACTGGTTCCCAAGTTTTATCGAACCTATTGCTCTGATACCACTCTGTCACGCCCCGTTCCGAGAGGCGAGACACGACCGTGTCAATAACCCATATTATTAACACAAGGTCTCTTATTCAGTCGAAAACTTAAACTTCCAAAAATAAGCCTCAAAGAAACTTCATATATCTTAGCAATATCTTCAAGATAATTTATTACATCAAAGTCATTCGCAGCGGAAACAAACAAAAACATAATCGCTTAACAAAATTAAATTGAAACATAAACGCATTACACCCTTCACCAAAAGGGGACTTCCTCCCACTCTCCTAAATTATTCTCATCATAGCTAACTTCACCTGAAAAAAATAGGGAAAGGAATAAGCTTCCAACTTAGTAAAATAACGGATTTCTTCTGGAACCAAGCACTTTGGGATTTTAAAAAAAAAACTTGTATCATTACAGAGACTTTAAGTTCTTAGACACATGAAAACAATTATAAAAAAAATATTGAACAGAACCTTACTAATAGTAATATATATTTATTTATTTTTTTTTCTTCCTGAAATGAACCATCCGTCTCAGATAGCCAGAAGACCAAAAATGATTTTTCAATATATATATATATATATATATATATATATATATATATATATATATATATATATATATATATATATATCAAATGACCAATTTAACTTTGTAAATGCAGAAGAATTTAGAAGAGCTACCCATGAATCGGGAGAATTGTACATTACATTAAACTTGGCAACGAATTGCGGGAACATCTTATAATTTTAACTTTGACTCCTTATTATCATCAACCATTAGGACTTGACCAAAAGGTCCTTCGACTGGGGTTAGTACTTCGATCGATCGTCTTCAGTCGCTTCTAACGGTTATCATTAATTTTCATACTTCACAAATATGTGCTTGATTCTTTCTTTTTCTTTTTACAAAATAACTTTCGACAAAACATAATCTTTTTATCAAAATATTTTCATCATAAAATCATATATATCTTCCATCCATACTTAGCTTTTGGTAATATCTTAGGCTTAAAACAAGAAGAAATACGATATTTTACCTCGAAATTGTGATATCTTCACTAAGTGTAAAAATTCATGAAAGCTCACTCAATATCCATGCTCACTCGCTTCTGCAAAAACACCGAGAGATATTTGAGAATTCAGACTCCTCCCTTGTTATCTTATATATATTACGCAAACGAAACTTATGTTTTTCCTTTTTCCTCTTAACGACAAAGAGGAGGAAATTATATACCCCCTCTACTGACTTCTCCCATCCCCCCTACATAACTCACCATCAGTACCCCCTACATAACTCACCATCAATACCCCCCAAAATAATGATTACCGTTACAAACTCTCCCTTTCCCAAACTAATGACAAGCGTTACACAACAAAACAAAAAAAAATCATATTTCCACTTAAGTCCTTAAAGAATGTAATTATTTCTATTAACCCCGATTCTTAATTTCCATTTTTTTTTTATCCTTACTAACTAAAATTAGTATGGGGTTTCACAGTGATATGCACCAGTTTAACTTAGCTCTCCTAGCTAAACAAGGCTGAAGACTATTCAACATCCAGATTCCCTCATTGCTAGGATCCTTAGAGCAAAATACTATCGGAATGGTTGCTTCCTCAATGTGGCATCAGGAACTCGGACTTCAACGGTGTGACAGAGTCTCTTGAAGAGACGTGAGTTGTTGCGGTTAGGGCTTAGATGGTGAATTGGCAGTGGGGAGACCATGAACGTGTGGCGGGATCCTTGGCTGCCTATTCCTCATTTGTTCAAACCGTCTACTCACAATGAGCCTTTATTCCCCGAAGCAAAAGTTTCTGATCTCCTTCTCACTTCGCCAAGGAGATGGAATACTCCTTTGATTCATAGTCTTTTTTGGCCTCACGAAGTGGATGTTATCCTGGCTATTCCCCTTGGTGAGTCGGTTTACTTGGATAGCATCATTTGGCATTTCAACGATAATAGTAGATTCACCGTCAAATCTGGGTACCATGCGGGCATGGATGCACAACGGAGGTCGTTGGAACACACATAATCATTCTTGGGTATGTTGGAGGCGAGTTTTTGGAAGAATATTTGGCATCTTCGTATTTCGCCTCGTATTATCCAATTCTTATGAAGGGCCTCTACGAACAATTTGGCAACAACATCAAATTTGGAGAAGCGCATCAGCATCAGCTTGGAATGTGCCTCATGTAAGTACCCGAGCGAGACGGTTGTACATTGTCTTGTTCAGTGCTCTCTTTGCACAGGCCATATGGGTTAATTGGGAGGCAAGTTATTCTTGGTATAATATCCCATTTATCTCATTCAAGGACCATCTTGCCTTTGTTATGCAGAAAATGTCACCGGATGAAGTGGTCTTATTTTGTCATAATGTATGGTACATTTGGAAAGAACGAAATAGTTTTGTGTTTGGTTCGCCTCGCCTGTCGCCTACATTGGTCTTTGATGATGCTGCAACAGCAAGCTAAGAAGCGGCCCATTTGCTTGATGCCTCTGTTAATTCATTTCCTGATCATCAAGTCCATCCCATGGTTTGGTCCCCAGGCGTTGATTCAATGGTGAAAATAAACGTCGACGGTTCGTGAATCAATGGCGCTTCGGCTTACGGATGTATTGCTTGTGACCATAGGGGAGTGCCTCTTCTCGCAGCTGGTGGTCAATTAGCTTGGTGTAGTAGTGCAAAGCATTGTGAGGTATTAGCTGTCCTTGAAGGCCTCAAATTGGTTGCAATTCTGGGTATTATATCTTTTCTTTTGGAAGGGGATTGCCTTGTTGTTATTAATCTGTTACGATGTCCAGATAGGGACCTTTCGGCACTTGGCTCAGTCTATGATTATGCCAAGTTCATCATAGCCTCTTTTGATAACGTATCCCTCCTCTTTGTGAAGCGGGAGAGTAACAAAGTAGCGCACTCTTTGGCGCGTCTTGGTCATGGCTACTCCACAATGTTATGGGATCGCTATTTCCCTACTGATATAATGTCTGCGATCTCTTTGGATCGCCTTTTTATTCCTTAATAAAATGCACCCGGTTGGATTTCAAAAAAAAAAAGTCTGTGTTGGCGAATATGTTCAATTTTTTGTTACTTTTTTTTCCCCTTTGTTTTGGTTGGAAAACATATGCTTTGTTTGGTCAGCATTTCCAGCAAGTTGTTTAAATTAAGGAAAATTAATTACTACTCCCTTCATTCCCATTTAATTGTCGTTTAGAAGATATATAATTATATATGTATCTAAATTAATTGTTATTTACATATCTTTTATTAGGTGTCAACAATTTATTCCAATTATACCTTCAATGTATCTTTTATTGAAAAAGTGAAAGAGAGAGAGAGGAAGGAAGGGTTATTATTGGAATTGTAGTGGAAAAATTACTATTTGTTTGAATTTTTTAATTTTTTTTAAATGTCATAAACGACCTATATTAAGAAATGGAGAGAGTACAATACTACCTGGCCAGGTAGTCTTAAAAATGCACCAACCTACTATACTAAATGGTAAGCAAGATAATCTTTTATTATTTAATTATTTATTTTTAAGGATGAATTCTAAATTACAAGATCTAAATAAATGAATATATTAAATATTAACATTGTCCTTATGTGAATAAAAAAAAACATTGTCCTTATCAGAATCTCGATTTGTGAGAGCCCACACTTATATAAACTAAAATTCACATAATGAAGTATCTGCAAATTATCTTTACACAATTTGAGCAGCTAAAAATTACAATGTAGGATTTCTATACTTAGAAATTAGTTGGATTGGGTTTAATTTGAATTTAAGACTCAAACTAAAATTTAAATTCTTTTTGAATTAAGTTTGAGAATAAAACTTCAATCATTAAATTATGAATAATTTAGTTCCAGTTTAATACTAATCTAAGAGCGAGACTAGGAATTTCAGACTAAGACCTAATCCAAGCAAAAGGTGAGAAACTATGCCAACAAGTTTGATGTATGTTTCATTTATAAAGGATGAACACCATTTAATAGACAATCTTATCTAAAGAAAATAGTGGAAGAACAAATGTTTCCTTTATCTTACTAGCAACTTGTGATGAAGTGAATGTGTGGAAATATATTTGGATTCGGTTTGGGTTTGGGTTTGAAATTGAGATTGAGATTGGGTTTGGGTTTTGGTGGGAAAGGTTAAAAAGTGGGCGGGAAAAATTCAAATTCAAATTTTTTTTCCAAATAATCGTTCATTTCAAAATTTGAAATTTGAACATCTCCCGCCAATTTTAGAGACCAAAATTTGAAGAAAAATGATTATTTGAAGAAAAAAATTTGAATTTGAATTTTTCCCGCTCACTTTTTAGCCTCTCCCGCCAAAACTCAAACCCAATCCAAATAGTGAAAGATTCATGGACCATCAATATTTGGCTTTATGTTTATTATAAGTAACGTACGTGTTCTAGGAAAATTTTATAAATATTAATAGGGACAGGAATTTAGGGGAAATTAAAATTAAAAAATGGGAATTCCATGATGTTTTAAGAATATTACATTTCATATATAGTCCCCAAGTTGGCCACTTGAGTTTATTCAAGGCCTATTTTACATGTCCAAATCTATCTCCAAGTAAGTGGAAGATCCTCCCAAACACATATCTACAACATAGAAATTAAGTATATCAAATGTTTATACTAACAATAACATGAAATTATATTAGTATATTTGAATTACAAGTTACTCTGAAATATTATAGATCTAAATCAAGTGTGTATATTAATTGGTAGTTCTAAGCATCCGTTGATTCATCAAGTAATTTTATAACATTAATAGTACTTTTAGGGTGTGCTTGATTGAACCTGTCTTTAGTTTGGTTGGGTTTAAAACTCAAAATGATATTCAAATTGTTTTTTGAATTGAATTTGTAAATAAAAAATAAAATCTTAAATCTGATTTCAGTTTAAAACTAGTTTAAAACTAATGCGTAAATCTCAATTGGAGACTCAAATCCAAGCATAACCGGACGGATGCTTCAAACTAATTAATCATTCATCCAAATAAATGCACATTACTGCATATAGGTCTATTATTTTTTATTATTTTGGGGGGCTCAATTGCCTATTAAAATACACCATTTTAAAATTTAACATAAGCCCATGGTAGATTGAGCCCTCCAAACATTACTTATATATGAGTAGTTTTAAGTGGGTAAGTTTAAAATTTATATCTAGATTAATAAATGCAATACGCGTAGGATAAAAAATCAATTATATTTCTTATGTGTTAATACATTTAACTTACGCATATTGCATTTATTGATCTGTATATATTTTTACCTTTCTTTTGGGGGGATTGTTTCCTGATAATGTTCTAATTTCATTAATAAATTTAAAATGCATGCAGTGCATGTTCATTAGGGCATGCATGCAACCCGATGGCAAATTTGACCGTACATATGGCGCAACAGGATTCCACATATCATAAATTGGAGCAGTTGTTAGCATGGCAGTCAAAATCGCGAGTCGACTCGTAGAATCGTACGATTCTACGAGTTTTAAGGGATGGACCGAGTTAGATTCTACGTAGAATCGGAATCGGAGTAGAATCGTTACGATTCTACGATCCTACTGAGTCTACTATTCCCTTTTTGCAAACACTTTATATTTTTTTTATCATTTCTTATCCTCAGAACTAATACTTTAAGATGTATACAAATTTATATATCTCACGAGATATTTGAATCTTAATTACAAATAAAAAATAAGCACATTTTAGTAATTAAATTAACTCCGATTGACATTTTAGCACATTTTTTCGTACATTTTTTTTCCTTTAAGACACTTTAGAGATGATTTGGAAATAACTATTTAGTTTCAACTAAGGTAATTTGGGTAGAGAAATTGTGCTTTTATATTTTAAAATTGTGATTAAAATGTTTTTCAATGAGTACATATATATTTTCAAATAATTTTTTAATGTAAGTAGGATCGGCGATCCGAGTTACGATCCTACGATCCTCATATGCCTTCCGATTCTACGTAGAATCGCGAGTTTGACTGCCTTGGTGGTTAGACTAGTTCATGTCTTTGTCAATCGAGTCTGAATCAGATTTTGCAAATGTGACGCAGGGACCATTTTGGGGTGAGCCAATCGTAATCGAGATTTTTAAAAATATTATTAGATATATTAATATATATTAATTTTTATATGTAGTTCAGAATTTTATATCAAATTTGCTCTCCAAATTTTTTTTTACCGATTTTATAAGTAGGTCAACATGTTATTGCAATTTTTTCGTCTCAAAATACAATTCCTATCTTCGTCTCCGATGTAACGCAACCTGAATTTGAATCAGTTTTTTTCAAAAACCGGAATATTTAAGTGGCTATTCCTCGTATGTAAAGGCAAATAGGTTGGAAATACAACCAGAATAACATAAGGGTGTGGCTTGAGACTGGTTTGGTTTGGTCTCACTTTTAGAGGGAAATGAGGGAAATATGACCACTTAAAATAGGCGGGAAACATTCAAATTCAATTTTTTTTTTTCAAATAATCGTCCAAATTCAAATTTTAGCCTCAAAATTTTGGAATTTGAACATCTCCCGACAATTTTAGAGAAAAAAATTTGGAATTGAACGATTATTTGAAGAAAAAAATTTGTATTTGAATGTTTCCCGCCTATTTTAAGTGGTCAAATTTTGGGCATTTCCCTCCAAAAGTGAGACCAAACCAAACCAGTCTCAAATCAAACCTTATCCAAGCACACCAAATACATTAAATTTTCAGTAATTAGGGAAATGAGTGTAAGAGAGATAGAAGATAGATATAACTCTTTGACAATAAATGAATAGTAAGTTCTCACATAATATTATTGAAACAATGGATCTGAGGTTGATATAACATTTAAAATGAATGCGAAAACAAGCTGTTCACAAAATACATATTCATATACCGTCACGTTTATTATGAATAATACCTTCACATTAATGTTAAAAGGCATCAAAGAAGTCAAATAGCTAGGTTGGAATTTATTTTTAGAAATCAAGCAAATTGAATCACGTAACATGCCAATAAATAATTTTTTTTTTAAAACAAAAAGTACATTATTGGCACATTTTCAGCTTAGATATTTTTTCCAAGTTTTAACACGACCAACTTTTTCTTTTCTTTGTGGACGGTAAAGGGACGGAGAGATACGAAATCAAACCTGCTAAACAATCTTGCTGTCTTCCTCCATACACAATAATTGATTATAAAAAATTCTCTGTTTATTTTGTTTAAAAAGATAAGGTTAAAATAGAAAATTCACATCAACAGAGTACTTAGCTACAAAAAAAGGTAACTGTACACATATTGACGTACCTCTACATATACTGCAAAGAAAAAAGTGAAGTCCAAGTTTCAAGAGAAGATAATACTAATTTACTTATTTATTTTATCATTCCCCATAATATAAGTAGGAAGTTTAAAAAATTATACATGATTAATTAATTATCACTTTTTAATAATTGTTGCAACTCGATAGATGTAAATTATTGCATAATTATCTAGCAAAAAAAAAAAACATTGCATAATTATATAAAACCATCGAAGAATGAAATAAATAAAAAAATTGTTGAGGAAAATTTAACATATGTAGTAGATTCAAACACTATATTATTCGCTTCATATATAAAAAAAAAGTGTAATTTGAGAGAAGATAATTTTTACGTGTTATTCTATTGTAATTGAGGATTAATAATGCACTTTTTTTTCCAATTTTACCCATGAGGGAGCGGGAGAAAAATAGATTAAATTATATGAGAAAGCGTTAAAAGATAAAGGATAACTTTGGAAGAAAAAAAATTTACTTTCGCCTCTCTTAATTTGTGTGTGTGTTAAAGGCTCAAACAACACATGATTCCATCAAAAGGAAGAAATATTCAACACAAGCTCTGAAATAGTTGATTGAAGTTGTTACGTGCATTATTATTGACGAGTGTTCGAATCACTCAATGAATATCAACTTTTGTGAATTTTTCAGCTGTAGTTAGATGCCATGTAAAAAAATATGAATCAGGTTTTTCACCGTTTGACGGTCACGTTACAGACTAATTTGGATTAATAACCACGTTAACTTCATTAGTAAAAATAATACTAAAAGTGGAGATCGAAACGCGTGGCTCCTTAGGCCCACTTGGACTCCCCATGGATCGTGCAGAGCGGCCCGTCGTTGTTGACCGCCTACTTTCATCCAAGAGGGCCGCATTTGGAGAAAAAACAAAACAAAAAACAAAAAAACAAACTTAATAAAGATGATGGGGCCAATTTTATTTTATTTGCTCATCATCTTTTGCGAAATCATTGACGGACAATTTTATTGTGGACCTGCTCGATTAGATTATGTGGTTTAAAATTAACCACATTATTATAAAATTGTCTTTCTCTTCATTATGTAGTGATATTGTCAATTCTGAACCACATAATTCATGTGACCAGATTTATATCAGAAAAAATCACCATTGACTTGCTTGACTTCACTAATCGTCTCTCTCTAATTTTTTTTTTTGGTTGGTTGCAATTTGCAAAACACCGTCGGCAAGAGAAAAAAACAATTTAGGATTAACTATCAAAATTATTTCCCTTTGAATGCTATGGAGGAGGGAGAGATAAAAACAACGGGTATGAGTTTGAATTCTCCCCGAATATTTAATGAAAAAATAAGAATATCTCGTAAATTTGAATAATGTTTGGATTTACCATTAAAAATTTTTAGTGAATACACCGGAGTTAAATTTAAGATAAACAAATTCAAGATCAAGTTTATCCAGACGTGTTTTTTTTTTTTTGTTGCTTTAACAAATTTGAAATTTTAATAACATAAATAATTTGGGGTTCAACTAAATTAGTTATAATTAGCTAGAAATGAGAGTAAAATTCTCAAAGTAAAAATCAAATAATACTATCGACCTCCCTGTCGTTAGAATTTTTTTTTCTCAATATTTTACACGTTCACCCTTAATTAATTACTTATAATTAATTAAAATAGAGCAGTATAACACTATTTCAATAAATTGACTCAAATTTTATTAAATGATAGTAAGTACATGATATATTCTATGTACCTCTTAGTATTACTAATTCACTATCTCATACATAGCCCGAATCTTTAAGCTATATCTTCCTACAACTCAACTTTTTGTAAAACTAACTTAACGAAATTAATTTCTTTTATTTCTCTATAAGAAAATATCACCGTAATATTTGATTAGCTATCATATCTATGCATGAAAAGTAAGGTCTCCTTTTATATAAGCTCGTGCTTACTGACCAACTAATCCCTAATTTTAAAATAAGAGTAAAATTTCCCATAATGTTGGCCCTACTAGTAAACAAGGTCAAGCATTGATGGTGTTGAATCAACGAATACCAATCCACACCACATATATACAGAGGTATATATATTATTTTATTTTTTTGGTGACCATAGGTATATATATTAATATATGTATGTTTCTGTTCTGTTCTGTTCGGTGTTTCATTAATTAATAGACATGTGTTAATTTTTTAATTAAAAAATTATAATCTAAAAAAAATGTAAAATTCATAGAGGAAAAATAAACACATGGAAAAAATCTATTTGTGAGATAATAAACGAGACATAGAATGTAAAATAAGATTTTTTCCCCATACATAAATACATATACTTTCTCTTATAGTTGAATTTCTTAAATTTCCAATCAAAATGAAAATCATATTAGAAAAAGAGTTACACTATGAACAATTTTTTTTTGTTGCTAAATACACTATGAACAATTCACTAATTGCAGTACAAGATCTAAATTAGTTGTTCTGCTAAAAATCTTCGAATAAAATCTTACACTAGTACTCTTTTGGAAAAAATTTACCCCTATATACTCCAATTTGCTCCATTTTTTTTTCACCAAACATTTTCCTTACAAATTAAAGTTTTGAAATAAAAATGATGAGTAAAATGACAAAGAATACCCACACTCCCAAATTCACGTGCATTGACTGCAAGGGCTCGTGCGTTTGAAACATGGGCATCACTAGCTAGGTTTTACACACTTTGTTTAGGCATCCTACACATAAAGCATACCCACGCCCACAGGTCCTACATCCCGATCCGATATGAATTGTGCATAATATTAATCAAGGTGATTCATCTACTGGACTGATGGGAGGCATTATCTTAACCTACCGTAAGAAGTCACTCCCGCATTGAAGGGTTGAAACTTTCACATTGCGGCTGCTCAGATTCAAATATGCGTCCTTCTACACAATCTGTCACTTCGAACCAAGTGGATTACCCTTGCAGATAACTTTGTTTAGCCATGAGAGACCTATCTTAAGGAGTTTTGTTCATTTATTTATTTTGTTAAAAAAGAAAAATTAGTACAGTTTCACGTAGTAATCCTAACTCGAAACAATATGTTGGAGGTTTTTAACTCCTACCCAATAATCAATAAAATAATTAAAATATATTTATTTAGTTTGTTGTTGTTGTTTTATTTTAAATACCAGAAATTACACAATCACTTGATAAAGCAAGCACCGACCCATCCCCCACCCTGTTTGTCCCTTCTATCAAGTGCATTTGCAATGAGAGGACAATTATTGATAATGCATCATTATTCATGAAAAGAAAAAAAGGAGAAAGGAAAAGAAAGATGAATTCAGTTTCAAACTTTTTAATTTTTTTTAGTTCTTTTCGAATTCTGTTTATTTATTTATTTATTAATGATATTAGAAGTAATATGTGACAGAAAAAATTGAAATATCTCCAAATTATTGAAATAAGATTCTAAATCTCATAGTATATTTTATCAATACACCAATAAAAATATTACATGATAATTAATTGTTAGCCAAGAGGAACTTCATTTGAATACAGTGCCCCCAAGAATTTTCAATTTTTTTATATACTAGGTATATATATTTAACGGTTCAGAATAATAGAGCTATTTTTTTTAAATGGCTCTTCCAAGAATTTTTAATTTTTTTTATATACTTGAGTGAATGCCCAATTTTTTGAGTGATTTCTGCGTTTCAGATTGATTTTTTATGATGATATTGATGATAAATTCTCTAATTTAATTAAAACCTAAGACCTACATCTTTTTCGGGTCATTAAATTCATCCAATTTTTGCACCAAACAGTTTGTAACTGTGATGATATTAATGACTTCAAAAACTTCAATAAAATCTTCAAAAATCGAGGTAGAAAACTCATTTGATGAGTTGATGAAGAATCAGATTTTTCTTCCGGGGGCTAGCGGGGACCGCCGTCTGTGTTCCGCTGACCTAAGACTTTGTATATGTATTCGTTACCGTATTTTAATTCTTGATTTTCTTACTCCTGGGACCAAAGGAATAAGGTTGGTCTACGTACTTTGAAGTATAATTCGTGACAATAGTCTATGCAAAAATAGTCAGGTTTTTCTTCATTTTATAATTTTTTTGTCATTTTTTTTAAAAATTAGTTTATTTTTCTTTTAAGTGTCGTTTAAATTAAAATTTTCTAATAAAATATATAATTCTACCTCAAATATATCATTTTACGCCGTAAGCAAATTTTAGTTCGGTCCCCCCTAAATTCAAATCCTGGCTCCGCCACTGTTTGAATAAGTGAATTTTATCTTTTACCCTGTATCAATATCCATAAGGATTAATTGGTCATCCCACGTGTAACTCCCTCATTTTCTTGCTAATTAGAGACAAGCAAAGACTAATGTAAGGTAAATAAAATATTGCCATATTTATTAATTGTCCAAATTTGTTCAAGATATTTAGAATATAGTTCCCTCCCCCTTATCCCACAATACAAATTATGGATATGAAGTCTACATTTATTATTTGGGATTATGTTTCACAAATTATGGATATGAAGTCTACATATATGTCTCAGTTATGTTTAATATCTTATCATATTATTAAAAAGAAGCACATTTCACAATAATATACACTAAATAATTATAAATTATTTTCATATTTTGAGTTTTAGCCACAAACATAGTTTTAAGCGGATTGTAATCATAAATATTTTATGAACTGTAATTTGTAAATTTCGGTCAAAATTATAACAAATTTCTTCTTATTTTTTTGCCTAAAAGTGTAAAAAGACATTTTTTACAATACAATTTATGGATATGAATCAAATAGTATATCTCCATAATCACTTACTGAAATGAAGTCTACATTTATGATTTTGGGATTATATGTCTTACTTCTATTTAATATCTTATCATATTCTTAAAAAAAGAGCATATTTCACTTTTCATGTTCTTTTTTCTCTATAAAAAAAAATGTACATGTGAGAGCTTGATTAATGATAATAAGACAGAGAATACAATAAAGAGGAAAACATAAAAGTCGAACTTTATATTTATCAAATCATTTTGAATCTTTTATCTCATTTTATGATTAACCTTTTTTTTCAATATCAACAAATTATCACGAATCAAATTTTATTTTTAGTAAAAATTAATAAAACAAAAAAATATATATCACATGACAATTATTCATAAATAAAAAATAAGTAATCATAAACCTTCAGCCACTTGATTCGGCCAGGTGGCAAGATTAGGATTACGTAAGGTAGAAAGACTTAAAAATAGAAGGTGGACTTATTGACCTTACTTTTCCAGGATGTGTTGATTGTCATGACTCATGAGTAACTTAACCAAGGGTAAATAAGAGAGAGAAAGTAAGAGAGAGATGCTCTCAACTTTGGCCCCCAAACCCAAAGTGCTTTCCTAGCCGGTCTATGGTTCTGGGAGTGTTAACTTATTGATTTTGTGCTTTCTGTGACCTTTCACCTGAGGTAGTTCATTGTATCCAATTAAATTTCACTTTAATTTGGGTTTTGTGGACTGGATCAACGATTCATTGGCTGTGTTCTGCGAAGTGACGTCACTTTGGTTCTGGGTCTTTGTCGGCATACTACTGGACAGATCGGAGCAAAGTTTGTGGCTTTCTGATACGTGGCATAGTGAGGAACAGGTGTGTCTTATTTATTTTATCATCAACCGAAAATTTATTTTGGTAAATTTAGTGTTGTTCTTGCAAGTTCTCAAAGTTGAAGAGAAGAGTTAATGCGTTTTGATCTTTATTTTCGACAAGCTGCTCCCGATTGGTGTTTGTGGTGACTGTGCAATTTTTATTATATTATATTGCTTGCAAGTGGACCATTTGCGCGGCTATTTATAAGTGGCTGTGATTTGTTTTAAGAGGTGGGACCACACCGCTTTTTTTTAACAAGTCCCCTGATTCTAGCTATGGGAAAGGGTTCTAAAAATAAGCAAAAAAAGAATGATAAAGTTAAAAATGCCGCGAGTGATGAGGATATTTTATTAAGTGATAGTATTAATTCCAAAGCAGCGGAAATTGATTTGTTGACTGCGGATGGAGATGATGGATGTAATAAGGGGGAATGTTCTTCTGGGATAGTTATGAGCCCTAAATGTGCTACTGTATCTGGTAAGGACAAAAGGGAAATTAATGTGGAGGAAAAAAATGATGCATCTCTTGAAAAAAATGTAGTGAGTGGAAAAAAATTATTGATGCATGTAGAAAAAAAAAATGATGTGAATGTGAAAAAAATTAATGTTGCTTGTGTTGAAAAAAACGATGTGAATGTGGAAAATATTAATGATGCTTGTGTTGAAAAAAATGATGTGAATAGAGAAAATATTGTAGATGCTTGTGAAGGAAAAAATGATATGGGTGGAAACAAAAAAGATTTGAAAGTCCCAGGTAGCATGCAATGGGCTCAGTTGTTTAGCAATAATAGAGTGGAATCTAATGGCTTGAAATTGCGAAAAATTGAGCCTACTGTGCAAAGGAGGGCGAATTTTGAATTACAAGACTTGGATAAGGTTGAGGAAAAATGGGGTTTTTGTCTTGTGGGGTTCTTTGCGGGAAAATTCCCCGGTGTTTATGCTATCAATGAAATAAGGAAGAAGTGGATCCCGAGTTCTAAATTTTATGCACATTCTAGTGGGTGGATTATTTTTAGATTCAATTCGGAGGAGGATCGAGATAGTGTGCATAATGGGGGGACCCCTATACCGCTTTTGGGGAGACAACTCATATTAAAGACCATGCCTAATGATTTTGACTTTTCATTAGAGGCTATGGTTATTCAACCACCGTGGATCACTTTCCCGGGATTACACTGTTTCTTTGGAGCGATACTGACTCTTAGCAAGATTGCATCGCTCCTTGGAAATCCTCTATATACCGAGTGGTATGACGGCTAGAGGAAGAGGGTCGGGATATGCGAGAGTTTTAGTTGAAGTGGATATCTCCAAAGAAATTATCTCGGAAGTTGAGTTGGGGCTCCCGAATGGGAATATAAAGAAGCAAAAGTCTTTTATGAATACATCCCAAAATTTTGTAAGTTATGTCGAGTGTTTGGACATGATGAGAGTGCTTGTATCTTGAAGGAAAAAAAAGAAGGATGCTACTCGTGAATGATCCTACTCTTCGAAAAAAGAAAATGGGGAAATGAATTATATTAGAGGGAGATCAAAATCTAGAAACAAGCAAGTATGGGATGTGGTTCAAGGAAAAAAAAGGGAGTTATAAGGGAGGAAATACTTCTCAGGTTGAAAATTTTGGAGCAAGCACATGTGGCGGGAAAAATCATGAAGTTAATGTGATGAGTGGAGCACAGGGGAGTAAGGAAAAATCTCATGTTAGAACTATGGTTACACAGGGAGCACATTCTAGTGAGCCACACTTGATCCAGGCTCACAAAATCACCCATGCAGGTCAACAGGCGACAAAAGCTCATCATATTGAGCACGATGCTGTGATGACGTCATCAAGCTCTAGTGATCACACTTTGAAGCTACAACAAACCACCGCTTCTAAAAAGGGAATTTCTGAGACTTTGCCTATTGTTGTACTAAATAGCGAGACACACCAGATTCGAACCTCTTCAAGTGGGACTTCAGGTCATTCTACTTCTAAAATGGATAAAAAAATTGAAGATGTTGATATTATTGTTTCTAAATTTGGAAGGGTAAAAAAAGACAAAAGTCGAGGGAAATCTTGTGATCTTTCAATTTGTGATGTAAGTGGATTAAAATTGAAAAATAAACGGGGAAAAGATAGTATGATACCCTCTCAAGATAGAGATGGGGGAGCTACTCGGGACCCCGACTCCATTAATCAATGAATTTTCTTAGTGTGAATGTGAGAGGCTTTCATAAAGCCGTTAGGCACAATAAGGTGCGTGATCTTTTAAGAAGACATAAGGTGGATGTTGGGGGTTTTATGGAGACAAAGCTCAATGAAGACAAGCTCAAGAGGTTGATGGAAAAAAAGTTTCAAGGATGGGGATACTCACACAACTTTGGCACCACACGGGGAGGAAGGATTGCTGTCTTGTGGAATCCTAACACCGTGGATGTCGAAGTTCTCTCCACCCATGAGCAAGTCATCCACATTCGTGTGATTTGCAAGGTATCACACACCTCTCTTCTTGTGAGTTTTATTTATGGGTTTCTAACTATTGTTGACCGGAGGCCTCTTTGGAAGAATTTGGTGGAATTTGGGGAACATTTAAAGGAACCTTGGGCGATCTTTGGGGACTTTAATACTCACCTTTATTTTGGTGAAAAAGCTAATGGTAATGATGTTACTAATTATGAAATCCGGGATTTCCGAGAATGTTGTGACTATTTGGGTATAGAAGACCTACCTTCTAGTGGGTGCTTCTATACTTGGACAAGTAGAGGCATCTTATCAAAGCTTGATAGGGCTATGGGGAATGATTGCTTAATTCAGGATGCTCGTATTATGGAGGTAAAGTTTTTTCCTATGGGGTTGGTGGGAGACCATTCACCTTGTATTGCTTCATGGGGGGCTAAGAAGAGTACCGGTCGTGTTCCTTTCAAATTCTTGAATATGTGGCTCAAACACGAGGATTATGAATCTACTATATCCTCGGTTTGGAATCTTCATGTTTATGGAACATCTCAATTTTCGCTTGTCAAAAAATTGCATGCCTTGAAGAGGCCGCTCAAGAATCTCAACAAACTACATTATTCACATATCTCTAGTAGAGCTTCGAAGGCGGAGGAGGATCTTGAAAGACTTCAAAGTGCTTGGGATTGCAATCCGAGGGATGTTTCTTTACCCGGAAGAGTAAAGGAGGCAAGGAGGGTGGCATTGAATCTTGGTGAAGCAGAGAGAAGTTTCTATGCACAATTGGCAAAAGGGAGGTATGTTCTTGAAAGCGATCGTAATTCTAAATTCTTTCATGCCATTGTCAATAGGAACAAAAAAGAAATTTCATTGCTACCGTTAAAGATCATAATGGGATATTTACTTCTTCAACCAACGAGGTGGTCGAGGCTTTTATCTCTTATTATAAAGGTTTGCTTGGCACCATTGGTGGGAGAGTAAATATTGAGGATGATGTTATGGCTAGTGGAGTGATGGTTTCGATGGAACAAAGAGAGGCTTTGTGTGGGGATGTATCCCCTGAAGAGATTAAAACTGCCTTGTTTGATATTGGTGATAATAAGGCACGGGGCCGGGATGGTTTTAATGCTTCTTTCTTCAAAAAATACTTGGGCTATCGTGGGAGAGGACCTTACAAAAGCTTGTCTTGAGTTCTTTAGGTCATGTAAACTTTTGAAGGAATGGAATCATACCGCCATTACCTTAATTCTGAAAGGGAACCATGCTCTTGATGTGGGAGATTACCGCTTGATCTCTCTTTGCAATGCTACATACAAAGTGATCTCCAAGGTTCTATCCGCCTGTTTGGCCCCTATTCTTGAAAATATTATCTCTAAGGAGCAAGCGGCGTTTGTGGGAGATAGATTGCTTAGTGATTATTTCTTGTTCAAGAAAGTTTGAAGTCTTATGAGAGGAAGAGGATCTCACCTAGATGCCTCATTCAAGTTGATCTAAGGAAAGCTTATGATTGTGTTGATTGGTCTTTTCTCTTAGATGTGTTGGAAGCTCTAAATTTCCCTATGCTCTACATTATATGGATTAGACAATGTGTCACCACTACTTCCTTTTTGATATCCATTAATGGTGCTCTACATGGTTTTTTCAAAGGAAAAAAGGGGTTTAAGGCAAGGAGACCCTCTCTCTCCACTTCTCTTTGTGATTTGCCTAGAGTACTTCTCGCGAAAGCTCAAGATGAACACCATTAACTCGAAATTCAATTTTCATCCAAAGTGTGAATTCCTTAGACTTTCACACTTGGCTTTTGCCGACGACTTGGTGCTCTTTAGTAGAGGAGATTTGGGTTCCATTGAGATCCTTATGGAGACCTTGGAAAGCTTTGCCAAGGTTTCGGGGCTTAAAGTGAATGCTCTAAAGTCACAAGTGTTTGTAGCCGGGGTGGGTGGAGATGAATTGGAGGAGATTGTATGCCGCACAAATTTCAAAGTTGGAAGTTTTCCTTTTCGGTATCTTGGAGTTCCCATGGCCACCGGTAAACTAAAGGTAACTTTCTATGAACCTCTTATTTCAAAGCTTAAAGATTATATTGGAAAATGGTCGGCTTCTACTCTATCTTATGCGGGCCGCTTGGAGTTGATTCGTTCAGTCCTACAAGGAGTGCATTGTTTTTGGCTTTCTATTTTTTCCAGCATCGGTTTCTATACTTGACTCGGTAAATAGATTGTCTAGGGAATTTTTGTGGAATTCTAAAATGACAAAGGTTGTGTGGAAAGATGTATGCATGCCCAAAGATGAAGGTGGTCTTGGAGTGCGAAATTTAGCTACTTGGAATAAGGCTCTCCTTGCGAAAGTATTATGGGATATCCATTCTTCCAAAGATTCTTTGTGGGTCAAATGGGTGCATGGGTATTATCTTCGGGGAGCATCAATCGGGGAGATACAACCCAAGAAAGATTTTTCGAGTCTCTTTAAAAGACTTCTCATCACACGGGATCAAATTGGTATTAAAATGGGGTTTTTGGATTGGGCGGTCATGGAAAAATGGAAAGTTGGGAATTCTTTTTCGGTCTCTATGGCGTACGATTTTTTGAGGGATAGGGAACCGAAATTGCCATGTTGGGGAGTGATTTGGAAAACCCCCAAATTCTACGAAACACTCTTTTATTTCTTGGTTGGCCATGCGAGGGAGACTAACCACCCGAGATCGCATTAAATTCATGGAAGTAGAACCTTTATGTGCACTTTGTGATGATAATCTTGAGGAAAGCCACGATCACCTTTTCTTTGCTTGCAATTTCTCGAAAGTGGTTTGGAATGATATTAAGGGATGGATTGGGATGAGAAGGGAAATGACGACTTTGAAGAGTGTTTTCAAGTACCTTAAAAAGGAAGCACGGGGGACCTCTTGGCATAATAACATGAAAAAAGTAGCGATAACCTCTATGATTCACCATTTATGGAGCGAACGGAATAGAAGGATCTTCGATCAACAATCTCTACAACCGAAAGAACTAGTTTGTAAGATCAAAACACAAGTATACAAGGTGGGCTTCTCTTTGTATCCTCATGATTTGAACTCATAGTTTTTTTTCCCGTAAATTGGTGAATTTTTGTACATGGCAGGGACTTTTTCTGTGTTGCTTTTGTTTTTGTTAGAAGCTTTTTTATTGTAGTAGGTGATTAAGCTCGGACTTGATCCTCTTTTGAGCGCTTTTGTTCAGATTGGTTAGATTAGGTTGACTTTTCAATTTAATTTGACTTTTGATTTTCTACCTACTGTAACACATGGGTAAATCATTTTCTAATGGTTTTTCCCTTTGATCATATATATACATTTACCATTTGATCAAAAAAAAACTTAACCAATCTTCTTTTCTTTTTTTTCTTTTTTTTTAATTTTTATTTATATATTTACAACAATAGTAACTTAACCCATTAAGTCTCAAATAATTAGAGTATGAACGGGAATAGATATGAGACAGACTAAACATTTGTCAATAAATGCACAAAGAGCTGCTCCCCAAATACCACAGAAACATATCGTATAGACTGACCTAACATTTGACAATAAATGTATAAAGTGAATACTCACAAAATACCACTAAAGCAGTAACTCATGTACCATCACGTTTGTTACGAAATCATACAATCAAATCAAAGTTAAAAGACATTAGAAAAGACAGACTCAATAACTATATGCAAATTACCATATTTCTTTTATTCAACATAGCATTCTTGCGATCAAATCTTTTATTATTTGTTTATTTATATATTTTGCTAACTTGTATATACCCAAGTTGACTAGTTGAAAAATTCACCCATATTCCCCCCGCCTTCCCCCCGTCTTCCTCTATATATTCAACTGGAGACGCAACACTGAGCAGTACACAAAGAAAACAAATGTCTATTATTTCCAAAATTACAACAAAATTTCAAGCTTAAAAAAAATAGCTCTATTATATCCAAAGACAAATAAACTTTTTTTCCTTCATCTCTTACAAAAATGGCGGCCGACAAGAAACCAGAACAATTAGATGGTTTCTCCGGCGGCGGCGGCCAACCAGTTGCAGTACCACCACCACCAACAAAAACCATACAAGATTTTGATCCACCAAAGAAACCAAAAAGAAACAAGTATGCTTTGGCTTGTTCTTTCCTAGCTTCCATGACTTCTGTCTTGCTTGGTTATGGTATGATTTCTCTTTTTTTTTTCTTCCAGTTTTCTTGGAAGATCTTATCCACTTTGTCAATAGTAGTTTGTTTCAGGCAGTTATTTGTAACAGTTGATTTTTAGTTATGTCTCTAGTTAGAATTAATATGCATATATGGTGGCTAAAAATCGTCTGTCCCTATACATGTCCTTATAAATGTCTTCACCACTAAAAATTTGTTAGGTAAATATTTTTACAATTCTATATACACGTGGCTAATGGTTAATAATTAGGAACAAACATATGAACATGGAACAGGAGATTTTTTTGCAATATATGGTTTTGCCTAATTATTATCCAAGAAGAGGTGTATTTAGAGCCGCGTGTTAAATTCTGTCTTTCCGTACAAATTTGAAGTTGAAGTTGCTACATCAGCACTAAAATGAAGCGTAACATTTAATTTCAACCGTAAATTTGCACAAGGAATTCTCCAATTACTACTCTTCCGGTATAAACTTGTAGTTGAAGTTGCCAACATAAGCATTAAAATGGATAGTAACATTTAATCTCAAGTGTAAATTTATAATAGAGAATCTCTCCATTGGTGATTTTAACCGCTAGAGAGGATTGTATGTCGCGGACTGATTTAGAATTCTTATAATCTTTGTCCTCTTTAAAAAAAATCTTTATTGAAAATTTGTTACATTATTAAATTTATCCGTAATATAAAATTTCTAATTCTGCCTCTATTACAAAGAATTTGATCACGTGCAAGTGTAATAATGAAAATATTGTTAATTTGTGACATGCAGATATAGGAGTGATGAGTGGGGCAATAATTTACATCAAGAGAGACCTAAAAGTAAATGATGTCCAAATTGAAATCCTAGTAGGTATCCTTAATATCTACTGCCTTCTGGGATCAGCTGCTGCCGGCCGGACCTCCGACTGGATTGGCCGGAGATACACTATAGTCTTTGCGTCCGCCATCTTCTTTGCCGGTGCACTCCTAATGGGATTCTCCACAAACTACGCCTTTCTCATGGTCGGCCGATTTGTGGCCGGAATAGGTGTCGGTTATGCTCTTATGATAGCTCCGGTATACACTGCCGAGGTGGCTCCGGCGTCTTCTCGTGGTTTCCTCACTTCTTTCCCTGAAGTTTTCATCAACTTTGGTAAGTTAATTTTTTCTTCTTCATGGTAATTAAGTTAATTTTATCGTCTAAGAAAAAGTTACCGTAATTAATTTACCATTTCCAGTTTGAAATAATAAATTTCAGATTCCACACGCTAATCTTATAATAATAATAAAATAAAAAAGAAAAAAAGTTGATTTCATAACCAAAATTAAGAAAGCTTTTGAACGCTAGGCGGATGCTATGAACAGGGGAGATAGAAAGCAGTTTCGTGAGCGGGAAAGAGCAGTACTTGGGATCAGGGAGAATAAAAGGCTCACCGCAACGCCTGCGGAGGAGTATCGAACCCGGGACCTCTCGGTCCCGGGCCAAGCACTTACCCACTTGGGCAAAGCACTTGATGATAAAATTAAGAAAGCTTAAGAGAAGAAACAAAAAAAATTGTAATACGTAAAGTTTTGTTTGTCTTTTTTGTTGGTTAAGGGACAAGAAACATGTTACTCAAGCTTGTGCCTCCTACATTATCTATATATTATTTCTTTCATATTCTAATATTAGACTGCAATATAGCCACAACAGCTCATCCTAGGGATGGCAATTTGACCCGTGACCCGCCGATTCGCCCTGCCTCGATGTCTTTTAGAGGCGGCCCCCTGCCCGCCAGTAGAGAGAGCAGGGGCGAGATCGGGCATGGTATTTTTTTCCGCCCCGACCCATTTATATTACATTATTATAATATTATTATTATTAAACATAATCATGTTTAATTTTCATTTTAATATACTAATTGTACTTGTTTGAGAATTGATTTGGGACAAAATTAATTATTTTTTAAAAAAATTAAATATTTTTTTAAAAAATTAATTATTTTTATGATAAAATTAATGATTTTTATGATTTTTAAAAAAAATAATTATTTTTATGATAAAATTAATGATTTTTATGATTTTAATTTTTTTGATAAAATTAATAATTTTTATAATTTTACAAAAAAATAATGATTTTAAAAAAAAAAAATAGGATGGGGCGGGGCGGGGCGTGGGGCGGGGCAGGGCGCGGTATTTGAGATACCCGCCCCGATCTGCCCCATTGCCATTCCTAGCTCATCCCTCATAATAATTCTTTTTTTTGACAATGTTAAAATAAGCATATTCCCGGGGAAAAGAAGAAAAAATTAAAAATTTTACTTTGAAAATAAATAATTAAAAACTCTTTTACTTTACCATGCGATTACATAATCAAGGGTCATAAGGTCTACTAGAGCCGTCACATAATAAAATTATGAATTGTTTTAACATGGATTATGTTCCAATGAAATTACGTGTTACTTATTTGTTTAATCCATATTAAAAATAATCCAAAACTATTCTATAGCATTGAGAGCAACAAGTTGGATGCACGAATGATTAAAAAAAACCTCCCAACAATTATTGACTTCGTGAAGATGTGATGTGAAATTTATTAAATTCTATATTTCTCATTTTTGGAAAATCAGAATATATGTTATCCTTTTGTCTTCATAACATTTAACACGTATAATACAACGGTTGGTCCATTTCCTATAATATTTTTTAGTACATTATTAAGAATAATAAGACAGCCAATAATTTAAAATCTTTTATCTAGCAAAAGTAACTTGTATAATGCTCTCTTCTTTTCTAAATTTATTGTACTGCTAGACAAAGTACCTGGCTTGAAATTTTCGTTTCTCTTTGTTAAAAATGTTGTAAACTGATATGTTGAGAGTATTTGAATTGACTCTGGTATAAATTTGTAATTCAAATTGATACTTAAATTCTATTCGGATTGAGTTTGAGAATGAAACTTTAATGATCACTCAGTCTTATGACCGCATCCTTATGGGACTGACTTCACAATTTTTCACATTAATTTATTGAAGCTCACATATGTAGGTAGGCTCCACCAAATTAATGTGAGAGGACTGTAGAACCAATATACTACAAAGACGATCCTAAAACTATGAAACTCAGTCCAAACAGACCCTTCGTGTGTTATGACACTAAACAATGTTCAATTGTCATGCAAAAGACATGAATCAAGAAAACATTTGCTAAATCAAAACTAATTTTGATTCATTCGCTGTTTATTGACAGGAATATTACTTGGATACGTTTCAAATTACGGATTCTCGAAGCTTCCACTTCGCTTAGGATGGAGACTTATGCTCGGAATCGGCGCAGTTCCGGCAGTTTTCTTAGCCTTAGGAGTCTTAACGATGCCGGAATCTCCTCGCTGGCTCGTAATGCAAGGCCGGCTCGGCGAAGCCAAGCGAGTTCTCGACAAAACTTCCGATTCCTTGGAAGAATCTCAGCTCAGATTAGCCGAGATAAAAGAAGCCGCCGGAATTCCCGAACACTGCAACGACGACGTCGTTCCCGTTTCGAAACAACACCACGGCGAAGGCGTCTGGAGAGATTTACTGGTCCATCCGACGCCGGCCGTTCGTCACATTTTAATATGCGGCATTGGAATTCATTTTTTTCAACAAGCTAGTGGAATAGACGCCGTCGTTTTGTACAGTCCGAGGATTTTCGATAAAGCCGGAATCAAGGACGACAAAGATAAGCTACTCGCGACCATGGGCGTGGGGGCCACGAAAACGGTTTTCATCTTAGTGGCTACTTTTTTGCTAGACAAGGTCGGACGGCGTCCGTTGCTTCTAACCAGTGTTGCAGGTATGGTAGCTTCACTTGGACTTTTAGCCGTTGGATTAACAGTGGTTGATCACTCCGATCACAAGACCGTATGGGCCGTGGCACTCAGCATCAGCATGGTCTTAGCTTACGTGGCGTTCTTTTCAATTGGAATGGGACCCATTACGTGGGTGTACAGCTCCGAGATATTTCCCTTAAAACTCCGGGCGCAGGGGTGTAGTATGGGGGTTGCAGTGAACCGGGTTACAAGCGGCATCGTTTCAATGACATTCATATCATTGTATGAAGCTATGTCCATTGGTGGGTCCTTCTTTTTGTACGCCGGATTTGCTGCGGTGGCATTTGTGTTCTTTTATACTTTGTTCCCGGAAACACAAGGAAGAACTCTTGAGGATATGGAGGCTATTTTTGGAAGTTTCTTTAAATGGAGGACTACAGCGAGAGAGTTGAAGGAGGCCAATGTTGAGAATAAAGCCCACGTCCAAATGGGTCCAGCTATCACTAATAATTCTAACCAGAGTTAGATTAGTTTTAAGTTCGATTTACTTGTGCTGTTTTAAGCTGCTTACAAATTAGCTGGTTTTACTATTATGGTGCTTTCATGTTATTTTAAGTAGGAATTACAAGTCATTTTCCATTGTCAATATTCAGTCCGATTCCTATGCATAATGACTTTTTTATTTTGCACATGCAGAATAATTTTTCAAAGAAAAATATGTCTTTTTTATTATTAAAATATGTATTCGCAAAATAGATGTTCTCAAAATAAGAATAAGTGTTTTTTTTTTAAATCAATCTCAACCGTAAAAAATTTAATTCAACGGCTGAGAATATGTTCCGCACATGTAGAATAAATACATGTTCCGCACTAGAGTCGTGGTGGTCAATATTGTGTGTGCCTATTTGACAATTGGGATGATAATGATAATGATGGAATGACTGAATGTATGTGATGAAGAAGTTTTATCTTGGTAGGTGAATAAGTTTAAAATTTACATTCAAGCTAATGAATATAATACACATAGGAAAAATAATTGAATTTTTAACCTACGTGTATTATATTTAGTGATTTAAATGTAAATTTTAAACTTAGTCAACTAATAAGATAAAATTTGTCTATGTGATGAGTGATTTGGGGTGGAGGATTGAAGGAGAGATAAAGAGAGAGGCGTGTCACATTGTGATGGACAGAGAAATATTTGTCTTGAAAGAAAAATTTGAAGTTTGAAAAAGAAAGTGAAAAAAAATTTGGTATTAAAGTACCCTTTATATATGTTTGATAATGTCTTTTTTTTTGAAGCCCGAAAGGGCGTTGCTCTCGAGGGGGAGAGAGCGGAGAGTACTCTAAAAAAGCCGATTAAAGCACGTCTCATGCATGGGGAGGGTATTGCCTCACCAGAGGAGGAGATTATTGTCCCAATGAAAGGGAGATACGGGAATCGAACACGGGACCTCCGGTCCGTGTTCGAGTAACTTTACCACTTGGGCTACCTGATTCCCATTATGTTTGATAATGTCGATGATCACTATGTGTTTGTTAATTTCCTTTGTAATGTACTTTGTGGTAATTCAATGCTAGTACAAAATAGAGAAAAGAGAACCTTAACAATTTGAAAACCAAGGTTGATTTTTGAGGCCTTAGTTTGAGTTTTAAGTTAGACTAAATTCAAAGTAGATTCAATTTAAATACATTATATTCAAATGCACGAGTTTGAACTTTGGTTTAAATTTTAATTTGGACCAAATTTAGGTAGACTCAATCTAAATACACTATAATATTTAGATACGTCCAAAAGACCACAAGGTTTGTTCAGCACTATGAACCAGAAGCAGGCTCTTCTTGACCATCCATCCACCAATTATTTCTTCAGGCTTATAAGAACGAGTTCTAAGGGACAACATTTAATCATACTATTTATTAGAAGCAAACAAGTAACAAATCTTTGAGCCTTTCTGATGTGCTAGAATTCTTTATAAACTAATATGAAGTGCGAAACGAAGCAGTGAAACTCACAATTAAATTTGATTAAATATGTCAAAATTAAATTAATTCTCCAAACATGCCGCAATCAGTTAAAGAAAATGCATATACAAATTATTCTAATTCTATTTCATCATATATTCAAGAAACACGCACACAAACTCTACAAGGCATTAGCGCAGCACGAATAATTCTGATATGGACCTGGCCTACCACTTGGTTATGATGGACCACTTGGTCCACATTCAGCCACATTACAGTTTTGATTAAAATAATAAAAACAGGTGGGGCCTTATGCAATTTTTTTTTTAAATCAAAAGAGGTGATGTGGTTAATTCTGGACCAAGTGGTTCATGACCAAGTGGTAGGTCATGTATATATCAGAATTTTCTAGCGCAGCACAGCATCAAACGTTTATTGTAACGATCGGTTCGGTCCTGTCCAATTAACTCGGGCTTAATTTTGAATAGGAAAAAGAGTGGATTTGCAGGGTCCCAAATAAATTGGCTTATTCGAAAATAACGTTATTATTTGGAAGATCTATTTCGTGTCTGGTACTGTACCCTTTCATTTTGTAAAAATTCCGAATAATTCTCTTGAAATTCATCATCAATAATTTGCTTACCCCAAAATGACCTGGCCCAATAAGAAAATCCTAATTCTTTGAGCCTTTCTATGTGATTGAATCGAAAGGCCCAAGAATGCCATATTCCATTTAACAGCCTATTTACCCAAACTCGGCACAATAATTACTTGGTATATGTAGATTAAACAAAAGGAAAATGATTTACTCCTAAAATTTTGGGGATAGAAACCCTAAACCCCTAAATTGAGGGTGTTAAATGATTATCTCACTCCCTGTTGGTATAAGGGATTCACCCAACTATAAGGGCAAAACGGTCTGAAAAACTATTTTAGTCAATCTTTTAGCCTAGGAAGGTCCTAAACAAAAATAGTCAATTTACAAGAAAGACAGCGCAAATAAGAACACGTATACTTGTATAATGTATTGGTTTTCTTTGTTCTTTATTTTGTTAAGGGCCTAAGCCCTTGTAATTAATGGCTTCGAGTGCAATTTTGTTTTCTTTTATAAGTGAAATAATATGTTATATGACTAACAGTCATTAGTAAATTTATTTAAGTAGAGAAATTAAACCTATTGCAAAATAAATTTAAATCTCACGACTTTTGTAGTAGGAATCGAACTCTTGAGAGGCACAAAATTGAAAGCAGGGTTAGTGAAAAGGGTTTTAATCAACACAATTTTCTTGCATGCAAAATGCAAATGGTTATATTAATCAGCGAAAGAATTGTAGGACAAAATTGATTAATGTGAAAAATACTCTTTTATAATCAACTCGTGAAAAAAAATGAATCTTTTATGGTAAAACTTTTTCTCTGTGTTTTTTTCATGAACACTTGGAAGACAGATGTGTTACTCCTGAATTTGAAATAATTTCCGCGCCTTAGTCTAATTTAAAAGTGTTTACTTGGGAAAAAAATGATTATACATATAAGCCTAATGTCCACACACATCATATATATCTCCATTAAAATAGAGACAAAGTCGTGCATTACTCTTTCGTTGTTTTTTTATGTTCGTGTTGATGGTATATGTGTAAGTATATAAAATTAAATTTAGTATAAGCGAAAAATGTACTAAAGAAAAGAAATTTAAATGCTAGAATTGATAAGAAAACTTATTAAATGATCTTATTTATAATTAAGTATAAGAATTACTTTATATAAACGATTTGGGGTCGAGCACTTTTCTCATGTTAAGAGCCGCAAATTACATTAGAAAATGAAAGTACTAGAAACCAAAAAGGAAACTTTGTATACAAATTTAACGCGATTTCTAATACAAAATTTTCAAATTATGTCATATATTTTTCTCACAAATAATTTACTTTTCAAATTTCTAGACAGAATTTCTCAAACAAATAGTGAATCACCCTAAATCCACAAAGTTGGTAATCAATACTAGTATCTACTAGAATTAATGATCACAGTGATCAACCTCGCGCGGTTATAATCAAATGAAGAATACGGTCACTCAAGATCGTTCTTATGGTCTGACTCCACATTTTCTTACATTAATTTAGTGAGCAATTTCATGTGAATGAGCTACGAATTTTACGTAGAATATATATGTAATGCATGAGAATATAATTACTACATACTAAACTTCAAATTCAAATCTGCCACCTGAACCCTAGATTTACAAAACGTAAAGAATATTATAGAATTTCTCCATATCCAAAGACCAAAGTTTCCAAACATTACTAAAACACGAGCCACCACCAGAAAATGAAAGTAGAAAGAACAAAAAATAACACACACAAAAATTAAAAAGAAACTAAACCCACATCAAAAGTTGGCAATTAATCATGATCATATATATATATATGAAAATGCATGAGATTACTTCTACGTACTAAAATAATTCCATCCGCCGCCATTTCTATGGTACCTTCCATTGCATTACATTCCAGCATTTCTTCTTTCGCATTCAGCGATCAAAAGGGCCTTCGGGATGAAGTTGTTTGCAGAGACAAAGATAAGTAAGATAAAGAACACGATCTTTCGCTCCAGTACGATGATTCTTAGTATGCTTACAGAAATACTTGAGTTGTTCAAGAGTACAACAACCCAACATCTGACCCAGTAGCAAGAACAACCAATTAATCGATTTTTTCTTGTTGGAAATCACTGGTTTCACACTATTTTCGGATTCACAGTACTCACAAGACGGTAATTTAGGGTTCATCCAAATTCCAGGAGCCCGATCTCGCATTGAATTTCTATTCTCAGCAACGTATTCCCAGATTTCCAAAAACTTTTCGACCAAATCGAATTCGATTTCGTAATGTCTTTCGCATTTCTTGCACTGTACTTTTCCAGAGATTTTCTTGATTTGTTTTGATTGTAAGTATTTAATGCTGTGAATATTTGCCCGCCGATCTGTTGCCCATGGGTAAAGGATCGGAACGGTGTCATTTTTTCCTTCACGCGGATGTCGTCTTTGTCGGAGAGGTGGTGGTGGTGGCGGCGGTGGTGGTATGGCGGCGGCGGAGGAAGGACGGCAAGAAATAGTGAGTTCTAAGAAATCATGGCTGGTGGTGCCGCCGCCGCAGTTCTTTCTTTTTCTATTGATATCTTGTTTTGTATTAGCAATTTCTTTCTTTTGGTTAATCATGGCGGAAAATTAACAGGAAGAAATTGGGAAGAAGAATGAGGAGATAGTGAGGATAAAGAAGAAGAATAGTGGGAGAAAGTGTAGGGAGTGTTTGTTATAAGGACAGAGTGGTTCTGTTAGAGATATTTATATTTATATATTATATGTAACAAGTAAAAAAATGAAAAGAGATAGACATGAAAAAACAAATTTGAGAGGGAACAGGATAAATACAGACAGCAATTCAAAAAAATTGGGGTAAAAAAATATAGCAAAAAAATATCTGTTCCGTATATGTCTGATTTTAGATTTGAATCTCAAATAGATATTCAAATTTTATTTGGATTTAGGCACAGAATTAAACTTCAAACATTAAAAATTGAAAATCTGATTTGATTTTGAGACTAATCTGAGACCGAGTCAAAAAATTATAGATTGAGACTAAATCCAACCGACATTAAATATGCTTTCTTTTTTTCAATTTAATTACCTAGTTGTGGAAAATTAACCCATCAAAGATTAAAAAACTTTTAAAACTACCCAACAAAGAAAAACATGAGACGAATGTATTCATGTTTGAATCACTTAAAAATCTTTTTTCTTCCAATTTTTTGTCAAGTAATAAGTCAATAGCAAAACAAGTATTAGTCAACAAATATATATATATATATATATATATATATATATATTTTTTTTTATTCCACAAAATTGTAAGCCTTTTAAATTTTAAAAAAAAGGATAAATATAGCATAATCAAACTTTTCCTTTGTGCAAGGAGTATGATTCTAAATCAAATTCAAATCCGAGATAATCCACATGTTTACATCATTCATTCAAAAGGCTCTATGTATAAAAAGAGATAGAATATGAAAATAGATAATATGATACGATTATTAATTTTGTGAAACAAATGTCCATTACAAATTCTTCTTACATAGTTTTTTTGTACAGAAAAATAACAAATATTATTTGAGAATATCGAAAATAATTATATGTAGTAATAGAAAATATGAAAGATCTCTAAACTATTGAGATAATGTATTAAACCTCATAACATGTTTTGCCAATACATCAACATGATCCATAAATATTTAATATATTGGCTATACTAAGTACTAATCCCCTTAAATATTTCTAATGAGACTAACAAAAAGGCTTACTCAGGGACGAAGATAGGGGTCGGGGCAGTCGCTCTTGAGATTTTTAAAAATATTAGTAGGTATAGTAAATTTTATATGTAGTTTGAAAATATTTTATTAGTTTTGCCCCCAAAATTTTTTTTTGCCGTTTTTATATGTAATTTAATATACTATTGCAGGTTTTCTCCTCAACGCTAAATTTCTAACTTCGTTCCCTGGACTTATTGGGAATAAATCTTCATCTTCTTTATACAACCGGTTAACTAAAGTTTGACGTCACTATCTATGAAGCACATTTAATATTTTTTTTGGGGGAGGGAAGGGGATGCGGGATCGAACTCAGGATCAGAGTCCTGCGTTCCACGGCCTTTTCCATTGAGCCAGTGGATCCCAAATGAAGCACATTTAATATGCTCAGGACATTTCAATTTTGATCTCTTGCAGCATGCCCAGGCTTGGCGAGTTGGCAAGATTTGTTTTTAATACAAAATGGATAAAATTGTTAATATTCAAATTAAAAATGCTTATTATTATGAAAATTGAGGATTAGTGAAAAAAAAGTAACAAATACTTTAATTTTTAAATATTTCTTTGGTACGGGGAATAGTCGATATTGCGATGGATGTTTGGACTTCCTAAATCCGATGAATATTTGAACAGAATACCATGAAAAATCACCACGACTCCAATGCTGAACAAGAAAATTCAGTATATACGGGCCAAGCTGTATGCCGTTAGATTTTGTACTTTTTGTACTTTTTTATCCAACGACTGTATCAAAACAGGGGTATTTTGGGATAAACTTTGAGCTATTTTTTACTTTTAACTGGGAGAAGATATTTTTGGCGGGAAAACGAATTTTTAAAAAACATGTGTTCAATAATCAAGAACATGTGTTCACTGACAAAAACATGTGTTCTCTAATAAAAACACGTGTTCACAATATACAAGAACACGTGTTCTCTAATGAAAAACATGTGTTCTTGTAGAAATGTAACTTTGACTTTTCAGCCGCAACTTTTCTCTCTCCTCGGTAACCCAATCGATGTGACGGTTGCATGTTACTTTTTGTTGTTATTATTATTATTATTTATTTGTAAAATTACATATGTATCCTTTTAACTCTCTTTTAAATCCCAACCGTCGATCTTCTTTTAAAATGAAATCAACGGCCCTGACTGTGTCCCTCACGTACGGAATTTAGGCCGTTCCGCACAGGAGCCGGACTGATGAAAAATGGGCAGTCTCGTTTTCTTGGGTTGTGTGTGGAGTTATGATATATACATTCCCTATAACAATAGGGCTCTGTATCTTATACTCCCTCCGTTCTAAATTATTTGTTAATATTTCTTTTTAAATTTGTTTTAAATTAATTGTCCATTTTTTAAAATAAAAATTCATTACTAATGAATTTTCTAATTCTACCCTTTGCATTTGCATTAATTATTGGAGAGAAGAATAAAGGGATAAAATGAGATAGAACTAATTTGAGAATAACATTATATAGGGTCATGTTTGACATTTTACCATATTATACTATATAATTTGATTAAACATTAATTCATTTATAAAATATGAGGTAGACAAATAATTTGAGTCGGATTGAGTAATATATTATCTGGACCCGCTTCATCTCTAATTACCCCTCACTCAAGAATCAGGGTCCACAAAATAGTTGGTTACCGGATCCGATTAACTTGGGCCATCCCTTTATTTTAAATTTGGGCCACCGTCTGTAATCCACGCTGCAGTTCTATGGAGTTTTTCAAAAAATATTATAACCCTCCATTAACAGGTTTAGCTTAAATGTTCACATTTATAATTCTCGAGAGAGTTTGTTACTCGGCAAGCAATCTAATACTATATGTTTAGACAATCGTATGGTATGGTAGACATTTCAATCGAATTAGTTGGAAGTCGGAAAAGTCTCAGATACAAATTTACTAAAATATTCTAACCTCCGTGTTTGAGGTAATTGGTTGCGAGCGGTCAATATTACCAGTGAGTTAGAAGGGTCTTAGACTTCTCATTTTTTTAAAATTAACATAGCATTTCACCCTTAAATAAACTATAAGTTGGCTCCGCAAATTCACCAAGTATGCATTTTGGACCCCCCAAAAGTTTTGGTCTAGTTTCGATCCTGACATTAGTTACTTCACAGACCAACTTTCGAATTCTCTTAATAAAGTTTCAGTTCTCGATATTACCATTTATAATTTTGAGTTTATGACTTTAGTTGAGATGCCGATACCAGCTATTCTGAGCTTGGTTTGGTCTATAAGTTGATCCTTATTATTTTTATATTTTGAGGGAAAATATCTCAATTTAAAAGTCATCTCCAAACATTGAAATGAATACAAATTTTAAAAAAAAAAATAGAATCATGGATGGCTCCAAGTCCTTTCTCTTCAGCCAGTTGAGTTATGAAGGCAAGCTTAAACTCAATTGTTTTAAATTTAATTAAACTTTTAAACATTATTTGGGATCATTATTAAATTACTCTATTACTAATAATTGTAGCAGTTCTCATACAACCCATCTTGTGCATTCTCTCATAAGGATATTTATTGCCTCCCATATTGCTTACTATTCCTTAAATGTATAAGTTTGCTGCCTTTAGATAAAGAATAAGCATCATGCAGCATGAACTAAGCAAAATCTTGATGGTCTTAAGGATATAAAGCAAGACTATCGATTCATGTTTTTAACAATTACACTAAAACTTTTATACAATAATACTCTATATAAAAATAATCTCATTATAGTAATAAAAAATTATGATCCCAACTCGGGACCAGTTATAAATAAGAATAAACTGTACATTTTAATATTTCATTATTTTATAACCATCCTTAAGAAATTTATCTCCATATAGTAATAAAATAACAATAAATTTTAAATATATTTATATATCTTTATAATATATTCTGAATTATTTAACTATATTACATTAAACTTAAAATGATATGAAATATTTATCTAACGTTGTAATGTACATACACTTGTTTTTTTAAAACTCATGAATCTTATATATATATATATATATATATATATATATATATATATATATATATATATATATATATATATATATATATATTTTAAATTCATGTTTTCCAAATATGAAGGAACATAATTCGAAGTGTCGTATAATGTATACTAGTTATTTTTTAATTATAATTTTTTATATGTAAAGACTCTATTTAAGAATAATTCTCCGGTCCCAATAGTATTGTTGTATAAAGTTTGTACTGTATTCTGGTTTGACTCCTCTCAATACTTTAATAAATAAATATACTGAAAGATCTTCCACTGAAAATCGAATAGCTAGTAAAGATGTTGTGAAATGTAATTTTTGGCAAAATACCATTTATGATTTCGTTTAATGTGTGTCCCCAATACACATTAATATAGATAAAATAGGTTGTGTATGATAAATTAAGTATATAATCAGGAATAGTCGATATTGCGATGGATGTTTGGACTTCCTAAGTCCGATGAATAGTTGAACAGAATACCATGAAAAATAACCAGAAATGAAAACATTCCAGAGAAATAGAAAAGTTATACTATCATATATACATAATAACTTATCCATATTAATGTGTCTTTGGGCGTCGCGTTAGGAAAAAAAATCCATTATTTATAACTTAGAACAAAAAAAATTGTCTTTAATTGGTACTCCATCAAAATTATTGACGAGATTTTTGTAAGTCTAAATTGATCACAAAGTCATCTGTAAAATCAAGGAAAACTTGTTTTAAAAAAAACATAAATAGATATATCCTAGATTTTCAATATTTTGTAATTAAACGGATTAAATCTTTTATCGCATTTTAGTGTCTCATTTTTTATCTCACTAATAAGAAGGTGAAAAGTTTATTTTAAAAAAATTAAAATCTAAAAATAATTGTTAAACCTCCTAATAAATTTTGTGTCCCGTTTATGTCCTACTAATAACCTGCTAATTTTGTGTCTAGTTTCTGTCCTACTAATATTTGCCTGCCGATCTATTGCCCATGGGTAAGGGATCGGAACAGTATCGTTTTTCCCTCCACGTTGTGTTTGTGATGGGTTATGTCGTATTATTGAGGGACCCATTAATGATGAGTCAGCATGAGAAGAAGATAGAGGAGTCAGGGAGGGTATTATTGGTAAAGTACTAGGGAAGTAGGTTTCTGAAGGCGGTGAAAAAATATTTGTGGCGGCGGTGGTGACGGTGGTAGGGAGGCCGCGGCGGAGGAGAAGTTGTTGTTTCGGGGACGGGTGGAGGAAGGACTATAAGAAAGAGAGAGGTCTAAGAAATCAAGAATCTAATGATGAAAATCATGGCTGGTGGCGCCGTCACCATTTTTTTCTCTAGCGATATCTTGTTGTTTTGTACTAACAATTTCTTTGTGGTGGTTAATCATGGCGGAAAATTATATATAATACATATTATATGTACTTATAACAAACGAACAATTTGGAAAAAAACTTAGAAAATAAGGAAGAAATGGGGGGAAGAAGAATCAAGAGATAGTAAGGATAAAGAAGAAGAATAGTGGGAGAAAGAGTAGGGAGTGTTTTTATAAGGACAAAGTAATTCTGTTAGAGATATTTGTATTTATATATAAGTAAAAAAAAATGAAAAGAGATAGACATGAAAAAACAAATTTGAGAGGGAATAGGATAAATACAGTAGTTCAAAAAAATTGAGGCAAAAAAAATATGGCAACAAATTATTTGTTTCGTATATGTTCTCATTCATATATTCAACCAATCATAATTCGCAATTTATATATAATTGAGAGAAATCTTCAAATAGCACAGGGTTTTAATTGGTCTAAGTTGGAATCATAGACGGGTGAAAATCTTCTGTCCCCGTCCGTGTATATCCCCGTGTCCCTAACCAATCAAAATTTACTATATAAATATTTGTTTCAATTATATATACACATGGTGAATTGTGATTGGTTGGAGACACGGGGACATACACAAAGAGGGACAGAGGATTTTTTGCCGTCATAGACCTCTTATTTTTTGAAAATTAATATGTTAAGGCATATGGTTGGCTCCGCAATTCACCAAGTATGTATTTTGGATCCCAAAAGTTTTTGTCTAATTTCGATCCTGATACCAGTTACATCACAAAACGAAGGTTCGAATTCTCTTAGTAAAGTTTAATTCTCAATATTCCCATTTATAATTTTGAGTCTAGATGCCGATACCGGCTATTCTGAGTTTGATTTGGTCTAATCCTTATTATTTTTATACTTTGAGGGAAAATATCTCAATTTAAAAGTCATCTCCAAACATTGAAATGAATAATTTTAAAAAAAAAATAAAAATAGAATCATGGATGGCTCAAAGTCCTTTCTCTTCAGCCAGTTGAGTTATGAAGGCAAGCTTAAAACTCATTTGTTTTAAATTTAATTAAACTCTTAAACATTATTTGGGATCGTTATAAAATTGCTCCATTTATGTAATTTTGGTAAGATGTCATTTATGCGTTTGTTTAAGAGAAAATGGTCCCATCCGTCCCCCAACTTATATCTATTAGCCTCGTAAATTCTTGTTTAGTTTTTTCAGCACAAAGAATCTCTTATAATTTTACGTTTTGCCTAGAGAGTCCAAAACACCAAATTCACGGTGGTTTCCGGGAAAAACCTTGCACGTGACTTGCAACACCCTTTTAATGAAGGGTATTTGTGTCATTCCAGGTCACGCCTGGTTTGGTAACGGGATCAAAATCCATAAATCCCCCAAAATCTCTTTCACTCCATCTACCCCAATCCTCGCTAGTCCCTCACAAAAAACCACCTAATTTCTTCTTGGAATATTGAACTATTATTGAATATTTGAAGCATCTTTCTGGTTTGAAGATTATGGAGCGTCGAAAACCAGGAGCTCCACTGCCAATATATTATAAGAGTCTCTTTAAATTTTACCTAATTTTTTTGTGTTAGTTTGATTTGATACTGCGAAGGTGGTTTTGTGTTTGTTTATTGGTTTGCAATTTCTTTAATCCCTCTAAAACCCCCAATTTTTTCAATTTAATTTTTGTTAACCCTAGAAAACTGAAATTTTGAAATATACAGTGTTTAAATAATCCATTGTTTCGTTGTGCAATTACTCATAATATACCTGTTTTTTTTCACTCTGAAAATACACCATGGTGGTAAAATGATACAGACATTAGTGTAGAATCAGTATAAGGGGTTCGTTGATCATTGGGATTGGTGTCAGCCTGGTGAGATTGCTGTTGTTATCTTAAATAAAATTTATAGGAAGTTGGAGTATGAGGATATTCTAGGCTATTTTTGGAAGGATCCAACAATAGATGGGGTATTCGGTTGGAAGTTCATAAGTAATGATGTTGACATAGAAGCTATGTCAAAGGTAGAAGCTAAAATGAGTTGAGATATACCTTAGACATGGGATCAAGGTTGTCAAAATCGCGAGTTGGATCATAAAATCATCGTACGATCATAAGGGTATGAATCGAGTTAAATCGTACTAAAAATCGTTGGAGGATTGAATCGTAAAGGATCGTCGATCTAGATCATAAAATCGTAGAATCGCACCGGATCGTGCGATTCAATCTTGCCTTTTTTCTAAAAAAAATCTTACCTCTTTTCAACTGGTCGGTAAGGGGTTATCTCAAATAAAAAACATCCGCTTGTATTCAAGACAACATCTCAACTCTCTCAAGTCTTAGACTCCCAGCTTCATCGCTCATTATCGATGTGAGTGGATGTAGAAATTACATAGAGGATAATAATGTCTTGAATGGTTTGCTAGATTAGAACATTAGAAAGATAGACTTGTTGTTATGAAATTTGCTGGAGTAAAAGACCTTATGAATTGTTGGTTTACTTCCGAAGTTTATCACTTGTTAGTATGTGATTTAATTTCAGTTTGTTAGTTCTATTGGTATTCTTATTTTTTCCCGTTGAAGTATTGTTGTATTTGTTTTTTGTTCAATTGCATATAAAATGTTGTCTTATTTACATAAATTTATCATGAAATATTATTTTAATAGTTTTGTAGGATCTTCTGATCCGTGCAACGATCCTCGTGTTTACGATTTTTTAGACCCCTTCCGTTCCGAGTCAAATTTGCGATCTTGACAACCTTGCATGGGATGACTCCTCCTAGTCCAAACCCATACACAGACGAATATCCTCCATTTTTTTTAAGGGACTAGAGAGGATTGGGCGATGAAGTGAAAGTAATTTAGGGGATTTAGGGATTTTTATCCCGTTACCAAATCAGGTGTGACCTGGAATGACACAAATACCCTCTATTAAAAGGGTGCTGCAAGTCACGTGCAAGGTTTTCGCCGGAAACCACCGTGAATTTGGTGTTTTGGACTCTCTGGGCGAAACGATAAATTATAAGGGATTCTTTATGCTGAAAAAATTAAACAAAAATTTACGAGGCTAATAGAAATAAGTTGAGGGGCGAATAAGGTCGTTTTCTCTTTGTTTAATGTATGTCCCCGATCCATATTAATTAGAATAAATTAAGTATATAACAAATCTAAAACCCTTTGAGAAATTAAAAAATTGTAGAGAAATAGGAAAGTTATACTATCATGTATAATAACTTATCCAGAATAACGTGTGTTTTGGGCACATATTAATGTATGTTCGAAAAAAATGCGTGTTTATGGGCACGCGTTAGAAAAATCCATCATTTATAACTTAGAAAAAAAAATTGTGTTTTGTGAATGACAATAGTGTCCCTTTTTCATTTTTTTGTTTTAGAGTGGGTAATGGTAAAACAAGATTATGAGAAAAATCAGGGAGATGGGATTAAATATAAATATTGATTGTTTTTAAATGTGGAAAAAATATGAAAGAGTGCATACTTTATAAAGAAACAAATTGTTGATTGGAAAATAAAGAGAATTGCTCCGGTAATATACCCGAGAATTTGTTTTCTTTTTCTTTTTCTCTTTGCCGTCTTCAAGGATTTGTTCACACAAAAAAATCATCCTTAATTGGTGCTCCATCAAAATTATTGACAAGATATTTGGAAGTATAAATTGATCACAAAATCATTTGTAAAATCATGGAAAACTTGTTTTAAAAAAAAGCATAAATAGATATATTCTAGATTTTTCAATATTATGTAATTAAAAGGATTAAATCTTTTGTCACATTAGTGTCTCATTTCTTATTTCATTAATAAAAAGGTGAAATGTTAATTTTAAAAAAAATTATAAAATTAATTGTTAAACCTCCTAATAGATCTTGTGTCCGGTTTCATCCTACTAATAACCTACTAAGCGTTAGTTTTAGTTTTTTCTTTTTAAAAAACTATTACCTAAAGAAATTGTGGAATTTAAAGGGGAGACATACTTGGCGAAATATTATTAGTGAGAAGTGGAAGAGAACACAAATATAATATATTTCCGTTAAACCTCGAGAGAAAATCGAAAAAATATTAACACTTAAAATATAAAATGAGATAAAAGATATTTTTTCGTGATTAAATTGAATAACGGAAAACACAAAAGGAAAGCAATATAATACATTTAGAATAAATATTCCAATCGTGCAGAAATCTATATATACCGTATCCATACAATGCTCATTTGCAGATTATTTTCTTCATTCCAAAGGCTCATTCATTTTCTTTTTAAAAAAAGAAAAATCTTCTTATTCCTTTTTTTTCACAAAACCAATGAAAATGTTTGACTATCTCCATGAGCGTTTGGATTATGTGGAGTCAAAAATGGAGAAAAGGTTGGGACTCAAAACCAAAGGGATAGTGAATGACTATGCTTTCATGGTAATACTTTTTTTGACTTTTTTTAATCATTAAATATTCTCTTCTCATTTTTAATATATATCTTTTTCATTTTTTTGGGTAATTTTTTCAGACTTGTGTCATACAAGTGAATACCCTCCAATCCGGGTGGCAAAAGGCTGTATTGGGATTATTGAAATCTAAACGAGGTAAATATCGATTATTCTTATTTGATTATTATGTTTTTTTTTTTTTGGAGCCCGGATGGGCGGTTGCTCCATAAGGGGAGAGAGAAGCGCCCCACAAGAGGAGAAAATAGCCTAGAAAAGGAGACAATTAAAGCTTGCCCATTGCATGGGGAGGGTATCGAATCTATGATCTCATGGTCGTGGGCAGACCCTTGCCCCACTGGGGATAAGGAACCTTTGATTATTATGTTGATGGGTGGTTTTTTTAATATATGATGATGAATTTTAATAGTTAATTTCTGATACAATAGTGGAAAATATTTAATTTTTTTTTGGGAGTCACTATTTCTTTCTTTAATTTTTTTTATTTTTGAAATAATTATTATGCTCAATCATTAATTGATCTTATCTGATGGTTGAAAATCAAATTGCATGTATTAAAAAAAATGTCCCTTTGACAAAACTGAGGAGGATGAGCGATGACATCTGCCACTAAATTTTATATAAAAAGAAGTCTTTTCGCTACTTAAGAATTATGCCAAATTCTTTTAAGTATATTTACGTAAAGTTTTTAGCTCCGATCCTTATTATTTCAAGATTAATTTCTTTTGACTTTTCTCATGGTTATTTTTTTAATATAGGAGTTGGGAGTTTCCAAATGAATGAAGATGGACTTGTACGTGTATCAGGAATTGCAAATCCAGATGAGTTACTAAAAAGCCTAGAAAATAAAGGGAGAAAAGCAAAGCTAGTTTGGTTTCAGTACGGACAGTGCTCGGACAATCTTTTTGGACCAAGTCTAATGAACTTCACCTATCCGCCGCCGCCTCCTAGGCCACGGTTGACATGTTCCTATTACGACCAGCGGCCTAGGTTGTCCGACCGGGCGGCGAATGAAGATAAAGAAACTTGGCCACCTTTAAGTGGTGCAGATGTTACTTGTTGTAGTTTGATGTAGATAAAAGGATAATTCAATAATAGGGACTGTCGTTGTGTGCTGCTGGCCTCACACCACCTCACATGAATTGTGCGAGATTTATCTACATATGTAGACTCCGCTCAATTATTGTGAGGAGACTATACAGTCGGTCACACATTAACAGTACTAGATGTTGCTTCAAGTATATGGTTCTTACATTTCTGAAGTAGTATCATTAGTTGTAGGAAAATTTTCCTTAGTTTTAGTTGTTGGAAAATTTTCCTTGAATTATCAAAATGACATTCCTCTCCCTAGTTTTTCTTGTGTAGTGGATGTCATTTTTTTTATATATAAATAAGATCGTGTTCTGATTTTGTATATATTTTCCTTGAATTATCAAATGGAACTAGTTGTTTGTCCGGTGCTTGCATTATTCATTTGTTTTTTCCCTTGATTTTTTTAGTATATTTACTAATATTTTTTTTGATATATTAATGATATTAGATCATAAACACTATTGGTTCAGAGTGATTTTTGAAACTTGAACAATTACGTCGTATCATATATAATAATATTATTAATGTACTCTATATAAACAATATTGCTTAATTATATGGTAACTTTCCATCATTTAGATAAATAATAAGCATATCACGAAATAAGCAGAATCATGATGATCTTAGGAAATATATAGCAAGGATATGGATTCATATTTCTACACTTATTCGGATTTGACTCCTCTTTAATGACTAAAATACATCATAGTAAAGATTTTGTCAACCGACTGTATTTTGTCAAGAGATATTAATCACCAATTGATAAAATCTCCACCATCAAATTGTAGCAGAAAATCTTCTACACTGAAGACGAGCCAAAACCCGATTATCCACACAAGACTTCTAAAACAACAATACATCAAGAAGATGAAATCCAGACAAGATTATCTTCTGGGAAGAAATGACAAACAGGAGATTTTCCAGGTTCAATTTTCAGCACTTGAAAAGCCACATGATTAGGATCCCATTTTGAAGTATCCATATGACAAATAGCAGCAGCATCTATTTTAGCTCCATTTTCACCAACAAGAGTTACCTTAAAAAGCTTATTTTCACTTTTTTGACTGTGGCAGTAAAAAATTGCATAAGGATAAGACAATGTGTGACAAGCCAACATCTTTGGTGGTGAAATTACTTTAGGATGATCTTCAATTGTGTAATTTTGCAAAATACTACTAGTTGAATTTGTGAGGTGGGTTGTGGTTAAAACCTCGAATTTATGATCGATTCCGAATATTTCAAGAGCTGAATCCAACATTGATTCTAAAGAAGTTGCACAAAATTTTGTTTCACCTTCTATAGCCTTAAATTCACAATGGTTCAAAGTATTTACCATAGCTTTGGCTTGTGGGGAGTCTTTGGAAATGGTAAAAAAGTCTAGAAGATAAGGTAATTTTGATGATGAAAATGGAATTAAATCAGATTCTTCTCTTGATAGCAAAGGAGGCTTGCTAGATGGATCTTTGATTGGGAAATAAATTGGAATTTTATTTCCAAATCGAAGATCGTTAATCTTGAAAAATACATTAATTTCAAGATCTTTACGACTTCCTTCAGCATGCTTTTCGAGTTTTGGGACTTTTCTAGCACGGCAACAGCTGCTAAGACACTGCAATTGCAACCATTAAATCGTGTAACCATTAAAATCGCGATATATTTAATGTTCGTAACAAAAAAAAAATTGAATAATGAGATTAGTTCTAAGCCAAATGCTAGACATGTAAATAAGATCAAGAAGATCATTACCTGAATGAGAATTAGAGCATATAAGACGAGAAAACAAAGACGGGTTTTAGTCCTCATCGCGGTTACTTTGTTGATGTTTAATGAATCTGGAATTGGAATCAGAAAGAAAAAACTCAGTAGAGAAATGAGGTTTCAGCTATGGAGGATGAAGAAAAGCAAGTAATTTTCAGGCTAATATGTTTATGTCTTTGTAAATTTCATGCTGGAATGTGGCAATGAGACTTTAAAATAGTTTAAGTTTCGATTTATATATAGAGTAAAGAAAAGTGTTGCGCTGCCGAAAAGCTAAATTTTCTACACTTAAATATTAGAGATAAATCAATGAATAATTGACTTGTGAAAAAAAATTACATGCAATAGTAGATTTTCAAGTTTTTATTTTTTTAAAAAAAATTAACTAAATGCCATGGACGAATCAGATATTGCCACGTCACCCCAGTCAAGTGACCGGTTACCTGTCAAACCGGCCAACACATTTTTGTTGACAAGGTTTTTATATAATTAGTAGCTTTGATATTTTTAATGGTAAAATTAAAACAAAGTTTGGTAAATTTTAATAAATAATTAGTAAATGTTGAATATTACTACTTTATTTTATAATCTTACTATTTTTAATTTGAAACTTACTATTTTTACCATGAATATTTATATTATATAAAGTAGTAAATTTAAATGTAATAATGGTGAATTCCATGGAAACAAATAGTAATTTATTTTATAATAATGGTAAATGTGGTGAAAAATAAAACTTACTATTTAAAAATGAAATTTATCAGATTAAATTCTAATTTACCATTTTTATCTCAGTTTAACCAATTGATATAATGATATGTTTAGTGATAATTTTGGTAATTTTATTTATATTATTTGTAAAATTTGTTAAAAAATTAGAAACTTTTATAAACAATAAAAACCACCATATAAATATCCAAATTAAAACAAATCTTACCATTTTAGGTTAAATTTTATTATTCTGTAAATTGGTAAATTTTACAAAAAATTTGGTAATTTTTTAAAATGAAATTAATAGATTTTATGAACTAATTGTTGTATTTTAATAATTTATTTTTAAAGTTTGTATTCTAAATTTTAAGGCATTGTTTTAAAGAATATTTCACATATAATAATTTCAATTAATATACTAGATTATATACTATAAGATCCAAAGTCTAATTTAAAAAATGATGACATCTATGAATCTTTATCATATAAAGTAAATTGGAGTTTTACTATGTATATTTATTTTAAGTAATGAATTATTCTTTAAAAAAAAGGGAAAATAATCGATTAAATAAAGTATGATAATACTTCAATTAGTTTGAAAAATCTATAATTTTATTTTTAAAAAATATTAAATTATTTATAAAATTTACCAATTTACAAAATATTAAAATTCAACCTAAAATGATAATATTTGTTTGAATTTGGATATTTATATAGTGATTTTTATTCTTTACAAAAATAATTCTAATTTTTTTTTAAAAAAGTTACAAACAATGTAAATAAAATTACCAAATTTGTCACTAAACTTACAATTTTATCAATTGGTTAAAATTGAGATAAAAATAGTAAAATTAGAATTTAATGTGATAAATTTTATTTTTAAATAGTAAGTTTTATTTTCACCACATTTACCAATATTATAAAATAAATTACTATTTTTTGTCATGAAATTCACCATTATTGCATCTAAATTTACTATTTTATATAATATAAATATTCATGATAAAAATAATAAGTTTCAAATTAAAAATGGTAAGATTATAAAATAAAGTAGTAATATTCAACATTTAATACTTATTTATTAAAATTTACCAAATTTGGTTTTAATTTTACCATTAAAAGTACCAAACTTACTAATCCTAAAAAAATGGAAGTACACAATAACCTCACTTTGTGCAAAATATTTGTTTGTTACTATTTGAGCCCTAACAAATAAAGAGACATATTTATTTTTACAGACTAACTTTCCTCCCCCGCCCGTATTATTGGTCATATGTCTGTCACATGTCTAATTTGATCGGTAGTAATTTATTTTCAGCTACACATAAATATTATGATGGTATAATTAGCCCCAAAAATAGTTAAGTGTCATAAACAACAAAACATAAATAATTTAGTGAACTAAATAGTTATATATATATATATATATATATTTACCAGAAAAAATCATAGCTGAACACATGAGAGGAAGTGAGGATAATAACTTAAGTGGACTCTAAAGCAGCCGATGATAGTAATTTTTTTATAACAGTTTGCAATAAGATATTTTTCCAATGTTTTCATATACAAGTTTTTTAACTTATTCTTCTTAGTTGAAATTTTGTCTCTATCTGACTAACTATGGCTTAGATCATTACATTTAATAATATTTTTAGAATCCAACGAATGAATGATTTTTATCAATTTTTAATTTGTTGACCTTAATTTTAATGAGGAATGGGACAAATTGTTCTAAGAAGCATGCTCTAAGATGTTTGTCCTCCATAGGAGAATCAATAGGTGCATGAATCCATGAACTAATACATTGTTTAACGTTTGAAATTATTCTTAGTTTACAGTTCTGTCCTGTCTAGTATAGAGAAGTGACAATTTTTCTGTATTTACAAAATGTAAAATAAAAATGAAAATTTATTTGATCGGTTAAAGAATCTTTCAATCGGAGACGAAGACAGGAGGGGCAGTCGTCTCCTCGAGTTTTAAAAAAAATACTATTAGATATACTAAATTTTATATATAGTTCGGAATATTTTGATCAGTTTCGCCCCCAAGATTCTTTTTTTTTACCGCTTTTTATATGTAGTTCGACATACTGTTGCAATTTCGCCCCCAACGCTCAAATTCCTGACTTCATCCCTGCTTTCAATCTCAGTCTGATTGGAAACGAGTCAATATTTACTTAAACACCCTATAAAAATTGAAATTATTCATCTTATTAGTCTGAAATTTTAATTAAGTATCCAACAAGACGAACTAATGCTGATTAGACTTGTATCATATGATGATATTGCACTAGGTTTGAAATTACATTAAACATTTTAAAGAGTAATAGTTCTATAAACATTAAAAATAGGGAAATGATAAAGAACTAAGTAAAATTGGCTAAAAATCCAAATTAAACACTATTCTATTTATCTCTGTTTGTATAAGGGATTCACCCAACTTATTTATTATTTTGCTACCGATTTAGTCAATTAATTGACTAAATTTTAACTCCCTATTCATACTCTTACAAAATATCCTACACATATTCACCTACCTTTTCAGTATCCTACGTAATCCAGTACTCCCTCCATCCTTAATATAATTTTTTTGTTAAATATTTGAAAATTAAGAAAGTAAAAAATAAGATATTTTGTTAGTTAAAATATAAATATTATTATTTTTAAATATAATTTGTATACCATTAATTTAATTTAAGAGAGTAATATTAATATTTTATTTAAAAATATTATAAAAAATTTTTGTTTTTTAATTTTTGTAGCATGTAATAAAAATATTATATTAAGGAACGGAGGCAGTATATTTTTTCTTTCATAAATGCTTCTATTTCAACCTTCAGCATATGCTTCAAGAACCTTGAAAGTTCAAGTAAATTTTTGCATCACCTCAACGTCAGCATTAGTCATCTTCTAATGCTGAGTGTAATGTGAAAATGATAAGATTGTCGTATGCAAGATTTAGAGAAATCTGAAATGTGTGACTAATTCTTTGACCCCCCAAATTCTAATATTTTATCCTTATCAAGAGTTATCAGAAATTGTTGGAATCTACTAGCTAGATAAAGATCGTAGTTGGATTGAGTATGATTTAGACCGATTTAAAATTCAAACGAATACTCATTTTTTTTTGGATTGAGTCTAACAACGAAACCTCAAACACTAAATTATGAAAAAATTTATTTGGAATACTAATTTCAGATTGAGACCCCTATCTAATCAAGCCCCAAATATTTATGGAACTACTCCATAGTAAGTCAACTTTCTTGAAAGTTATATAATGAATATTTTTATAATTAGAGCGTAGCAAATAATGTTATAGAAGATTTGAACACCTAAAAATTTATACCACGTGGAAAAGTATTGTGGTGCCAAAAACATTAATTTTCAACACTTAAAATTTAGAGATAAACTAATGAAATAATAGACATGTGGAAAAAATTTACCTGCTATTGCAGGTTTTCAAGTTATTATTTTGAAGAAAAAAAATAACTAAATGACATGGACGAATAAGAGATTGCCACGTCACCCCATTAAGTGACTGGATACCTGTCAAACTGGTCAACACGTTATTGTTGACCAGATTTTTTTATGATTTGTAAGTTTGGTACATTTAATGGTAAAATTAAAAGCAAATTTGATAAATTTTAATAAATAACTAGTAAATGATGAATATTACTACTTTATTTTATAATCTTACAATTTTTTAATTTGAAACTTACTATTTTTATCATGAATATTTATATTATATAAAACAGCACATTTAAATACAATAATCGTGAATTTCATGGCAAAAAATAGTAATTTATTTTATAATAATGGTAAATGTGGTGAAAAATAAAAATTTCTATTTTAAAATAAAATTTATCACATTAAATTCTAATTTTACCATTTTTATCTCAGTTTTAACCAATTGATATAATGGTAAGTTTAGTGGCAAAATTGGTGATTTTAATTATATTATTTGCAAATTTTGTTAAAAATTAGAAACTTTTGTAAATAATAAAAATTACTATATAAATATCCAAGTTCAAACAAATCTTGCCATTTTTAGGTTGAGTTTTAATATTTTGTAAATTAGTAAATTTTATTAAAAAAAATCAGTGGTTTTTTAAAAATAAAATAATTTACCAATTTACAAAATATTAAAACTCAACTTAAAATGGTAATATTTGTTTGAATTTGAATATTTATATAGTGATTTTTATTCTTTACGAAAGTTTCTAATTTTTTAACAAAAGTTACAAATAATATAAATAAAATTACTAAATTTGTCGCTAAACTTACAATTTTATCAATTGGTTAAAAATGGTAAAATTAGAATTTAATGTGATAAATTTTATTTTAAAATAGCAAGTTTTATTTTTCACCACATTTAACATTATTACAAAATAAATTACTATTTTTGTCATGAAATTCACCATTATTGCATCTAAAATTGCTATTTTATATAATATAAATATTAATGATAAAAATAGTAAGTTTCAAATTAAAAATGGTAAGATTATAAAACAAAGTAGTAATATTCATCATTTACTAGTTATTTATTAAAATTTACCAAATTTGTTTTTGTTTTTACCATAAAAATACCAAACTTACTAATCATAAAAAAATCTGGTCAACAATAGTGTGTTGACCGATTTGACAAGTAATCGGTCACTTGACTATGTTGACGTGGCAATCTCTTATTCGTTCATGTCATTTTATTAATTTTTTTTAAAATAAAAATCTGCTATTATAGGTAATTTTTTCCGCATATCAATTATTTATTGGTTTATCTATAATATTTAGGCAGCATAATGATGATAATAATAACAAACTTTTAAAACTTAGGTTGCTTTGCAAAGTCAAAAGTCACCATATTAGGAGAGCAACTAGAGATTTGATTAAAGAGCACTTGCAATCTTGAGATAAGGTTGATGGCTCAAAATGTTCCAAAATTTGACTTCAAAAATATTATTGTCTTGGCTTTCAGGTTGCTTTCATGATTCAGATTTTTTACCATTCAAAATCCAAAATTTGTAGTTTATGTGTGTGGGTGTGTGAAGGGGGGGGGGGGGTGGGGGTGGGCAGTAGGGGGCAACCAAAATAGAAAATCAAGGGCCAAAGTGATGGAATATTTCTTTCCTCTTTTAGTGGTCAGACCTTGATTACCTTCCATAAATAATAAGTCAACTATTCTTGCCTCCTGTGCCATGATCTGAGGTGAGGTGAGGCAATCAGTCCGGCTCCTATGCGGAACATATATTTTTTAATAAGTGCGAAATATATATTTTTTTTTTCTTGAAAATAGGTGTTCTCAGCTTAAGAACACATGTTCACACGAACAAGTGTTCTGAAATCAAAACAAGTGTTAAATATAAATCAATCTCAACAGTTAAAATTTTAATCCAACAGATAAAAATCTATTTCGTACGTGCGAAACATTTCCCGTTCCACGCTGGAGATGTGGTGTGAGGCAGTGACCACACAGCCTTTAACACATGGATAGTTGAATTAAGTAATGAATAAGCCAAATTATAGAAATAAAACCAATGACCTGGCTTCTCCATAAATATTTTTTGTTGCTAGAGCATTCAGTATCTCATATTTAATAAAATTCACCAAAATTAGTTCAAATTGTATTCGTAAAATTTAATTCTTATTAAGAAAAAAGTCTGATCCACTGCTCTCTTAATATGATATCACAAACAATAAGAGTCGAATATGTAATTTTATTTTGGCATTAAAAATTTACTTAGCAACTGTTTAAATTGACGTGATCTCAGGTCTAATTCAAATCCACCCCACCATAAATATTAATACATGTACATAATATTCATCTTCTAAGTCAACTAGAATCAAACCTATTTTTTTTTTTTTTTTGGTTAATTAAAAGTTCGGGTGGGTTCGGCTCCGCTCACCACCACGGGTCGAAGCGAGCTCTAGGGGACCATGGAGTCGACTTACGAGAGTGCTTACAGATCACCCACCAACACAGCCCTCACGTCGGCAGCGGGAATTGAACACTTGACATTTGTAAGGACGTGTCAACTCTTTACCAACTGAGCCAAACCTATCCTTGCTCTATTGTGGCCCGTTTTCTGCCTTTTATACTGGTAAAAATTAAATGTATTAATCTAGTACTCCCTCTATTCCTTAATGTAAGACTTAAATTAAATGTTACGAAAATTAAGAAAGTAAAAAATAAGATATTTTATTAATTAAAATATAAATATTATTCTCTTAAATATGATTTGTGTATCATTAATTTTATTTAAAAAATTAATATTAATATATTAATTAAAAATATTTTAATTTTTTTTCTTAATTTCTAGCGCATGTAATGAAAATTTTATATTAAGAAACCATGGCCCATGGCTTCAGGTTCTTATATAAATGTGCAGGTTTTTATTGAGTGGGGGGACTTGTGTTGACCTTCTGACTAATTAACAAAATTAATTATTGGGATAATGGAAAGGCCAACCAATTGGGTACCACCATTTTTATCAATGTTAAAGTGTCTAGAGATCAAGAATCATACATCAAAGGAATAAAAAATAATAATAAAAGATATCTGAATTGGATTTATTATCTGTATTATCGTCAATTTTCATTAACTATTAGGATTCTAGGTGGTGAGGCAATTACTCCCACCATTCCCAATTAATTATCGTTTAGGAGATTTATAGGTATTCAAATTAATTGTCGTTTAAGCTTCTTTTATTAGTTGTCAATAATTTAATTCAATTATACCTTCGACATTTATTTTATTTACGGCTTCTGCCATCCCTATTTTTTCATTTCTTTTTTTATGATATAGAAGTGAAAGAGAAAGATAATATTAAAAAATTTGGTGAAAATGACAAATTTTTCCATTTTCTAAAATTATTTAAAGAGTCTTATATTTAGAAATGGAGGGAGTACTATATATCAAATTGTAGTACTTTGTATCTGTACTTTATCAAGTAGACATTGAAATTTAGAATATTATTCGCGCATTATTATGTTAGCATCACGTAATATCATACTTTGAATAAGGGCTGCTAAAGCAAATTGTCAGATGGCGATCGCACAGGTCTCCAATTCTTTGAAGCTCCAAAAAATCTTTTGGTCAAGATTAATGTGTTCATCACCTAAAATAATAATTAAACTCCTCGACGTAGGAATTTGCTGAATATGTAAATGATTGATCATAAAATACATAACTTAATGATTAAGAGACGATGTGAGTTATCATCACGCCGCATTTTATGATTAGATTCCAAATTAATTTGTTATATATGTAATTTATGTATTTGGACATTTCGAATTCAATAGTTACCTTTTTATGTATGATTTATTTATATGAAAAATCTTTTTAAAATTATATTTATTTTAAAATTTCGCGTCGCGCCTCTAAAATAATTGAGACGACCATGTATTAAATGGTAATATAGGATTATGGAGAGGTTGAGAACCTCATGGAAGATCATGATTAATAATATGGACTAACAAGCAGGGAGTCACTACTCTATTTGAGTATTATAATTAAGTTAATTATCCCTTCTTCCAAATGGCTATAAATACAAAAAAAGTCAGAGGTTGTACAGTCTTCACAAGCTGCTAAAACAAAAACCTTCTTGTAGCTTCAACAAAGTTCTCAAGACATGAAACTTTTCTCAGCCATTCTTCTCCTCCTTCCTCTTCTACTGGTAAATCATTTCTAGCCCCAACATTTCGTCTTCAGTCTAAAATTAAATATTTACTTTTCTATTATGTATATATAAAATATATATATTCAATTTCTGTGACAGATCTAAGTGCATATCTCAACATTTTTAAACCGCCAAATTTTATATAGAAAAAAAAATCATGTTTTCTATACATTTTTTAAAATAAAAAAAATTACAATTTACTTTCCCAAAAGTTTATATTTTACCCAATATATAAATTATGCAATCAATTTTCTTGCTTGTATTTTGGAAATATGATATATGTTTTATTTATTTTATTTTTTTCAGTTTGGTTATGTTATCGAGGCAGGACATGGTCCGGGAGATTATTGGAAGAAAATTATGCATGATCAACCAATGCCCAAATCAATTAAAGATATCATCCATGAAGATTCAACTTCCGATCATCGCTACTCCTCCGTTGAATTAAACGGCGGCAAGCTGCCGGCGTCCGACATTAAGACTTTGAAAATGGAACGATTCGCTACCAACTTTGATACGATGCCTAATGTTATAATCTATCACAGTAGCGTTATCATAAATTGAGATTACTCATTGTTTTTTGTTCGTGCAAGTAGGGGCGTAAAAAATATATATATAAGAAATGCGTGATTTAGAACACATATGTCATGTATAAAATTGATTTTTCTTGAAATTATATCAGTTATACCCATATGAAGTAGTTCATATTGTTAATGCTCTAGGTTTATTTATCCATAAAAAATAAAAAAATAAAGCTCTAGGTTTATTATGAGAGTTCTTGAAATCCATTGTTAATAGCATTGTGTAATTTGTGTATCTTTGTGAAATATGTGTTCACCCTAAATAGAATAAATCTGATAAATGCGATGGAAGTCATTTTTTTAAATGACTCTGAACATTCAATTTTACTTTGGATAAGTTATAAAAGATTAAAAGTGAAACTCGTTACAACTATATGTGCTACAACATTTCTTCAAACAACTCGTGTTTCTTGGGTTTTGTATATAAGAGCGTGTTTGATACGCTGGAATGGAAATGAATGGAATGACATTTTCAACTTTTCTTTCCATTCCAGCGTTTGGTTGACCAATTTAAAGTGTAAATGGTCTTTACACGGGAATGCTCATTTCAGGAAAAAAGTGGGAATGTTCATTCCACTCCAAAACCTATGGGATGTCTTTTACAGGAAAAGCTGGAATCCTCAATTAATGGAAAGTAATCATTATACCATTTATTTAATTATGATAGTGTTCAAATTAGACAACAACCTGTTCATTTTCTCCAAAAATATTTTATTATTTTGATAAAATTTTATATACAATAATTATATAAATACTTTTATTTATTTTGTTACCTTTTTTATTTAATTTAACATGCAACATAGTTATTTTTATATATTAATTATATTTGAAATTTGAAGTGTCTGTTTGATGCGCTTCAGTGTGGAAACCGTGGCGGAGCCAAAAAAATTATTTACAAGAGAAATTTTTTTATTGATTTTTTAAATAATATTTATAAGGAAATCTCACAAAAAGTAAAATTTTCTTATAATAAAATCATCATTTCTGAAAATGTTTGGGATAGTCATCCTCAACATGAATCTGCTACCGTGTACAAAGATGATTTTTTTTCAAATGAAAGTTTATACAATGTGAAATTAATTAGCTTTCTCGTCAACATATGTTAAAGGGTATTTAAGTCATATTATATTGAATTACATTCCATTCCAACATTAAATAATAATTTTTTCAAACACATGAAAGGAATCATCATTCTATTCTAACTTTATTTTCCAATCAATGAAATGGAAAGAGAATTCTAAAACTATTTAGGGTGAAAATTCATTTTGAGTGGAAAGGAATTTTATTCCACTACATCCAACGCATCAAATGCGCTGTAAGGTTATTTCATTATTAAACCAACAAACATGGATGTTATTTGCGAACAAATTCAAACACACAATATGTACCACCCGTACTAGTTAAGATACCAAAACGTAAATAACACAAGCTTTTGGGAGTTGCAGCACCGTATGTAAAATATCAGGAAGAAACCGAATGCTGTAGTCCCTCCATTCCTAAATACAAGACTTTCATTACATGTTGCGAAAATTAAGGAAGCAAAAAATGAAGATATTTTTGTAATTAAAATACTAATATTACTATCTTAAATATGATTATTAAACGGAGCCCATACTGCTCTTTGTAAACGGAGCCCACCACCGCGGAAAATTCCCACCAGAGTCTGACCAATACTGCTCTTTGTAAGCAGAGCCCTACCACCGCATGACATTCCTACGAGAGTCATTCCCGAGAGAATCGTACACTCATTAACAGTGATGCATGTAACCAGGGACGAAGGCAGGAATTTGGTGTGGAGAGGGGGGCGAAACTTCAGAATTATATCGAACTACATATAAAAACGGTAAAAAAAATCTTGGGGGACAAAACTGATAAAATATTTCGAACTACATATAAAATTTACTGTACATAATAATATTTTTAAAAATCTCGTTCATAGTACTAGATTGACTAAGACGTGACCCTTTCGGGGAAACCTTAAAGGGCCTTAACCACTCCTAAGCTCAAAGGATCCATACAAAAGGAAAATCATAGACATATTGGGCCCATTTCTTAGTAGAAATTTGTATTAGGCGGCCCAAATCCCTATCGTCCCTCGCCGAACAATTTTAGGAAGCTTTTCTTCCCTCGCCGAAGCCACTCACAGTCCCACTACCCGTCGGACCTTTCACCCTCGTCGGCCACTGAACACCGTCGCCGTCGCATTCCCGGTGGCAAGCGGTTGAGCCAAGATTCTTCAGCATATCCTGTTGTGATAGTTGGCGATTTCATCAATTAAAATTTTGTTGCTACATATTTCTTCAAGGTCAGTTATATTTGCAGCTAAACAAGGTCCTTTTTTCCTTTTTTATCTGATGAGAATATTTTTGTTTAGAAAAGTCATCGATTATGCTCCAGATTGATACTTATTTTTATGATGGAGGTTCCTAAATTAGTTCATTAGAGTTATAGGATATGTTTTTTATACAAACGTTTTGAGCAAATCTTTTAGTACTATTCTATTTCACTTGTATACCACTACTTCTATTTAAGAGAGTAATATTGATTTTTTTTATTTAAAACACCTTATTTTTTGCTTCATTAATTTTCGCTAAATGTCCTAAGCGACTTATATTATGGAATTGAGGGAATACTTTCTGTGGAGGAAGTGATGAATTAATGGTTATGTTATAAAATATTATGAATTGTGGAATTTCTGAATAGACAAATTAGCTTTGGACGTCCAAGTTATGAAAAAGTATTGATGCATAGAATAGAAGACCAAGGCTGGAATTGTATAGACTTCGATTTTTGGATTTTTCGTCTAGCTTTCACAAGTACTAAATTGTTTGCGATAGGAGATGTGTGGAGAAATCTGAAAGGCTGTTTAAATGGGGCTTCAGTAGCTATAATAAGTTCTGGTTGAGTTTTTTTGGCTTGTAAAATCATTTTGATTAATTATTCTATACTATTTACTTGCTATATATTGGAGTAGAAAGGATTACCTTTAAGCATATATTCTTGTTGGCTTGTTGCATGTATTTTTTTTCATGGTTCTCTCTTGAGATTTTGGGATTATACCGCCGCGTTATAATAACTGGCATGCCATTATATTTTACTTCAATAGATGAAATTCTTTTAATTGTCAACAGATGAAGTTCAAGAAGCAAAAACGTCATAGGAAGGCAGTGAGATTCTACACTACTTGTTTTGGTTTCAGAAAGCCATTCAAAGTTCTCTTTGATGGAACGTTTGTGCACCATCTTCTCGTCAACGACATCACCCCTGCTGATACTGCAATGGCTAATACTCTAGGTGCCCCCGTCAAAATCTTTACTACCAGGTAAGATGGGTGCTTTTGGAATTTTCCTGGACATTCAGTTTGATATCTTCTGTTTAGGAGATAATGTTCACTGTTAATTGTGATTTTTAAATCCTTTCTTTTTGTAACTTCTGTATCAACGAACAATGTTGGAAGTTTAAACGTCCGTTCTCAGGGTACTTCTGATGTTAACTAAATTATCTAGGGTAGAAGAATGGGTTCAGAATCATTAGATTGGAGCATATGATCCAAGGCTAAAGGAACAGCTGATTTTGGTTGGGGATGGTAAATTTCAGAACTAGTGAACTGTTAGATGCTTGTAAGAATCCTTGTATTCCATTTGCAGAACATCATAGTAAACCAGAAAAAGGTTTCTTTAGGAAGAAGGAAAATCCAAGGTTGTTTCTTGGCACTAGTACTTTATGTTGACCAAGATTCGAAGTGGTGAAATAATTCTTGAGACTTATGTAACCCCATCAGAAAGATTTAGGATCTTGTTTGCTCATATGAATCTTCGTATTTGCATGTTGGCTTAATCTTTCACTTCTGGCTTGCAGATGTGTACTTGCAGAGTTGAAAAGCCTCGGGGCCTCTTATGCCGAGTCTTTTAATGCTGCTCGCGACCTTTTAATTGCAAGGTATGTTCTTCTTTCCCATCTTTCCCTTTCCTGAGAGGCTGGGAACCATTAATTAGTGTGAAACTTTGGTGATTTTCTTATTTTTGACGGTACCTTCTTCTGAGGCTACATATAAAGATGGATTATCCAGAATATCTGAAATGTGATTTTCTTGTTATTATTTTTATTTTTTTGGGTTCAATGTGGAGAAATATAATGTAACTTTTTCCTCAGGTGTGACCACGACAAGCGGAAGAGCGCTGTTGATTGCATGATCGATGTTATTGGAGAAAATAATCCCGAGCATTTCTTTGTAGCTACTCAAGATGCTGAATTGAGGAAGAAGTTTCAAGAGGTTTGTCCAGCTGTTCTTATATAATATTTATGTTAATGCTAAAACTACTTTTCTCTCCCCCCCCATGTGTGTGTCTGTGCGTGATATTCTATCTCGAGTGATTATAGCTTGGCAGCTCATCTAATATATTGATGTTGTCTATCAAACTTATACCCTTGCACTTAATTCCTTTTCAATAAATACTCAATCATGAACTTTTATGATATAGAGTTATATGATTGAAATAGCAGAATATTCTTGAAGTTAGTTTTGATTGTTGACATTCAATTGCTTTGCATGAAGTAAAATTTCGAGGGTAGCCTTAGTTTATGCATTTCCATAGGCAATCTTTGGGATCTATCTAAGCATCCTTTGCAGTGGGTATACCTTGTTTCATGTTTAAGCATCTGACTTCAGGAACTGCATTGCTATCATCCTCTATGGTATACATACGGGGTGTCATGCACTTGCGACACTGTATTACTGTCAAAGAGACAAATTCACCGATTTTGTAGTTCGTTTTTTCCCTGAATTTCTATGATGCAGTTACCAGGTGTCCCTGTTATATACGGTCTTCGAAATGCCTTGTGTATTGAACGACCATCAGCTCTTCAGTACCAGTTTGCCAAAGCTGCTGAAGAACAACATTCACATATGAGTGAGTCGGAGCGTAAGATGTTGAACATGAAAAAGAAAAGAGGAGGTGCTGAAGAACAAGAGGATGTTCCCGATGGAAGTGAAAACAAGGAAGACCAGACCTCAAGGCTCCAGGGCCGTAAGAGAAATATGAGGAGAAAAGGAGTAGAAATTAAAGACAGAGTTCAATTCAAGAGAAAGAAAGCTAAGGTTGGGGATCTTTTACCATTCCTTCTCTTTATATATGCATTTAGCTTCCATATTTTCCGTACATTCTGATTCTCATTCTATATGTCTCTCTATGTGTTTTCTGCTGCACATTAGGGTCCAAATCCACTGTCATGCAAGCGAAAAAAGACACCAGGGAATTCAAACAAAGTTTCTTGGGGAAAGGTTGGTCATGACTTTAACGTCTTTCCTCGTCCTTAATTTTTATATCCACGGAGACATCACATGCTTGTGATGAAATAAAGGTCCTATATATAAGCAACTACATTGGATTTTTGGAAAATTTTCTTATGGTGTGTTTGGGAAAATTATGTTACTTGTATTCCCTTTGTTAACTTGGAATAAGGTGCTGGCAATATAATGGAATTAGTAAAAAAATTATGCTATTTTGATTCATGGACAACTCTATTTTGGAAATTTAGAAAAATGTGTTTTTTTTTCCTCCAAGTTTCTTAAGGACTATATTATTGTTTATTTTTTTGGTTGTGGTGCATGAAAACCAAAATGGTGATACAACCACAAGAGTCGGAAAAATGAAGAGGTCAGGTACAAGCAAAGATGTTTCTCAAGCACCAGTTTAGTAATTTCACTTTTTTGAAAACTTTTGATTGAGCTGTAAGTATTACTAAAGAATGTGAATTTCAGACGAGTTCTATTCATGTGTTCGAATTCTTCCACCGATTTTAATAACAGCGGTACAATTTTTTTTTTTTTGAAGCCACTAATGGGCGAATTACAGCGGATAGTACCCTAGATCGGTCTATTGTAGCATGCCCCATGCCTGGGGAGAGTATTGCCTCACCAGAGGAGGAGGAGAACGCCTCACCAGAGGAGGAGAAATATTATTGCCCCATTTCGTGGGGAGAGGGTGTCGAACTTGGGACCGAAGGTCCCAAGCTAAAGACTTACCCACTTGGGCAAGCCTTTTGTTGACAACAGCGGTACAATTGGAAACGGATAAAAAGCTATTCCAATTTTCTTTATACTATTGATTCTTCTATGAATTAATTGCCATTTGGTCATCAACGCTCCGCCACTATCATCATTTTTCTATTTTTTTTTAACTTTTTTCATCCTCAAATTATTTTCGAACCGCCAATTTCATCCTTCCGTCCAAAAAAGACCCAAAAATTGTCAAAAAATGATGATGTGTTATAACGGGGCATTTCTTTCTCTCTCCCTTTAGGGCAAAAAGGACAACAAAATTTTCTATTAATCTTCTTCGTCGAGTAGGGCTGCCCCGGCCAGCCATGGATAGCCGGCAGACTTGCCATGCCAAAAAGAAAATAAGCTGGTCCTTCCCTCCATTCCTTACCATCGCCACAACCTAAAATCTCTAGAACTCACTCGCTACCAACTCGAAAGCCCACATATATTTTCTTCTTCTCTGGCGCCAATTGGGCGAACCAAAAATCAAACAATGATATCTCATGATTGGTGGTGTTATTTTTTCAAATTCGTACAATGATTTATCATATCGGGCAGTTGGTGAATAGTGAGGGTAAGGCTTAGGGTATGGAATTTGTGCTTGCTGGTGGGGGTGGTTTGCGGCCGACGGTGAGGAGCTTGATGGGAGTGATATCCAAAGAGAAATTAAAATCAGGAGTAAGAGAATTGATGGGTGTGTTGATAAACTTTGATGGGAGTGATGTCATGACACATACACATTTCACGTGATTTCCAGCAACCTAAACTTTGAATATAACTCCTCCGTGATTCACAAACTTCTGCAAAACAACAAATTAAAAATACATGGCAATTTGTTTTTCTGATATAGTAGGATCTCAGATCTGTAGATTAAAAATAATTTCACGCTCTACTATAGAGTGATTTGTAGTTAGTATATGATTATTGGAATTGATTAAATTGATTTTCTTCACCATTGTTATGGTTGGAATTGAGAAGAAGGTTTGAGGAAGAAGATAGAAGTTTGAGGAGAAGAAGGAGAATATTTTTTTTACCCGTTTTGCCCTTTGGGGAGAAAAAGAACTAACCAGTTATGACACGTCATCATTTTTTTTATTATTTCTAAGCTTTTTTTTAACGGAAAGATGAAATTGACGGTTCAAAAATAATTTAAGAATGAAAAAGTTAAAAAAATAAAAAAATGATAAAAGTGACAAAGCGTTAATAGGTTGATGACCAAAATGACAATTAATTCATTCTTTCTATTTATAATTACTGTGACACACACAAACTCCACAAAAAAATATTAGAATTGAAAGAGTGGACAAGGATTTTTTTTTTTTTATGGGGGGGGGGAGGGGGAAGGGTTATACAGGATTCGATCCTGGGCTGGCCCAGGGTCTTGCTTTACCATTTCCACTGGGGCAAAGCATCCCATATAGAGTGGACAAGGATTAAAAATATTCGTTCGGTATAAGATCTGGAAAAGAGGGAACTTTAGCTAGTTGGTTTTTACCAAGGCGATTTATTAGTAGATGGTCTGAGAGGATGACCCAATAACAAATCAGATTGATGAAGGCCATCATCTATAAATTTCTGCAGTTCGGATCTTATACGGAATAACTTTTTTTTTCCAGTTTATCAGAAACGTCTCAGAATATGTGTTTTAAGGTTAAGAACATGTGTCTTGAGATTTAGAATAGATATTTCGCGCTGTGAAAATATAATAGAAGTTCTCAGAACATGTGCTCGTTCTAAATTAATTTAACTATAAAAAAAAAATTTAAATCTTGTTCGCAACGAACAAGAGAAATTTCGTACATCGAAGGCATGGTAGTCCAGTGGGTAACATCCACTGCCTCTCAGTCCCAGGTTCGATACCGGGCCAAAGCGCCCAGCCAGCTAAACCCCCAACCCCCGAAAAAAAAAAAAAAATTCGTACGTGCGAAATTACTCTGTTATGCACTAGAGCCACTGATAAAAAAAATAATAATTGGGCCAAAGTAAATTTATAAATTTAAACTAATTATATCGCTAAATATGTAATAATTAAAAAGTTACTAGGAGCAAATTGCAATTCTCCCAGGTAGTTTTTTACCTACATTTTCACTAACATCAGTATTGTAGTAATTCTAGCCGAAAGGTTAATTCCGATAACGATTTCTCCAGTATTTTTAACTGAGAAGATAAAAAAAGATGGTGAATTTACTTATTTAGAGCTCTGAAGACGACAATTCGAAGCAGAGTTTCCAATTCCCAAACCTCAAAACCTCATTTCACATAAATGGAGGAAAAGCGGAAGGACGCCGGAACTCCACCGCCGGCTACCTCTATTTTTGAATCTCCGGCGTCCGAGGCAACTACCGGTGGTTCGCGGCGGAGAGGTGGAGGACAGAAGAGAAAATCGAGCGCTATTGGTAGCGGCGGTAGCAATTCGACTCCACCAACGACGTCGTCGAAGCGCCAAGCTCGTGAGAAGCTTCCTCCAGTACCGTTTACTCCGATCCACAACGGTCCGTTGACTAGAGCTCGACAGCAGCCGAATAATAGTTTCACAGCTCCGGCGGTGGATGTTTCGCCGTCGGTTTTGAAGATTGAGGGGGAATTGCGAGGAAGAGAAGCGGCGGCAAAGGAGAAGGAGTTGATTGAGGCGGCCGCTAAGGAGGATTGGGATGTTTTGGAGGCTGAAATTGAAGCTGAGTATGAAGGAATTAGATCGCGACTTGATAATGTTCATGTTGTGCCCAATCATGCTGGTGAGTGTCAGAACCCTAATTTTAATTGCATTGTCGATTTTGTTGCTCATATACTTGAATTATGTTCAATTTTTAGCTTTTTATGACTTTTGATTTCTTTCGCACTTTATAGTTGTTTGTTGAATTTTATGTTTGAATTAGTTTAAAGTTCAGTCTATTTGATGAAAAACTTGCTAAAAATTAAGGAGTCTTATATGTGTTTTTCGAGTTCTTAACTTTGGATACTTCATACTTATTCACAAGCTGTTTTTCCTTTTCTCTGGATATTAATTGTTGCACAAGTCTTAATATGGAAACATTAGGATATTCCGGTCTTTATTTAGCAAAAATGTTTCATTTTTTCGGTTTGCCCCTGACTCTCTTTGAGCTTTGCAGGCTGGTTTTCATGGACCAAAATTCATCCATTGGAGGAGAAAATATTGCCATCTTTCTTTAACAGAAAGTCAGAAAGTAGGAATCCTGAAGTATACATGGAGATACGAAATTACATTATGAAAAAATTCCATGCAAATCCGAGCATTCAGATTGAATTAAAAGATTTATCTGAGATATCTGTCAGTGAGTTGGAAGCAAGGCAAGAAGTGATGGAGTTTTTGGATTACTGGGGGTTGATTAATTACCACCCATTCCCAAAAACTGATGGGCCTGGTATGAGCATTGTGGGTGATGCTGAAACATCAGTAAAGACTCCATCTTTGGTCGAAAGTTTATTTTGCTTTGAATCAGACTCACCGTGTATGCCGGTTGTTCCCAGGAAGTCTGTTGCAACACCTGCTGCAGCGTCTGGTTTCTTTCCAGAGTCAGCTATTGCAGAAGAGTTGATCAAATCTGAAGAACCCTCGGTTGAGTACCACTGCAATTCCTGTTCAGCTGATTGCTCCCGGAAGCGTTATCATTGTCAGAAGCAGGTCTGCTTTTGTTGTCACAAATTTTTTTCCCAGTATGAAGCTTTGTTCTGATAAATAAATTAATAATTATAAATTCTAGCTTCAAGTTTCTAATTTATGGTTTGATCGTAAACCACATTGCAACTAGGAGTTTCGGTTGGGGGGAGGGGGGAGGGGGATGCTATGTAAAGCAACAAGTAGTCTCATCATGATAAATTTATTCCTTGCCTCTGATCTCCCTGAAATTTTCGCTGATGGCTGATTCCATTCTTATAATACAGGCTGATTTTGATTTGTGTACTGAATGTTTCATCAATGGGAAGTTTGGTTCTGATATGTCCCCATCAGATTTCATCCTCATGGAGCCTGCTGAGGCGGGTGGTGCAAGCAGTGGAAACTGGACTGATCAGGAGACCCTCCTACTCCTTGAAGCATTGGAACTGTTCAAAGAAAACTGGAATGAGATTGCTGAGCATGTTGCAACAAAAACAAAAGCACAATGTATTCTGCATTTTGTCCAAATGCCAATTGAGGATACATTCTTGGATGGTGATGAAGTAGTTGCCGGTGCTGCTAAAGAAAATGAAGACGCTGTTCAAATTAATAGTGAGAGTTCGGCTCCAAAAGATTCTGCTGAAATGACTGAGAGCAAGGGCAATGCAAATGACAACCAGGCATCGTCATCTCCAACGGAAAATTCAAAGCCTGAAGAAATTGATGGATCAAATGTCTGCAAAGTTATTGTGAACTTTGTTATGAAGGCGCTGACTGAAGCATTTGAAGCAGTTGGTTCTCGTCCTTTACCTGGCGAAAGACTTTCATTCGCTGAAGCTGGTAATCCCGTGATGACACTGGTATGTTAACTCCATGCCTTCTTTAAGCAGTTGGTTCCTCTAAGTTAAAGTAAATCTAGATCATCTCTTTTGCAGTTGGCAATGAAATTTATCCATAAAATTTCCTTATATTATTTACATACGTTGCAATGAGCCCCTGCACTTGCTGATTTCTGGCCCCTTGAAACAGAAGTACAAAAATCCAAAACTTTTCAAGAGAGTAATCACATCATGTCTGCATTTTAAATTTGACTGCGAATATTATTTCTGATTCTGTTCCATATTTTGCTTTGCCATCCTCTAGGCAGCCTTCCTTCTCAGATTGGTAGAACCTAACATCGTCACTGCCTCAGCACGTAGCTCTTTGAAGTCCATTTCTGGCAATTCTTCTGGTGATCAGCTGGCTGCTAGGCACTGTTTTTGTTTGGAAGATCCGCCTAATGAGAAAAAGTCCACCAATTCAGAAAGGTTTGTTGAGCTTATTTCTCACTTTAGCTTAATCTATGATTAATGGCTGATGTTGACATAAGATATGCAGAACTGTCTCAGAAATGGTTGAGGAGCAAACTCGAAATGATGAGGAACAAAATGTTGAAGGTCAAGAGGAGAAGTCTAATGCAGCCATTGATGGCATCCTTCCATCGGATGACGAAGGCAACGAAAGTAGCAAAGATCATGCTATGGATGAAGAAAATTCTTTGGTTTCTTCTAGCGATGCTCATCTAGATGAATCAGCTTCCACAAAAGAACAAGACAATGCAGATTTGCCAAAAGTACCCGAACCTGGTATTTCCAAAAAATCAGATGATTCAAATATGGAGGTAGAAGTTCCTCCTGGTTTTGAGAAGGAGCCAGAAGCCGGGGCTACAGTAGGGAAGCCTTCTAAATTTGCAGAGGCTCCAAATGCTAAGGATCTGCTGCCTAATTTGGAGGACAAAAATCCTGTTAAACCAACTACTTCAAATTCAGTGGGTGAGAGCGGTGCCAAGGAAGGTACAATTTCTAGTACCGTAAACCATTACATTACTCATATTTGAGGGTCTTAGTTAGAAAGACTCCGAAAGTGAGATGATACTTTGCCTAGTGGCTGGTATATTTCATATAAACCTTATAACAGCCTGGGATTAAAAAAGCGCGCCCGAGGCGAGCTTCAAAACGCCTCCGGGGGTCTGAGGCGAGGGGTGTCCACGAAGCGAGTCCAAGGCTACGTGAGGCGATTCGTTACTCACAAAAATGATAAAAATTGCGTATTTTTTCTTTATTTTCTGATTTTTTCCAGATTTTTTTTCATATTTTTGTTCAGATATTTTTTTCCCTTATTTTTTCAGATTTTTTTACTTCACTTAGTTTGTATGAGATAATATATGAATATGCTTTATGTTTTATTTTCCATGTTTCTTAACTCAACTTTAAGATGTTGGGCACTTGTGAATAATAGTAGTTGTCTTTTTTATGCGTTTAACAGTTTACGATATTTTTGTGTGGACAATTTGGGAGATAGTATAAAATATATGTTTTTATCTAGTATTTATAATATTGAAATAATGTTTATAATACAAAATTGTATATAAATTTAATTTATGACAATTTTTGCAAAAAAAGTGCGCCTCGCGTCCTTGAGGTGTGCGCCTCGAACGTTCGCCTCGCGCCTCATCGCCTCGGTTCGCCTCGCGCCTTTTAAAACTAAGATAACAGCCCTTAGTGTGGTTGGAGAGTTGATAAGGATAGAAGTCAATAATACCCTAAAAGTATGAGGAACCAGTGAGTGCCTGTTAATTTTCAACTTTCTACATGCAATCTGCACTTTGAAACAATAACAATGGCTCTATTTTAAAACTATACAGGAAAATGAGGTATTACAAAATGCCATCCTCCAGTCCAAAATACTTATCATCTGAAGCTTAAATTATGTCTTTAATTTGTGATTATCATTTGTTCTTTTGCCCCATGCAGATGCTGAGCCAAAAGATTGCACAAACAAAGAGAAAGAATGTTTGAAGATCGAGAATGATCTTGAAGTCAACAAGATAAAGAAAGCTGCTGTTACTGCTATATCAGCTGCTGCAGTAAAAGCAAAGCTTCTTGCAAGTCGGGAAGAAAAGCAAATTCAACAACTTGCTGCACTTTTAATCGAAAAGCAGGTATTGTAAAGCCATTTTGATTGAAATAGTTGAGTTGAAGAGGCAGTAATTTGGCTGACAAATTGTCACGTCTTAAGGTTACCTTTAGTCTCCATCTCCTTAGTTTGGAATGCGAGTCTAACTTACCAAGTCCAGTCTCCTTCAAATATATCCTTCCAAGTTTAGCTAGTTTTATGTATCTTTAGCATTGTCATTGTCCTTTCTCATATTCAAACATAAAAAATTATAATTGAAGTACATCGATGAGAAGTGAGAAGGCTCAAGAACGGCAAATATTCCTAGGTGGATAAAGTTTCCTTGATCCGAAATTACATGTAGCATTTTGCGAGGATAAGTTTGGGACAGGCTTGTTAGGATAGGTTAAAGTATTCTGTGAGGCTTGACTTCAGTACTTCCTCATTTCAGTAAAGCTGCACCTCTATTCTGCTTAGCTCAGCTTAAGCAGAATGACTGTAGTTGGTCTCAGCTCAAGCTTTCGAGACTTTTGCTGATTTTGACAGGTTCATCTTGTCCTTGCAGTTGCAGAAGCTGGAGTACAAGTTGGCTTTTTTCAGTGAAATGGAGAACGTGGTCATGAGAGTTCGTGAACAGTTGGAAAGGTCGAAGCAGAGGCTTTTCCATGAACGTGCACAAATAATTGCAGCCCGACTTGGTATGCAAGGTCCTCGACCAATGCAGCCAACATTGCCTGTCAATAGAGCAGCAATGGCTTTTGCTAACTCAGTACCAAGGCCAAATATTGGTATGTCCAATCCAAGGCTACCAATTTCAAGGCACATGATGGCATCAAATCCTGCTTCAACCTCGGTTGCAGGAACTCCAATGCAGCCTTCCAGCCAGGACCAGCTTTCTTAAGTTACTGCCAAGTAACCTTTGTTTATATATTCTTTGTGATGGAGCTGTCTTCACAACCACGTTCTACCAGGTATTACTCATTATGCGTCTTTATTATTAAAGTGAGAACGGCTGATTTCAAGTTTAGAAACTGAAATTTCAACCTCCACGTCTGACTCAATTCTGCTTGAATGTTTTTCTTTTCCCTGTTACTGAGAAGAAATATGATTATGATGCGTATTTTTCCATTTATCTTGTTTGCTCTTGAAAGTACGCAAAATGTGAGAGCTGATGTTCGAGTTCCATACATTTTTCCCTCTCAATTTATCAAAAGAACTTGCATACATTTTCTACTATGATCTGCCAATTTGATCTCTTTGCAGTAGTGCTAAATGCTAATTGAGAGTTTGGTCTGTGATAACCAGGTAGTGCAAGCATCATTTTTTTCCAGCTGCATCATTGTAGAAGATAGGATAAGGCTGGAGAAGCACGGAGCGCACTGCCAATCAGCTTTCCAGTCGTAGGTGACTGGAATGAAGCAGCATAGTTTGTTGATGAATTTTTTACCCGAATGAGAGAATATGTTCTGAACCTTCTAGACGGACAGATTTTCTCAAGGGGGCATTTTAGGTTAGGACTAAATGTTGTAATATACAGCTTGATCATCCGCACATGGCTGACCCATTCCGTAGTTGAGTGGCTAGCACTTATGTAATAGTTTTGGTTTGTTTAGAAAACTTGAAAAGGATGCCTCGTGTCTATTTTAATACTCTTTCAACCTGGCTGAGATCCTGGGTTATACTCTTCGTTTAGAAGAATATTGGCTCAATCCAGAAACCACGTTGCAATTTGCAATAAGAAAGCAATCCAATTGCACATGCTAGCCAATGCACATCCATGTGTTGGATGCTTAATCTTCAGCTCTCCCTGTATATAGTTGTGGATAAAAGCCCAATCGCCTAAACATGTATATGGAACAGCAATGCTTTGAGCGGTAAAGAGCACAGTTCACCACAGATAGTTTATAACTTCAACAAGAGAAGACAGCTACTAGTTTGAGCAATTTATCAGTGTGCTTATTTCAAACATAACCAATTTATACGACTTACATAAGCAGCCGGATAATAACAGAAAGAACCTGGCTTCAAGGGTTGGAATAATGACCCCTTCTTCAACAACTAGAAAATATTGCCTAGCATACAAAGCCAATTAGATATTAAGCACACTGAAAGGCATCAAATATCAAAGTTCAACAAGCATCTTGTAGACCAATCCAATAAATATACAGGTTCTGCCTCATCACGTTCAACAGATAAGATATAAAAGATCCCAACTGGTTGCGATTGCTTTTAAGGATTTCAAGAAACCAAAATCATGTACTATATTTAACATTCACATCCAGATGACCTCTGCTGACTGCCGTTTGCAACATCAATTGTGTCCGGCAAATATCTGCATAACATAGAAATCAAAACACAAAAAACGCACAACTATATTAATATAATGCTCCCCAATATCAAGGGGAAAAAAATGAAACCTAAACTCAAAGTAGCAAATACTAGCTTAAAAGAGCTTTGCCTTTAATTCCCCAAACATAGGTCACCGCCTTGATTTGACAATTAGAAACGAAGAAGAGAAAAAGGAAATTTTGCACAATCTTCTTTAGATGTCTAGAAGAAGGTTAACTGAAGCATACAAAATGAATATATACACAGGCGTGAGAAAGTCGTATGCATCCCTCAAGTCTTGTCATTTTGTATCCACTCTTCAAGTTTGCTAGAAATTTGAAATTCTAGTAAACATGACGATTGGCAACAAAATGACAAGACTCAAAGAATGTTCTCAAATTTATTCCCTCTATGGAAACAAAAATAGGACGGTGCTGCCACATATTTCTTCCCTTTTCTTTGTGTGAGAAGGTGAGTAGGTAGCAAACATGAGGTGCAAGAAGTGAACCTAAAATTGTAAGAACAGTCCACCGTATACATCAATACAACTAGCACTGACTTCAGGAACAACTTAAACCAAATGTCTAAAGATGATATTTCTAAAAATCCTAAAATAATTATGAACCAAATGTCCCTTAGTTTGTCATGTAAATATGACTCGTACCACTAGCAAGTGAAGTTAATTTAGCAACTACCAACTGCAGATGGTAATACTTACATTTCTTCTTCTTCACCACTTGACAAGGCATTTTTGGCAATGCATTGGAAAGCTTCTTCTACATTGATGCCATCCTTCGCAGAAGTTTCAAAGTATGGGATATTTCCTTTGGAGGCACACCAAGCTCGAGCTTTTTTTTCAGACACCTAAAGTAACAAACATCGAAAGATTAAGTTCCCTATTGAAACTTCATACAAGACCATCCACAGTTTAAAAAAGCAAACCAGATGTGAAAAGTAAGAACTTACCACTCTGCTATTTCCACCATCTACATCAATCTTGTTACCCAGAACAACAAATGGGAAGTTCTCTGGATCTGTAGGGCTTGCCTGCAGTAAAACTGTATTAACTTAACCAAATTCCTTTTCATTGTATAGTCAACTAATTACAATAATAGCTGGTGAAACAGATTTATCTGTTTCTATATCAAGGTACCTGGATAAGGAACTCTTCTCTCCAATTGTTCAGATCATCAAATGACTTCATCACATTCACATCATATACAAGTACACAACAATCGGCACCACGATAGAAAGCAACACCAAGACTTTGAAATCTTTCTTGACCAGCTGTATCCCAGATCTATCATGAAAGACAAATACAATCTTAGCTTAATCAAAAGACACCATTTCTACTAGTTAACCCATATTCACCTATTTTATTCAGAAGCATGAAGAATAACCAACTAACAGTCCCTCATACTGTATCTATCTAAAATTTTATAGATCCATTTATACTTTCTATCAGCCCGATATGCTACCAAGGCAAGTAATACTTGCTATCAGTTTACAAATCCTGAAGTAATAGAAGATGCATAAAATTTTATAGATCCATTTCTACTTTCTATCAGCTCGATATGCTACCAAGGAAAGTAGTACTTGTTATCAATTTACAAAACCTGAAGCAACAGAAGATGCTGGTTTCACAAACATTCCAACTGACAACTCGATATACACAAATCTACACATGCGAGGCAATCAAATTTACAACATTCCTAATTCCATAAGTATCAAACTACTATCATCATAACACAAACCTGCAAAGTAAAGAGCCTATCTTCAAACTGCACTTCCTTTGTCAAGAAATCGGCTCCAATTGTTGCTTTGTACTGATTACTGAACTTCTTATTCACATATCTAAAAGTCAACAATTCAAGGCAAACAAAAAACCAGCAAAACCCATAGGTCCCATACCGAGAGAATATATTCACCACTACACAACAAGACATTGCCTGGTACTTCGTCAGGGGGAAGTACCATAAAAACCATCAAATTAACACAATTATGGTTATAATCATCAACCTATTAAGGATACTGATTCATCAGTGAGGTCTTGCCTACCCTGCAAATCAAAATCACACAAATCGCAGCATCAATAAACACAAATCCTTTTTGCGAGCATGCATATATTAGCATAAAAATACTTAGCACACCAATATAACGAATTTTTGCCAGTGTGAACAGCTACAATAATCATCAAACAGAAAATCGACATGATTTAAGAAATTACACAAATTGCAGCATCAATAAACACAAAAAAAACGTGAACATGCAGATATTGGCTTTAAAATACTTAGTTCAGCATTTTGATGAATTTATGCCAGTATGAACATCTAGAAAAACTCATCAAACAGATAATCAGCATAATTTAAGAAATTACACAAATTGCATATATTAGCTTTAAAACCGTGAACATGCATATATTAGCTTTAAAAATACTAAAAAAAACCGTGAACATGCATATATTATCTTTAAAAATACTAAATTCAGCATTAAGACGAATTAATGCCATCATGAACAGCTAAAAATGATCATCAAACAGAAAATCAACATAATTTACAAATTGCAGCATCAATAAACAAAAATTCTTTCCTTGAACATGCATATATTAGCTTAAAAATACTTAGTTCAGCATTATGACGAATTTAGGACAGTTGAACGGATAAAAAAGGATGATCAAACAGAAAATTCAACATAATTTAAGAACGAAAATTAGATCTTAATAAAGTACAAAAAAAACTGACGATCCAAAATTGTATCCTTAAATCGACTGACCCGCTGTCTCCGAGGATGATGACCTTCAAAAGCGTTCTTCTACGAGAAGGCATCTTCGACTGTGGTCAACAAGGGATCAAAACTGATCTATGGAATCTACGTCACTATAAATTGGGGAAAAAGGAGGAAACTAGTTGGGTTGGGACTTGGGACGTTCCAGGGGTCTTTGGTGTAATTTTGCTTAGCTGGACGGCTACACATGCCAGCAAGACAAGCGGTCCGGCGCCTATGTATAACGATCAAAATTCCGCACATACATAACATTTTTGGGCAAAAAATCTATTTTCTCGTTCTGTGTCTCCTCCTCTGTCCCCATAAATAGTATATATATATATATATATATATATATATATATATATATATATATATATATATATATATATATATATATATACTTGATAAATATCTATTATGAGTTTCACTATTTTTTTAGGTTATAATTTTTTAATTAAAAAATTAACACATGTCAATTTCTTATTAGTGAATCAAGGAAGGAGACAGAGAATTCTTAGCCACATTTTTGCTATCGAATCGGTTAAAAACTTTTTAGGTTAATACATATTCACATTTTTAACATCTCTTACGAATACTTATTATCTACGTTGATACACATATGTTGCCCCCTTTGATAACATGTGTGTATATTAGAGCTGTTCAAAAAGTCTAAACATGTGGTAGCTCAAACAAATCTATCTCAATTGAAAATATAAATTATTTTAAGTGTTTTTACAATATTCTAGTGTGATTTTTGTTAAATAATATGTTCGCGATTAAATTAATAGTTAAAAAATAAGAATACTAAATTACTTTTGGTATGTCGAGTAATGGTTATAAAAAAATAGTAAATTACTTTTAATAGTAAGGCATTGAATCTATTTATTGTATAAAAAAATAGAGATATTTTTGTTACTCTTTAATATTAAAACAACTAACTAAGAATATTTTATTAAGTGAATCTATTGTTTCATATTTATTTGAGACACATTTGAAACTTTGTGGTTATGATCTTACCTCAATCCTACGAGTATAAAAAATGGAAAGGCTTGACATTTGCTGGGTCATAAAACAACAATGAGAAGGCTAAATTTTACAAATTTACAATGGAAATATAACGAATTAATTGTCATTTAGGTCATCAACATTTTTACGTTCAACCACTTTTATCCTTTTTAACTTTTTTTTTAACTTTTCACATCCTCAATATATTTACGCCAAAATTATCCTTCCGTTCAAAAAATGCCTAAACCCCGTCAAACTTGATGACATGGCATAACAGAACTTTTAGTTTCTCTCTCTTCAAAGGGCAAAACGGGGAAAAAATTCTCCTCCCCTCAAACTTCATCTTCTTTATTCCAACTATAACAATGGTGGAGAAAAACAATTACATTCTCTTGCATGCCTGCATAAATAAGATAATGGAAAATTTTATATGTGGGTAGCAAAGAAACAGAAGAGTCAACAGAGTAAATTTGTATTTTTTTTTTCTTTCTGAAATTGGGTTTCTTGAATCATGTAATTTAGGTTAATGAGATTGAAGAAATTGAAGTTGTAGTTGAGGAAGAAGACATTATTACCATATAGACAAAGTTTGCTTGGCTGTTGGGGTTCAGTTCAAAAAGCTACGGAGCCATGAACGATTTTGCTAGAGCTTTGAACCATGTTTCTTCAAGGTAAAAAAAAATTAAAAAATGTAAATTTGTGATCATAGTTATGATGATTTTGGATTCAGGAATCTGTTCAAAGCAGAATGTGTGTAGAAAAATTTAATTTTTTGACTTTTCTCTATTTTTGTTTGTTTATCTGTTCATGATGATGTATGTAGTTATTATTGAATCAGAACACTCTCTTTAGATTGAAAAGAGATGTAAGTTATTGCTTGATGATGATAGGAATTAAAGAGAACAAAATAAGTCTTTGATTTTACTCACACAACATTACATTTCTAGAGTTTCTATCTCTCATTTTTGGGGGAAATGGAAATGGTGATGGATTTGGTGGGGGGGGAAGAATGACTAAATAATGGAAGAGTAAAGGTATCACAATTTTTTGTAATTGAAATTGATGAAATTGATTTTCTCCACCATTATTATGGTTGGAATAAAGAAGAATATTTGAGGAAGAAGATGAAGTTTGAGGGGATGAAGAATGTTTTTCTCCCGTTTTACCCTTTGAGGAGAGAGAAATTAAAGTTTCTGTTATGCCACGTCATCAAACTTTACGTTTTTTTGTCATTTTTTGGACGGAATGATGATTTTGGCTGTTCGTAAATATATTGGAGATGTCAAAAGTTAAAAAAAGTTAAAAAGGATAAAAGTGGCCGAACGTAAAAATGTTGATAACCCAAATGGCAATTAATTCGAAATATAACCCACACAAAGAGATTTTGAAATAATTGACAAATGAAAAGTAATATTTGATAAAAATTAATATTAAATAATTAATTAATATATTTTGAAAAAGAAATTGAGTGATGTTTTTACATAGATTATAAAACATATGTTCATTAAAGACTTATGCTTTTATTAAATAATAGTATAAATTATTATTACGTCATGTGTTATCTCGGTGTACTATTGACGAATACTATATCTTCCAACTAAAGATTAATTGCAAAATTCTAGATCTTTTAGCTTAAAATTCTTATTAACCAACTAAAACATACATTTTGAAATTAGTTGTTTAAAAAAATATAAGTTTAGAAGTAATTTTCTAAAATAAGAGAATAATATGTGGTAAAAAGTTAAAAACGACGATACTTAAAAATAGCACACGGTCTTATGGTTACCTTATTTTTAGGAGATGTATAGGGGATGGATAGATGGGTAGACAACTTGCAAGCTCTATGTTGTAACTATTCTCATGCAATATCCTTTTTCTCTCCTTTCTTTGAGAATTTTCCCTGCCCTTCTCCTAAAGGTATCTTTCTCTGTTATTCTCTTCTTTATCTGACATTCTATCTTTCTCTCCAATTTTTTGAATAAAAAATCGTGCATTATATAACATTACTATTAATTTTAATCTTGAATTAAAATTGTAGTTATTAATTTTTTTGTGGTTGTGAGTGCTAACTTGAAAACATGCGATGATTTCTAAGCAGGGGTCATTTTTTTGGGAGATTGGCGGGGTATTATCGGTGCGTATTGAAATAGATTGTTGTCAATACTTTTGCAAAAATGTCTTCTTCTTCATCCCCTGAGGAATCTCCACCATCGGGTTCCTCGCCTCCTCCTCCATCATCAACACCACCACCATCTGGCTCATCATCATCGTCATCCTCACCGACACCTCCTGATTCATCAGACAATTCATCATCGTCACCTCCGTCTCAGTCAAACAATGGTTCACCACCTACACCCTCTAATGGAAATTCACAACCACCTCCATCACCTAACAGCAACGATGATAATGATGACAACAATAATGGCAATGACAACAACAATGAAAATGACAACAATAATGGCAGTAATAGCAATAACAACAATGATAATAATAAAAACAAATCTCCGCCCCCACCGCAATCATCTGATTCATCAGACAAAAACTCACCACCTCCGCCTCCACCACCGCCTCCTCCGCCTCCACCTCCGCCGCCGCCTAATTCTGGAGCTTTATCCCCTCCAAGGGGTAGATCATCACCACCATCCAATTCAAATAATGACTCTTCTCCTCAAAACGAAAAAGCCATTATAGTAGGAGTCGCTGTTGGAGCTGGTCTTTTGCTCTTAATGATGATAGTTTTCTTGGTTGCTTGCTCGAGAAGAAAAAAGAGAAAGCCACATGACCAGATGAACTATTACAGAGACGATTCTCGCGGTCGAAGTATGCATTTGTTTTCTAAATATAATATTGTATTTGTTTTGTGGTTAGATTATATATTTTAAATTGTATGGATATTAGTATTTTACTTTATTTATTTTGTATATTTTTCAAAGGTGACTACTATAATAGCGGACCACATGGAAATTGGCGGGGCAACTATCAAAATAATGAGCATGCGGTTAAGATGCCCCCAAGCGGTCAAGTAAGTTCAGAACAAGGATGGCCAATAGCGCCGCCACCTCCGCCGCCGATGATGAGTAGTAGCGAAATGAGTTCTGCCGCCTTTTCTGGTCCACATAACCCTCTGTTGCCACCTCCCCATCCATCTCTTACTCTTGGACATAACCAAAGTAGTTTTAGCTATGAGGATCTAGCAGCTGCAACTGGAGGGTTCTCTACAGCGAATCTACTAGGACAAGGTGGTTTCGGTTTTGTGCATAAAGGGGTATTGCCAAATGGTAAAGAGGTTGCAGTTAAAAGCCTCAAATCTAATAGTGGGCAAGGAGAAAGAGAATTTCAAGCCGAAGTCGACATTATTAGTCGCGTCCACCATCGCCATTTGGTTTCTCTTGTTGGATATTGTATTGCAGGATCCCAAAGGATGTTGGTCTATGAATTTGTAGACAATAATACTCTTGAGTATCATCTCCATGGTAAAGCCAAATTACATCATTTTTTACATTAAATTGATCACTTTCGATGTCCGTTATTTTATATCTTTGTTGATATATGTAGGACATGGTCGCCCAATTATGGATTGGTCAACAAGGCTTAAGATCGCATTGGGAGCTGCCAAAGGATTTGCTTACCTTCATGAGGATTGTAAGTCTAGTTGCCGATACAAGTCTCACTTCATAATCACAATTGTTGTTTATACTTATATATCTTAAGCCATCTCTACTACCATATGCAGGTCATCCTCGCATTATTCACAGAGATATCAAGGCTGCAAATATCCTTATTGACTCAACATTTGAAGCAAAGGTATGCAAAAAATAATTTGTAGTATTGAGAGTTTTTTCCCCCTCGTACTATGAGATAAGGAAGTAAGTACTAATAAATATCGACTTCTAATTTAGGTAGCTGATTTTGGATTGGCTAAACTATCATCGGACAACTATACTCATGTCTCGACACGTATTATGGGAACATTTGGGTAAAAACACTACAATATGTTTGCAAGTAGTACCATAATTATGAAGCAAAATATTGTTTACTACACTTCAATACATTTACTGCTTCATTTAATATAAATCACCAATGGAATTAGATGATAATTAATTTAATCAATAAATTTTTGAAAATGCAGATACTTAGCACCTGAGTACGCATCTAGTGGCAAATTGACTGAGAAGTCTGATGTCTACTCGTATGGAGTTATGCTTTTGGAATTAATTACTGGAAGACGCCCAGTGGAAGTCCATAGCGATGATGATAGCTTGGTTGACTGGGTAATTTTGACTATTTTTTTTATTGTGGTATATCTACTTTTATAAATAATAAAAAATATAGTTTGTACATTTTATTTTCTATACTTTTCTTTTCTTAGGGGTTTAATGCTAAATCAATGTATTTTAAATGCATGCATGTATAGGCGAGGCCTCTCTTAATGCGTGCAGCAGATGATGGAAGCTACGAAGAGTTGGTGGATCCACGATTGGAACATAATTATGATCCTCAAGAAATGCTACGCATGGTATACTGTGCTGGTGCATGCATTAGACATTCAGCGAAGAGACGTCCTAAAATGAGCCAGGTTCAACATTTTAATTTTCTTTTAGTTGAGAAGATATATTAATTTTATTTAAGAGAAATATGTTACTTGTCAATATTTTTGTCACTTTATTTTTTATACGAAACTAAAAACTTAGAAAAAAAGTCAACTAATCATTAATTCATATTATCAGATTGTTCGAGCATTAGAAGGTGATGTGTCCTTGGAGGATCTAAGTGAAGGTGTCAAACCAGGCCATACTGCTGTGTTTTCAAGCGGTAGTTCTGAACACGACAGTTCATACAGTCAAATGGACATGAAGAAGTTTAGGGCCAAAGCTGGACAGTCAAGTCAAGAGTTCACAAGTAGCGAGCACGGCATGACGGGTGAATTCGCTCATTCTAGCGGCGAATCTCAAGAATTTCGGAGTCGAGGACGTACTCCTTAAAAGCTAAATGCTTGATTGGTTTCCTAACGAATTTCGAGAATTTGTTAGAATGAATATATTCTTGATCGTATTCGATCTCACAAGTCACAACAATCAGCTGCTACGTATTACATTTTGTATACAATTATTTACGTAGATGGAATCACCAATATTGGCTTCTAACGGGTTCATCATTATATCAATGGAAGATAGATCACTGTGGTGGTTGTTGGCGAAGGGATTTGCTCTAATGCGTGAGACATAGCAATGCATAGTTTGTAGCAATGCCCATTTTACATATTGGATTCCGTTAATCTCTACATGGATCTCTGTCATTTATTTGTCTAAGTAATATGTATAATCAATTTATATAACTTTTGTATTTGTTGCTTTACATGGGCTCAACACTTTAAAGTTTACTGTTAAGAATAGGAAATAATTAAACTTGTTTTTTGTCTTTTTGAGATTGAGAAATACACCGATATATTAATGTTTCTTTCTTTCATTTTCTTCGATATCACTTTTGTCATGTGTTGTCATTTACACATTAACTATCTATATTCCAAAGTTTTCTTGTACTTGATTAAGTAAATGCCTTCCATTTTTTTTAAACTTATTAGAAAAAACATGGAGCAGTGGATCACCTAAAATATGTTAGAAGTTCCTTTAAAATTATTTTATTGTTTTCAATCTAATAAACTTTTTCAGGTTTATGTTTGTGTTGAAATAAATGAGAGGAACTATAGATGGAAAGGAGGAAAAGAGAGAGATAGAATTGATGGTTTATTACTTATGATGACCAATAAAAAGAAAGAGTCATCTGCAACCTTTTTCTCCCTCCATTTTCCCTCCCTGCAAGCATCCTTCTTGCATATTCTATTGGCCGGATTTGGCTATTGGCTCCAACCAATGATCGGATCTGGATCAATTTAACTTTATTTACTGCTTTTGTTCGGGTATTATATGTGATAACCGTAAGTTTTTACCGTTTTTTAGATGGGGTTTGGTTGATCGGCGTTAAGTCAACGTCGACCGAAACACATCGTATTTACTTAAGTGTTTTATTTTCTTTTTCTTCCTATTTTACTTGTTTTAATTATGTGCTAAGTGTTATAGCATTTTTAGGACTTGTATAACATTAAGATAAGATAAGGACCTTTGGTGATTACTAGAAAGTAGTAGGAGTTAAGAGAGAAGTTAATAAGAAGTTAGAGGCGGTTTAAACTTCCTAGACAGCCATTTTCGGAATCCATTCAATTCTGTGTCTCAAAAAAGAGGAAAAAATAACAGAAAGAAAAAGAAAGAAGAAGAAAATGAAGAAAAACATATTCTGGACATCTTGCGTGCACTATACTAGAAACGTCATAAAGGTAAATCTAGAACTCCAAATCCTTTGATTCTTCTTTATTTAGAAACTAGACTTATAGGGCTACGATCTAACTAGAGGGATTATGATTTTAACTTTTATATATTTTGAGTACGTCTTTCAATTAGGAACACGAACCAGATTTTCTGGATTTATACAAGTTAAGAACGTAACGGTGATAAGGTAAGGACCCTTCAACTTTGAGTTTTTCCAAAACTTTCATAAACTGATATTTTATAGATTATGAATGAAGTATGAATGAAAAATGGTTTTATCATGTTTTCTTGCATAAAAGTGGATGAAGCAATATTTAATGTGAATGCATGAATTGTATGATGTTTAATTGCGCATGTCTGTGATAGTATGATTACTTCCTGTTTTTATGATTGTAAGCATAAGGGAACATCCCAGTAGGGACATTGACTAAGAAAATATCCAGTATGTTTATGTTATGCTTATGCTATGTTATGGATTTCATGAGGAGTCAATGTACCTAATTTGGGATAAGATGTAGCATGTAGAGTTGTGTTATATGATAAGTACATTGATAAGATGTTGAGAGAGGCCCAAACATCAAGTCATGATGTATGATGTCATGAACAGTATACAACGATACATGATGTTTGCATTTGATATTTGATGTGAGCGATTTTGCAGGGAAATGGAAATCGTTTTCTAACTATTTTTCAGGTTTTGGAGTTGTTTAGTTGTCTCGTAGTAAGGGTGTAGACGACGGCCACCGTCTGTACTCGAGCTATTGAGAAGTTAGGCATTCCCACGCATACGCTAGGCTAGAACCTTCACTTCCTAACGGCCTCGCCGTGGAGGGGTAAGAGTGGCGGGTGCGCAACAGTCATTCTTGAAGCTGTCGAGAAAGTTAGGAGGTTGAGTCGCAGGTATTTCTGATTTCTCGGGTGGAGGGGTAAGAGTGTAGGGTCGTTGTATGGGCGGCGATTCTGCACTCCCAATATTCTAAGAAGTCAGAAGTATTTTGCATACCTTGATTTTACTACTTTATTGGTGATTATGTTTTTAAAGTTATGATATGTTTTTGGGATGCATAAACTGTTTTAATCAAGTGTCTATATATTTCTTCATCCCAAGGTTGAAGGGATCTTACTGAGCAATAGTTGGTTTTGCTCACTCTTATCCACATTTCCTCTTCAGATGAGCAGGATGTTAGTTACGAAGGGTACGTGGGGGACGTCGTGTTCTAGTTTCAGGGATATGACACTTTATAGACGTCTACATCCCTTTACTGCTTTGAAATAGACTAAGTGATGAATTTTGAAGTATGTTTAAGTTGTACTATTTCCTTTTAAGTTATGATGTGTACCCTTTTAAGTTAAGTTAAGTTTATATATATACACTATTGGAGGTTTTAGTATGTTTTATAGATTCAGTTGATGCATGTATGAGTTTTATGTTATGGGTTATGTGTTCTGTTTGGCAAAACTAAACGCTGCCAGTTCATTTCCCGGCTACGGGGCGTGACATTATACCTCTATTTTGTACCACAAATCATATGAGACTTCTTTCAAAGTGTTTTTCTTCAAGATTCAAGATACATGGGTTAGATTTGTCTCAAATCTTCACATATATAGACTTATTTTCTCTGTTCCTATGAGAAATTGTTCAACCCGAACTTGATCTGGGCCCTTTATCAACTTTATACATATTCCCGATACAATTTGTAGGATGGTTGATACGCCCATGATCCTATAAATTATCGATCCCTAAAGAATATGTTGAAACTGATTTTCTCTTGCCTCTGTGGTTCAAGGATTGCGATGGAAATTCTGCGAAGAAAAAATTATGTATTTGTTTATCTTACTAGTTTTAATTTTAGTATCTCCTAATCATCTAAGTTTGCTTGGTTATGGCTTTTCTATGTCATATGTTATCATGGTTTTCTAAATCATGGTATAGCTTTTATTTTCTTGTATTTTTAAATTTTCGTTTGATTGTAATGAACTCAGTTATTTTGTGATTAATGGAAAATTTATTATTTATTAAAAAAATAAAATAAAAAGAAAGAGTTGCAAGCAGTGGCGTAGCATTCTCAGGGCCCCCAAGAATTTTCAATTTTTTTATATACTAGGTATATATCATCCACGTCTCCCCCAAAATTTTCGTAAAAAATTAGTATTAGGGTGTATTTTCATATGCACTTTCATATAAATTTTTAATACATGAGCGAACTTTAGTTTGGCCCCCCTTAATTTTATTTCCTGGCTCCGCCACTGGTTGCAAGTGCTATTATTGAATTCATTGTGTATTCTTTCTATTATGCGAAATGCGAATATTGACCTTTTAATATATATTTAATTTAGTCGATAAAATGTAATTAAGTTCGTCCCTTCCCTCCTATTTCGTCTCTTCTTACCCCGAATATAAGATTAAAGTTTTACTACCATAACTAATCTCTCCATTCACATCCCATTTCTTCATTTGCTTCATACAAATCAATCCTAAATCTATTAAACCCAAAAAAACGCAAGCTAAAAATATATTAATTTTCTCACCTTCTATTTTCGTTAATCCAAATTGTGCCTATAAGAAATAATGAAATCATCCAGGGATGCTCTTTAGATGTTTTATGTAAAATAAACTAATAATGTAATGGGAACTTAGTTTTAAATAGAAAGTCTAATGTAATTAATTATGTTCTTGATGAAAATGTTATTACACTTTACAACTTATTTGGAAAAGGAAAAAAAAAATAAAGAAATATAATATTTTAAAATAGAAATTATATAGAGAAAATTAACTGTAACGTTAGTCTATTCAAACATCATCATTATTATTTTTAATTAAGAAAGTCAGAGTAATCCTATTAATTCATGCTATATGGTGATACAATGGATCTTTCACAAACAACTATTCTAATATGAGCATAGGGATTTATATGATCAACTCATGGGAAAAACAACTAAAATTATGATAATTAACTAAAAAAAAATACTTTAGCAAAAGAAAAAAAAAACTTAATTTTTTCATTTATTCAAAACTAAATCTTACTCTAATATAAACTATATGTACTCTACCCCTAAAAATAATAATAAAACACTTCATGTACACTAGAAAAGGAGAAATATTGTTCAAATAAAAAGAAAGAGAAATTTTTAATATTTTTTAAATAAGTTTTCTTTTTGAGGTAAAATTTTCTAATAGTTAAAATTTAAATAATAAATTGAAGGGTTTGTTAACCTAAAAGAAAAGAAAAAATTAAGGGTTTGTGACAATTACTATTTTCCCCTTAGTTTGATTGTATTTTTTTTAAAGTCTAACATGACGTAATTTTATTGAGAATTAAAGAAGATGATAATAGGAGACCGCATCTATTACGTTATGTGGGAAATTCTGATCCCAAAAGCATTGAAGGTTTACAATAAACTAATCAGCTCGAAAATCGTATAAAAGTATTAGCCAAATCCTTGTTTGTAATTGAAAATGCAATTTCCTTTCTTTTCCCATTGGATTGTCACTCTAATTTTCAAACCCCATATAGTAACATAACTCTCCCTACCAACATCACTGGAGTGAATGCAGACTCCTCCTCGCTTAAGCATGATCAGAGTTCAAATTGCAACCATGACATTTGTATGAAGTTATTGATGTTGGGATGGTTGACCCTTTTCAAGTCTCTGCAGCACCTAATTCAGATTAGTCAAGTTTGTTAGATTCAACACCCGTGGTCTAGAACAGGAAAAAAAAAAAAAAACATAACCTTCCCTCAGAAACATAACTGATACGACGTCGAAGTGAGGGATCTGCAAATTCATTGCGTCTTTATCTCACTATAAATCGAGTTCGGTTGTAGTCTGAATTTGCTATTCAATCTGTTTATTAATCCTCACAGATCTTTGTTAATCTCTCAGGAAAAAATGGCTCAGCCTCTTGTGAAGAAAGATGATGATCGCGATGATGAAAGTAAGTCTCACTTGTTTTGATTTATTACTGGATTTATGACTTTTAATCGTTCAATTTGTTTTTTTTTTTTGATTAATTTGTTTTAGCGATTCAATTTTTGGAACGGTGCTTTAGATCTGCCTTTTCATTGTTTGTTTTCATATGAATTGTATAAATGAATGCATTGTACATTGGAAAATTCTGATATGGACATCTCCAGAATTAGCCACATCATCAAATAATTGTCTCTCTCCTCATTCATTCTATAGTGATGTTGCCAGTTTATATCACAAGATCCATTGGAACTAATCCATATCAGAACTACCCACTTGTACATTTGCGTTGGTGTTGTATAGTTGATCTGTTGCGTATCAAACTGTACTATTGTTCTTTTTTGGTGTTCCGTTTTGAAATTTATGCTTTTTTTTGTGTGTATAGAGTTACATAGTTTTTTTGTAAATTTGAATGCTGATAATGCATTGGTAGTACTCGTGGAATTCTCAAGAGCATGGTAAAATAAAATAAAAAATCATTTTTTTGGGTGGTTGGAGCTGTAATAGTTAGCTAATGTTATTGACATTGGCGGGCCTAGATTTAGATCTGCGTTTAAGTTTGAGAATTTATACGATTATAGCTGCATTTAGTAAACTACATACTTGCATTCTGATCCGAATTATCTGATTTTGCAGTGGAATACTCTCCCTTTTATAGCATTGAGAAGGGTGCAGTTCTACAGGAAGCTAGAGTTTTTAATGATCCTCAGTTGGATCCTAGGAGATGCTCTCAGGTGCCTGGTTACATTTCCGCCTTCTTACCAATTAGCACTATTTTTCATTTTCATTTGATCATTTTTTTTCCTCCAGGAATTAGCTCATGTTTGTTTTGTTGCCTTTTGGTTTCTCTTTCTAGGTTATTACAAAGCTCCTGTACCTACTGAATCAAGGCGAGTCATTCACAAAGGTATTTTTGGAAGAAACTGTACTTCTATACCAGTTTTACACATCACATATTCCTGGAACTTGTACTTAATTGATGCCAAGTCAAATTGGCATTAGGTTTCTTTGTTTATTTTTTTTCTTCTTTCTCTCAAATCTCTCTCTGAAGAGCCTTTGGCATTTCCGATCCCAGCTGTCTCAATTTTAATCTGACTTTGTTTTTTAGTTATTTTGTGTTCCTTCCGTGCATCTTGTCTTGAAGTAGGAAGCTGTCTCGTTCTTTTTTTTTTTTTTTTTTTGGATGTCAAGGACAAGGACCTAACCTTTGTACTTATCTTTCCATGATTTAAAAATTTCTGGACAATATATGTTGGAGAAAGATTGTTATCTGGAAGTGTTTTTTTAGCTTACTTCATTTTTAATCAGATTACATTTACTTTTCTCCAAGAATTTGGTTGCTTTATAAAGTGGTATGTGCCCACATCTAATGCCACTCTTTTAGGTTATCTTTGATTAAGTAATTTGCCACATTGTATGTTGGTTTTGAATGGTAGCCTTGCTAGATAGAAACATTTTTATTATTTATGTTGAAGAGTGCTTTTTGACTTGTATGTTGTAATTCATATTTTGTTCAACTCTTGAAACTTCCTCTTCATAATTAGTACACTTACTCAGTGACTTTACATTGTACTGCCACATATTTGCTTAGGTTCTGAAACCATTCGGTTCACATGTTTTCCTTGTAGTGTATACCCGTTAAGGGTCTCTTTTTGGGAAAATGTTATGGTAGTAATATCAACCATGATTGAATCTCTATTGTTTTGATTTGTAGGTTGAAGCTACAGAAGTCTTCTTTTCTGTAACAAAGCTTTTTCAGTCAAAAGATGTTGGCTTGAGGAGGATGGTGTACTTGATGATAAAAGAGTTATCTCCTTCTGCAGATGAGGTTCATGCACAGTGTCTATATTTCTTTGACTCTATGGTTGTGCTTCTTCTAAGAATATTGGAATTTGATGTATCACTCAATTTTCTGTCTAAAGGTTATTATTGTTACAAGTTCCCTGATGAAGGACATGACCAGCAGAACTGACATGTATAGAGCAAATGCTATTCGTGTGCTGTGTCAAATCACAGATGGAACACTTCTTACCCAAATTGAAAGATACTTGAAACAGGCTATTGTCGACAAAAACCCTGTTGTTGCTAGTGCTGCTCTTGTTAGTGGAATCCATTTGCTTCAGGTACATTGATGTTTTGTGATTGACTCCATTATGACCCATCAGAAAGTTACATTTGCTTATGACTAGTTGTCTGGCAGACAAACCCTGAGATTGTGAAAAGGTGGAGCAATGAGGTACAAGAAGCTGTTCAATCAAGGGCTGCACTGGTACAATTCCATGCACTTGGTTTACTCCATCAGGTAAGTGTACTGTAGTATTCTTCATTTTCTGTTGTCTCTTGTTTGTTTTCATATATGGACAATAATTTTCTGAGTCGATATTTTTCCTTGTTCTGCTTCACGACTTTCATATACTTCCTGAATTTCCTAATATTGTCCTTTCTTTTCTTGTTAAGCCCCTTGTCTGTGATGTGCTGATATTTGTTAACGGAGTCCTTTTAGTAAGCATTGTAGATGTATAGAATAAATTCTTTTTGTGTTTGTTACTTTGTTTAACATCTCAAGTGAAATCAATTCAACTATTTTTATGGCGCTTGCTGTTGTAATTTGCTAGAAAGTTGTGTTCCATATGTAGTAAAGGTATTGAGGAGCGTTGAGGGAATACAACACTATGGTAGGCTAATTGTTTAAGTACTAACATATAATGATTACCTGGATTATTTCTTTCAGATATAATGGTTAGGATGGTTGAAATGGTATTAGATTTGATAACAATGGTATTAATTGAAAGTCATACTGTGAACTTTCAGATACGTCAAAATGATCGCTTAGCAGTCAGCAAGTTGGTTTCTACCTTGACTAGAGGAACTGTTCGTTCACCGTTGGCCCAGTGCCTTTTAATCCGTTACACGAGCCAGGTGATCTCCTTCTCCTCTTCCTTATTTTATTTTTCTTTTCCTTTTCTTTAGGGTGGAGGGGGGCTGGGGGTGGGGGGGAGATATGAACCTATTTTTGTTTGTTGCTATATTCTCGGGTAAATTTTCTTTCTTTCTCAGTTCAAGTTGTAGTTATTTGTTGGGTACTCTATCTTGTAATACTTCCAGGTTATCAGGGAATCGGGAATGAATAGTCAAACAGTGGAGCGCCCATTTTATGATTATCTTGAGGGCTGTCTTCGTCACAAAGCAGAAATGGTTATTTTTGAAGCAGCTAGGGCCATCACTGAGTTGAGTGGGGTGTCTAGTAGAGAATTGACTCCGGCAATAACTGTTTTGCAACTCTTCTTGAGTTCCTCCAAACCAGTACTTCGATTTGCTGCTGTCCGTACTCTGAATAAGGTGATCCATAAAATCAAATCTGGAATGGTACCTGTTGCCTATTTGGTTAATTTTTCTGTCAGGTCTATGAATTGTGCATGTTTTCACATTAGAAAACTGGTCTCTAGTCGTTCTATTCTTATCTATATTATGCTAAAATAAAATTCACCAAGGAAGTCAAAAAGGGAAATATGCTGATGGATATTGGCTGAAGTTACACAAGAAGCAGTGAACTTAAAAGTCTCGAGCACTAACTCAGTGATCTTAAATTCTTAGACTTGCTGCAGAGTCTTTGAATAATATGATATAATGCTGAAATTATTTGGTTTCTTAAAAAAATTTGGTATACTTATGGTTTGTTTTACCACATCTCTACCTCTAGCTGTCTTCAAATAGCAGCTTTAGGTTCATCCAAACTTTGAAGCTTGAACTATGGATAAAATCTGTCTGTTCTCTTTACATTATGAAGAGGAAAATTCTGATATGGACCAGGGCCATAGGTAGGGCCCTGGTCCACTTGGCCCTGAATTGGCCACGTCGCCCTCCTCCCAAAAATTTCTCAGTTACAGTTAAAATACAAAAAAGATTGTTCTGATATGGACACAGTTAAAAGTAAAAAAATTGTACAAATTTGTCACATCACTATAAAATGAAAATAGTGAATGATAATATGAAAAGCTCAAAATACTGCGAATTGGTGACTCGATCCTTGACAAATGCTGTATTCATGCCTATTATTTCAGGTAATACACGAACTCATCTTTATCAGAATTTACATAATTATCTAAGATCATTGCTATCAGACGATGAGTGCAAGGATCTGGCCAATTATTGCTTTGAGTTCTGGGAATCTAAGTACCCAGACGTGCTGAATTTCATTTCCTTAATAAACCAAATAGGTTTATTATCTACTTTGCTCGGTACTTCTATCCAATTTCATACCGAGTACTTGACTTGTGTTCGGTATTATAGAAAGCATCCAACGAGAGATGGATTCCAAAGTCAAAGGTTCAATCGAAATTTGGAGAGCACCTGTGTTCACTTCATTCAGCAAATGGTTTTATAGTGATGTGACAAATTTGTACAATTTTTTTACTTTTAACTGTGTCCATATCAGAACAATCTTTTTTGTATTTTAACCATAGCGAGAAATTTTTGGGAGGAGGGCGACGTGGCCAATTCAGGGCCAAGTGGACCAGGGCCCTACCTATGGCCCTGGTCCATATCAGAATTATCCTTATGAAGAACTCACGATCGTCTTGTACAAGTTATCTAACTCCATGAATTATTTGCAGGTGGCACTGACTCATCCAATGGCTGTTACAAATTGCAACATAGATATGGAGAGCTTGATTTCTGACCAGAATAGGAGCATAGCTACTCTAGCTATAACCACTCTTCTAAAAACAGGAAATGAGTCAAGTGTTGATCGGTTGATGAAACAGATTACTAATTTTATGTCTGACATAGCAGATGAGTTCAAAATTGTTGTGGTAGAAGCCATCAGGTCTTTGTGTTTGAAATTCCCACTGAAGTACAGATCTCTGTGAGTGTTCTCAGAATTTGGCTTTGTATATTTCTTATTATCATGACTTTAAGAAGAGTTGTCCATTGCTCCTCCCCCTCTCTCCCTCCCCCCTGTGCGTTGATGTTTTATCATCAATTCTGGTCAACATCTTTTCCGGCTGCGAAAAAATAATATTCATTTCTCATATTTTTGTATGTTCTATCTAGGATGAACTTTTTGAGCACCATCTTGAGAGAAGAAGGTGGATTTGAGTACAAGAAGGCTATTGTTGACTCAATTGTGATCCTCATTAGAGATATTCCAGATGCTAAAGAAAGTGGACTGCTACATTTGTGTGAATTTATTGAAGATTGTGAATTTACGTATCTTTCTACTCAGGTATGTGAATGGCATCCTTTCTTTGGTAGTCTCCTTTTTTTCATTCATTTATTGGCTGTTAACTGTTCTTTTGACTTCTTTCAGATACTTCATTTTCTTGGAAATGAAGGACCAAAGACTTCTGATCCAAGTAAATACATAAGGTACATCTACAATAGAGTGATTCTAGAGAATGCAACTGTCCGGGCTGCTGCTGTTAGCACATTGGCAAAATTTGGCGCCACAGTTGATTCATTGAAAGTAAGATTGCTGCCCTTTGTGTACATATCATGTATGAAGACCTACTAATGACTGATTCAGAGGATATTATTGCACTGCAGCCTCGCATCTTTGTTCTGTTGAAGCGCTGCCTCTTTGACAACGACGATGAGGTCGGTTATGCACATTGAAATTCCATTATAAGCTGTGGAATTGTCTTTATCTGCTTATGCAATAAATATTGGAAATTTGTTTTTCATATAATTCATTTGCTTCCTGTTATTTATATCAAATGGGAAGCGTCTAATTTTTTTAGCAGTGTTTTAGATCTTTACCTGTTGGAGCATTTTGTCCTCTTGTCTTCATTCTTAGAAACAAATTCTGAGAGCTGGGCAAATTGTGTTGGCAGGTTCGTGACAGGGCTACCCTGTACCTGAACACTCTTGGAGGTGATGGTTCTGTGGTTGAGACCGATAGTGAGGTCAAGGAATTCCTGTTTGGATCATTTGATGTCCCCTTGGCTAATATGGAAACAACCTTGAAGAATTATGTGAGTATCTACTAGTAAATTTTTTTTTGTTTCTTTTGGCTGTCCAATGTCATTACCTCATTATATGGTTAAACAGATGCAGGAACCCTCAGAAGAGCCTTTTGATATTGGTTCTGTACCCAAGGAGGTTAAGTCGCAGCCCCTTGCAGAGAAGAAAGCCCCTGGTAAAAAACCAACTGGATTAGGTGCACCCCCTAGTGCCCCTACTTCTGCTGCCGATACCTATGAAAAACTACTGCTCGCTATTCCTGAATTTTCAAGCTTTGGCAAGCTTTTCAAGGTTAGTAGGCTTGATTCTTTGGATATCAATGCATGTTGTGTTTGATTGATTACATTTGCTGATCAAATACTTAATTTAATTATGTAAATCCAGTCCTCATCACCAATGGAGCTTACAGAAGCTGAAACAGAGTATGCAGTTAATGTTGTCAAGCACATTTTTGATAGACACGTTGTCTTCCAGTACAACTGCACCAATACAATTCCTGAGCAGCTATTGGAAAATGTAAGGGCAGTGGTTCTTGACTTATGGAATTACTTCCAATATTTCTCTCATCTGGTGCGTCTTTTGCCAGGTTTCTGTTCTTGTGGATGCTTCAGAGGCTGATGAATTTTCTGAAGTTGCATCAAAGCCTCTGAGGTCTCTTCCTTATGATTCACCAGGGCAGACATATGTTGCATTTGAGAAACCAGAAGGCGTCCTTTCTGTCGGGAAATTCTCAAACGTGTTGCGATTTATTGTAAAAGAGGTTGGTATCAACGTTTAATTTTCTTAGCATCCTTGATTTATTCATATCATTTGCCCATGGGGTTCATCTGCAACTCTTTTTTGCTCCCCTATGTACATGATCACAATGACACAACTTAAGGATTGCTCCGTAATGGTTTCTAGGTTGATCCATCCACTGGTGACGCTGAGGATGACGGTGTAGAAGATGAGTACCAGCTGGAGGATCTTGACGTTGTTGCAGCTGATTATATTCTAAAATTGGGTGTTTCCAATTTCAAAAATGCATGGGAGAGCATGGATCCGGATTCTGAACGAGTGGACGAATATGGTCTAGGCCCTAGGGAGAGCTTAACAGAAGCTGTAAATGCTGTCATCAGTCTACTTGGCATGCAGCCCTGTGAGGTTGGTCTTTATTGCTTGACATTATCTGCCAGAAATTTCCGCTCTTTAGACAAATAGATAGCATTTAAGCTGTTTTGGTCGATTAATTTTGAAAGCTTACCATGAAATGAGAAATGACAGTAATTTGATACGAGGTAGCAGGACCTGTTGTCAAGATATATCGTCTCGTCATTGTCTTCTTTTTCTCTGTTTCTGTCCCCTTTTGCTGATGGAGACCAAATTTTTCCGAGGTTATGATCCGACCTCTCTGTAAGGTCACCAACTAAAACGAAGATAGTATGAGGGGGGAAACAAGAAAATTGCTTAGATAGATGTTATCTTATATGGAGCTGAATCTTGTTTCTTTTCCTAATTTGCAGGGTACAGAGACTGTCCCAAGCAATTCGAGGTCGCATGCATGTTTATTATCGGGTGTATACCTTGGCAATGTTAAGGTGCTTGTGCGATTGTCTTTCGGAATTGACGCGCAGAAAGAAGTAGCGATGAAGTTGTCTGTCAGATCAGAGGATATATCTGTTAGTGATGCCATTCATGAAATAGTTGCTAGCGGTTAGGTTTGTTTGTGGACAAAACTATTCATACATGTTAAATAGGTTACGACAATTCAAGTCATTCTTCTAGTCGGGAGCTAACAGATACTTTAGCCAGGGGAGGATTCAGCCAACTGGCGGAAGTGGATCACTACAGTTTGTTTTTTTCTCCTCCTCTGCTGAGAAGAGTCTTTGTTAATGTATTCCTTCTTTGCCTGCTTAAGATAATTGAATCAGAGGTGTTGCCATTTCATGTTTGGCAGTTTGGTCGTGTTTGCACTGCTAATGTTAAAGTAAGACGATTGGTTTGTAACCCCACGTTGTAAGAGCTCTCGGCTAGGTCTCCTCCAAAGTAAGTAACAGACATTGCATATGCAACTTGAACCAAAACTGAATTAGTTTCCTTCAAAGTAATAGACATTGAAAATGCAACTTGTACCGAAATTGAATTAATCTTATCCAACAGGGTATTCCAAGAGAGAAAACAAAAAAGATATACTTGAGTCATGAACGAGTCAAAGTTCGAGTGAAAAAACATCTCCGAGTTTATAATTTGAATACCACAAATCGGATGACACCATGTCAAATATATTTCCCTTTGGCAAGGAGGAGATCTACGGGAAAAAAAACCCCTATACAGATAAAAAGGCCAGGCCATGAAAATGCTAGAGATGACGAGTACAGGGCTTGAGATACTGTGGCCATTTACTACTACTTACGATATAGCTTTCGCTATGTGCAAGAATTCTAAATATGGAGTGAGGCAATACTACAATGAGACAACAAATCGATATAGCCTTTATAGAAAGAATGTCTATCCATTTCTCAGGTACATATAATAGGATGCAATAGGGTTACAGGAAGCAATACCGAAACTACAGTTTCTCAGATCTCAATGGCTTAGGGTCAGTCCAAGAGATTTACAAAGGAAGAACTGAAGCCTAGGAAAGACGATTTCAATCAGGAGCCTATTTGTCAGGGAAATGAAATCCAAAGGTTAAAACTTAAACCACTCTCCTGTGTCCTCCGAATGCCCAAATCTGCCAAGAGGGAAAAAGAGAAACGCCAATATGATATACTTGAACATGAATGTTCCACAAAATGGGAAGACACAAACACACGGGGTAAAAAAAAGATAGGGGACTAACCTTCAGATTGGAATCCCAACTTCCCGTGCACAAGGCACTTCCATCAGCAGATAATCCCAAGCAAGTTATGCGACCCTCGTGAGAGTTTTGAAGAGATCCCAAATTCAAAACAACCTATCCAAGTAAAAGTATAAGGTCAAATCAACATTCAGCAAGTCGATCTAGAGTAAGGAAAAAAATTAAAATAAATGCATCATGGATGAGGTTTTCAATTACAACATTTAACAAAAGACTAATTGAAATGACCAAGAAGAAATACTTCTTTTCTTCAACACAGTGAATTCCCCTGCCCTTCTTTCCTCCAGCAGAGGAAAGCTCATGCACCATGTTTTTATCCACTTTAAACTCCCTAAGATATCGTATTCAAGAGTGAAAATTTCTCTCTCCTCACATCATGCAGTTTCATGCCACTTAACTGCATTAACTGATTAGGACGCATAGATGGAGAAGTGATATACATCATAATCAGGATAAGGAAACCAATATAAGATGCAAAAATGACTAAGCGGTGATTTCAATGACTAAGATCAAGAAACCAAGGATAGTACACTAGTCCTTCATGTTCGATGCATCAAAAGAAGTAACCAGAACAAGATGAAAGGGCCAAGTACCTGTGCCAATAAGGTGTCCCATACATAACAATCACCATTCGAATATCCAGCAAAAAGAAGTCTGCCTGAAATGGAAAATGCAATTGAAGTAACGTGAGGAACCTCATTATCACCATGCTGCTGATAATACACTTGTAGCTGGTGCCCAGTCCTAATATCGAATAATCTGCATGTTCCGTCACCAGAACCAGTTCCGAATCTATTCCCATCTGGGAAGAACTTAACAGCATTAACATCTCCTTCATGACCATGAAATGTTCGGACAGCCCGACTAGCAACACGTGTATCCCAGAGACGGGCAGTTGAATCACAAGACCCAGATACGAACATTCTTGAGTTCGAACCATTGATTGAGATGCTGCAGCAAAACCATAGTTATGAGAATCATTCCGAATAATGCAATTCAAAAGTTAGAAAGAAATGGCAGAAACAAGAGAGGATCCAGTTATCTCAAATGCGCCAATAAGAGAGAATAATTGAAACCTCATCCCTTTCTTTGAAAATTGATGAACGAGAGATTTAACTAAATAATTCGTCAGAAAAAGTGTACCTTAGCACATCAGCAGTGTGTCCAGACTGAAATTCACCCCCAAACACGGATGTTCTGAGACCTGTTGTGATATCCCACAAGACACATGTCTGATCACCAGAACTGGTTATTAGGTGTGTATCTTCATCAGGAACATATTGACATGACGACACATAACCCTTATGCCCACTAAGCATTCTTGATACAGGTAAATTTCCATCCTTGTCTGTTGGAGAATTCAGACTGAAAATAGAGCATACACTATCCAGGCCACCACAAGCAACAGACTGCCCACTTGGTGAGAACGCACAACTCATGACCCATGCACAAGGTAACTTAATTGCATGTGTCTTTTGGCTTGTGAGGGCATTCCACACTATTAATCTGCCATCTTGAGATGCACTAACAATACGATTCCTTTCTGGGGTCCAGTCGAGTGAATATACCTGATAAAATTTCATTCGAAAATTCATGAACATCTCACATAATCAAACTAGTGTACTTTCTTTCATCAACTATCAAAGTTGGCTATCTATAGCTTCATTTTAAGAAGACACTGGTTCCAAATCAAATTGGGTCTTTACACAATATGATAAACCCAGCGGAAATTCCGTATCTTTAACTAACTTCTCCAAATAATATCCGAAACATTTTTCCCCCTCTAGCTTACCAATTTAAACTTTTGACGTGTTAGTGATGCTAATCCGTGAAACTTCTTTTCCACTTTTTGTTGGGTTTTGTCCCATATTCACTGAATTAATAATTATTAATTAGGCTAAGAATTAGTAATTTGGTAAATTACTAATTACGTGGATTCCTAATTGAATATTAATTAGGTAGAGAATTAATAATTAGGTGAACGGATTCCTAATTGAATATTAATTAGGTAGAGAATTAATAATTAGGTGAATTATATATATGTGTGTGTGTGTGCGCGCGCCTCTTAGATGGTTTGGAGTAGTAAGGAGAGAGAGAGTTAATGGGTTGGAGGAATCTCCATTATATTCTTGGTTCTCCATTATAATGAGAGTATGCACTCGTCTTACCCATGGATGTAGATCAGTTGACCAAACCACGTAAATCGTTGTGTCTCTATATCGCTTTCTTGTTATATTTGCTTGTTGACTAGAATTGGGTGGAAGATTAATTTCATCAACAACTGGTATCAGAGCGCAACAATTGGTATTAGAGCGAGGTTCAGAATAGAAGAGGAGTTATTTTGGTTCATCAGTTTCGCCAGAGATTGGAGAAGAGTGCTGGATATAATCGAAAGCAGATTTTTTCGATTGGTTAATCCAATGTGGGAACGCAGCGTTGCTACACCAGAATTTGGTGTTACTCTCCAGTGAAAGATTGACCAATTGCCAACTCAGAGTTCTGTGCAATTCTAGCCACTGTCACCAGAAACCGTTAACACGGGTGAAATGATTTTTATGTATGTCCTCCAAAGATGGAAGAGATATGTCAGAGATGGTAGAGATCCGTCAGAGATGGAAGAGAGATCCATTGGGGTGGAGCGCACGTGCCGATAGAGGTTTGGCAGAGAAGATGTGTTGCTGAAAGAGATAAAAATCTATGGTTGATGTACAAGTCAAGCAAATAAGAAGGATTAAATCTAGACGGTTGAATTGGAAGGATGGAGGATTGATCCGGTATGTTTCGGGTGCATGGATCCAGAGGTGCATCGAGTGTCCTAAACCAGAGTGTGTTTGGTGGACTTTGAACGTTGAGCTGTTTGTTCTGTTATTGGTGTTGCCCTGTTTGACGTTGATCAAAGTTGACTAAACTCATCTTAGTCAAATTCCCCTTAATTCAACGTGCTGGTTTAAAGGTTCAAGTGCAGAGCAGTGGATTTGTGCGTAGGGGCATATGAGATGTGAAGCGTACTGGTTGGAGATTGGGTGATACGTGCCATGGTGGAGATTGTTGGGTTTTGACTCATATTCACTCTGGATTACTAATTAGATATTAATTAGGATAAGAATTAGTAATTATGGGGATTCCTAATTGGATACTAAGTAGGTTAAAAGTTAGTAATTAGGTGAATTACTAATTATGTGAACTCCTAATCCATCTAGCAAAAGGTTTACTACTCCTATATATATGTGCCCTCTTATATGGTTTGGAGTAGTAAGGCGAGAGAGACCTCCTCTTATATGGTTTGGAGTAGTAAGGCGAGAGAGAGCTAATGGGTTGGAGGAATCTCCATTGTATTCTTGGTTCTCCATTATAATGAGAGTATGCATCCGTGGATGTAGGTCAGTTGAGCGAACCACGTAAATCATTGTGTCCCTCTATCGTTTTCTTGTTATATTTGTTTGTTGGCTAGAATTGGGTGGAAGATTAATTTCCTCAACAACTGGTATCAGAGCGCAACAATTTTCTGGTCTGGAATTCCCGCAAAACTATTCTATGCTCAAAAATATACTTTTATCAATTTTCACATTAAGTATAGCATATGATAATGTTCTCACAAAGTTCCCCATTCCATATCCTAAAAACCTTCAAATTTAGCAGCTCCTCAAGTTTTCGGATTAACAAAACACCGAATCAAGACCGAATTATTCTCAGAAAATCAAGCTACTGAGATGAACTAGGAAGTCCTAACCATGAGTTAGTTCCATCTAGCAATCACTAGCAAACAGTATATGCTAAAATCAACGAGATTACTAAGCATACCTTGCCTGTATGTCCTTGCAAAGTCCTACAGCAAACTAGATCCGTCGGACCAAATGTCACCGGAGTCTTCCCTTGCAACCTCGCATATCCAGCCACTGTAACATAACACAATTTGGCACTAAAATTATAAATAGATCTAAAAATTCCAAACGATAAACCTCACTCAATTCAAACAAAATTAAAAATCAAACAAAAACTCGCCATCGGTATCCAGCAGAAGTTGACGCCTCTGCTTCAACTGCTCCCGGAGAGTACTGACAGTCTGTGTAGCTTCCGCGTGCCGCTCTTTCAGCTCAGTTACCGACATTTTGCCCTATCTTCTATCAAAATTACACCAAAAAAACGAGAATTCAACTACGAAGTAGTTCCATTGAAGCTTCAATTGTCCAGCTTCATTTAAAAAACTTCGATTTCATCGCCGGTAAAGAAGAAATTTGGATAATCAAGCCATTGGAGAATAGCTTCAACAGATTCCTCTGGATTTTTTTGCAGAGGGAATTTGGGGAAGAAGAAACGGAGACCGAAAGCTGAGCTGTTCGTACTCGGAGACTTGTTTTCAGAGTGGAAGCCGCCGGTCCCACATCATGACGTGGCAGTTAATGTAGGGGAGCAATGCGGGAGTGGGTAATGCTCTTGTTGGGCTGGACCCACCAGAAGGATCCACAACTAAGGCTATAAACGGGCTCTTCCAATTGGGCCCATTGCCATAAATGGTTAGATCAATTTTGCTAACACTATTGGGTGATGTTTGATAAGGGAGCTGAATTTACTTTGATTTTTCAAGGGCTTGCCCACTATAAAGTTACGAGTTTGAGTCATTCAGATATTAACTTCATGTCGTAAATATCAAGTTCATTTTGTATATGTCTCAACCAGATTAGTTAGATTAAACCGGAATCACTGGTTTATCAAAAACTGAGTGATGGCTTCATTAATTAGTCGCTAATATTAGTTTTCTTTAATTTTTCTTAAGCATACTAGTGTATTTATATATATATATATATATATATATATATATATATATTCTTTTTTATAAAGGAAAATAAATGGTAAATGGAAGGGTAAGAGTTGGTGTTTGGGGGGGAGTATAGGAAGCAGGCCCGTCTCGAACATCTGTGAGGCCCTGTGCTAATTACCAAAATTAGGCCCCTTAATTTTTTTAAAGTGTAAATTATATAAAAAAAAAATTTGTAGGGATTGAGTTAACTCTTCAAATTTTTTTCAATACACACATGTGATTCTTTCACAACAAATTTATTAAGAGCTCCTTTTAGGGCTGAGTTAACTCTTCAACTTTTTGTTTTTTCTTACGCTTTTCAGATCCATATTCATATTTTTTAAATTTTGGAGGCATAATTAAAATATTCAATGCAATATATAAAGAAAGAAAAACACAAAATCAAAGACTTAAAAATTAAAATTAAGCAACTTTTTGTGGATTGTGGAGTGGATGAAGGACAACGATGAAGGCTGAGAGTCGGTGACGACGTGACGACTTCCAGCTTCTTCAACGGTTGTTGTGAGAATATTAATTTTTTTTTTGTTAAGTGATTTCATTCTCAGATTTGGGGGCCCTTTCTGTTCAAAAAAAAAAAAGATTTGGGGGCCCTTTCTGTTCAAAAAAAAGAAAGATTTGGGGGCCTTTCTGTTAAAAAAAAAGGAATTGGGGGCCCTTTAAAATGTGAGGCCCGGTTCTGTATGGCACCTTGGGCCTGTACAGAGCCGGGCCTGATAGGAAGCTGAGAACAAGCATAAGAATAACTACAAAATGAAATAATTACTATGCATCATCAAAATCCAGTACCAGGCATAATAGGAACAGCCTGAAATTTCATTTTAAGTGCTGCAAGAAATCTGAAAACACATGAGCCTTGCTGTACTAGAAATGCATAATTTCTTCCATCATTATAATACTTTTGATTATCTACCTATAAATATTGCATTCACATCGTTTACTACCACCAGGGTAGCTGCACTGACCATAACTAGGATTAGTGCTGGTAAGTGTTCCAGTCTACATGAAATCACAGTTCCACGAATTCCTTGGCCACAAGCGTTTAATTGAGCATCGGATACACCAGCCTTCGGCAAACACCAACCGCTTGTCATTGGCTTTGGCACTGTAGTCACTAGATTTGTGGGAGTTGCAGGAGCGGTTGGGACAGGAGTCACTGGCGTTGTGGGAGTTGCAGGACTGGTTGGTACAGGAGTCACCGGAGTTGTGGGAGTTGCAGCAGCGGTTGGAACAGGAGCCTCTGGAGTGGTCGGACTTGTTGAAGGAGCATGAGTCTGGTAAGCAGATTCATCAGAAATATAGAAGGTATTGATTACGGAAGTGCAATATCAAACTTGGTCAATCTGACTAGGCCACATTGCGGTATACAATCAAGGCCTAGCGCTTGAAATGATGAATTACCTGACTGCTCGTTGAAAGATCGATTTCATAGGTCATGGAGAGATCAGGCTTGAAGAGACCGAACGAGCGTTCTGAGACTGGCCCAGGTTTCAAATCCTCATCATAGAGTGCAAATATATAGGTATCAACAGACTTGCCGGGCATCAATGGAGTACCAACCATTGACTTGAGATGGTTGATCAAGTTTCCGTTGTAAGCTTTGGCATTGTCCACACTCGGCCCAACTTCATTGGCATCTCCCTTATAAGGCCACCCTGTCTCCGCAACCGCAATCTCAATATCCTTGAATCCTGCTGCACTCAAGGCAGAATGTACAGCATCAACCTGCATAACCCCAGTACATAAGAAAATTGAACAAAATGATTTGAAGTTTGCTGCTATCAGCAAGTCTGAATGACATAAGCATAGCCCTAAGTTCTATAATCACTTCGGAATATTTATTTTGGCTTAGGGTGTGCAGTTGCTAAATAGCGGGACGATAGTGATGTCAGACCCACAAGTCACTCTCTCGGGCCCACAGGTACGGCCCCCCTAAAAAGCACGATTATGTTCATCCATCCGTTATTCTGGCAGTTCATTCCATTTCACAAGCTAGACACTTTTTAGTTTTTAAAGTGTAAGACATAAATTTGCAACAGATTTAGCAGGCAAATTATAAGTCATCAAATTCAGCAGATTGACAAAGATCCCAAAAGGTCATCATCAAATTCATCCCAATCATACAAAAATTAAAAGTCCCCAGCCACGCTGTCATCCCACCAATGCTGAGGGGTCCACATAACCCATATTAGATGTCCACCAAGCCGGATACTTTCCACAATGACCAAAGATAAAGTGTACACATTTACAGTCACTAAACAATGACATCTTTGAATACTCTCTTCTTTGAAATTAAAAGTCGCCTTGAGACAATGTACTCAGATTAAAGAAATAATCGGACTATCCAGAGTGACTATCCAGAGTAAATGCTTAAAGGTTAAATATATCAAGAATTACTCTACTACTAGCATTGATCGACTAAAATTACATATAATAAAAAATCATAAATGTTTGTCCAAGTGACAATTAATATGAAATAAAGGGTGTATATATATTACAAGGAAATTCCTTCACATGAAGAAACAACTTTATAATAATTGTTTCAAAACAAAGCAACAAAAGTATAATTATCAAATTCTGATCCCGGTCCCTATAACGACATCCTTTGTCTTATTTTTTTTTTTGCCAAGTGTCTTATCTTTTTTTTTTGCCAAGTCAATTGTCTTATCAGTTACTTTAGAATTAACAAAAGTTTCTTTGGATCCATCCTATACTTGTTGAATATTGGAACACATTTTTTAGCTTTACCAACTTTACTTAGGAGACTATTAAAATAGAAAAAGAAAAAGACTATTGGTAAAGTTAAAGTTAGTCTTTACACGTATACTAGGCAAACAATTTACTTTTTCAATCTCTACCTCTATTTAAATAATGAGTCTAATTGGATTGGGTTCAGACTGAGATTTTTTGTCTTAGTTTCAAACTAGTATCAAATCCAACCAACATTTAAGTCGTATTGAGTCTTAAATGGCGGGTGCAGTAGTCCGTCACCGGGGTCATGTGCCCCCTCAAAAAATAAAAAAATTGTAGTAGATAAGATATATTTTAGCTTCATTTAGATGATAGATTCATAAGTTAACCCACACAAATAAAAGTGAATCGACGAGTGCTCACATTTGTCAGATTCGTCACTGCTCAAACCTAATCAGACTCAATCCAATAACAATGATAAGCTAGAGAAGTAGGAGTAAAAACAAGCAAAGGAACTCCATCATGGTCTCGTGGAAAAGACTTCCTAGTAGTTGGATGAAATTCAACGTTGACAGATCGTCGTTTGGTAACCCGGGTCGTGGTGGGAGTGGTGGTCTTATTCGAGACCATAAAGGGGAATGAATTAAAGGCTTTGGCAAGAATTTGGGCATTTGTATAAATAATGTAGTGGAACTTTGGGCACTTAGGGATGGACTTAAATTGGCTATTGATCTCAATATGTCTCTTCTTGAAGTGGAACTTGATACAAAAGTTATTATACATCTTGTGTTACAAGTAGATATCACCACTTATCATTTATCTTCTCTTATTCATGATTGCAGGGAACTACTAGGGAGGATATAAGAAACTAGGTTATCGCATATTTATCGGGAGGCAAACGCTTGCGCGGATTGTCTCGCCAAATGGGGGCTCTTCTTCTACTGTTTCAGCTTTTACTGTTTTCCATGATACCCCTCTTTTTGTAAGCCAATTAGTGGTCGGAATGCTCGTGGGGCTTATTTTGCTAGAATACCTAATTCTATTTTGGGGCCTTTTGGCTAGTATTAATATTAGTACTGTTTTTTACCCCCCCAAAAAAAATAAGATAAGCTAGAGAAAGTTAAGTAGAACCGAGCTGAGATAAGTGAATTAACTCACCTGGGCATCAAACATGTTCATGTACTTAATACCACTTCCTGAGTCAACTCGGCCGGCATTCGGCTGGAATAGACAGAATGCCAGCGTGTCAGCCCTCGGATCACTTTGGTATGCAAAGAACGGGTACGGGTTTATCATAAAAGGAGAACCGTTTGCTTTATGAAACTGCAATAACGCTTTCATTGCGTCCCCAAATCCCGGGTCAAATGCCCCAGATGATGGCGGGTCGGATGCTGATAACACATCCATTGCATGTACTGTCGATACCTTTATTTTCCCTCCAAGCGAAGCTGCATTTTCACATTTTTCTTTCCCTTTATTTTAAATTTAAAAAATAACGAAAAAAAGAGGTACGAGTCGAAAAGTGGGGCAGAAGATGAAAATAAGGACCTGCGTTGAGGGCGTTTTGGACATTTTGCATGGCTGGTAAGATTTGAGACCTGAGATTTTTGTCACCGGAATACATGACCTCATTACCGACGGTGATGACGATGATGTTGCTAGCTGGATAGTACGGCAAGACGTTAGTATTGATCCATTGACCGGCGAAGTTCGGGTCCGATGCCAGAGCCGGAATATCACCATTGGTTGCTCCGATAACGATTCCGATGCCGGTATTTGCCAGAGCTTTAATGATCGCCGGATCGGATCCGTAGAGCCTCACCTTCTGAATGCTAGTAGACTGGAGCAGCTTCGCCGTAGCCTCTGGCGGCGGCAAATTGTCCGCGACTTGACCATAGTTAATCCCAATAAAAGATTGCGAGCCTGAAAAATTGAAAACAGAGTCCGCAAAGAATCAGGAAATGACATTTTAAGGCGATTCCATCCGTTTCGACTCAGTCGCTCAGCTGCATGGAATATTACTGGTCAACGTGGCCGACAGGAGTCGTTGTCTAACTTCTAGCGAGTCAGCTCAGTTGTCAAAATAAAACACTAAAAAATAGAAATACTATTTCTATTTCATAATATACATGCTTAAAAAATACTACGTCTATCCATAATTTAAAAGAAATAGTGAAATTTGGAAGAAAATATAAACATGTGCCGATCATTTATTCGTATGGATAGGTAACAGGATACAGAATGGGAAAAGATAATTTTTTACCACTATTAAATAGAATTAGTGTTATGCGAGAGTTTTTTTTTTTGAACAAAGTGTTATGCGAGAGTAATATTAATATTTTAATTAACAAAATATTTTATTTTTTACTTTCTTAATTTTTGTTATTGTTATAAGTTATAAACTAGTTATATTATAGAATGTAATGATAACAATTATTATTGATAAAAATAATTTCATGCTGAAACTAAATTGTAAATGACGTGCAAATTGAATATCTATTTTTTTTAATAAAAAAAGATGGACATTCCTTGAAGAAATAGAGCACAATTTTAGGCGGGATTTTACAGCGAGTCATGCAGAGGCGAAGACAGGGGCGGGGCCCAAAAATTTTATAAATACTATTATTTATCGAAATTTTATACGTATTTTGAAATTTTTTATCATTTTCGCCTTCCCAATAATTTTTTTTGCCGTTTTTATCACTCGAACTCTGTAGTTTTATATACTGTTGCAGTTTCGCCCCCACACCAAATTCCTCACTTCGTCCTGGAGTCATGTGACAAACAAGTGTTGGCCAAAGAAACAAGGTGGAGTATTCTAGATGGATACGTGAAATTAGTTGAAACTGAAGGGAATAAAAAAACCAGAAAATTTAATAACGAAAAATGGAAAAAGAGAAAGACTTACTGGTGGGATGCAGTAGTAGTAGTAGTAGAAGGGAAAGGCATAAGAAAAAGGGAGACTTGTGCATGATCGCCATGGTTCTGGAAACTTCTGGAATCTGAAAAAGCCCACTGAGGAAGAGGAAGAAGAAGAAGAATAAGATTTAAGAAATCCGAAAAGGGAGACTTGTTGTACTACTGAAGAAGAAATTCATGAGCTTGCAAACGATCAAAAGGTTAGGAAATTGATATGGTTTGTGTTTTTGTGAGTGGGGGTGAAGGAGGCCTTAAGTAGCCTAAACTTTTCCCTCTTTTTTGTTTTTTTGAAGTCTTAAGGGTTAAGATTGTAGAGACAGAGTAGGGGTTTGGGTGCAGGTTTTGTTTTGGAAAGGTTTAACTCCAAAAAAAAAAGTGGGGGGACCGGAACTATTTCTTTTTTAAGTGGGGAGGGAGGGGTAGTGGAGCATAGGGTTGGAAATGAGCGGAGGTAAGGTTAGTTCAGATTCATCTCACATTAATTTTGTCCAACTAATAGCTCAACTCATATTTGATGTGAGCTAATTTTCTCAATTCAAACTCATCTCATCAGTAGCTCACGAACAGCTCAGCTCAACTCATTTATCTGCAAATATTTTAGAAAAAATACGGTTACTTATAATATGAGTTTAATATCTAACTTATACAAAATAAATCAAGAAATTTTCTTAACACAATGACATATAATCAGAGTTTTATAACTCTACTCCGGAAAAAAAATGAAAAACTCTTAACAAACTATAAAATTAAATCAAAGTAAACTAACAAAAGTCTAGCTACCAGAAATTCTAGTCCGTGTTAATAAATAGTAAAAATATCTAAAGTCTTCTTATATAAGCAATTTAATTTTTGTGGCATGTTCAGATGTTCTTCCAGCTGAAATGATGGAAATATAGTATTCTCATAAAAAAATTATTTCGTAACTAATAATTAAATTTCACCAGTAATAAAAGACAAGTAGTAATATACTTTAGGCTTCTTCCTAATGTCATAAGTGTCACGAGTCAATCTCCTTCACAACTTAATGTTTAAACTGTTTTTAGGTAAAGAAGCTCGATATTAATCAATAACTCTTCCACTTTGAGAAGATGAGGAGATTATAAGAGATTTCTAGGGTTTTTTTTGGTTTAGTTTCCTTGAGAAGATGTGCAAATACTATTTTTAAGGGTATGAGGCTATTTTGTTATATATATTGAGTCAGCTCATGAGCCAAATGAGTCAAACTCTATCTAGCTTAAACTCGACTCATATTTTAGATGAGCCACAAATCTTGGCTCAAGTACCGCTCATTTAGCTCATGAGTTGGGCTCGTCGAGCCAAATATCAAATCAAATCGTGAGCTACTCACGAGTCGGCTCAACTCACTTCCACCCCTAGTGGAGCGGTAAGAATCGTCTATTATCATTATATATCTCGTTATACATGACAAATAATTATTTTTTTATTAATATGACAAGTAACAAGATTTTGCCGTAGCGGAGGGGTGGGATAGAGGATTCTTTATAGAGGCAACAAATCAGAGGAATAGACTTGGACTAATGGAGTCTGGTTGGGCGTGATGACGGTGTTTTTCAGACAGGAGAAATTAACGGCAAATAATCGCATTTCCTTATACATGTTTTATTTATTCACAATACTTCACGTGTATATAAAATTGGGAGAAAAAAAAGTGAAAAATTCTGAATGGCGAGGACATATGTGGGATAGAAGATTGGGATAGAAGATTTTTACCGAGCGCGAACTATCAAAATTACTTTCTGGAAGAGATATTTTGTCCCAAATTTGTATCTTATTTCCTATCTAATTAATGGTAAAAAATTACATGTTTCCATTCTGTTCTCATTTACTATCTCATCAATAAGAAATTTAAGAAAGGACTTTGCTAGGCTACTAGAATTATTGGATAAAAATTGGCTAAAACACAAATTGGGGGGTGAATCTCTTATACCAATAGGGGGTGAATAGTGTTAATTTGAGTTTTATCCAATTCCTATCCAAGAATTCTAGTAGCAAATCATTTTCCTTTAAGAAATTGACATTGTTAATTTTTTCTTGGGGGTTGCACTATTCTTTTAGGTTATAATTATTTTAATTAAAAAATTAATGCATGACAATTTTTTATTGATTTGAAAGAGAACCATACAAATAATGAGACGGGATTCTTACTGCTAATTAATAATAATCAATAGAGTGTCAATTTTGTTTCTTAAAAAAATCTATGGCTCTATTTGGATTGGGTTTGGGTTTTGGCGGGAGAGGCTAAAAAGTGGGCGGAAAATATTCAAATTCAAATTTTTTCTTCAAATAATCGTAAAAATTTAAATTTTGGCCTCTAAAATTGGCGGGAGATGTTCAAATTCCAAATTTTTGAGAAAAAAATTTGGAATTGAACGATTATTTGAAGAAGAAAAAATTTGAATTTGAATATTTCCCGCCCACTTTTTAGCCTCTCCCGCCAAAACCCAAACCCAATCTCAATCTCAATCCCAAACCCAATCCAAATAGAGCCTATATAACCTAAAAAATGGTCATAATTATAAAAAAGATATTGTAGAAGTCTTATTCATGTAAAAGGACATGGACGAAGTCACAAATTTAGCGTTGAAGCGGCGAAAACTGTAAAGTATGCCGAACTATATATAAAAACCGCACAAAAAAAATATTGCAGGGTGAGTTTGATAAAATATTTCGAGCTACATATAAAATTTACTATATGTAGTAGTATTTTTAGAAATCTTGGGAGCGACTGCCACCCCGCCCCTTGTCTTCGTCCCTGTAAAAGGAGACCATTATTTCCACAAAAACAAATTTGCTTATTTTAAGATAATGAAATAGATACACAAATTTCAAGATTTACTTGTATACCTTCTAAAATGTATTTCAATCCAATTAAAATACATTTTAGAAGGTATACAAGTAAATCTTGCTTTTTTTTTTGGTTGAGAAAAATGAATATCCCTAATCAGTTTACTTTCCATTGGCCCAAGGTACCTTTTTTTGGTGAATAATTGGCCCCCAAGTTGCTTAAAGCGTTTGCATTAGTGATATTTATTTGAAGTTTGTGGCCTTGTTCAAATAAAAGAAGCTTATAGTTCAACTTTACTATTATTATGTTTCATAAAAATTGTGAACGACACGTGTCTTAAAACATTTCTTTTTGTTTTTTTTCCTTCAAAAAAATGTGTATCGTGAACTTGAAATTTTACATTTAGTATATACAACAAAGTAGTATCCAAATACATTTGAAAATTTAAATTCCTTAGGAAGGGTTATTCATTCCCACGGAATACTGGGTGAAAATCTTCTGTCCCCAACCAATCAGAATTTACTATATAAACATTTTTTCCAATTATATATACATATGGTGAATTGTGATCGGTTGGGGATAGAGAATTTTTTGCCCTGAATACTTGCACTTAATGAACCTAAGGATGAGATATGTAAATTGTTTACGAAAACTAAACTAGTGCAAGTATTCAAATATAAGCATCTTCATAACCTTTCACTCTATAACATTCTTCAATATTTCCCGGAATCAAAATATGCAACATACTACCTACATAAATAGAGAGCTAATCGGAGAACAAGTATTTCCCTTTTGAGCCACCATCAACAAGTGTGTATGTAAACATGGTAATGTATGAAGACATGTACAAAAAAACTTTCCATAATTTTTAAGATGATGCATGTGAAAAAACTGCAACATCATTAACAATCTGTAACAATATGTTCATTTCACAAGAATCAAGAAACAATAGAGAATACAAGTGGAGCCAAATAAATAAAGGGCACAGGATACACCCAGTGCATCAGTGCATGGGGTCACTCTTGTGGAACTGGCCCCACGTCCCTCTCATGAGAGGGATGTGGGGCCAATCCCAAAAGGGTGGCTCTACCATAGAATTTTCCCAATGCATGGTCTCCAACCACCGGTGATCTACAAAGGCCTATGTGTGTTAAAAAATAACCTGGGAAATTTAATCAAGATATACCTCAACCCAAAGAAACAAATGAAAAGACAACCCTCGACCTTTTAATAAGCCATTGCAAAAAGAAAAGGAGATGGGAAAAAAACAAAAAGAGGAAGTAAAACCATAGCAAATTCAATGCAAGACTCTTTCATTTGATCACCCAGCAGAGTGGGTAAGAGGAGTAGTTTCAAAATGGCCATCCTTGTATATGTGAACATATTGTTGTGGCAGAGCATGCTCCCCCTGCAACAGAGAACAATTTCAGATCCAAGGAGGTGATTAAGAAAAGAAAACCTTAAGCTAGTTTACTGTAACTTCATACAGCAATAGTATCTCCCCGATTTCAAATCTCTCAGAGATTATAATTTTGTTCTTCTCTTATGCATACAGAAATTCGATTTATAATAGTTTCTGGACTGACTAATTGAATGAGTTACAGAAATCCTGTCAAGGCTCATAATCTTCTAGCTTTTTCAGTATAACACATCTTCAGCGAGTAGTCTAGCATTGCTCGACTACACTTGGAACAGCAAAATATCTATTTTACATTATGACGAAAGTCGAAACACAATCCATACTATTGATTCTTTACTAATAGGCAGCATAATACCTGTGCTCGTACATATTTTCCTGGATTTCAAAGTTAATGAGGAAAAGGCACAGAAGTATACTTGAGCTAGCATAGATTAGTTTTGCTGAAATTCCAAACCAAGAAAGTGGAGAAAAGGTTTCACAAATTTAGCATCACTAGCACATCCGAAATTAAACTGGTAAGGCAGAGAAAAAAAGAGTTTCTAGAGATTTAGCATCTCTTCTAAAAACTCACATACATCGTATTTAGCTTTTCATTTTCACTTCATTTCTGCACTGACCCTTTATTCATACATTGGAATATACTTTAATATATGTCACAAGGTTTGGAATATTCAAAACATACCCAGTCATCATCTGGCCCAGCACCAGGTACCAAGACATTTACTTCACTTGACTTGGCTGTTGTAACTGATGTTTCTAAAGAATCTTTACTCAGGTATAACTGACAGCCTGCGGTATTATCAACTGAAATTGTTGGGGCTGAACCCTGCAATGATGAGAAACCAAAACTAAGGGTGTGTTGGTTCCAAGCAAGATCAGGCTATAATATATCATTTCCAATACTTTCCAGCCCATAGCACATCACATACAAGAGTAAGCAGTGAGATCCCCTAACATTGGAAAGGTAGCATTTCCAAAGATTAATTAATCTCTCTGCTGATAAACAAAAGCACAAGTACCTGACACTGCACCTTCACACCATTGCAATTCACAATCTCACAAGCAGCCACAACATCCTGTTTATGAGATTTTCATTATTAAAATATGCCTGGTGAGATAAAACATAACAAAATAGAACAATTAAATATAAATCAGTTATCCACTAACCGTGAAAACAATCCCCCCATCTTAGTACATTTGTCAATTGTTATGTTGTTAACTTTCCCTGCAATTGATAACACTCAAGTTAACACCGCCAAAAGGAAAAAAACATACCTAATTAAAATTATGTAGCTTGGGTTAAAGATTTTGTGCAAAGACAAGTAACATTACCTTGGATATGAAGGACAGAATTTTTGCACCCAAAGATATATACAGACTGCTTTGAGTCACAATCATCAATTACTAAATTATCTCTTCCAATTTGATTCTCAATCACCCATCTACCATAACATAAGAGACAATTGACAATTAATTCCAAATGACAGCAAGGATTGGATTACAAAAAGTAAGAAGCATAGCATTGACTCACTTACGACCCATTTGAAGCTCTAGTTTCGGAGGTCCTGCTTTTGAGAAAGATGGTGAAGCAACACGGGCTTCTTTTTCAGCGATACTTACAGCACCAGATCTATCAGCACGATTCTTTGTTTTCATATCATCAGTTACCTTCTTCAATCCTGTAAAGAAGGATCCATAAGAAATGCCTAGCATACTCGATGATGATAATAATAATAATAATAATAATAATAATAATAATAATAATAATAATAATAATAAAGAGAAAAGAGGAACAGTCACCCGCAGTCACCGGCTTTCCAGAATTAATTTCTTGAAAAACAGCAGACATCCCTTCTTTGGGGCGTGATGAGAAAGGCTGTGAAGATTCAGAAGTGAAAAATGATGCTGGTGGAGGAAGTGGAGGTCCAGGAGCTCGAGATGCGGATGTTTTGGGAGGAGCAGAAACAGTACCATTCCCTGTGGCACTCCATACGGGGCCCAGTGGATAATGGCTTTTCACGTAGCCCCTCAGACCTGGTAGATAAAGCTCTTTTAGAGCTTTGGCCCATTCAACATGGTCTACATCCTTGTTTCGATACCCAACAAGAACCTGTAGCATTTGGAGAAGACCTCTTAAGAAGTATTTTGAGCGGCACATCTTGAACCAAAAGACAAATATTCTTTTTGCGGTTTTTAAGAAAGATCAGTATTCTCTAAATATCATGAGTATGAATATGCCAGAAATAGGCCACTGCAAAAATTAAAGGAACTTGACTATACATGGAATCTACATAAAACCTCCAGATTAATATTAATAAGGCGCGCTGAATACATATAAAGTTTAAAATCATTTGCCTAACTCAATGTTGGAGGAGATATGAAAGCTAACAAAAAAGGAAACCCAACTGAATGAAACAAAGACAAATAACATGAAACAGTTAACTAAGATCGCTTGCACTTTGGCAAACAGCGTCAGCACATAACAGCCACAGAAAGGCTGGAGGAAAGGGGAGAATTGTAATTGTTAGTTTAATAGAAAGAACAATGAACCTTGTTGCTATAAAATTCAGCCATCTGCCAACTTTCTTCCACGTGTGCAATAGGCATGCTCATACCTACAAAAGTAAGTAAAAGATGAGAAGGAAGCTGAGAAGCAGAAAAAGGGCTATAAATGAGTACATATACATATAGAACATAGGAAAACATCCAACCACAATCTTTTCCCTGTGTATGCAATCCATGCTAAAGCAGATAAACTATCAGTTGCAGCCTTCAAGTGATTGAAGAAATCAGATCGCCTCCCTTCTGTCATTGATGTTGCCTTCATAATTGCATTATTTAACGGTTTCAGAAATTCAACCAAACCTGGCATGTCTGGCTTCTGCATCATATTAAGAGTCATAGTTCAGCGAGAAATAATAAAATGGAAAAACAAATTACTCGGAAAAAAGGAAACAGTGTATTAAGGCAAAACATCATCATTAACCAAAACAGGAAAGGGAAAAAGGGAAGAAAATTAATGGAATAACAAAGTACTAGGCTGTTTCCTGACATGAGAGTATTTAACCTAGAGACAGTCGGGTTTCTATCCAACACATTCATAGCTAAAGTATCAAAACCCTCTTGAATCAGAAGCAATGTTTTACCCAATTTTAGCTATTAAAGCCAAGAAATGTCAATTACATCATAATAATTCAAATGCTTGCACGTGTTACTTCATATCATTAACCCTTGAAGAAGTGTAGCTTGACCATGGAAACACATGATTAGAATATGCTGTCCTTTATCGTCAACCATATATGAGCAAATTTGAATGCATCATGGGAGCGATCAGTACACTATCCAACAAAGAAGTGATGACAGCTAAGGCGAGACCAGAGACCCTCACAATAAAGAAGAGTAGGTCATTTCGTTTAACAGTATAAATATCCACTATCACCCAAATGATATTAGGTGATCCCAAATATAAAGTTGTGAGCTTTATTCATCCAATATAGAAATACTACATCAACCACTGATTCATATGTCATAGATCCTCTCCCAGGAAGATTACTTGCAATTCCTCTTGTTCAATAGTTTCTACTCCTCAAACTAACACACAAGCTTCTTTCAATGATCTTAACCAAAAATTTCATCCAGTCTCACATACGAGGTTCATTGATAATTCTTTTTTTTCATTGATAATTCTTCATCATCAATGCAAAACACCACATTCACTTGGTTCAATCCATACAAAAAACTTTAACACTCCCTCCACTCTCCATGATATAAGTCGTTTAACACATGTAACGGAAATTAAGGAAACAAAAAATAAGGTACTTTCTTTGTCAAAATATCAATAATACACTATTTAAATAGGACTTGTATATCACTAATTCTATTTGTACCTTGTTTTTTTGCTTCTTAATTTGTTTCAGCTACATGTGCTAAACGAAGGGAGGTAGTATATCCGATATTAACATATACAACAGAATGAGAAGATTGAAAACAGAAAATCTTCCGATTCCACAGTAAACACAAACACATAATTTAGCTATTAAAAAAAAGTAACTCAATGGATTCAAATGCAATTAAAAAAATGGGAACAATACAATAATGCACTAACTTTACTCTGCTTGATTTTGATTAGAAGCTCCTTCTGAGTCGAAAACGCCTCTTCAATAACCTTAGTCACCTCCAGAACCTGACCTCCAATCTTCTCAGCAACACTTAAAACTCTACCAACAGACTGAGTAATCAGGCCATCATAAGCAATGATTGAAGGATCCATCGCCGCCGCATCACCACCTCCAAATTCACGTGATACTACTCCGCCTTGTTGACTCGACAGATCCTCGAGCCGCGCCACCGCGGATTCCAATCTCTGTATCAACTTCTCATCCATTGATTGATTCAATGACTTCCAAAATTACAAAATCTCTGAAGCTCAATAATCACTATAAATGAATTTGTAATTTTATGTTTTTTCCAGATAGAGTAGATCTGGGTTGTTGTTATAGTGTGTGTTGTGCGTGTTTTTTATGGCTTTTTATAACTGTAAAAATACTGCGAGTGTTTATCTGAGACAAAATGGTGTGGGCCGCAGGTTGTGGTGGCGCAGTTCTTGATTACACGTGTCCGACAATGAGCAAAAATCGGGACTTTGTTACCTTGTTAAACGAAAAGTTTTATCTTGTTACGTGAGTAAATTTAAAATTTATATTCAAATCAATTAATACAATATACGTATAAAAGAAAATTGAATTTTTGACCTACGTATATTATATTTATTGGTTTGGATATAACTTTTAAAATTACACACATACAAAAATAAAATTTATCTTGTTAAACAACCATTTTCAGCTTCACTAATCTGAAATTTTAGCTGAAAGCTTAGTTGTCTCCTGGTTGGTTCTCTCTCATTTTATTTCCTTTTCTTAATATCGACCAAGTAAATATAGTAATAACATATTTCCGATCGTGCTACTAATGATTTATATTATACAATTAAGGGATTACAGTTTAATTAATTTGATTGAAATTTTTTTTAAAAAAAATATCTGATTATATCGTGTTACTACACAAAACAATAGTCGAATTTTTAGATTTTAGTTAGAAAACTTTGGATGCATTTATACACCACTCTTGACATAATTTCCAGTTAAATTTTTTTCATTTTAAGTTAAATGTTTTTTTCTCAAAAATGATTTACTATTTCGATTGCCAAAATAGAAATTCTCAAACAACTAATCAAATTCAATTACATTTTTACGACTACAATAAGGCTTTAGGGGCAAGGCGACTGCTCAAGAAACAATTTACCCTTAAGGATCGAGTCCCACTAATAGCATTTGTATTGATATTGGGCCCAATAATTTGGCCCACGGATAAATCACTTAGAGTGCATACGGATTAATTTTCTTTTGGAAAAAAAAATTCTTGTAGAAAGTGCAACAAAGTAGTTCGAAAAAAAAAATGAAATCGGTTTTACAAGAAAACAAAATGATGATCGATAAAATTATTACGTACTATTCCATTACACATTTGATCCAATGTAAATAAAGGAAGAAAAACGATGGCATGAACAAATGGGTGGCTAATGAGAATAGTACTTGCAATTATTAAAGAAATAGCAAAAGTTGACAAATAACAAAGACGTGCTATGGGAATCGGGTAGCTCAAGTGGTAAGGCTACCCGAACACGGAGCGGAGGTCCCATGTTCGATTCTTATATCTCCCCATAATGGGGCAAATAATTTTTCTCCTTATGAGGCTTATCTTCCCTCCCCAGGGCATGGGCGTGCTTAATCTTCCCTATCTCAGAGTCTCTCCCAGCTCTTACAGCCCAGAGCAATCGCCTTGGGCGCTCAACAAAGACGTGCTCATTTCACCGAATAAAAAAAGAAAAATAAAAAGGAGCCAAACTAGTCAAATAAATAGTTTATTTGGTTTATAAAATTAGAATTCCAATCTTTTTTTTTAAGCCCGAAAGGGCGTTGCCCTCGAGGGGGAGAGTGCGGAGAGTATCCTAGAAAGGCCGATTAAAGCACGCCTCATGCCTGGGGAGGGTATTGCCTCACCAGAGGAGGAGGAGGACGCCTCACCAAAGCAGGAGATTATTGCCCCAATAAAGAGGAGATAAGAAAATTGAACACGGAACCTCCGCCCCGTGTTCGAATAGCTTTACCACTTGGGCTACCCGATTCCCATGAATTCCAATCTGATAACGTATATGAAGTTTTGATTTTTTCCCATTAAAGTCTTCATACAATGTAAGTTCATTTGGTGGGATACTTTTTTTTCTATGTTTTAATAGATTGATTTTATTTTTTTGAACTACGAGTCAGATACTCGACTACCAAATTAGTCAAACATTCATTACACAACTGCCTGAGAAGTGGCCGTGCCGTGAGTAGTGACAATTCTAGGGGGTGGGGTGGCAGTCGTCCCCGAAATTTTTAAAAATACTACTAGATATAGTAATTTTATATGTAATTCGGAATTTGATCAAGTTCACCTCCTAATTTATTTTTTTTACAGTTTTTATAATTAGTTAGGCATACTGCTGCAATTTTTCACTTTCAACAAATAATTTTTGACTTCGTCCCTGTGGCATGACATTCAGATGAACCGTATATTATTTCTGGGACCCTTAATTGTGAGTAAAATATTCATGTATCATACCGTCCCGGCTCCTATGTGGAACACCTTTTATTCCGTACAGTGCGGGACACGCTCCCAGCCGTCGGATGAGATTTTTTAACGGTCCAGATCTTGAGAGAGAAAAGTTTTTTTTTATTATTTTTTAACGGTCCAGATCAGCCGCAACTTTTCTCTCTCCAGATCTAGACCGTTCAAAATATCATCCGATGGCTGAGATTGTTCCGCACGTGAGGAACTTTGGTTGTTCCGCACAGGAGCCGGACTGGTATCATACCATGTTGAGCACTAATTTTCTGTAGGTCCCAAGCCAAAGGCTTACCCACTGGGCCAAACCTTTTGTTGACCAGAACAACTCTTTTAAGAGCTGCAATATATCAGTAGAATAATTTAATCCATAGAAGTACAGCCTTTAAGGCATGCAGCTTGGACCTGTGAATTGAAATGAGTGTTACACCTTATTCTATGATGCATTAATGAAAATTTGCACCAAAGACAACGAAACCATAAAGAAGGCAGATTATCAAAGCGTTCGCGCATTAAAGCAGCCCAAGACCTTCAGTGCGCCAATTCAATGCTTTCAAAGCGTCCTAAATTAAACGTATAATTTTTTTAATTAAAAAAAATAAACATTCAATTTCAGCTTACATAATCAACCAAATTAAGCGAATTATAAATGAGATGTCTTGCAGAAGCAAAGCGATCCATGGGATTTCCAAATATTTTACCAGTTCTAAGCACTTCATATGGTCAAGAGAGAGGTCTCCATTGGGTTGAGACTATACAACCCATATGCATACATTTTCCAGGTACATGGTTAAAGAGAGTATTTCTAATTAATTAATAGAGGCAAAAAGTAAATATTTTTATATTTACAAACACTCATCCAACTATCCAAGTATGGCTATATAAATTATACCAATAACAGAAGTCCCCCAAAGGCTACTAGTGAAATGATAGGTCTGACAATTGCTAATTGCCTTTGTGGATCACGGTAGTAGAATTTACACTAAAAAAACTAGTATACCTTCTTTCTTTTGAGGGGCAAAATTAGTATACCTTGTTGTGTATATCTCACCAATATAAGAATCATCTCCTCCTAGATCTTTCTTCTTCTTCATGAACCGCCACGTCCCTGGGTGGTAATCGAACTCTTGGGGTACTACCTGCTAGTGGAGGGAGAGAAGTTGTTTCATGAGATGAGCGAGGTTCCTGGAAGAATGAAACAACAAAGTAAGCTAGTGCCGGAAGAATTGAACTTACTCATGAGCAATTTTAACGATTGATTTGGACGGAAAGGCAAAAGTTCTCATTGTAATAGAACGGTGGTCATATGTAACAATTTTTTAGTTGGCAAAAGCAGGATTTTGGAGAAGTTAAAAGGGTCCCCATGTCTCCATAATTTAACAGCTACTAACAACCATATGATATTAGACAAGGCTGAAAAGGAGGTTATAATGGACATAATTTATAATTAAAATTTCCAATCCCTTTAAGTTCAACAACAAATTTCCCATCCAGGCAGCATTTTCCAGTCCCCAAATCCTACTTAATGGAAACAAGCAAAAAACCACGTGTGATGTAATAAGATAAAAGCAACGTAAGCTGTACAAACGAGAATAAATGAAGGACAGCTTACAGAGCGGTAAGGAAATTCTTCTGATTCGAGCATGTGTACAATTTGTCCCATCTTTGGTCGCTTGTGCGCATCCATGTCTATACATCGAAGGCAAACCAATAACACCCGCTTTAGAGCTCTTGGAGAAGGATGAATTTCGATCAAAGGGTCTAGCAGCTCTTCCCCACGGCGGTTTGCAACCATCCCTTTAAACCAATCAACCAAGTTCATCTGAAATTTGACCATGATAAAAAGAATATTAGACCAGTCAGTTTTACGAATCGTACACAAGATAAATGTTTGCATTTCCTTTTTAAATTCCTGAATTAGTTGTGTGATTAAGGTTGATTTAAGCAGGATGAAAAAGGTTTCACCTCTGCAGGCGGCCTGGAATAATCAACTGGACTCCTTCCTGTAATTAACTCCATAAGAAGAACTCCAAAACTGTACACATCACTTCCCTCATTAAGCATACCAGTGCTTGCATAATCAGGGGAAACATATCTGCAGAAATAAGGGTCCAAGAGCAATTAAAAGTAGCACTAAGATGATGCGGAGCTCAAGATCTATAGCTGCTAATAGGAAATGATTAAAAGAGATAGAAAGAACGAACCCAAATGTTCCCATCACTCTTGTAGTCACATAGCTCTTCTCGGATCCTAATAATTTGGCAAGTCCAAAATCTGACACTCTTGGGTTCCACTTTCTATCCACAAGAATGTTGCTAGATTTTACATCACGGTGCACCACTTTTGGTTCTAGACCTTCGTGTAAATAAGCAAGCCTGTATTGTAAGGCATAATAGTTGTTACACATTAAAATAATGAACAGATAAGGTAGAGAAGAAGGAATACTAGGTAAAATATGACCTTAAAACTCCAAGAACTCATTACATTTATATATGTTTCCTCATGCAAAAGAGAAATTTGAGGAAATACAAAACAGATATTAATGCATGGTGATTAAAGACAAAATGAACATTCTTTCCACTGACAAATTCTCACCCTCTTGCAGTACCAATTGCAATCTTCATCCTAATTTCCCACGTGAGTGGGCTAACAGATCCAACATCACCATGCAACCACTGCTCCAAATTGCCATTATCGACATACTCATACACAAGAAGCCTGAATGAACACCAGAAATGAATGAGCTATTATCATATAAGATGCAAAATGTATCTTTTCAAATAGTCTAAGAGAAGCAAATGAACTAATTACAGGGATACCTTTGAGCACCTTCTGCACAATACCCAAGCAGACCAACAAGGTTCTTGTGTTTCACTTTTCCAATTGCCTCAACTTCCACCTTAAACTCCTTTTCTGCCTGACCCCTATAGAGCAAAAGGATTGTAGCCATAAAAGATCATTTGAAATTGTGTAAACACCCAAGATAAGATTTTTAATTACTGTATGTACATGCATCAAACATTCCTTGTGGAACACTAGAAATGCAGGAAACAAGAGTCCTTTAAAAATGTTTATGGTACAGATAAGTACTGTAGTTATGGGATATTAGGGATAGCAGTTAGATAATACTTTTGTTAATGTAAATTTAGATAAGACTTAGATAGGTAAACCATGAATGCAAGGGAAAATCATGAAAAAGACTCTAATAATAACCCAAAAAACACTTCAACCTAACAAATTAATTTGTCTAGAAATCCCGGCCCATTAGCTCATTTGGTTAGAGCGTCGTGCTAATAATCTTCTAACAAAAAAAGTTATTTGTCTAGGAGGTTTTTCGAATGAAGTAATGTGCTACCCTTGAAAAGCATGAAAAACCCCTCCTCCTTTTTGGATAAACATCTTAATAGTCCTCTTAACTTCTTTACCTCCATAATCAGTAGGAAAGAACTTGACGTCATAAACGAAAGTAAATGTGGGGGCTGAAGCTAAGCAAATAATGCCACCCACTTTCTACCCATCTTCTGAAATGAAAGCAATGAATTATCTCAACTAACAGCTCATCTCAGAATTATCGGTCATTCAACGAATGTATCTTATTAGTAATAGAGGAAAACAATTATAATACTACGGAAAAAATATGATGACACCGAGATGCTCTCCTTATATGATGATTATGTTCGCTAATTAAACCAAACCAGAAAGCAAAAATTTAAAAGTATTCCAATAAGAAAAGAGAAGAAAATGCAAATGAATTAAAGGTAAAGAGGTTTTTCTTTTCTTTTCTTTTTTCTGGAAGGGAAAAGAGAGTTAACAAAGCATAATACCTTCATTCCACGATATAACTAGTTTAGAATATTTAGCGAAAATTAAGAAAGTATAAAGCAATTACTTTGTTAGTCAAAATATAAATATTACTCTTCTAAACAGAATTTGTATACTGCTAATTCTATTTAAGAAAGTAATATTGATATTTCGATTAAAAAATACTTTATTTTTTATTGAAATGAACAAAAAGAGAAAGCTACCATTTTACTTTAATTTTCTTTATCTTTAATGCATTTAGTCAAAGCAGACGTTCAAACAACACTCACCGGCAAGAAAATGAAAAAAAAAAAAAAAAAATCAGATCTAACAAGGTTTCTTCAAAACGACTAAACAAAGAGAAATGCAAATTCTACACCTAGTCAAGGATGAATCAATACAAATATGTTACTAAAAATTCATTAACAAAACAAGAATGATAACTTATAGATAGACACAAGAATTTGAAACATGCACCAATGTACAGACAAATATCAAATAATCAGACCAGAAATGGATAGAAACCAAGACTAACTTGTTATTCAGAAGATTCTTCACCGCTACTACAGAACCGTCCATCAAATCACCTCTGTAAACGACACCGTAACCTCCTTCTCCGATAACATTCTCATCTGAAAATCCATTGGTAGCAATTTCAAGCTCCTTTAAACTGTACCACCTTCCCCAACCAATATTCATCCCTTCCGACGACGTTGACGCCGACAAGGCCGAGGATGACTCACTCCGACTCGTACTCGACTCATTACTCTCTGAACTTCCTTTTTTACCCTCGGACTCAATCTCAATACATTTATTCACGTCTTTACTCAAAATAGGTTTACATTCTTTCTCAGAAATGGCAACATCGTCAATTTTCGAAATCTCGGAACGATCGGAGTTTTTAACTCCGGAGATCTCCTTAGAAACCAACGGCAATAATCCGGAGCTCTGTCTCAAGCCAATACTACGCCGCTTTGACCTCCGAAGTGAACGGAGAAACAGAAATATGAGAATCAAAATGGTAACGGAAATTACAACCGTAGCTATAATCACAATATACAGTTTAAGTCCTAAAATTGGAGTTCTGGAGATGAAAAGGCTGGACGGAGAGTTACCGGAGCTCTTATGATTGCTGCCGGAAGAGTGGCCGGAACTTCCCATTGTGCATTGAAGGGGAGGATGAACTTGAGAGAGAGAGTGTGTGAGGTAAGCAGTAAGCGCTCTCAACGGATATACGAAAGAAGAGTTAAAAGCCAAAATGTATAAGAAAATGACAGCCAGGCCCAGGCGGCGATATGAGATATTACAATTGAGGGGTCTGTATTTTTCCGTTATTATTATAAAGTCACTGACTGGTTTCACTTATTGAAAAATTCTATAATAAACTTGTTTCATTATTTCGTTTAGTTAACAAAATCTCGATTATCGAATGTGAGTAATGAAGTTTTTTTAGAAGTAATTATACATGTTCTTCTCTTGAAGATCCATAATACATGCTCTTCTTTTAAAAATAACTGTCCTTAAAAAGATGAATACTGGATAAAAAATCTTCAAAACAATAATTGAGTGTTTTTATTGGAAAAATCTCAAGTATTGGATCTCGAATCTCATAGTCAAGGCGAAACTTAAGTCATTTTTCATCATAGTCAAACTGCATTAATCTTAATATTACTTTATCCTCGCATATTTTTGTTGCTCTCCAAGCCTACATGCATAAGTAAAACTAATGAATAAAATCAACATAAAATTCCTCTGTTATGAATTCTTGTAACATTTTCTTTCCCAATAATAAATGATTGTCATATATTTAATTTTCGTCCAAAAGTTTTACTATTTTTTTAAAATTATAAATATTTTAATTAAAAATATATACGCATAATAATTTTTTTGTTAATGTAACATATAACGAAACACCAAACACCAAATGAGAATAGAAGTCAATAAAATCATTTACAATGGTGAAAATCGTGATACATAAGGTAACGGTTGAAGGGTTTTTTTTCGCATTAAACAATATGTATGGAGACATATCTGTCAAGTCATACCTAATATCATGCATCCCAAACGGACAATTTAAATATCCATGCTTGCGATTTCAATACTCGGAAACAAACAATCGAAATTTTAACCTAATTGATCGGGTCAATAAATATGAAGGATGTATGTTTTTTTATTAAATTTTTTATGTTTATACTTGTTGGGATATTACACTATGTTTTATAAACAAATATGTGACTAAGGTGAGCTTTGGGCAGGTGGTTGAAGCTGTTACATGCGTAACATGCCTTATCGTTGACGAGTGTTTGATTCACTTGTGGGAGAGTCTCGTTGTGGTAAGACTCCATTTACAAAGAGCAATATGGGTCAGGCCTTCCCCGCTAATGATCACGCTACGGGGGCAAATCGCAGGGCGAGTTCGAATTAGTCACCAGTGGTGGACATCAGGCACCCCTCTGGTGACCAAAAAAGAAACAAATATGTGACTCATAAGTTTGAGATTTTAAAAACAAATGTTTTAGAAAACATAATATTATGGTAGTGAAATTTTGATAAAAGTATTCAAGAGATATGACTAATCTGATTGGATCGTGAATAATATTTTAATTGACTTGATAGTAAGTGTCATAATCCAATGGAGCTGACATTTACCCACGATTGTGAGGTCGCGGGTTTGACACCCTCCCTTACGTGAGGTTAAATAATTTTCACCTCCTTCCTGTGAGGTCTTAAAAAAAATATCTAAAAAATCTATACGGAATATTATAATTTTAGACTACAGATATGAACTCTCAACTTTTTTAAGTGTGAGCTATATTATATATTAATGAAATTAGTTGAATCTTATGTCCTAATCTATGTACACATGAATATTAGCGAAGAGATTTGTTTATTTGCAAGTTGTGCATGCATTAGCTTCATTATTACTACTTTTAATTGACTAGTCCATTCCTCTCAATTTCACAGTCAATATTAATTTGTTTCTGCAATTTTTTTTAAATTGAAAAATAAAATTGTTAGTTTTTGGCTACTCATTTCCAAATATTGAAAGGCATCATATGATTAAAGCAGAGTAATCATAATTTTGTTGGCAAAAGATAGCAGACTGGCAAATAAAACCATGATATTACTAAAATAAAACCATCATATGATTTGGGTGTAATTGGATTGAGTCTCAGTTTAACATTTATTGTCTAAATACCAGACTATTACTAAAATCAAATCTAATTCTTCGTGATTTAATGATTGAGATTTTATTCATACACTCAATTCAAAGAGAGTTTGCCTCATTTTGAATTTCAAACTCAAATCACACTCAATCCAAATACGCGTGAAGTCGGTAATATCTAACTTATATTCATAGTTTTCTATGTGAATTGTGAATAAATACTAAATTAGGAGAAACACACATCAACTCCAACAATCATGCAAGTTTATTTCTCCAGTTTGAAAAAAAAACAATTTTATGGCAAAGGCATTAAGAACAAACCAGCTCTGAATTTGATGGTTTTCCATCTAGAGAATAGATTTAGCAGAGAAGAGATTTAAAAAGTTATGAACAGCAACAACCAAACACATTTATATATGTATTGCTTTTAAAATCATGAAAATATACCGAGTATCTTACTCATGAGTGAAAAAAGTAATATAATTTTGTACTAAGAAAATACAAGTAAAATAACAATATTCTACGAAGCAACTTAAATTTTTTCGCAAGAGGATTTTAATTTTTAAGGAGAGGATAGAGGGTGACGATCGAGAGATTTGGGTTGAATAGTCTATGGAATGTAACAAATAATTGGCAGAATAATTAGTCCCTCTATTTTATAATATAAGTTAATTTATATTATTAAATAACAGAAGTATAATAATGAAAAAAAATTCCTTTAACAATAAAGTCAGAGATTTGCAATATAAGTAACCCTTTAAAAAAAAATACTTCCACCAAGAGAGAGTTAGCATTTAATATTACTACATTGTAACATAAGTCAAAATCAGCAGAGTTTGAGAATACCAATTCAATTCCTTAATGTCCTTAAAAATTACATTGTTCAATTTTGAGGAGACAATAACGTGTTATTTGTCTTAATCTCATTAGACATTTAATTTTTTTAATTTTTTTTTGTTCGAAATCGATTTTTTTAATATTAATTCCTTACCTAATAAATTCATAATGCCTTGCAAAAGCAGCGCTAGAATAGTAGAGGAAGATGCCGGTTTATGCTGTACGGAAATTTCGTGTGGAATCAAATAATGAAAAAGAAAAATAGTAGGTGAGATGCAATTATCATTGTTTCTTCATTTCTGTCCATTTTGTAACTCTATTTTAATGTTTTTTTCTTATGCCCCAAATTTGGAGAAAGAAAAAGTCTTCACGGTTATAATGCATAACATTAAGATTTTAGTACATAAAATATTTTTAATAGATGTTATATAATTTTAAACAAGTGTTACATCATAAGACATGTTAACACATATTTTGTGTAACATGATTAAAAAATTACAATATCTGTTCGATCTAAAAAAAATTGGATAAAAAAATCCAGTACTTATTTTTGTGTCTTCAATACCATAGAGGGACGGAGAAAAAGCAGTCTGGCTCAGGTGCAGAACACTCCCAGCCTTCAGATGATATTTTGAACAGCCCAGATCTGGAGAGAGAAAAGTTGCGGCTGGACTTAAAATATTAAAAAATAAAACTTTTATCTCTCCAGATCTGAGCCGTTAAAAAATATCATCCGACGGCTGAGAGTGTGTCCCGCATGTGCGGAATAAAAGGACGTTCCGCATAGGAGCCGGGAGCGAGAAAAAGCAACTATATAATTATTGGAATCATATATGTAGTCTAAATCAAAATGATCTTCCCCAAAAATAATAAAAATTTGATTTTGGAGTATTTGGTTTGATATTTTGTTAAAATCTTGTTAGATTCGACTTTCATAATTTCATTGTTGATGTATAGGAAAATTTTGCTTGGTTTGATCCAACCTAAATTACATTTAACTTTTAAAAGAAATTTCATTTTTGATAAAGAATGGATTGTATGATTTTTGTTAGAATCGCATTAAGAGTTTTAAGAAATTATATTAGAGTAATCCTCACTCGCATTGAATATGCTTACGAAAGGGTAAAGTACTAATTAAAATATTGGTTCCATATATGAACGAGAATCGATCATTTGACCTCTCTTAAAAAGTTAAACTGTCGAACCAACTGCACTAACCAATATTATTATGCGAAAGAACATTAATTTGACTTTTTTTTTTTTTGTGAATTTCAAATTCATTGGGTTGTCGACCTAATTGAAAACGAAGCAGATCTTGCATTTTCCATTTATTACAGAGAGCGTCCTGGGCTGGAAGTGCAAAATAAAAATTAAAATGCAATTACTTCTTGCCTCGTTTCAAAATTCAAACCCAAATATTGGCGCCGGCGGGAGCACGGGAATCAACTTTCTCACCAAATAAGGTTTTTAAAATTTCCCCCCAAATCTCCTCCGTGATGTCGCATGCAGAGGTTGCGAGTTCTGTCTGCCTGAGATAATTCAGGTAATTCTCACTCAATTAGGTGGGAATCATTTTCAAGTGGTAAGTAAATTTGGTTAGTTTATCTTGTTTTGGTGTACTAAAGTGACATTGGAGCCTAGATTTTACCATAAATTGGAGGAATTAACCATCAAATAAACTTGGGGATTTGGGATTGAGAAGAACAACGGTTGCTTTATTTCTTTGTTGCGCCTCTGCCTTTTATGTTTTTATTCAAACTGAATTTTCCAATTACTGTATTGCACTTGGAGTTTCGAAGAATTACTTTACTGCAATTACTTTAGCTTTTGTCCAATTTAGATAATCTGTAACACTGTCATCTGTGCCACTCTCTAAAATACTCTATAAGTATAAAAAAATTGTAATTTATCCTTCTCAGATTGTATATCTATTTTTTGTATATAGAATGAATAAGAAAGTGAATATTTAATTTAGGATAGAATGAGTATTTCCGTTTTCTTTTTTCAAACTTTTAGTGATTTTTCCCGTCTAAATCAAAGTTTCTACTGCCGTCAAGTGTGAACTTTTTTTGGTTTATCCGAGGGGTACCCGATGTCTACCACGTAGTGACTAATTCGTGCTCAACGTTCAGTTTGGCCCGTTGCGGGACCGCTAGAGGGAAGGAACTGACTCATAATGTTCTTTGTAAACGGATCCCTACCACCGCCAGAAATTCAACGAGAGCAGATGTTCACAGAGAAAATTGAACACTCGCCAACGGTGATAAATATATCAGTTCAATCAGCTACTCAAAATTCGGGGTTCAAGTGTGAATCTTTTCGTTTTAAGTATAGGCGTAGAAATATGAGATTTCCATTTGGGCCACAACATAAATAAATGTTTTTGGCCCATCGGGTAAAATGCTCAGAGAATTGAGGGAGAGAAATTAATGTGAAAACAAACCTTATTGGACTCACTTAGCAGAAAAAACAAAACAAACTTATTGGACTTATCTTGGCATAGAGGTTAGAAAGCCATTGGCATTTGGTTTGGACTTATCTTTCATAAAGGCCCATCTTCTAATATTACCATTTTCAGTTCGTACATCTAGAAAGCTGCTATCCAAAAGTAGTCCACTGTTGACCTTTTATGGAGAAATATTAGAAAATCAAGTTATTCTAATACTACGATCGGGATTAGCTTAGCTGGACTCGCTTCTAACCCCCAAGAATGATGGCCAAAAAATCGTCTATCCCCGTGTATGTTCACTTTTCTATACTCAATCACTTATAATTTTCCACGTGCACATATAGTTGGAAGAAATATATATATATATAGAGAGAGAGAGAGAGAGAGAATTCGTATTGGTTGAGGATAGAAATGGAGATATACACGGGAACAGACGATTCTCGCCTAGATTGATATCTCATATTCAAGTTTGTCCTACAAATATTCTAACTGAATTAGTTAGTAACAATATATATGTTAATTAAATTAATAGTAAACTTATAGTTTATTTAGCTCAAAATACATTTATAGTACGTTTGGTACGCTGAAATGAAATGTCGATTCCAACTTCTCTTTTCATTACAGTGTTTGGTTTGACCAATTTAAATTAAAAGGTCATTCCACGAGAATGACGATCCAGAAAGAAGTGGGAAAGACCATTCCACATCAAAACCTCTAGAAGGACCTTTCCAGGAGAAGCTGGAATCATCAATAAATAATAACTGACATTTATACCCCTCTTTTAATTAACTATGATGTTCATTTTACATAGCAACATATTCATATTTAGTCATATATATATTTTGTAGTAGTTTTTAATCTATTTTTAAATTTAAAAGTAACGATATTTTTATTACTGTATTGACATTTTAATAAAAATTATGTTTCAACACTATATATAGACTATAGTTATATATAAATATTTTTGATATATAATGTCAATGTTATTTAAAAGTTTTTGAAAGGAATGTTTAATTATGTTTTATCGTTAGTATATGCTAAAAGGGCATTTAAGTTATATTGTGTTTAATTCCATTCCATTATGACATTAAAATATAGTTTTACCAAACACAGACAATGAATCGACATTTCATTCTGGCTTTGCCTCCCAAACACTAGAATGAAAAGAAGATTCCAAAGTCATGCTAAAATGATTCTATCTGAAAAGAGATTTCATTCCATTCCAGCACTATAGCTGTTTAATTCAGTTAACATTTCTTTTTTTTAAAATATATTAAGAAAAAGAAAAGTAATAGATCCACTGAGAAGTTGCTGTTTGGATCTTGCCAATAAGTCATGGGCTGACATAGCTGGTTAAAATATTCTTTGTGCCTCGTCTTTGGATAAACATTGGCATAGAGGATAGAGATAAGGTCGTCCTGGCACAGACAGGTCAAAATCATTCTTTTATTTGATTAAACAAATAGTCTTAATCGACAAATGTATTTAGTTTAGGTAGCTGCATCAATAAATACAAAAAGAAATTATCCATAGTAAATTCACGGATAGAATCAATCATAAAACGACTTTAAATTGCATTTATAAATAGACTTTCTCACAAAGAAATTAGACTGGTTAGACCAATTCAGCTCTAATACAAATAGTGCCCTTGGTCAGTATCGTGCATACATGTTTCACTTTGGATGGTTTAATAAGATGATAATTAATTTCAACAATTTAATCTACGATCTAAATGTAACAAAGGATTTTAAACAACTAATGTGGACAACTTAATTTACAAACTAATGATCGTAATTTTTTTCTTTCAAAGTAAAATGTTAGCCATTAGTTGAAGAATCTGAATCAGGACGAGAGTTACAAAAAATGCCACACTTATTATACAAGATTGAAAGGATATTTGTGGGGATAATATATTCTATTACAGAGATCGATTTAACCCAGCGTTATGTTATGAACATGTAAATTAACCGCCCCTATTAACATAATGCAAATTCTAAAATTTAAAACTTCTAAGTATATCTTTCCTATCTAAACTAATTTTTTTTCGGTCCCATAAATATCACTTTAATGACTTTTAAGACCTCTAAGTATATTCAAACAGTTCGGTCAACCGTTAGCAGAGTGAAATTGCATTAATTATGTCGTGATCTATCTACGTGGAGCTTACATTAATGAGTAGGGGTGTCAACGGGTTCGGGCTGGTACATAGCTCGAAAAAATGTGAGCGTGAGCTGAGGTAATGTGAGCATGAGCTGAGCGTGAGCTTAATATTCAAGCTCGCTTCTTATGTGAGCTGAGCGTGAGATTGACCCCGCTCAGCCCGAAAAAAGCTCGAACCCGAATAAGATTAATATAATTAAAATATTATATATATAATAATAATAATACTAATTTAAAAAAAAACTTATATACATTATAATTATAATTATAATGTGTGGATTAACTCAATAATCTTTTTTTTGGGTAGAAAGGAGATTATATTAAAGAAAGAGTCTTACAACAGGAGAGAGATAGGTACAAAAGTTAAAGGAAGAGAGAAAATAGGAAAAGACAGCGTGGAAAAACACGGTACAAAATACATTGGGATGAATCACAACAAAAAGTGAGATGGTGTAGAAGAATTCAATGGGATTGTCAAAATTGGAATTGCCACCGACAATGGAATTAAATCAATCTTTTGAAATTTGCAAATTTATCATTTGTTAAAATTTTAAGTGTATGGATTCTCTTGTTTTTTGTTTTTTGTATATAAGACTCATTTTATTAGCATATCAAACAATTCTGAAACTTTTGCTTATTTTTGTGTATTTTTGTCTAAATTTAGTTTTAAGGCTCATTGTATTATGCTATTCTTGAGACAAGATTTTCGTTTTCTTCGCTAATATAAGTGAGCTTGGGAAGCTCGTGAGCTAAGCTCGAGCTCGTGTTAAAATGTGAGTAGCGTGAGTTCGAGGTTTATGAGACTTTTACGAAATGAGCGTGAGCGTGAGCACTTTGAAATTTTAATGTGAGTGAGCGTGGTATGTACATCGCATGTTCACTTTCACATACATTCGATTGATAGCCCCTATTAATGAGTTTTGCCAACCGGATAGAACCCGGCAAATACCCCTACTTTCCCCGCCTTGAACTCGACGATTCCAATTCCAGAGTTTGAAATTCATTCACAAAAAAAAAAAAAAAATGAGGATAGCAGGTGGTGATGTCGGCGGCGGCACTGCGCCAAAAAAGAAACAACGAACCGGAAGCAGCACCACTCGTTACCCTTCCACCCTTGCGGTAATCGACGGCGAATCCTTATCTGATCCCCCTCACCATAAAACTCTCCGCCGGCCTCCGTCGCTCCGCCTCTAATTCCAATTTCCCGACCACCACAGCCCTAGATTTCGTACCTATCGTCGGCGGATTCAATGACTCTTCCACATCCGACGTCACCCTCCGTCTCTTCCACCTCTCCGATGAATCTGAATACATCTCTGCCGCCGATCTACCGGATCTCCATATCCATCTTCACTCCGAGGTACTCCGCCGGTCTAAGTATTTTGCCGCTTTATTATCTGATCGGTGGCAAAAGGTCTCTGATTCCCCCAAATTGCATCATATTAACCATGGCGTTACTTCGGCGAATGGATCAATTGATATTTATTTAACTGTTTTTAAGCTGCTTTATACTAGCGATTTCTCCAATGTGATAGATAGTGTTTCTATAGCTCTGTCTTTACTTCCAATAGCACTGGAATTGCTCTTTGAGGACTGTGTTAAGGCTTGCGTTCGATTCCTCGAGGCCGTGCCCTGGACTGATGAGGAAGAAAAGAAAGTGTTGAGCTTAGTACCACTTTTAACTGAGGAGGAATCACAAGAGCTTATGGCTAGGCTTTCACCTGATAAGATTGATTCATCTGAAGAAATGCTGCACGGGTTGATCCTCTCGGCGATTCATAATCATCCAAATATGGCATTTGCTAAGGCATTTGTTGCTAAGCTGTTAAGAGATTTTTCATCCAAGGAGCCTGCTAGAAGAGTGCTGGATCGTGCGTTTGAGAATAGTTTGAAAATTGTAAAGGAATCGTTGGAAGAGTACTCGAGTCCGGACTTCAGAGGAGATCACAATGAGACAGAGGCTATTCAAAGGTTGAATTTGCATACTGCTATGACCAATGGGAGACATTTGTTGTGGTTGGTTGAGAGGATGATTGAGTTGAAAGTAGCTGACACTGCCGTGAAAGAATGGAGTAATCAGGCTTCTTTTACTGCAGATTTACAAAGAGCTTTTCGTGATGATGCTTGGAGAAATATTGTCCCGGGCTTGCCCAATGTCGTGCTTAGGTGTACTTGCAGGCTTGCTAATGCAGTTGCCACAGGGAATTATTTGGCTACTAAACAGGTATTCTTTTTCATCTGTAATTGGATCATTGTGGCTGAAGTTTTTATTTTAGGTCTTCAGGTAAGATAGGATCTACTGTTTGAAAATGCTGATACTTTCTTTTCTCTCTTTTTACTTTAGTTCCTTGAGCTTTGACCAACATAGATTGAGGGTTAATTCTTTGTTTTATGCTGATATTCCCTCAAAAGGAAACTAGTGTTATTATTATGCTTGATTAGTATGTTCAATTCAGCTGTTCGGGTTCTTTGCAATTACTTCATAAGAAGCGTTCTAGCCATGCCTTTCTAGCTGCAGTTATTGCTGCTCCATTTGTTGACCTTATTACCGATTTTGCCCCAAAGGTTTAGTCTTTTATTCAATGGCGCCTCCAAATTGTCGTCTTCTACGCGTAAGAAATTGAATGAGCAATGATTTATTTGGACCTATTTGTTAAAATTTTCTCTGCCTACATGTCTTCATTGAAGCATCTTCTTGGCCTTGCTTCTGGCTAGTTCTAAATGCACATCTTGGTAGTTTTTCAGAACGTATTAAAAGTTGTTTTCATGGGATGAAAAGCCTATAAATGTGTGAAAATATTTATCTGAATTTATCTTCCTAAAAGATATGTTTTACTGCATCTTTTGTCTGACCAGTTCAAATATTATTTGTTTGTTTTTTTATGGTGATTGTATTCCTTTGGTTTTGGAGATTCAGCCAGTAATGAAACAGTGTTTTATCTCTGATGTTGGCGCTGTGCTTGATGCATTGAGTCCAGCTGCTAGAGTTTAAACTGGAGATTCTCTAAGGAAACTTTTTCATAATTATTATGGTTTAATCATGCTATTGAAAGATAATTTATATTGCCTGTCACATGTTCTATAAGTAATGTAAAAGCATGATATTACTGCAGTTTTACTTTCTTTTGCTTTTTTTGTTTCCTTTTTCTTCTGGGACTTTGTTTTGCATTTGTTAATCTGTAGATTGATGAGCAAAACCTATTATACCGTTAACAATCTGTAGATTGATGCTGGAAATACACAACAATAAGATAACCATTAAGTCCCCAATAATTGGGGGTATGGGTGGGGGATTGATGCTGGAAATAAATGGTAAAACCTATTAATGGAAGATTGACAATAAATGTTGTACAATAAATTGCAATATATCAGAAGGAAGATTGTTCATTTGCAGCTTAACTGACATGACAACTCCAATCTTAATTTTCCGAATAGGTAAGAATGAAGCTTGTCAAAGATTGGCTTCCGGTGTTAATCATCTGCAAGGATAGCATCTCTCATATGATGGCAAATCATAAATCTCTTTACCTGGAGCTAGAAGAAACATTTCTTAGAATCATATCCACACTTCCGATGCCAGATGCTCAAGAGTTGCTACAGCAGTGCCTCAGCTTTTCAACTCGAAATGTTGAAGACTGTCCTCACTTGGTCACCGCATTTACAACCTGGTTTAGACGTGCAAATCAGTCCATGCAGACTGACAACCTTCAGCAGTGATGATCTAATGTTTGGCAATCATGAAAACCAACTTGGTATTCTGTTAAAACTTAATGTATATATGATGTTAGTTTTCAGGGAACAGCAGTAAATTGGCCTTCTTTTCTTTCTCTTTTTCATTTCTTCTTTGTGTAAAATGTAAATACTTTCAAGCTATGTAGGGACCAAGATCCTGGAAACATTTCCTATAGTTTTTGCTCTCTATAACCTGAGCTCGTATACTGTGAAGATCTCATTAGGGGATGATCAGCCTGTAGATATACTATTTACGAGCTTTTATCTACATGATGTAACCTTTTCTGTGAAAATATAAGTATTTGCATGCATCTCTTGTTACTCATTATTCATTTATGCTAGGAAGGTAGTGATCCGTGATTTCCTTGGCTTCTCTGTGATGATTCAGACAACATATTTTACTCATTCAACCTACTTCTTGTTCTATTCTCTTGTCAGGAAACTTTGTTGATTTCATATAACAGAAATTGGTTGGAATTTGGTAGAGTTTGTTAGAAATTACAGTGTTTTGTGTTGCGTTTGTGATGTGGGTCTTACATGTGGAATTTTGAGATGAAACTTTATTCAAGTCACGATCAAAACTAAAAGAAAGCAATATTACAGAGAAGATCTGGATCTCTTTCCATACAACTCGAGTATTTTTCTATAGAAAACCAACGAGCAAATTCACAGATTCAGAAGTCTGAGTTGCCTTAGTTACAGACTTGCTTATGAGCTATGAAGTTGAGATGCAAAAGCTATTGACTCATTGTGAAGCTGTCAATCCTATGTTTGACGAGAACAACTGCAGGAAATTCTGGAAAAAAGTTCCTGCATTTATCCGAGTTCTACTGGAAGGGAATTGTGTTATTCAAGAGGTCAGTTGAAAGCCTTCTGTCATTAGCAGGAAGCGTAACAGATTGATCTTCATAGCTTCAGCCACGATCAGTCAAAGGAGAGATCAGATCAGAATAAACGCCTTCTGAAGTTTCTGGTGGTTCCTTGATAGGTTTTTACAAGCAAACCAACTCCTATTCCGATTCCTAGACAAACGCTGAGACCAATTCCGACACCCACCCTCACTCCGGCATTAAACCATGACAATTCTTCATCCTCACTTTCCAAGTACTCCATCCCAGGATAATAATGGCTGCTGTATTCTTCATTTTCTGGTTTATATTGTTGCTGTTCTGCAACCTGCAACTAGACATATTTGAGAAGAGAAGCACAAAAGTATTGTTTATGAACCAAAAATGACAATAGATTATGATGCATGGGAACTAAAGAATTACATATTTGATGGTTCTATATTAACTGTACTATATTATACTTCCTCTGTTTCATAATATAAGTCGTTTTAGACTTTTACACATAAATTAAGAATGCTAGCAAGAAATAATAGCTCTTCACAAAACAAAAAGGTCATATCATATTATTGCTCAACTTGGAAACATGTGCCAGCTTCATCTTGTCTTTTACCACCAAGATAAGTTTATAGATAGTACCTATCAACATTATTTGCACCAAGAAGATTGCACTATGCTAAATCAATTTTTGGGTACTAATTAAGTCGTCCGATTTCGGTGCTACAGTACTTTTTGTCAGCACTAGAACCAAATCTTTAACTAAGAGCCAGACATAAATATCATATGCAATTCAATCGCGTTAAAGAAGTAGAACAATAAGTCTCGGGTTCGAGCAAAAAAAAAGGAATGTAATGACTAGCAATACATTTCACAAACAATTAGCAAATAAATTGTTAATACCTGCCTTGCAAGGCCAGATGAACCATCTTTCTGGCTTTCAGAAGGATCATATTCCGGTATCGATTGCAGCATTCCTTTCCTTATGTGTTTCTTCCTATGACCAAGCTGCAAAGTATTAGTCAGAATAATCGGACAACCGGAGAAGCAACCTGCAACATAAACTTCAACTGCTGGAGAATCTACATCTGAACTAATGTGTTTTCCCTTAAGAAATCCACCTGATATACGATCCGAATCGCAATTTATGCTCCATTGTTGTTGGTCCTGATGATTACTAGTACACAGTTCTAGTGTTCCAGATAACACAAGAACAACATCCTTATGAAAAACCTCAAACTTCACACTTCCTGTCATCCTTATACTTTCAGTACTAACAAATGTAACTTCCTCTGACTTCCTATCAATTCTATCCCTTTTTAGAAGGATTGATGATCCATTAGTTCGAAAACCGTTAACTTCTAGAAGAGTGTTGTGATTTAAAGGAAGATGATTTAAGGTAAGGTACTCAGGAATTGAATCATCAATCTCACATTTGCTAACTCTAACATAAAACACCCTCAAATCGAGCCACGGTAACGATCCCTTTATGCCATTAGAATGGTAAGCATAGTTTCTTGGGCTTAAGTTGTCATTCTCCTTAACCACTCCATTTCCATTCATTTTCTCATAAAGATTCTCAATTTATGTTCTTGGAGGAAGAAATTTTGATGCCCCTTTTAAATAAAAATCATTAAAGATTACACAGAAAAGACAGCTTCAAAATCCCACCATCAACCTGAAGAAATGTAAAAAGAAACAAAAAAATTGCCATATGAAAGCAACGCAATGCTTAGTGTTCTTCTACTACACATATCAAAAAGCATAGAAGGAAAAACAGGCCCAAATTAGAAAACAATTACAGGAAGCAAAGAAAGGAGAAGGGAATACAAAAGAAAGGACTATGGTAGAGGAAAAAAAAGGCCTTTATGAAGATGAATTGTAACTCAAAAATAGATGAAAATGGTCACAGAAAATGAGCAGAAAGAAGGGAACAAAGATCAGCAGAGGGATAGGAAAGCAGCAAACAGATACTACCTTTATTTTGAAATACAAATTCTTAAGATATGTAGCGAAAATGGAGAAAGAGAGAAGTTAGGTACTTTTTTAGTCAAAATATCAATATTACTATCTTGAATGGAATTTGTATACAACTAATTTTATTAAAGAGAATAATATTAGTATTTTAACTAATAAAGTACTTAACTTCTTATTTCTTTATTTTCACTATATGTATTAAACAATTTTTATTATGAAAATGGGTGCATATGCCAAAAATTGAGTTGAACCAAAACAATAGACTTATACATTATAACTTTAATTTAAAAGCCAACAAGATATCCGGGATGAAATCATCTAACGGATGAGATAAATATGTGTTTTTATTTTTTAAAATCTAACACCAGTTACAAAATTTCTCTCTACGAATCTAAGCCGATGGATAAAACTCCACACATGCAGAAAAAGAGTCGTTCCGCATCATATGCACGTTGCATGAAAGCACCCAAGATAACTCGAGCCCGAAGATCTCATAGGCGGACCTAAGTAAGGTGTCGGAGGGTCCCCATTTTTTAAATCCCGGGTTTTCTAAAGTTTTTTTTATGTACTCTCATCTGTTGGATTTTATGAATTTGGGCCATTTACACAATCTTGACCCAACATCTTGTTTAAGCCCAATTTAAGAAAAGGAGGCAGAGAATATGCGCCTTCCTTTGAACGCCCGAAGGCGGGCTCACGTGAACAGGGGAGATAGAAACAGCTCATGAGCGGGGAGAAACATTTCCCTGGGATCGGGGGAGAATAAAGCTCACCGCAACGTTGGCGGAGGGTATCGAACCCGGGACCTCTCGGTCCCGGGCCAAGCACTTGCCCACTGGGCCAAGCACTTGCCCACTGGGCCAAGCACAGAGAATATGCGCCTTCCTAAGACGGTATAGTTGGAGCTCCACGCTTTCATTCAAATCAATTGCAAAAGCGTTCAGAATTTCAAGTCTACAGTGCCCACAGGCAACAGGTGAATCTTCATCCTCGTTGTCCGGAGCTCGACTGCAACCTTTTCTTCTATAACCTTTTTTCTGGTTGATAAAGAATAAGAAGAGCATAATAATCGCCGATCGGCAATGGCTTCCTTGTTAGCTCGCAAATCTCTATCTTCACTCCGTGCTCGTCAGTTTGTAAGTTAATTTTTTATTTTTTCTTTTCATTTTGAGCTACTTTTTTACCACTAAATTTCGTTTTTTTCACTCCCCAAATCTCTTATCTTTATTGGAACCCTAAATTTTATTTTTCTTTCACCGAAATTTTTGCCTATTCGGTTTGATCATGTTTAGTGTAATCGTTTCCTAGGGCTAATCAAGACGAAGTTTTTGTGATTTTGTTGGATCAACAAATTCTTGAACATTTATATCATGTTTTTATCAAGGAGCTATCAGTGATAAGGGTTTGATAGATTGCACTATATTTTACTTATTTCTCCCTGCCATCTGACTTAGACGGAACTACAACATTGCGTTTGGGGGGAGGGGGTAGGGCTGTTAACGAGCCGAATCGAGCTGAACCAAGCCGGTTTTGGGCCAAATCGGTTCGGATCGTTAAGAAAACCGAATCGATCGTTAATCGGTTCGTTAGTCAACCGATTCGGTTGTTCAATTCGTAATCGGTTCGAAATAAAATCGTACAAAACCGGTTCGTTAATCGAACCGTATCAAATCGCGCAAAACCGGTTCGCTAATCGAATCGAAAATCGTAATTCGCATTAAATCGTAATTCGGTTCGTTAATCGGATCATACTATTACAAAACTAGGGCTGTTGGCGAACCGGTTAATTCGCAAATCGCTCGTTAATCGGTTCGCTAACTCGCTAAAATCGGTTAACTCGCAAATCGGTTCGCTAACTCGCTAAAATCGGTTAACTTGCAAATCGCTCGTTAATCGGTTCGTTAAAATCGGCTCGCTAACTCGCTGAAATCGGTAGAATATTATTAACCGGTTTAACGAGCGATTAACGAGCGATTTAAAACGATTTACGAGCTATTTTACCGAATCGTAACCGGTTCGTTAACGAGCCGAGCGAGTTAGCGAGCCGATTTTAACGAACTGATTAACGAGCGATTTGCGATTTAATCGGCTCGCTAACAGCCCTAGGAGGGGGTGGGGAGTCTATAAAGGAGTTTTTTTGGGTAAAATATCACGGGCGAATTTAAAGAAAAAGTGACTGAATGTCTACAAAATCAATACCTATAAAGAAATTTAAAAAATTCCCTGCCTCCTAGTTCCATTTATGCACTGCCATTTCATCAGGGAGAAATAAAAAGAGAAAGAAGATAGATAATGTGATTCATCACAAATTTGTACGTTTCAATTTTTTGATTGTATATTAAGTATTAAACATCCCCCCTAAAGTTTTACATGAGCCAGATCCATTGTAGTTGTTGCTAGGTGTGAAAATGTATGTTTTTTTTACTATAAAAGTTTGTCGGACTTGATGGCTTATGAAAATGACTCCATCATGGTGTTATTATTTTAGTCAGATAGTTTCTTGAGATGATTGTGTAAACCCGTAGCTGTGCTTCTTGGAATACTCTCTGGGCGATATTTGTGTCTGCCTTAAATTTGTGTTCGGCTATAGTGGATTTATTGATTGATGAATTATTCAAAATTGGGGATTGAATGTTAGGCTGCAGCTGGACAAGCATGGCAGGACTCAAATCGGTATGCTATGGCATGTGGGGCGCGATCATTTGCTACTAAGCATTCATTTTCTACTGACAAAGGTTTGAGATTTGCTCTCAAATTTTAATTATATATGGGGTACGTGGGTGTTTGCTATAGCCAAAAATATACAGAATATTTTTCATTTGCTTGATGACATTTTGTGTGAGATGAAATCCATCCTGCGACATTGTAGGATGGGCCTTCTACTTGTTTTCCATTTCGTTGATATGTTAGACTCCATGTTGTATGACACTATCACATATTTAACCTATTCAACGTCCTATCCAAGAGGTTAATTTATAGCTTGCTTGACTTGTGATTTAAAACGTGGTACATGAGAGGTGATTTTGGAGCTATCTTATTCTAAAACATATCTCGATATATTCTTGTGTCTGTTTGATGATTTTCAAATAGTGTGGAGCCAATTATTGTTGGATGGCAGTTGTAGTTTCTTGCATATTTGAACTCCGGGGGTGCCTAAAACATGCTTAGACCTGAAGTTGTAGTTTGCAGTCAGAACTTTCATCTGCAACAGGATCCAGTTGATGAAGGTAGTTAATATTTCCATTGTCTTAAATTGCAGATGATGAGGAAAGAGAAAAGCTTGCGAGGGAGCTATCAAAAGATTGGAGTTCTGGTAAAACTTCAAAATCTGAACACTTTCATTTCTTTTGATTCTCCGTTTGATTTTGCAAGTTACATTCTGATCCTTGTTAACTGCCTGTAGTTTTTGAAAGGAGCATAAATACATTATTTCTCACCGAGATGGTTCGTGGTCTAAGTCTGACTCTGAAGTACTTCTTCGAAAAGAAAGTAACTGTAAGTGTCATCCTGTATTTCTTTATTTTACTTTCCTTCTCATCCTCCTTTAATTATTTTTCCCATATTGGGCAATAAGTAGATTAGGGGCATGCTGTCAGAGGGTGAACTTGTTAGTATAAACTATATATAAGCCAGAAGAACATGCTAAAGAGAAGAAGATAAGTTGGAACTGTTCATTGAATTCCCGTTAAACATCTTCTAAGTAATTTAATATGGAAACTGGTGTTCAGCAGTCAAGTTTCTCCTTTGCTTTAGTAGGTGTTTGACTCTTTACCATCCTGGTTAATGGTAATTCCTGATTTCTGTGGTGCTCTAATGGCATCTAATAGGACTCTAATAGCATCTATTCTAATTTTCATTTCTCTTTAGACTCAACTAGTGCATACAATTGGTTTTGATTTCGATAAGCCAGAATCTGAAGATTGGTGCTTGTTTTCCAGATAAACTATCCATTTGAGAAGGGTCCTTTGAGCCCGCGTTTTCGTGGGGAACATGCACTTCGGCGTTACCCAACCGGAGAAGAACGTTGCATTGCCTGTAAACTTTGTGAAGCTGTAAGACCTTCATTCTTCTGTTACCACTCCTACATGAGCTGTAAACTTTGACCATGACGTCCTTCATTAATTCTTTGATACAGCAATAAACTTTGTACGTCTTATGACTGTTACTTAGATTCGGAAGCTTCATTGGCAACCTATTGACTGTTAGTTGATAAAAAAACATAGACAGATATGAGCTACCTTGTTGTGGTGAATATTTACTTTAAATCTTCTATCTTGAACCTGATGCAACCTATTTTTTAGATACCAGGAGTAGTTGCCCTTGCAGACTGCATATTCTCTTTCCATCTAATTATCTTTGCTCTGGGAATTGCAAACTAAACTTTACCATCATAATTTTTAATACTCTCTAGAAAAATATTTGTTTTGCATTTCCTGCTTTACTTTGTCCTTCTGAAATGTCAACATGAATTTCGTGCTAATGCTTCCAACTATAGGTTACGTTATTGATGAATGTTCTTTTATCATTTATGCCTTGTTCTTTTTAGTTGAATTTTTCCTGTGTTTATTTAGTTTACACCTTTTTCTCTCGTAATAGATATGTCCAGCTCAAGCAATCACGATTGAGGCTGAAGAACGAGAAGATGGGAGTCGACGAACAACTAGGTAATGATCTACGTCTTTCATATCTATTTAACTGCACTTGTAGGGTCTTCATTGCTGCCGCCGGTCCTTCTCTCCTCTTATCTCATGTTCTGGATCTTACAGGTACGACATTGACATGACAAAGTGTATCTATTGTGGATTCTGTCAAGAAGCTTGCCCTGTTGATGCCATTGTTGAAGGCCCCAACTTCGAGTTTGCTACCGAGACTCACGAGGTTAGTAAGAACTTCCTTCCTTGCCATTACCTGAGACACCAATGTCTTAATAATATGAATTCACTTGTATATTTTTTTTTTGGTCGAAGGAACTCCTGTATGACAAGGAAAAGCTACTCGAGAATGGAGACCGATGGGAAACAGAGATTGCAGAGAACCTAAGATCTGAAAGTCTCTATCGCTGAGGAGTCGTATCATTTCATAATCAGTTTTATGGAAATGAATAAATTGCTTTTCTTGTTTAAATATATACTGCTTTAGACATAGGTGGGATCTCTTTATGGATACAAAGAGGTCCTCCTTCCCTTTGTCACCATATACTTATTTGTTTTATTCTTAAAATTCTCTCCCCTTATCCTTTGAAATATGGAGGCATGGAGAATAAAGGATTTAAGAATGAAGCTTTTAGAGCTTTGGATCTCATATAAATTATTATTTTTTGGATAGCAAGACCTGAGCCTTTTTTGCACATTTTTTTTTTTTGGTGTGGGAATGTTGAATAAGAGATTGTCTATTGATTACAAAATGGTTAGGGCCATTATAACAAAATTACAATTCTCAAACTTCTCTTTAGGGGTGTTGGACAAAAATAAAACCCAAACTGAAATAACCAATCCAACATAATGGTACTTTTGAATTGGACTGGATTGAAAAATATTAGTTTTGGATTGAGTTTCTAAAAAATTCGATTGGATTAGATTAAATTAAAATTTTGATAATCCAATCAAATTCAAACGACCAAAAAGTAAAAAAGAAAAAGAAAAAAGAGTAGGCTCTAAGAAAAAAAATGATAAAATAATATATTTGGTGACCAAGTATTCTTACGGAGTGGATTGTTACAGGATAAACCGATCTAATCCATACCGTGGACACTCCTACTTTTCCTATAGAAAGGAGAAAAGTTAAGAAAAAATGATATGCTACAAGAAGACAAACTATGAGGACTCAATAAAGACAATTAATATTTTAAGGTCCTTGTTTGATAATTATTACATTTTTAGGGACTGAAATGAACTTAATCCATTAAATTAAGGAAAAACAGCCCCACTCGTCCCCCAACTTATTTCTATTAGCCTCATGAATCCTTATTAAATTTTTTCAGCATAAAGAATCCTTAAACAATTTACGTTCAGCCTATAGAATCCTAACCACCCATTTTGCGGTGGTTTCCAGCGACTGCACATGCACTAAAAAACAAGGGCAAATTTGTCATTTCATATTTAAAATTAAAAAATTATCTTCTTCTTCCCCTACCCACCCCACCCCTCTCTGCAATTCCCCCCGTTCCCCTTCCTAAAGACACCACCGCCCCACCTCCACCACCAAAAAGTCACCTCCACCGTCCCAACTCTCCTCCCCTCACCCCGCAGCACCACCCGCCCCATCCCCCCTCTCATACCCACCATCCCGTTGCCGCTGCTCCCTCCACCATTCTGACCTCAAAATTAGCATGCAAAATGGGGGAACTGTGCTTCAGATCAATATTTGACCAAGAGTAATGTAATATTCCCAATATAATTTTCTTTCCCTTTGTTTTTGCTGTTCTTGGGCTGCCGGAAGAGGCATCGGAGAACCCACAAAATAAAATCACTCATCATCCCATTCCATCACAAAATAAAAAAAAATAAAAAACAAAAAACCCAACAAATCAAATAAGAAATAAAACATAAAAGATCCATCAAGAACCCACAAAATTCGACATTGAAAAAAGCAAAAAAAAAGAATAATAATCAAAGATGTTCTAATTGATGATGAATCCAAAGGAAATCCATAAATGGGTCTGTAATGTTTCTTGGGTCTCAAATGCCATGAAAATTAGTAATTTGTAATTGAAATGGGTAAGGAATCTGAAATGGCTCTGCAGCGATTTCTAGTGCGTGGATCCTCACCATCAAGGACAGTGATGACTGATGACGATGATAATCATGGCGGTGGTCGTTCTTGACACTGAAATACGACGTCGTCTTCGCTGTGGTCGACGGCGGAGGCGGTCATGGAAGAAAGAATAGGGGTGGGTAGATGCAGACGGGATGGTGGGGTTCTGGGTATGAGAGGGGGGATGGGGCGGGTGGTGCTGCGGGGGTTGTGGTTGGGGTGGGGGAGGGGGAGGGGGAGGGGAGTTGGGGAAGTGGATGTGACTTTTTGGTGGTGGATGTGGGGCGGTGGTGGAGGTGACGGGGGGAATTGCAGATGGGGACAGGTGGGGTGCTGGGCGGTGGTGGTTTTTTTTTATATATATATAAATACTAATTGACTATTTTACCCTTGTTTTTGAAGTGCATGTGCACCGCACATGCTTAAGTCGCCGGAAACCACCGCAAAATGGGTGTTTTGGACTCTTTGGGCGAAACGTAAAATTTAAAGGGATTCTTTAGGCTGAAATTTTTTAATAAGGATTCACGTGGCTAATACAAATAAGTTGGGGGACGAGTGGGGCTGTTTTCCCTTAAATTAAAAATAAACATGCTAAGTTTTTTGCCGGGCCCTAAACCTCTGCGCTACATCTCCACTGAACGCCTCCCACAGAGTCGCCAGCAGCCATTTCCGTCCTCATCGGCGGCCGGAGCTCCAATTCGCCGCCTTGGTTGATTTTGATTTGCAGAAAAACCTAATTGAGAGGAAGACGAAGAGAGAAGAGATGGCGGCAGAAGATGCCGTGCTTGGATACTTAGAAAAAAATGAAATGATATCGGATTCCGGAAAATTCGCCGACGAACAAGGACTTAGCCATGAAGAGATTGTTAATGTTATTAAGAGTCTTAACGGCTTTAGACTTGTTGATGCAGAGGTAATCTTAATCTTCTTCCCCGACCGGAGGAGGTTTTTTTTTGGGGGTGTGTGTAGCTGATGCATTTAGTGTTCTGTTAACATGATTATAGTTTAGATTTTTTGTAATTTATTGTATTTGGAAACTTCAAAAGCTTCATTTTTTGGATTATGAGATTGAAAATAGTTAGCAAATTGATTGCATATGGAAGTTTAAATTGATTAGAGTTTAGCCCTTTTACTTTAATGTATTTGGAAGCATCATAAGCTTCATAATGAGATTGAAGACGGATAGTTAGTAAATTGATTGCATATTGAAGTTTAACTTGATTAGAGTTAAGTTTTTTGTAATTTAGTATTTGGAAAAGTCATAAGCTTCTGAGTGGATTGTGAGATTGAAAAGGGATATTTAGTAAATTGATTGCATGTCGAAGTTTACTATATACGCATTAATATAAGTTTTTGGCAGCTTACAATCTGCACTATCATTCTTTGATTGAACTTCCTTCCTGGCAACTTTTTGGCTGTTGCTAATTCTCCTCTGACTTTGATTGAATTTTCTGCATTATTCATTTTTAATATTCTTATTGTTGAAAGTTTTGTTGGTGGAATAAGCTATAGTGTCTTGATTTCTGGTTTTTAATGATTGATATGCATTTACTCAACAACAACAACATCTAAAGCCTTAATCCCAATTACCCCAAGTAATTGGGTTCGGCTACATGAATCAATGAACAAATTCCATGTGGTCGTTATCATTAATACATTCTTTCCATTTCTTTCTATCCAACGCCATACTCTCATCCAAGTCTAACAAATTCATATATAACTATTTATGACTTCGGTCCCAATCTTCCTCAGCCTCCATCTACTTCTTACAACCTCATGTCATATGCATTTACTCAAAAAGGGAAAAAAAGGAGATGCATTTATTTATTTTCTTCTCATTGATATAAAATTTTGCCTGGGGATTTCATTAACTTGAAATCTAATGAGCTTATACCTGCTTTGTGGAAATTCTGCAGGACATTAAGAAAGAAAGATGGGTGCTTTCGCAGGAGGGAAAACAATATGCAGAAGCAGGATCTCCAGAAGTCCAACTCTTCTTAGCTATTCCAAACGAGGGCATTACACAAGAAGACTTACAGGTGCTGGAATGGAATATCTTTAGTCCGATCCCTTAAACAATGATGGCTCTTTACTTTCATCTTATTCTTTTCCTATGGGAAATTCAGACCTGACAATCCAATTTGCTTATCAAGTCCTAATAAAGCAACCAGACTTGAGATTTTGAGGTTCTGGTTTACACATGTGGTCTTTTGCTCACACTTCAGTTTCAGTGTTTGCGAAATTTTATCATTTTTCTACCGCATATACAAAGAGAATATAGCATTTTGTTATTCTTTGATGCAAGAAGATATGTTTGTGATATGTGGCAAATTTGAATGCAGAGAAAACTGGACCCGACCCTTTTCAAGATAGGTTGGCAACAGGCCATAAAGAATAAATGGGTGGAGGTAGTAAAGTCGAGGGATTCTGGGAAGTCCCAGGATGCTGTGAAATCACAGGGTTCAGGAAAGAAGTCACAGGATTCTGCGAAGTCACAAGTTTTTAGGAAGGTAAAACTCTAGTACAGTCCAGAATTGTTATATTCAGATTTGGAAAAAAGCTGCAATCTTCAATGAATTTTGTTCTTTTACAATGAGAGGATCTGCAATTTCTTGTATGAAGAACTGATTTCATTTTTAGCTAATGGTCTTATTCTGGCATTAAAGGTTGCTTTATCAAAATTTGGAAATGCTTGTTACTAGGGCTGCTATTAGGTTTTGTATTTTCTTTTGCATTAGTTAATACTTCCAAGATTCATGGGTATCTGCTGATCTGAGATTTTGAATTATTATCTCCCTTTGTATGATCCTTCATTTTGCTGGTCTAAGCCCTAGTTGTTTACTTGGCCCATTTTATTCACTACATATCTTGGGGACCCATTGTTTTTTGTTATGTTCAGCCTTCAGCTCGCTTGTGGTCTGGCTTTAGAGTTGTTTTGTTACTTTATCTGCATTTTTGTCTTCATCTTTTTAATCTTTCATATTGCTTGTATCAGAAGATCTGGTCTGAAGTTAGACTATGACACTTATCCAACATTGGAATTTGTTACTTCCCCCCCTCCCCCCCTCTCTCCTCATGAGTCAGTTTCTTGTATCTGTTATTTCTTCTTTCCTCTTCCATGGTATATTCTGTTTCTCTAAATGTGAAGAAACTGTATGCAAAAGTTAGCATTCAGATTGTATTCTTCTGCAGGTAGTAACGACGAGTATTTTGTGTACTTGTTCTTTTATGAACACTTTCTTGCAGGTTGAACAAGTTGAGGACAGAGTAAAATATTTGCTTATAAAAGTTAAAAGCGGGGAGGTATGTAATTTATCAAATACATCAATTATCTTAGATAATGCCTTTTTGTCTTTTTCTTGGTTTAATAAATCATATCATTTTAAACAGCTAATTTAACTTTACTTGTTGGTGCATATGATATTGATTTTCCAAGTGTTGAGGCTTATTTTTTTGCTGTAATCTGCTGCATCTTTCTTATGTTTCACTGCCACTCATGTTTATACTCCCATTTTTATGTGATTGAACTGGCACTGTCATTGCAGGAAGTTGGTTCAGAGGATATTGATGCTCTTAAGAGAAGAAAGCTTATTGCGCAACAGTAATTATATTTCTCCTTGACTTTCTCCTCCATTTAACTCCAACGAAATTTGTTATCTCCAGTTTTATACTGATGTTCTGTCTGCTTTCTTCGGTGTTTACCTCAAGAACATGGAAAGGCTACTCAGTGAGAAAGGGTCCTAAGTATGCTCCAAAAAGGAAAAAAGCTGCCACTGATCTAACTAGAGAAAATATACAGAGGTAATCAAATACATTACTTATGTATCTTGATAAAGCACCCAATAGAACAACCTCTATCCTCTTCCCTAGTATTTGTTTCTCTTTATATTACTAACCCCAGTTCTGTTTCTAATGCTAATAATATATTTTTTAATTTGTTTTTTGGGCTTTCTTGGGTAAAATTGCTGTGCTAACCTGTGAGGTCATGGTTAATTCATGAGGACAGTAGCTTTACTTCATGCAGGATGATATTAATGTTACATGTTGTCATCCCTTATCATAATCATAGTGTGGAAACTAGAAAGGTTTTAGTTTTCCAGATTTGTCAAAATGCATATTGGAGTCCAAAAGTTCAAAGATTATTGTTGTTGCTAGCTTTTGGCTGGATGATTCTTATATTTTGCCTCCTCTAATTATAGGGGTGATTGGAAGGAATTGGAGTTTAAAGAGTATAACTTTAGTGCTAAAGGTCAACCACTTGAAGGAGGGCACCTGCATCCACTGCTAAAGGCAGGGTTTTGATTTTCCATCTCTCTATTCTTTATTGTAATTTATGTATACCTTCTTCAGTTTTCGTGGAATTATCTAGGGTAAGATATGATAGTTACACCAATTCAAAGTTAATATAAATGAAACATACAAGACTTCCTGCATTTCTCTAATGCAAAATGTAAGAGTCCTTTCATTTGCTTGTGCTCTATAGAAACTTGATGGATCATTAAATTTGGGGAGTTAATTTTAACATGTTTAACCACTTAATTTGTAAAGATGCAATGTTGTTGAAACATGTATACCTATTTATATACGTGGTATTTATTAGAATGATAGCCTGTATACCTATTCAAATGGTTCAACTTAAAAGAATCATATCATGGTTTGTATTATCATGCAATAGCGCAAATTGTACAAGTTGTATTGCCTGTGTGCACTTGAAGATGAGAATCTGTGCCATGATGCCATCAACTATTGTTAAATTTCAGGGATTAGACAACCAGTTGCATTCTCTAATGTCTCAAAACTTTCTTGTTCCTTGCACTTGTTGATCTTACCCATGTATCTTTTCCTTGCAGGTGCGCCGTCAAATGCAGATGATCTTTCTCCTGATGGGGTAATGAGTATATCTCTTTTCTATTTGTATTCATAACTGCAAAAAATTGTTTTCTCTTTTGATATCTTTTCCTGTGTCTGCCGCTAAATTGTTGATTAACTTCCTGCAGATTTGAAGAGATGCCAACCAACAACTTTGTGGAAAGCAGGTGTTGATCTTGACCTGCACTAGTTCTTCTAGCATATACATCAAAACATTATTGAAGTTATCAATGCAATAGCTATGAATTGTACAACCAATACAGTGTTTTAATATATGTTATCACCATTGGAACAATATATTGAATGAAAACTTGTAGCTTATCAAGCATATTAACTGATACGTCTTAATATACAGCTTTTGCATGGCATTTCAAACTGAAAAGCAAAGCAATTTTCTTTTGTTTTGTAAAGGGGTTTGCTACAAGAATTTCCTTTTCTTTTTAAGCACACTTTTTTCAGTAGATGCTATAAATTGTTTGGTCTCATTTTGCAGCTTCTGGAACTTTGATGCTCTTTTCCAGCCCCAACAACATCCTGCACGTGATTCACATGATACCTTCTTTTTGAAAGGTTGGGTTTTGCAGTCACTGTTCACTGTATGTATCATCTTGGATCATATTTTATATAATGATTAAATGTTAATAATACTTGCAGAACCTTCCACTACAAGGACACTGCCTGAAGATTATGTTCAGCGGGTGAAGCAAGTTCATGAATCTGGTGGTTATGGGTCCCGGGGGTATGCTTCAAAGAAACATAGTGTAATATATGTCTATAAAGAACCTTGATCGCATCTAAGTTGCAACTTTATTTTTGTAGCTACGTATATGAATGGAAAAGAGAGGAAGCTAACAAGAATCTTCTGAGGACTCATACAACTGCTGTTTCTTCAAGGATGCTGTATGCACTTGCACAGGTTTAAGTCTTTCCCCATGGATAAATTAAATAAATACTGCAATTTGGTGTCTATAAAAGTAATGACATATATGTCACTCTAGAAAATTTTTGCACTATTCCATATCGATTCCGCACTGTCTTCCTGTGGTGGATAAAGGTTATTGCTCCTCGATGTACTTGCGGTGGCATTGCTTATTAAGGCCATTAGCGGGGTTCAGCATCTGGGCTCAAACACGAAGAGAAGCTTTGAAAATGCAAAAGAACACAGTCAAATAATAGACCCATGTCTTATGATTTTAAAAGGGGAAAGAATTGTTTTGCGTGGTTTATTTCAGCAATCTGTCTAAGCTATCATGACTAATGAAATTCATGGTAACATTTCTGCTCGTCAACTATATTTTCATTTTTGGCAGAACATATTAGAAAAAGAAAAAAAACAAATGTAGAACACACACCCCTGTTAATGTCATTTGAGGAAGTTTAACATGCTTGTCTTTTTTTTTTGGGGGTGAGAGTTTAACATGATTGTCTTGATAGCTACAATTCTTTTGGAGGTAGGAGGGTGTGGAGGATAGTGGGTTTGTGGTGCATGTGAAAACAACCTTTTTCGTCTCAAATTTGTGAATGCATACAAGTCCTTCACCATAATGTTATCTAAAATAATATATGCAGCAACCTTTTGCTCCCAAGAAATACTTTTCTATAGATCGTGTTTTCAGAAACGAAGCAGTTGATAGGACACACCTTGCTGAGTTCCACCAGATAGAAGGTATTAATGTTCTTACTGCCATATATGGATGTTTGATTCTTGGTCTATGCTTGTAGTGATATAATTCTTGGTGATTCCTGGTTTCAGGCATTATCTGTGATCGAGGAGTTACCCTTGGTGACCTTCTAGGTGTTCTCGATGACTTCTTCTCTCGTTTGGGTAATGTATCTCCTTTATACTGCTTTTTTTTTTGTCTGGTTATTTTGGCTTTAGAAGACATTTAACAATATAATCAGATCACTTACTTTTCTACGAGTTGTAATAGTATTATCCACTAACTTAATTTGAAAAACAAAATCAATGTTGAAATCTCGAGGAAGATACATGCTAGAACAATGACTAAGACCTGCAATACCTTTTCTTCTCTTTATCCAGGGATGTCCAAGCTTCGGTACAAGCCTGCTTATAATCCATATACAGAACCGAGCATGGAAATCTTCAGGTAGTAAAACCCACTTTCATGCCGATACATTCCAAGAATGTTTTAAGAATGTCAAATTCTAAATATTCTGATCATATATTACTTGGTCAGTTATCATGAAGGATTACAGAAATGGGTCGAGGTTGGAAATTCTGGAATGTTTAGACCAGAAATGCTACGTCCAATGGGGCTGCCAGAAGATGTTCAGGCTATTGCATGGGGTCTTTCCCTCGAAAGGTGAGCAAACTTGTTTCGCGTTCAGCAGTAAATATATGAACGAGTTGTATATGCTGTGCTCCGTAATTGATTGAATATTATGATATGCTCGAGCATTGATTATGATTGCTATCATTTAAATGCTTTCTTGGCGCACAATAGTGAACGCAAACACTGTTAGAATCTGACGTAAAGCCTTTTTTTTCTCCATGGTTTAATTTCCGATGCCAGGCCTACAATGATCCTTTATGGAATAGACAATATCAGAAATCTCTTTGGACACAAGGTATAGTTAGCTTGCTTTCGTTGTATAGAATTGAGGATTGCCACTCACATTTACGGCTTATTGTGGTGCTGCGTTTTTTCAGGTGGATCTTGATCTCATTAAGCAAAACCCGATATGTCGCCTCGGTCTATAGTAAACTGGATACTGTTATCTCATGTCTCAACGTTTTTCGCTATATTAACACCTTAATGGAGGTGCAATTATTTAGACAATTATTAACTCATTAGAGAAACCTTTTTTCAGCTTGCAAAACAGAATGTATTGATCGAAATGAATTTTTATAGCAGAACAGTTGAAAAGATGAACTCTTTTTGTTCAGACTTACCAGATTTTACTTGAAATCACGTGTGGTGAAAAGTATGGAATTGATCCTCTGTACCAGTAATTAGACGTATTTATTTTGGTCATTTTATTCTTGCAATTGTTACTAAATAATTCATTCATCAGAAAGGAAAAAAAATACTGAATAATTTAATAAAAAGTCTTCTGCAGAAGAAGGATAAGTAAACTAAAGTTTTGATGGCGAGTCAATAGAACATTTTGCTTTTATATATAGTATTACAATTTACAATTATTCATATAGTGAATTTATTTTTTCCCATAGAAAGATAATATTTTATTAAACTTCTGCAAGATCATTCTGTAAGCCTAACCAGGTACAAGATGGATATCACAAACCCCACACATTTGAGTATTCAGAGACCTAGACGATAGGTATGAGCTATGGAAAATTCTGATATGGACCGGCTTCATGTGCACCATGTAGTTCAGATTTAGCCACATCTTTGCAGAATGAGGAGAGAGAAGGAAATGAAGTGATGTGGCCAAATTTGAACCGCATAATCCAATGGACCCGGTTCATATCAGAAGTGTTCGTGAGGTATTATATACTTCATCCCAAATTAAATGTACATACTTGAATTTACATAAAAATTAAAAAAAAAAATTGATCACAAATAAGTTGCCATCATTTCTTGATTAAAGAGTTTAGTGGAGGAACCCATGTGCAAGTAGAGTTTAAACTCTTAAATGTAGGAGGTTATTTAGAGATAAAATATGTCCAGCCAAAAAAGATAGATATTTATTTTATAACAAATTAAAATAGTAAGATGAACATAGACTTTGTATTTGTGACAGAGTATCAGAAAACAAAAAGGAAAAACCAAAAAAACGAAAAAACATAATTAAAAATCAGGTGTTTTTTTTTGGACAAATTGGTCATTATTATCCCCCAAACAATTTATTACTCAGGTGTAAGGTCTCCAAACATTAATTATGAATATTAAAATCCTTAAACAATTTACAATTGGTATATAAGGTTCTTCCATCCAAAAAAGTGTTAGTCAATTGTCAATTCAAAATTTTATTCGAGTCAACATAAATACACTAGAAGCATAATCGATATATCACAATTAAAATACCACCTCCTATCATTCCTAGACCCATTACCCCTCCTCCCATTCAGCACCAAACCACACCACTTCTGCAACTTCCGGTCAGAATCCTGTCGGCCCAACACCACCACCATCAAATCCGACGAATAAAAACAAAGCCAACCAAAATCCTCAGATCCTCACTTGCAACAACAAACAAGCAAACTAAAAATAAAAGAAATTCTTGAAAAGTGATAATTATTCAAGTGACCAGCTAAACAAAGCCAATCAAGAAATTCCCCTTCGACCTTTCTTAGACATTAAAGATTATCACTTTACAAGCAGGGACGATTACAAGGGGGCGGGAGGGGGCCAGCGCTCCCCGAGATTTTTAAAAATATTACTATTTATCGAAATTTTATGTGTATTTTGGAAAATTTTATTAATTTCGCTCCTTAAGAATTTTTTTTTTACCTTTTTTATCGCCCCCAACATCAAATTTCTGGCTTCGTCCCTGTTTACAAGCATGAGCTACAAGCAAGAATAGAAAATTCATTCTGCAAAAGTCAATCAGAAAGTGAAAAATGGAACAATATAATTAAAAGACCCATCCCTCTTACCCCTTTCTCAGTCCCCGACTTCCCCATCTTCATCCGCAACGCCGCCACCATCACTCGCCGCCACCGACTACCACCCCCAACCCCCTCCACCACGACCCAATCTTTCCTCTCTATCAACTAAGCAGCAGCAACAACAAGATCAATCACACGAAATCAGTGGTTTAGGATGTAGATTTTAGTGGTTTATCAAATTTACATCATAAAATCAATTGGTGTTGATGGGTATTGTATATTAACAATCTGATTTAATTCAATTGGTGGGGATTTAATTCAATGGTGCTTTTCTGCCATGAAGGAAGGGATGGTGGGTGGGTGTGCGGGGCATCCAAGAAGAAGGAAGGCGGTGCGTGGGTTGGTGGATGTGGTGGGGGTGCTTTTAACAGGGTTCTAAAAGCACAATATCAATTTTACCCCCACAAATTTTGCATTGACTCATTTTTTTTCTCCAAAAATTATGTTGACCCGCTTTTTAGACAGTATCTTACACACCAATCGTAAAATTATGTGAGGATTTTAATCTTCAGAAAAAATCGTTAGGATCCTACCTCTGGTTATAAATTGTTGGCAAATTGGCGCCCCAGGTCCAAAATCTATTTAAGATTTTTACGAAAGGTACAAAAACAATGTTTTTACACTGTTCCATCCAAAAATAATTTACAATTGGTGGAGTCCATCATTCCGTCAAAAATTGGGTTGGTCAACTGTCAATTTAAATTATGAAGTTAGTCAACTATCAAAATATGATGGGCATTTTCAAAATTTTGTAATAAAACCCAATTCTCATAATTCAACCCACATCAAACCCGACCCGACCCATCTTGATCCCATATTACCATTTCTTCTTCATCTCTATTCTCCCCATCTCCCCCTCCTGGCCCCTTACCCACCACCTTCCCGGCCGGCCACCATCACCGTCTTACAAGGAACCCTTGCAACACAACTCCTTATTTGGATATGGGGTCTGATAAAGTGGACGATGAAATGGATTTTGATGGGGATTTCGCCCGAAAAATCATCACCCAAGAAACCCTAACAAAACAGCAGTCACCACCCATCATTTTCACCAATTTCCCTTCCCAAATTCCCATTTTCAGCATAATTCCACTCGAAATTCTTGTTTCCCTTTGGAGACAAGGAAATGGGGCGATAATGATGATGATAGTAGGGATGGCAATTTGATCCGTGATCTGTTGACCCGCTCTGATTCAACGTCTTTTGGAGCAGATCCGATCTGCCCCGTATAGAATACGGAGCAAATCTGCTCCGATCCGAGGACGGGGCAAATCAAATTTGGTATTTGTGTCTGCTCCGATCCGATCCGATCCGCCCCATATATATTAAATTATTATAATATTGTTATTATTAGGCTTAATTATGTTTAATTTTCATTTTAATATAATATTTGTACTTGTTTAAAAATTGATTTAGTATAAAATTTATTAATTATACTTGTTGGAGGCTTTTTTTTATGAATTTTAAAAAAAAAATTAATGATTTCTATGGTAAAATTAATAATTTTTTAAAAAAAAAATAGGGACTCGAACGGATCGGATCGGAGCGGATCGGGATCGACCGTCGTGAAAGCGGATCGCGGATCACAGATCGGATCGGATCGAAATTTGGATAATGCGGAGCGGATCGGATCAGACAGATATCCGATCCAATCTGCCCCATTGCCATCCCTAGATGATAGTAACGGGAAAAAACAATGAAGGTTTTAAGAAGTAAGTTTTCAAGGAGAATGAGGGAAGTGGATCAGAGACGGGTGGAGAAATTGCAGAGTATTAGGACGGCGGAGGCTTCCATTGATGACGGGGAATGGGTTGGGTCGGGTTTTTAATGGGTCGAATAATGGAAAGTGTCCATCATTACAAAATTCCGAAAATGCCCATCATATTTTGATAATGATTAACTTTAAAAATTTAAATTGATGATTGATCAGCTCAATTTTGACGGAATGATGGACTCCACCAATTGTAAATTATTTTTGGATGAAACAGTGTAAAAATATTATTTTTGAACCTTTCGTAAAAATCTTAAATAGATTTTAGACTTGGGCGCCAATTTTCCTAAATTATTTAGGAACAATAATGACCAATTTGCCTTTTTTTTTTTTAAAGAAAAAAGAAGTGAACTGAAATAAAAGTAGAATGTGAATCCGTGAAAGCTCAGTGGCTTTTGCAGGTCTCACACAGAGATTCTTCGAAGATCAATTCCTTTCGGAGTCGAAAGAGAGAAACCTCCGTCTCCGCCGATTCACAGTCTTCCCGGCGAAGATTTCCGTCTTGAAATTGAAGACCAAGGCCATGATAAAAGCAGTATTAGTGATGAACGATCAAGGAAATCCTCGCCTTGTAAAGTTCTACAATTTTCAGGTTCATCATTCTTTTTCAATAGTCAAATTTCAAATTTTCAATTTCAATTCAATGTTGATTATTGAGGTGATTCTGCAATTTGAAATGCACATGTAAAAATCTTAGGCGATAGAGAGACAGCAGAAGCTTGTTCGGAGCATATACGGAGGTCAGTTTGATTAATATTTTACTAATCTACCAAATTATTTTGTTGAAAAAGCTTTATTTTTAATGTCGTTAAATTATACTACCTTAATTCCTTTATATAAGACTTGACATTAGCGAAAATTAATGAAGCAAAAATTAATACTCCCTCCATTCCTCAATATACTTCGTTTAAGACACTTTGAAAAAATTAAGGAACTCAAACAAACAATAATCTTTCCACCACAATTCCAATAATACCCCTTCCTTCCTCCTTCTCTCTCATTTTTCCAATAAAAGATATGTTGATGGTATAATTGGAATAAATTATTGACACCTAATAAAAGACATGTAAATAACAATAAATTTGAATACATATATATCTCCTAAACGACAATTAGATGGGAAGGGAGGGAGTATGCTTTTTAAATCAAAATATCAATATTACTCTATTAAATAGAATTAGTGGTATAGAAGTCCTATTTAAGAGAATAATATTAATATTTTGATTAACAAAGTACCTTGTTTGTTGCTTCCTTAATTTTCGCTACATGTCCTAAAAGTCTTATATTAAGGAATGGAGGAAGTACATTTTATTCCCCAAATTTGTATGCAGCGAATGTTGATTGATTACCTTGGATTTTTAGAATGTTGATTGATACCATTGTATGCATTTGTTTTATTAGGTCCATGTTTGTATACTAATTCAATAATGCATAAAAAATTATATTCTGGTTTTTTAGGTGTATATTTTGCTTATATACATTGGAATTTTTTGTAATCTTACAGTTCTCTGCAGTAGAGCCGACAACGTGAGCAATTTTGTTAAAGTGGATTCACTGTTTGGACAAGTAAGTTACATATTTACCTTATACATCAGCGACTTCTTTAAATATTTGTTAAATTTGTGGTTGGATAAAGATTTGATGACTTTACATATTATTCTGTCTATGAGTGTCATTGATATACTGATCTATTTCCTTGAGAAATATACTCTTTTTTGTTCTCTTCCAGCTCAAAATGTTCGTGCTTTAGATTTTCTTTCGTTCTTATACAGGATGTTCGGCTCGTGTACAAGACTTTCGCCACCCTATATTTTGTATTTGTATTTGACAGCTCCGAGAACGAGCTTGCTATGCTTGATCTCATGCAAGGTACACCACTAGTCAATTGCTGCTACTTGCTGGCTTTGCAGCATTTTCTATCTGAGGGTATTGCGCTGCTGGCTATTAACTTATCATCTATAGATGCAGAAGTACAGAAAAATGAAGAAGAATACATAACTTTTACACCAAAAAAGTTATCAATATTACTGATTCTTTCATATGTTTTCTACATAGTATAACTGGCAGCCAAGGGTATTGTGTTCTTCTTGTGGAATATATATATTTTTTCCAATTTTTATGCATGTGTCTGAGAGTGTTTGTGTGTGTGTATTTTCCTCTTTTATGGAATACATTTCTGTTCCAATCCTTAATAAATGTTAAATTTTTTTTCCTACTGTTTTGATTTCAGTTTTTGTAGAGACACTAGACAAGTGTTTCCGTAATGTCTGTGAGCTTGACATAGTGTTCAATTTCAACAAGGTAAATGTTAAATTCATATGGTTTTTCAATTACTATGAGGTGTAACTTAACACTAGTAATTTCCTTGTTTAACTTTATAGTCATAGCGTGATTGCTTGAGTTGACCTTTTGAGCAATTATCTGCATTAGATTCACTGCAAATCTTTTACCTAAAGATTTTGGGACTTATAGCAGTACCAGGAATGAACCAGGAGTGTTTACTGACCTTAGCACTAGTTTTGATTGGATAGGAACAATTGAACTTAGGTAAACTGTTGACTTTCTCACATATTATAGCTGCGCCGTGATCACTTAGTTATTCAAGTTCTAGCCAATGTTTATGGGGGTATCATTAGTAAAGCTTATGCGACCTTGTTCACCCTATTCTAGTTTTCAGGATATAGTGCTTAATTTAAGCTTCGAAGGGCATTTGTCTCCACTTGGCAGTTATTGGATGGCTTACATTGCTGGTTGACTTTAAATTGCTTCAAGCACACCATATGCTAGTCTATGTGCACATGGCTATTTCTCAAATTGAAGTCTTGATTATGTAATGGTTTTGCAGGTTCATACAATTCTGGATGAGATAATATTGGGAGGCCAAGTTCTTGAAACTAGCTCTTCAGAAGTTGTAAGGGCAGTTGAAGAAATATCAAAGTAATATCTGTAGTCTCTGTGTGCGCGTATATGTGTTGTGGGCGCATTGGTAATTTGATTGATGAAAACCACTTTTATGTAGGATGGAAAAGTAGCTCAGTCACGCTAGTTCCATCAATTCATGGCTGGCACAGTAGATAGCATTTCCTAAAGAGGTATTAGAACGTGAGAAGGACTCCAGTCTCTATTAACTCCCCTTCAGTTGGCAGCACTATCTCGTTGAGAAACTACAATCTCTAGCAGAAGGTAGTATAGTCTATCCTAAAAGAAACTAATGCTTGATTTTTTTTGGGCGCAAAATATAGAGGATGGCGGAAAATGTCAAGAAATGATGACAAAATCTGAACTGTCATTTGCAAAACAAATTTATTTCTGAATAATTGAACAGTCATAAGCCTTTATGTGAATCACAGACAACTAAGGATCAGTTGCTTTTGTTCCATCTTGCTTAGTTTTGCTGCTTGTATAGGCTTATTAGGAGGATCTGCAGTACAATTAAGATTTGAGGTTGGTCTCCCAAGGCTTTTGCAAAGCCTCGAGTACATGTACCATTAAAGGCTGCCTTGAAGGATCGCTGTTGGAGACTGCTTACAAGTTAGGTATCGTCTTATTGACTGCTGCACCGTGCATGCTAGACCGAAGCAAGTACGATTCATAAGCTTACTAGCACTCACGACCACTTAATTACTGTAATTACTATGCCAAAAATAGATATCTGATATAATCATTAATACTAAGTTCAACAAGTCAAAACATTCATATTTATCTCACAGTTCTGTGTGACTTCCAATTTCTCACATGATAAGGTTTGAGCCCCTGCATGTAGATGGATGAAAGTATTACGTGAGAGAGTTAAAACCAAGACCATTAAATCCTCAGTTACTCACCTCATCGAGATGGTATTTCATATGCGTTTTGGATTTTCCATCTTTTTATATACTAGTGTCCATGCATAATTAGTGTTACTTATACCATAAAGATTTGAACGACACTCTATTATCTAGCCGACCTAATAAAAATTACTGCAAAAATATGTGTGTACTAGTCTTACAAATCGTGTACTAACAATCACATATTTGGGTACACTGAATTCGGATTTTTGAATTGGTTATATCTATGAATAATCTTAATTTTAGACAAGTTATTAATGAATCGTGTAGTAACTATCACAAATTATCAAAGGTGTCCTAGCCCAGTGGGGCAGGCACCTGCCACGACCTTGAGGTCGTGGGTTCGATACCCTCCGCCTGCGTGCGGCAAGCTTTAATCTCTCTTTCTAGGGCTATCTCCTCCTCGTCTGAGGCAGTTCTCTCTCCCCTATATGGGACAACCGCCCAATCGGGCTTAAAAAAAAAAACTATCACAAATTTGTACATTACGTAGTCCAGGGATTGGCGACTTACCCATTCAGTGACTTTGGCACTGGACGTTCCCAAAATGGATCGGGTGGGGTGGGGACCGTCGGACTCGAATTTTTCAACTTTTGCAATAGGTAAATAATCTCGATTTTAGTAAAGTTTAGACAAAATCGTGTATTAACCATCGTAGATTTGAGGTTGTTGAACTCAAAATTTTCAACTGTTTCGACATGTGAAAAATCTATATTTTAGTCAAGTTGTGAAAAAATCGTGTACGTTCATCACGAATTTAGTGTCGTCGGGCTCGGATTTTTCAATTGTTGTGACTGATGAATAATCTCGATTTCAGTAAAGTTCAAACAAAATCGTGTACTTTATCGGCTTGGTCCGTCAGGTCCAAAATTTTCAATTGGTAATATATATGAATAATCTCAATTTTAGACAAATTCTTAATAAATCGTATAGTAACTATCACAAATTTGGGACCTTCGGACTCCAATTTGTCAACTTTTGCGACATGTGTATAATCTCGATTGTAGTAAAGTTCAGACAAAATCGTGTACTAACCATCATGGATTTAGGGTTATCAGGTTCGGATTTTTCAACTGTTTCGACGGGTGAAAAATCGATATTTTAGTCAAGTTGTGAAAAAAAAAGCGTGTAATACCCATCACGCATTTAGTGTCGTCGAACTCGGAATTTTCAATTGCTTCTACTGGTGAATAATCTCGATTTTAGTAAAGTTCAAACAAAATTGTGTACTTACCATCACATATTTGGATCCGTCGGGTTCGAATTTTTCAATTGGTAATATCTATGAATAATCTCAATTTTAGACAAGTTCTTAATAAATCGTGGAGTAACCATCACAAATTTGGGACCGTCGGCCTCAAATTTTTCAACTTTTGCCATTAGTTAATAATCTCGATTTTAGTAAAGTTCAGACAAAATCGTGTACCAACCATCACGGATTTGGGGTTGTCGGGCTCGATTTTTCAACTGTTTTCACATGTGAAAAATCGATATTTTAGTCAAGATGTGACAAAATCGTGTACTAGCCATCACGAATTTAGTGTCGTCGGACTCAAATTTTTCAATTGTTGCTACTGGTCAATAATCTCGATTTTAGTAAAGTTCAAACAAAAGTATATACTAACCATCACCAATTTGAGTCCGTCAGGTTCAGATTTTTCAATTGGTAATATCTATAAATAATCTCAATTTTAGATAAATTCTTAATAAATCGTGTAGTAACCATCACGAATTTAGTTTCGTCGGACTCGAATTTTTCAATTATTGGGACTGGTGAATAATCTCGATTTTAGTATAGTTCAAACAAAATCGTATATTAACCATCACATATTTGGGTCCACGCAGGGTTCAGATTTTTCAATGGTTGATATCTATGAATAATCTCAATTTTAAACTAGTTCTTAATAAATCGTGTACTAACCATCAATCGTGTACTAACCATCACAGATTTGGGGTTGTCGGACTAAAAAAATTTCAACTGTTTCGACAAGTGAAAAATCGATATTTTAGACAAGTTGTGACAAAATCGTGTACTAACCATCACGAATTTAGTGTCGTCAGACTCAGATTTTTCAATTGTTGCGATTGGTGAATAATCTTGATTTTAGTAAAGTTCAAACAAAATCGTGTACTAACCATCACAGATTTGGGTCCGCCGGGTTTAGATTTTTCAATTGTTATATCTATGAATAATCTCAATTTTAAACAAGTTCTTAATAAATCATGTAGTAACCATCACAAATTTGGGACCATCGACCTCGAATATTTCAACTTTTGCGACATGTGAATAATCTCAATTTTAATAAAGTTTAGACAAAATCGGGTACTAACCATCACAGCTTTGGGGTTGTAGGGCTCAGATTTTTAAACGGTTTAAACACATGAAAAATTGATATTTTAGTCAAGTTGTGACAAAATCATGTATTAAGCATCACAAATTTAGTGTCGTCGGAGTCGGATTTTTCAATTGTTGTGACTGGTGAATAATCTCAATTTTTCAATTGGTTATATCTATGAATAATCTTAATTTTAGAAAGGTTCTTAATAAATCGTGTAGTAACCATCACAAATTTGGGACCGTCGGCCTCGAATTTTTAACTTTTGCGACAGGTGAATAATCTCGAGTTTAGTAAAGTTAAAACAAAATCGTGTACTAACCATCACAGATTTAGAGTTGACAGGCTCGGATTTTTCAACTGTTTCGACAGGTGAAAAATTAATATTTTAGTCAAGTTGTAATAAAATCGTGTAATACCCATCACGAATTTAGTGTCGTCGGACTCGATTTTTTCAATTGTTTCTACTGGTGAATTAAACTCGATTTTAGTAAAGTTCAAACCAAATCGTGTACTAACCATCACATATTTGGATCTGCCTGAATCGAATTTTTCAATTGGAAATGTCTATGAATAATCTCAATTTTAGACAAGTTCTTAATAAATCGTGTAGTAACCATCATAAATTTGGGACCGTCGGTCTCAAAATTTTCAACTTTTGCGACACGTGAATAATCTCGATTTTAGTAAAGTTCATAAAAAATCGTGTACTAACCTTCACAGCTTTATGGTTGCCAGACTCAGATTTTTCAATTGTTTCGATAGGTGAAAAATCAATAGTTTAGCCAAGTTGTGATAAAATCGTATACTAACCATCACAAATTTAGTGTTGTCGGACTCGAATTCTTCAATTGTTGGGACTGGTGAATAATCTCAATTTTAGTAAAGTTAAAACAAAATCGTGTACTAACCATCACAGATTTGGATCCGCCGGGTTCGGATTTTCAATTGTTATATCTATAAATAATCTCAATTTTAAACAAGTTCTTAATAAATCATGAAGTAACCATCACAAATTTGGGACCGTCGGCCTCGGATTTTTGAACTTTTGCGACAAGTGAATAATCTTGATTTTAATAAAGTTTAGACAAAATCGGATACTAACCATCACAGATTTGGGATTGTCGGGTTCAGATTTTTAAACGGTTTCAACAAATGAAAATTGATATTTTAGTCAAGTTGTGACCAAATCATGTATTAAACATCACGAATTTAGTGTCGTCGGAGTCCGATTTTTCAATTGTTGTGACGGGTGAATAATCTCGATTTTAGTAAAGTTCACACAAAATCGTGTACTAACCATCACGGATATGAGTCCGTCAGGGTTCAAAATTTTCACTTGGTAATATCTATGAATAATCTAAATTTTAGACAAATTCTTAATAAATCATGTATTAACCGCCACAAATTTGTGACCTTTGCCATCGAATTTTTTAACTTTTGCGACAGGTGAATAATCTCGATTTTAGTAAAGTTCAGACAAAATCGTGTACTAACCATCACGAATTATGGGTTGTTGGGCTTGGATTTTTCAACTGTTTCGACAGGTAAAAAATCGATATTTTAGTCAAATTGTGAAAAAATCGTGTACTAACCATCACGAATTTAAAGTCGTCGGGCTCGGATTTTTCAATTTTTGTGACTGGTGATTATCTCGATTTTAGTAGAGTTCAAACAAAATTGTGTACTAATGATCACAGATTTGGGTCCGTCAGGTCCAAAATTTCAATTGGTATTATCCATGAATAATCTCAATTTTAGACAAATTCTTAATAAATCGTGTAGTAACCATCACTAATTTGGGCTCTTTGGGCTCCAATTTTTCAAATTTTGCGACAGGTGTATAATCTTGATTGTAGTAAAGTTCAGACAAAATCGTGCACTAACCATCATGGATTTGGGGTTGTCGGGTTCGGATTTTTCAACTGTTTCGACGGGTGAAAAATCGATATTTTAGTCAAGTTGTGAAAAAACGTGTAATACCCATCACGAATTTAGTGTCGTCGGACTCGGATTTTTCAATTGTTTCTATGGGTGAATAATCTCGATTTTAGTAAAATTCAAACAAAATCGTGTACTAACCATCACATATTTGGATCCGCCGGGTTCGAATTTTTCAATTGGTAATATTTATGAATAATCTTAATTTTAGACAAGTTCTTAATGAATCGTGTAGTAACAAATTTGGGACCGTCGGTCTCGAATTTTTCAACTTTTTCGACAGGTGAATAATCTCGATTTTAGTAAATTCAAACAAAATTGTGTACTAACTATCCCGGATTTGGGGTTGCCGGGTTTAGATTTTTAAACTGTTTCGACATGTGAAAAATCAATGTTTTAGTCAAGTTGTGACCAAATCGTATACTAACTATCATGAATTTAGTTTCGTCGACTAGTGAATAATCTCGATTTTAGTATAGGTCAAACAAAATCGTGTGCTAACCATCACAGATTTGGGTCCGTCGGGTTCGGATTTTTCAATTATTGATATCTATGAATAATCTCAATTTTAAACTAGTTCTTAATAAATTGTGTAGTAACCATCACAAATTTGGGACCGCCGGCCTCGAATTTTTCAACTTTTGCGACAACTGAATAATCTCGATTTTAGTAAAGTTCAGAAAAAATCGTGTACTAACCATCACAGATTTGGGGTTGTCGGACTAAGATTTTTCAACTGTTTCGACAAGTGAAAAATTGATATTTTAGACAAGTTCTGAAAAAATCGTGTACTAACCATCACAAATCTAGTGTCGTCGGACTTAGATTTTTCAATTGTTGCGATGGGTGAATAATATCAATTTTAGTAAAGTTCAAAGAAAATCGTGTACTAACCATTACAGATTTGGATCCGCCGGGTTCGGATTTTTCAATTGGTAATATCTATGAATAATTTCAAATTTAGAGAAGTTCTTAATAAATCGTGTAAAACCATAACAAATTTGGGACCATCGGCCTCGAGTTTTTCTACTTTTGCGACAGGTTAATAATCTTGATTTTAATAAAGTTCAGACAAAATCGTGTACTAAACATCACGGATTTAGGGGTTGTAGAGTTCGGATTTTTCAACTGTTTCGACATATGAAAAATCGATATTTTAGTCAAGTTGTGACAAAACCGTGTACTAACCATAACGAGTTTAGTAACGCCGGACTCGAATTTTTTCAAAATTTTTGTGACTGGTGAATAATCTTGATTGTAGCATAGTTCAAACAACATCGTGTACTAATAATCACAGATTTGGGTCCGCCGGTTTCGAATTTTTCAGTTGGTTATATCTATGCATAATCTTAATTTTAGACAAGTTCTTAATAAATCGGGTAGTAACCATCACGAATTTGGGACTGTCAGCCTCTTATTTTTCACCTTTTGCGACAGGTGAATAATCTCGAGTTTAGTAAAGTTAAAACTGTGATACCCATGACCTTTTTTCCCATAGAAATTGCATGACTATATTTTGTGTTGTGTGGCTAATTTGACTTTTGCATGTGTTATATATTATGTACATAATTGTTTAGGGTTGCTATGTTGTCTTGGATTAATTAGAGGACCTGAGTGCATAAAAAGAATTATATGTTAGCTAATTGGTTAATTTTGGAGGGAGGTTAGTGTTCATGAAGGGGTACCTTTAGAGATAATCCTAAGGGGCTGAACTTTGAGGATTGGTTGCCTACTTTAGAGTTATAACCTTCCAGAAATCTGGAGTTTAGATAGCCTATAAATAGAGGAGAAAAGTAGAGAAGGGAAGGAAAGAATAAGAAAGAGAAGAGAGGAAAAAAAGAAGAAAGCAGATTTTTGGCAGAATGGGTAGTCTGTGGGAGAATGCACTTTTGAGATAGCAAATGGTGTCGATTTTCAGCGTTTCTTAGTGCGTTTCGAGGAGGACTGATAGATCTACGCTTGGGATTCAACGGAGTAGCATTTGGAGTTCTTGATTTCGAGTTATAGGATTGGGAAGTTAGTGCTTTGAATCTGGATTTTCGGCTTTTGGTGTATTTTGAGGTTTTGCTTTAAGATTGATAAGGTAAGGACCCTTCAACTTTGAGTTTTTCCAAAGCTTTCATAAACTGATATTTTACAGATTATGTATGAAGTATGGATGAAAATGGTTTTATCATGTTTTCTTGCATAAAAGTGGATGAAGCAATATTTAATGTGAATGCATGAATTGTATGTTGTTTAATTGCGCATGTTTGTGATAGCATGAGTACTTGTTGTTTTTATTATTTTAAGCATAACGGAACATCCCAGTAGGGACATTGACTAAGAAAGGATCCAGGATGCTTATGTTATGTTATGGATTTCACGAGTTTAGTGTCGTCGGACTCGGATTTTTCAATTGTTGCGACCGGTGAATAATCTTGATTTTAGTATAGTTTCAAACAACATCGTGTACTAACAACCATCACAGATTTTGACCCAGAGGGTTCGAATTTTTCAATTGGTTATATCTATGAATAATCTTAATTTTAGACAAGTTCTTAATAAATCGTGTAGTAACCATCACAAATTTGGGACTGTTGGCCTCGAATTTTAAACTTTTACGACAGGTGAATAATCTCGAGTTTAGTAAAGTTAAAACAAAATCGTGTAATAACCATCACAGATTTGGGGTTGCCAGTCTCGAATTTTCCAACTGTTTCGACAAGTGAAAAATCGATATTTAGTCAAGTTGTGATAAAATCATATACTAACCATCACAAAATTAGTGTCGTAGGACTCGACGGGTGAATAATCTTGATTTTAGTAAAGTTCAAACAAAATCGTGTACTAACCATCACATATTTGGGTTCGCCGAGTTCGGATTTTTCAAATTGTTGATATCTATAAATAATCTCAATTGTAAATAAGTTCTTGATTAATCGTGTAGTAACCATCATAAATTTGGGACCGTCGACCTCGAAGTTTTTTAACTTTTGCGACAGGTGAATAATCTCTATTTTAGTAAAGTTTAGACAAAATCGGGTACTAACCATCACAGCTTTGGGGTTGTCAAGCTCTGATTTTTAAACGGTTTCGACAGGTGAAAATTAGATATTTTAGTCAAGTTGTGACAAAATCGTGTATTAACCATCACGAATTTAGTGTCGTCGGACTCAGATTTTTCAATTGTTGTGACTGGTGAATAATTTCGATTTTAGTGAAGTCAAACAAATGTGTGTACACCATCACAGATTTAGGTCCGTCAGGTTCAAAATTTTCAATCGGTAATATTTATGAATAATCTAAATTTTAGACAAATTCATAATAAATTATGTATTAACCATCACCAATTTGAGACCTTCAACCTCAAATTTTTTTTTAACTTTTGCGATAGGTATATAATCTTGATTTTAGTAAAGTTCGGACAAAATCGTGTACTAACTCATTGATTTTAGGTTGTCGGGTTCGTATTTTTCAACTGTTTCGGCAGGTGAAAATTGATATTTTAGTCAAATTGTGAAAAAAATAGTGTAATAACCATCACGAATTTAGTGTCGTCGGACTCAGATTTTTCAATTGTTGCTACTGGTGAATAATCTCGATTTCAGTAAAGTTCAAACAAAATCGTGTACTAACCATCACATATTTGTATCCTTCAAGTTCGAATTTTTCAATTGGTAATATCTATGAATAATATCAATTTTAGACAAGTTCTTAATAAATCATGAAGTAACCATCACAAATTTGGGACTGTTGGCCTCGAATTTTTCAACTTTTGCGACAGGTGTATAATCTCAATTTTAGTAAAGTTCAGACAAAATCGTGTCCTAACCTTCACGGATTTGGGGTTGTCGGGCTCAGATTTTTCAACATTGTCGAGAGGTGAAAAATCGAGTTTTATATACATCACGAATTTAGTGTCGTCATACTCAAAATTTTTCAATTGCAACTACCGGTGAATAATCTCGATTTTAATAAAGTTTAAACAAAAGCGTGTACTAACCATCATAGATTTGGGTCCGTCAAGTTCGTATTTTTCAATTGGTAATATCTATGAATAATTTCAATTTTAGACAAATTCTTAATAAATCTTGTAGTAACCATCACAAATTTGGGACCTTCGGCCTAATATTTTTCAACTTTTGCGACAAGTGAATAATCACGATTTTAACAAAATTCAGACAAAAATGTGTATTAACCATTACATATTTCGGGTTGTCGGGCTCGGATTTTTCAACAAGTGAAAAATCGATATTTTAGTCAAGTTGTGGAAAAAAATCATGTACTAACCATCACGAATTTAGTATTGTCGGACTCGGATTTTTCAATTGTTGCTACTGGTAAATAATCTCGATTTTAGTAAATTTCAAAAAAATCGTGTATTAACCATCACAGATTTTAGTTAATTTCAAACACAAACGTGTAGTAACCATCATAAATTTAGGGCTGTCAGGCTCGATTTTTTTAACTTTTTCGACCGGTGAATAATCGTTATTTTAGTCAAGTTCTGACAACATCTTGTACTAACCATTACGAATTTAGAACTGTCGGACTCAAATTTTGTAACTCTTACTACTGGTGAATAATGTTGATTTTAGTTGAGTTTAGAGCCAAACTGCTGATACTGCTAGTTCAGGATTTCCCTCAATTGTTGTTTCTGATGCTACATTCATAGAGGAATTTTATACGAGATTACTCATTTCATTAGACTTGAATGCCTCTCCCTCTCCCTAGGCGGTTTAGGAGCAGCTGCTTACTTTTGTAAAAGGCTTATGATTCACTAACCTTTTGGGAGTGAGAGAACGAATGACCGAGATCAAAAACCAAATCGAGATGTTCATGCGGGAAAGGCTATACTAGGGCGTGTGGTCGACGCGTTGGGAGTCCCTATTGATGGAAGAGGGGCTCTAAGCAATTTTCGGACGCAGTGCGGGCGTTGGATGGAAAAGACAGATAAAGGAGCAACCTACCGGAAGAGCAAAGCTCGTCGATCCAAATGAATCATTCAGAGCTCGTCGATCCAAATGAATCATTCTTCTAGTCCCTCTTTGGCTCCCCGTCCTAAAAAGACTCGACGCAGATAGCTCCGGTGCCCCTGCTTCTGCCTCTATCAAGCAGCGAAAACGTTCTCTGATAGACTATCCTTTCTGCTTTACTGTGGTTTACCCATAACCATCAGCGACAAGGGTTACGAATGAGGCCAATTTGTAGGATTGCACTTTCAAAGACCCTTAGATCGAACGCCTTGCACCACCGGGATGAATGTACTAACCATCACGTATATACGTAAGTTAAGTATCACATAAATGTCCAAACCGTTATGAACATGATAATAATTTTGATTATCGCAAAAAAAAAAAAAAAAAAGTCAGCCTATTTACTCCCTCAGAAATTTTTGTTTCGCCCGTATAGTCCCAATGTTTAATTTCAGCCTATTTAGTCCCCCAATTTTTTTCGTTAATTTCAGCCTGTAAAGTCCCTTATCTATTTACGGGATGCATATAGAGATTCCACCACCTCTTATGCGGCGGATTTAGGGCAAATGGGTTCCTCCAAATTAGGGCAATAGAATTTGGTGTTTCATTTTTATAACCATTTTTTATACTGTTTTTTTTGTATTTTGTAAATTTTATAGATTGAAACTGATCATTATGCCCCCCGCTCATTAGGCATGTGGATGGCATGAATTTGGGGCTGCCCTGATTCCGCCGCAAAAAAGGTGGTGGAACCTCTATATGCAGCCCGTAAATAGATAAGGAATTTTACAGGCTGAAATTAAACATTGGGGACTATACGGGGCGAAACAAAAATTCCTGAAGGACTAAATAGGCTGAAATTAAATATTATAGACTATACGGGTGAAACGAAAATTTTTGAGGTGCCTAAATAGGGTGATTTACATCCCCCCTCCCCCAAAAAGGGATCTCAATCAACTATTGAATTTCTCGTGTGAAATTGACTAATGTCCAGAGATACAAAGCTTGGTAGATATTGGCATATTGCAGCTAATGTCATTGAAAATTTTATGGTATAAATTTAAGGATGATTAAGTACCTTTAGAAGTAATTACGCTAAAAGAAACATTTATATAGGCAAAAGCTCTTCACAATTTTTTCTAGCTAAGTAATTTTTTTTAGTTATTACGGTTTAAGAATACAACAGTGAAGCTTTTGAATACAAGGAGAAAATTTACGGATAAAATCCATCTAAATTTAGTTTCAAGCAAAAAAAATAGTTATAATGTATTAAATTGACTGTAGATATGCTTGCAAGTTTATAAAATTATTAATTTATGATATTGACGGGATTATTTATATAATGCTCTTCATAAAAGTTACTATTATCTTATTAATTGTTCGCAAATTAATAAACTTTTACACCAACCCAATTCGAGATCAGAAATAAATATTATTTTAGAGTTTTATTAATTTATTGCGTATTATTTTATAGAGATTATAATGTAATTTGGACCTCTTAGGCGTTGTCTTAGGGACTCCTGCACTATTTAAGCCGGGAGGATCAGCGAGATCAAGGCTGCCGGATGCCATAATCATTTTCACCTTTGACGGGTATTTTAAAGCCATAACAACATTTTTCATTGTGGGACGCTTTGAGGGTTCGAGGTCAAGACAGGCCTTGGCTATCAAGGCCATTGCCCATACTTTCTCTTCCATACCATGCATGTCCGAGATTGCGGTTGGGTCAATAACGCTTTCAATAGGATCCTTCTGTCCTAGAACAGTTTTTGGAAGATATCCAATCATCAAATTCATCATGATGGAAGAATCCGTGGCCGCGCCCAGCTTGCCTGTAACTAGCTCAAGCAAAACCTTTCCAAAGCAATGAACATCATAGGCACAGGTAGCATTAGATGTACCTGCTTCTGTCAAATCATGTAATACAAGTCAATTCTCCTGCTGAGGTTGTTAATGAAATCCAGGGAGAAAATCCATAATCATCTTAAGAGAATGAGAACAAAGGAAAACAGAGAATAGAGAATTTTTTGTCAAATTTACATACCAGATGGTCCTTGGTGGGAACCCCTGCACATAAAAAGGAACAAGTATATGTTAAATCGCTCAAGGGTTTTCAAGGATCTTCGCAGTGTCGATGTGGGACATTTATATTTTAACACTCCCACACATCGAGGTGGGGATCAATTCAACAAAGTAAAATTAGAAAACAAAGATTTCAGAGGCAAAGCACAATATTTTTAAGAGAAACTCACTCTGGCAAATCGAGGAATCTGGTATGCCTAGTTTGATTGTGTTTCCTCTCCAGAGTATATGCATCTCCAAGGCTGCATAACCTTACTTCAAATTGATCATCAAGAAGTATGCTGCTAGCTTTAATATCTCTTTGGACAATAAAGAGGAGAAGCAATGTCAAGTGAGAAATCATATATGGCATCATTATACATGGCAGAAATCCAAAAACAATAACTTTGGTTCAATTGTTGGTCATCTCACCTGTGCACAAGGGGTGGAACGCATTCATGGTGTAAGTAGGAAAGAGCTTCCGCAAGTCGAGTAGCAATACTCAATCTATTTCCCCAATTCGACCCTGGAAAAATGGATTCCAAATAAATGATTTTTGAATAGAAGGAGCTCGATAAGTCACTGTTAGGCATACACTTGTAAACCAGATACTTCTCATTAGTATTCTCCAAGCAGTGGCAGTGCCCCAAGAAAGGTACCAGTCTTCGGTCAGACAATTTATCGAGCACTTTCAGTTCAGATATGTAGTATAGCTCTTTCTCTGCCGAAGACAAATCAATTCTCTTAATAACAACAGTTTCTTCTAAAACTAAAACACCACTAAAGAGATCGCCGGAGCGGCCCTGCTTGATGAGATTGGACTTACTGAAGTAATTTGTGGCTTTGAGGATTTCTTCGTACTCGAATGCCTTCCCAAATGATAAGACGGGGAAGTTGGCCGGGGAGAATCGGCCAGAGTCAACAATGAAATTTGGGGAATTTGGGGAAGATGAAGAAGAATGTTCGCTGGGGGTTCTTTCAGCAATGAGGCGGAGCTGCTCCCTGCGCAGCGTCGCTCGGACCAGCCTGTCCCAGCTGTCGTAAACTCCGGCCATCTGATTTTACTTTGAAACCATGAGTCCTTGAGCCATTTCAATCTGGAAATTGCCTAATTATATGAGTAATTATTAAGGCTAATTGGCAAATTTAGTCCCCAAAGTGTAGGACGTTCGCGGCGACGGTCCCCGTTTTATATTTCTTTGTATTAAGGCCCCCAAACATTTTGCGTTTGGTGACGGTGGTCCTTCCGTCCACTTCTGTCACAGAAAAATCAAATTTTGAATTATTTTTTAATTTTTTTTGTAAAATGACCAATTCACCCATCTCCTCCTTCCCCAATTTGCTTCTCCTCCATCTCCACTCTCCCTCTTCCTCTTTTCAAGCATAAAAATCATTAAACTTTTCAAGCTCTTCATTTAGTAAACTTCTAGCAGAATTGAGTAAAGCCCTTAAAGCAAGAATCAAACTTAGCTTGAACTTGAACCCCAGTTCTTTGAAACCAGAACCTTCACCGCCACTGTGACCAATTTCTTCACTTTTTGGTTGATTTTGTTTATGAAATGGGTAGAATTTGTGTGTAAATTCTAATAATGAATCATGAAAGGTTGTTTTTAATTTTTTTTATTTTCTGGGTTTTTAATTTTTTTTCAATTCACAACTTGGACAATCAAAGAGTCCATTTTTCCAGCTATTTAAGACGAAGAAATCATCTGGCTTGCCAAGTGATAAGGCTCAAGATGCTAGGAAGTACATTCTTTGCCAAGTGAAATGGCCAAAATGCATGTTCTTCTTATTCCATCTTGAAAAAAAAATTCTCTATGTTTTTGGGAGATGGTGGGTAGAGATGGAGGAAATGGTGGGTTGAGGTGAAGGATTACCCATTATACCCTTCCCATTAATGGTTTTTTTTTTAACTCTAATGGACATAAGTGGACAGAAGGACCACCGTCACCAAACACAAAATGTTTGGGGACCTTAATACAAAGAAATATAAAACGGGGACCGTCGCCGCGAACGTCCTACAATTTGGGGACTAAATTTGCCAATTAGCCTAATTATTAATGGGGTATTAAAGTTTGGAAAACACTCCGAAATGGAGTGATGGATGTCTTTTTGACTTACTAGTCAACACGTCTTTTAGCCTTTTATGTCGTTTCTTTCTTTCTTCACTCTTTAGTATACAAAAACTTCGTATTATATAAATATGCGAAAATTATTGTGAGCCTCAGCTTACAATGAAACGTTTGATTTGGTATATAGACATGAGCCAAGTTACTTATGTCATATCGAGATATTCATTTTAACATAGTTCGATTGTTAAATAAGTAATTATGAGTGCTTAGTGACGGATCCAAAAATAGATAACACTGGGACACACGGCGATTTGTATGGGGTTATTTATACATTTATCATTTAAATGAAACAAAATATACCCTATATACTAAAAAAAATAAAAAATAGACCCCGCTGCCGCCATACTAGATCCGTCACTGTGAGTGTTGTCAAACCCATTAGCTGCGTTTCGGGGCTACGGACACGGGCCGTGACATTATAATATAATGGTCAGGGAATGTGTTGGAACTAATTGATACATATTACTTGTTGAGAGCCACTTTGGATCGCCTAGCGAGGACTGTGGTACCTTCACGGGATGAATGTGAGCCCATACCCCACATGTGATAAGAATGAAATGTTTGACTAATATATAAGCATGCACCTAATTGCTCATGTCACATCGGAATATCTATTTTGCAATAATGAATTCGTTTGCCAAGTATTTAGTTGTGGGGTATGTGTGAAACCCATAACTTTTGCTTACGAGACATTTGACGTGTAATTAATTTTTCGCGAGTAACTGTATTGTCGTAATTTATTTTGTGTGATTATGTGACTACGTGTCTAATTAATTGTTACAACATGTTACATGTTTTATTTCGTGTATGTTTTATTGAGGTGCATTTCGCACGCATATCGTAATTAGGGGCTTACTCTGATTGGGTTTGGTTTGGGTTTTGGTCTCAAACCCAGTCCCAAACCAGCTTTGGATTGAGTCTGGGTTTGAGTTTGGGTTTGGGCGGGAGAGGCTAAAAAACGGGCGGGGAACTATTCAAATTCAAAAAAAATTCTTCAAATAATTGTTAAATTCAAAATTTTTAGCTCTTAAATTAGCGAGAAATGTTCAAATTCCAAATTTGTGAAGCCAAAATTTGAAATTTGACGATTATTTGAAGAAAAAAAATTTGAATTTGAATTGTTCCCGCCCGTTTTTTTGCCTTTCCCGCCCAAACCCAAACCCAGACTCAATCCAAAGCTGGTTTGGGACTAGGTTTGAGACCAAAACCCAAACCAAACCCAATCCAAGTAAGCCCTAGGGGACTTAATTGTGAGTCACCTAGATGATTAATTTAATTATATGATTAGAATTTAATTAATTAGGAATTTTATTGGGATTAGAAAAGTTACTATAATATAATAAAAATAAAATAGGAATTAAATAATATATATAAAAAATAGAAATTAGAAAAGAAAAAGAAAAGAAAAAAGAAAAAAGAAAAGAGAACAAGGGCTTCGTGGTTGCTGGGTTTTAGCAAAAGAAAAAGAAAATAAAAATAGAAAGCAAACAATCAGGGAAATCATTGGCTCTCTCTCTCTCTTGGAAACCGTGCATAAAGAAGAAACCACCACGGCTCCTATGCGGATCGTCCTTTTGTTCCGTACGTGCGGGACAAGTTGTCAGCCGTTGGATTAATCAGCGATTTCGTATCAAACTACGAGTATTTTAGGGGATAAAGCTTTGAAATTATTTTTAATCGAGAACATGTATGTTTAACAGCATGTAGTTTCTCTCTACTCTAACTCAATCGATGCGATGTGTTACTAGAAACAAGTTAAAAGAGAACATGTGTTTTGTTAGACTATGACTTTTCTCTCTCCTCCTCGGTAACTCAATCGATGTGACGGTTGTGTGATACTTTTTATTGTTATTATTATTATTTATTTGTAAAATTACATATCTACCCTTTTAACCCTCTTTTAAATGACAGCCGTCGATCCCTTTGAAAAATGAAATCAACGGCCCATATCGTGGCCCGCACGTACGAAATTTAGGCTGTTCCGCACAGGAGCCGGACTGGAAGGAACAAAGAGAGCCGCCTCTCTTTTCTCTCAGTGGCGCAGCAACAAGAAAGCCAGTCCGGTTCCTATGCGGAATAATTATTTTTCCGCATATACAGAATAATTTTTCAAGTAAATACAAACATTTTTTGGTTAAAAATAGATGTTCGCAGAATAGGTATTCTCAAAATTAGAACATGAATTTTTTAAAAGTAATCTCAACCGTAAAAAAATTTAATCTAATGGCTAAAAATTCGTTCCGCATATACGAAATAAATACTCATCTCGCATAGGCGCCGCGGCGCAAGAAAGCAAGGAAAGGAAAAATATTAAAATTAAATTAAATCAAAACCACCTCTAAACGTCGTGGGCATCAGTGGCGCTTTCTTGGAATTCGTGCGAAGACAGAAAACACAAAGAAGAGAGGCTGCCCTCTCTCCAGTCCGGCTCCTATGCGGAACAGCCTTTAATCCGCATGTGCGGGACATAGATCTGGCCGTTGATTCAATTTTTTTTGAATCGACGGATACAATTTAAACAATAACTAAAAGTACAGATAAGTAATTTAATAAATAATTTTTTTTAAAAAAAAAGAGAATACCCAAACAGTCTCATAAGTAATTTCCTTTTGCCAGGGTCTCCAAATAAACAATTATCTTGAAGCGAACTTGTGTGGCCATCACAACGGACACCGTTCTTATCAAGAAAATCTCTGAATCTTTTCCATTCATTGTTATTTGCATCTTCTACCACCGTTACTTTATAATTTTTCATTGAATAAATCAGTTCTTTAACAAAAAAAAATAAATAAAACGAAAGAGAGAAGAAGGAAGATGATGAACTAGTGAGAGAAGGAAAGAGATGAGAAGGAAGAGATTGTAGGGATCTGAATTTATCTTTTACCATTCAAAAGTAAAAAGAGAAAAAAAGGGATTCAAAATTTTTTATCCATCTAAAAGGACAGCCAAACTATTACATCCTTTAATACCCTGCTTTTGATCCAATCGTTGAATCAAAATTGTTAGATCCAACGGCTCACAAAACAGCCCGCACATATTGAACAAAGTCTGTTCAGCATAGTAGCCGGGGTGCTCTCTGACTGCGCAAGAAAACAAGAAGGAGAAGGGAAAATTAAGCAAATCGTCATGCAATTATGCAAGTGGACTGCCTCGGGATCCGTGCGCCAATCACCAAAAGGGGCAGTGGGCTGCCAGGAGAGAGAAAAGTGATTAAAGAATATTCTGTCCAGGATTTTGACGCGATAATTGGTGGGGTTTGAGACATAATTTTTTATCACGGGATATATCGAATCGAAGATATTCAAAGGGGCTTCGAGGAAGCGCAGACGTAAAGCAATTCGAGTACCCGAGTAGGAAGTTATTGCTCAGCGAGTAGATCTGCCCGGACTAATTACAGATTTATGGTTATCGTGTTCGTAAGAGGTGGGGACCCCTTTTCCACTATTAAATTCTGTTCTGAATTATTGTTTAATATTGAGATATTGTTCTGACATTTTATTGTATTTCGGGAATAATAAATTGCATAAACTGCTACATTAATCAATTCCTGAATATTTGGGTGTTTCGTTGTTATTTAGATTTCGGCTTTAATTGGATTTTTTAGCATGTCCCAATCTGAATTTCAATCGCTTTCATTAATTGCTAAAATTCACATATATTGTCTCTGTTTATGTACTGTACTGTACTGTTCTGTATATGTTCTGTAATTGCCTCTTTGTTAATTGCATTTGGGGCGTGTTTGGAGTCGTCTAATTGGTGTCCTTGTTTTGTCCTAATTGGTTTCGTTGACCGAGTCGTCTCCCCCTATTGAGCTCGTATCTAGGATCGCTACTTAGCAAGTTCAGTCTGCCTTCTGTCCTATGACCCCAAGAGGTCTTTACTCTGTTCTGTCATGTTGCCCATACTTAATGAGGCTAATCATTAGGTAAGGTAGTGGTTTTGTGGAGTCCCTAGTTGGGGATGATGAGACAATGTACAGATTGAACCTTAAAATTTGTGTCCCGTAGTTTGGGGGAGAATCCGAACCCACGAGTTTACTGAAACCGTTCTAGTTTGGTTGATAATTGGACCACTGTCGTTATTGCTGAATAGTAGAGATTAGATATGTGAGCTCATGTGGTGGGAGCGTGTCATAGCCTTAGCGATGTTCTAAGTATCTAAGGCGAATATGTAATTGGGTGTACCGGATGCGTAACGCGTGGTGCTTGTCGTATACTCGGATATGGAATCGTTTAGGTGCGAAGAATGTGGTTAATTGCTTAATTGTTGCATTATATGTGTTCGTCCTTGTTTTGGGTCTTTAATTGCTGTTTGTTAAAGTCTTTTTGGTCACATATGAGTTAGGGATATTTGGGTAATGTTTTGGTGCACCTTTGCACAAGTTTAAAACTGATTTTTCTGTAGTTCGCAAGTCGCGAGACGAACCATTCGTCTTTGCATTCGTCATAGGCTTCGTCCGCAGAAAGGCAGTGGCCACTGTCTTACCACGGGCGGACCATTCATCCGCAGGTACCCACGGACGATCTTGCGAACGATGCTCATCTGCAATCGTCTGCTCATCGTCCCGTTACGTATGTCTTGCTTTTGTGTTCTGAGTCATGTGGGACTTGCGTAGTGTCCTATAGTGGGTGTCTATCGTGTCACATATTATTTCCAAAAAGTGGGTATGTTGGGAAACGGGCATCTGCATTATCTGTATCTGATTTCTGTTATTTATGTTCATGTTCTGTCTCTATTTTTATTATTACTGTTTTAGGCTCCACTAAGCACCGGAGCTCAGTCCATCCACTTTTGTTGTTTCAGGTTTTGTAGATGTTGATTCTACCTTTGATAGCGATGCTTGGGAAGGGGATTACGAAGAGTAATTTTAACTGGATTAGTTCACACTTGTTATTTATTTATAGTTTTTTATTTTGGAACTTGTAGTTCCTTTCAGATGTAATAACGTAGATATATTTCCTCTTTCAGAATAATGCTTCCGCTAGAGCTTTTATTACTATTTATGAATTTATATAAGGAACTCCTTTATTTAGTAATCTTTGATTGTGGCTCTGGTGCTTCTTTAACCAACGGGGCACCGCCATATCATCACTCCGGAGATAGGGCGTGACAGTATGTCCAATGATGAAGCCATGATTTTTAGGTTTGGGGGCGAAAAACTGCAACAGTATGTGACTCACAAAATGTTGGGGGCGAATTTGATCAAATATTCTGAACTACATATAAAATTTATTATATCTAGTACATTTTTTAAAAATCTCAGCCCTCTGTCTTCGTCACTGGGTATGTCAAACCCATGAATTGTACTTCCAATCTACGGTCACGAGACGTGACAATTTTTGTTCTAAAATGTTGAGCCTGAAAAGAATGGTCCCGGCAAATGACTTTCCATCTTAACTTGATTGAATTTTCATCTTAACCATCTTCTAGCATACTACATTACAATGGTTGTGGCCTCAATGGCAAATGTCATATTGATGATGAAATATAAGACTATGATAATAAATTTTTGGAATCACTTTTATTCTTCATAATTTCCATGGGAACCACCAAAATGTTACTTCGTCAACTGAGATTTTCCAGTTAATGAAAGAGTTGATAAGAATACAACCTTTATAATCAACAAATTGGATTTCAAGTTGCAATTCTTTTAGCAGCGTCTGGAGCGCGATATGGACCCTTTCTTCCTCACGAGATTGCTTCAAGATCTGACCAACTAATCACTTCCTTTATCAGAAAACTCTCCCTGCTTTCTTGTCTTTTGCTTCTGTTCATGTTAGCTACTCACTTTCAGGAAAAAGCAATGCAAAGAGCAGCGCTCTTTCCCAGGCTGGATTACCGTGAAGATTTACCAACCACGGGTTGAACTGTTAAAGATTTTTGTAGTGGCCATCCCAGTGGAATCATATAGAGAATACATGCTGCATTAAACACCTAAAGAATACAAGCAAGTGGAATCAGTTCTATGTTCTTAACTCTTTTTCCATCTGAATTAGAAACCTTCTTATTAGCTTGAGGACGTGTACCTAGTAAACCACTGTGCAGCAGGGACTTCATTCATCAGGGGGATATCTTTGAATTCACAATGTCGTTTTCTGCTCAGCTATCTTCATTTTTATATCAAGAGATTTGCTAAACTGGAGAAAGTGTTCAATTACTTGTTGGCGAGTCATAGATGATACGTCTTTTGAATCCTTTTGTTCTGTTAAGGTGTATTGCACATCAGAAAGTAGAAATGATTTCATCACCTAGACTTGAAAAACGAGCATTTCACAAAAAAAGTAACCAGACCTCAGGTTCTAGTCCAATACCTACCTATTTCAGATTCCTCTGCTTTGTTCTCTGCTGCCTTTGTTTGAACTGGGGCAACTGAACCAGGACCAAAGATTTTAGATTCGTCTGTTGTGTTCTTTGCAGCCTTTTTTTGAACTGGGGCTACGGAACCAGGACCAAAGATTTCAGATTCCTTGGCTAACTTCTTTGCTATCTTTGTTTGAACTGGGCCAACTGAACCTGGAAGACCAACAGGACCAGGGGCAACAGAAGTTACAGACGTTGCCAATGTACTATCTTCTGAATTCACCACCTTCAATGGATTTTCCAAAGCTTGAAGAACATATGTCATTAGGGGCCTCTTCGAAGGCCGGGGATTAAGGCAAGCCTTGGCAATAACAGCCATTGCCCATACTTCCTTCAATAGATCCTCATCTATGACTAAAGAAGTGTCCACAATTTGTGTAACCAACTCCATATCAGTTATATTGATGTAAGGAAGAGTTCTTGCCATCCAGACATTCACTATTGAATCATTGGCTGGTGCAGCACTTAAACCCAGGTTACCAGTCACTAGTTCCAGCAAAACCTTGCCAAAGCAATAAACATCGTGTGCACAGGTCGCATTAAGTTGTACTGAACCTGGACATCAAAGAAGATATGATTGGATATTCCTGATACATGCATCATAATCCCAGAAGTATTTGTTTCATTAAGAATGTTAGGACTCAATTTAAATATAAAAAAATTAAATACAACCAACAGCAGCAATTGCTGAAAGTATGTCTAGAAATCGCGGTGTCTGAAAGTATAATTTCATCGCAACATAAAAGCAGCTTAAGAACATATTTTCATACCAGAAGCGCCTTGTTTAGAACCCCTGGCACATAAAGAAGACAGATTGTCAAAACCTCAGCTAACATAAGAAATGATGTTTAAAAGTGAAACAAATAAGTAATTAGAATAGTTCAATTATCTATTCAAGATTGTATGTGAGATTATTTATTGATGATTACATGAGGAAAATACTTACTGAGCCAGTCGCAGGAATTTGGTAATCCTATTCTGATTAATTCCCTTATCCTTTTCCTGAGCACAGACATGACCAAGTCTTCCTAAACGCACTTCATAGTAATCATCAAGAAGTATGCTACTAGCTTGAACATCCCTTGAACATCCAAAATACAAGAATGTCAACTAAGCTATAATCCAAGAATTCATCTGGAAAAAAGCAATTCTTAGAGCAGCCCATATCCTCTGTACAACAACACAACAATAGCATAACCCATTAAGTCCCCAATAATTGAGGGTATGGGCGGGGATGGACGGGATACAGACCTAACCTTTGTCAAACAAAGTGGCTGATCCCAGGATACCACTGAAACAGATGTATTGGAGACTAACCTAACCTTTGGCAACAAGTGCACAAAGTGGTTGCTCATATAATACACATGTAACAATGGTCCCCTATGCCGTCGCGTTTGCTACAGAATCATGCCTTCAAATCAAAGCCAAAAGGCATCAGAGAAGGCAGACCCAAGAACCATTTTGATTTATGTGCACATCACCATGCTTCTTTCATTCAGCATCCAGAGCATTAGTGGTGCACAATAAGCCCATATCCTCTGTAACATTCTTAAATCTTAATATAGAAAGTTTCATACATATATCCTATGTTACCTAGACTTAGGTATGGGTGTCCGGTAGGGGTGTCAATCGAGTTATGTGAGCTGAGCTTGAAAAAAATTGAAAAGCTCACGCTCACGCTCAGCCCGGAAAAGCTCACAAACCTTGAGCTCACGCTTAGCTCACATTTTAACACGAGCTCTAGCTTAGCTCACGAGCTTCCCAAGCTCACTTATATTAGCGAAGAAAACGAAAATCATGTCTCAAGAATAGCATAATACAATGAGCCTTAAAACTAAATTTGGACAAGAATACACAAAAAGAAGCAAAAGTTTCAGAATTGTTTGATATGCTAATAAAAGGAGTGTTATATAAAAAAAAAACAAAAAATAAGAGAATCCATGCACTTAAAATTTTAACAAATGATAAATTTGCAAATTTCAAAAGATTGATTTAATTCCATTGTCGGTGGCAATTCCAATTTTGACAATCCCATTGAATTCTTCTACACCATCTCACTTTTTGTTGTGATTCATCCCAATGTATTTTGTACCGTGTTTTCCTACGCTGTCTTTTCATGTTTTCTCTCTTCCTTTAACTTTTGTACCTGTCTCTCTCCTGTTGTAAGACTCATTCTTTAATATAATCTCCTTTCTACCCAAAAAAAAGACTATTGAATTAATCCACACATTATAATTATAATTATAATGTATATAAGTTTTTTTTAAAATTATTATTATTATTATTATTATTATTATTATTATTATATATATATATAATATTTTAATTATATTAATCTTATTCGGGTTCGAGCTTTTTTGGGTGAGCGAGGGTCAAGCTCACGCTCGACTCACATAAGAAGCGAGCTTGAATATTAAGCTCACGCTCACATTACCTCAGCTCACGCTCACATTTTTTCGAGCTATATGAGCCGGGTTCGGGCCGGCCCGAACCCGTTGACACCCTAGTGTCCGGTGTGAGTACATATCTAGGTGTCAAGTGCTTATACCTCTAAAAGTAAAGATATGAGGACACTTCTGAAAACTTGAACACTAGTTCGTGGATTCGGCAGTAATTATGGCCATACAATAAAATTAACGAATTAACTACTTTTATAGAGGGAAATAGACCTATAATTTGTGAAATAGGCCTATAATATCCTCCTCAATATAAATAGGGTGGGGAAGATCATCATTGAAAATGTACATAGTCTCAGTCATAATACTCAATATTTTTTTACCACATCCGATAAAGATCTCACACCCACACCCATGTTGTATCATGTCGACACTGGGTGCGGCAGCCAAAACTAAGAGTCCAGGGAAATAGGCCTATAGTATCCTCCTCACTATAGACAGGATGGGGAAGATCACCATTGGAAATGCAGTCTCATACATAATACTCAATGTTTTTATCACCACATACTCACACACATGTCGCATCATGTCGACACGGGCGCGACAGACCAAAATCAAAGAGTCCAAGTAACCTAGCATATATCCTAAACTCTAAACTATGGACCATAAACATTAAATATAATATAAAAATGTTAGAGAGTATGTTAAGGAGGAGTACCTGTGAACAAGGGGAGGAATGCATTCATGATGTAGATAACACAAAGCCTCTGCAGCACCAATTGCAATCTTCAATCTAGTAATCCAATCCAGTGATTTTAAGCTAAATTGATCTAAACCAAATTTATCATGGGGATCAATAATATCTTCTTTAAAAAGGGAACTTGATAAATCTCTATTAGACATGTATTTATAAACAAAAAAATTCTCCTTAAAATTATTATCCAAGCAGTGCCCTAATAGAGGAACAAATCTAGGATGAGAAGAAATCTTCCCAAAAGTTTCTAATTCCGATACACAGTATGATTCAGCATATGGCAAATCAATTTTCTTAATTACTACTCGAGTCCCATCATCTAAAACTCCGGTAAAGAGGTCGCCGGAGCCGCCGTGATAGATGAGGTTGGATGTGCTCAAGAAATTCGAAGCCCGGAGAATTTGATCATAGTCAAATGCCTCCCCGACTAATAAGAACGGGAGTTTGAGAAAAGGGGCTCGGCGAGAAGAATCAGAGAAGTTAAAGGAGGAGGAAGATGAGGATGATAATGAAAGGTCACTGGGAGTTCTTTGGCCGTAGCGGCGGAGCTCCTCCTTCTTCAAGGTGGCTCTGACTAGTCTATCCCAGTTATCATAAACTTGGGCCATTTACAAGAAGTTGGAGATGATGATTAACTAACATTTTCTTGCAAAAAAAAAAAAAAAAAAATGGCTAAAAATTTTCAGAAACCCACTTGGGAAATTTCATGAAATTTCCAGGAGAAAGCCAAATAATTTGCAAATTCTTGAAGTTTGTTTCTTTCTGATTATTCAATGTATATGGATATACACACGGCGTTGACAATGATAAGTTTGAGTTTTACTAACTTGACTCCAATTTTCAAATATGCTGCGTTGGGTTGGGCCAATAATCAGTATTCCCTCCATTCCCATTGGTTTAAGGAGGTTTCCCGGACATTTTCCTCTTCTATTTTAAAATTTCCTTCACTCCTCTTTAAGCCCAACATGTCAAGAAAATGTCGCTCAATCTTTGTATCGTTTTGGGATAAGCCCTACAATCTCCTCACATTAATTGAGCGAAACTTACCCGCCCAATTAATGTGAGGGTCTGAAAATCAATCCCCACAAGGAACGGTTATAAGATTAAATTTTTCAAAGGATATGGTACAAAGATTTTAGAACAACTATTATTTGAGTCGACAAATATCCCACATCTATTAATGCGGTACTTATAGAAAGGCTTGTATGCATCTTAATTTTTTTTTGCAGTTGCATTGCATTTGATCTAATTTCATAAATAGATAAAATCTCGTCTCTTTAACTACAAGTAAGATATTCTCTCAATAAGTTAGTATTTAAATTATTTTTGCTCTGATACTTGATAGATATCCTTTTTTTTCTTAGAACTAAGAGGGAGGGTGATTAAGTTATGGAGAACTTGTGTCCAAATATAAAGAGTCTTTTATCTCTCGTGTCTCAAACTCGATCAAAGCTTCCTCGGTCTTTTTATTACAAGTACTTCAAATCAATTTACTACCGATGTACATTGTAATGCATTAGGGGATTTAAATGGAAGAAAAAACCCATAGACAATTTTATTGATTTTCCACATTAGACCAACCAATATTTGTCCCATCTCACCAATTACACACACCTCTTTGTTTTCTTACACATCCAAAGGGAGAAAATCAAAACAACAGATAGGCAGACGCTACACTGATATCAACAGAGAGGTTCGGCACTGTATAAACAATTGAATACGTGTTAATGATAGAGAATGAACGTCAATCATCTCCGTTCTAGTCCCACATTTGGTTTCGAAATCTTGCTCATCCAGCGCTTCATTGAGGACATCCATTGCACGATGTCTCGTCTAGGAGGAGGAGGACGAATTAGCCCTTGCTGATCATCATTTCCGACACTCCCCTCGTAATCCGTTGTTCCAGGTGACTGTTTAAAGCTACTGGCTCCTTCTGATGTGTATGTTAGTGATGAAGGAACAGCTTCTACATCTGGAGAGTTAAGCTGCCAGTTTCCAAATGGGGCAGCATTGAATGAGCTAGGCGAGGAGGAAGTCGCCTTAAGCCGTGCTGAGCTCGAGTTTTCATCCCTTACTACTTTCAAAGGGTTCTCTAAGGCTTTAAGAATATACCTCATTATGGGTCGCCTTGATGGCTTGGGATTGAGGCAAGACCTCGCAATAATCGCCATAGCCCATACTTCTTCCAACAAATCTTCGTCTATGATTAATGATGGGTCGACAATTTTTGTCACCAGTTCCATGTCGTATATGCTGATGTAGGGTAACATCTGCGCCAACCAATCCTTCGTGGCAGCATCGTCGGGTGCACTTATACCTAGCTTGCCTGTCACTAGCTCAAGCAAAACCTTTCCAAAGCAATAAACATCATAGGCGAGTGTATCACTACTACTATCTGAATTTATCACAGTAGAAAGAAAAAATTTCAGAAACGAGAAAATATTGAAGCTAGAGATTCATACAGAAGATAGTGGGGGAAGCAAGCAGGCTACATACTGGATCAATCAAGAAAATTTAGATAAGTAAGCGCGAAATCACAAATTGTTTGAACTTTGCTATTGGTGAGGCATATTTCTCTTATACATTCACATTAATTAGAAATATATAGTCCCATAATGGCTTTTTGTATATAAGATGAGAGAAAAAATCAGAAACAACAGCAGCCATTCTGTCCGGTGGATGATTCGTATACGTTATGAAAGAACTGGAAGAGAAAGTAATGAATAAAACAGGTGAGAACATATAATAAAATTCACATACCAGAAGTGTCTTGTTTAGAATCCCTGCATATTGATGAGGAGAGATTGTCAAAAACCTCAGTTTAAGCAACGTAATAAGCAATTGATGCATAAAAGTGAAGACAAAAACTAGTAGTAGTATTTATCAAGAATGGTATTGATTTGTTAGACTTGGACGAGAGTATGGTATTTGATAGAAGGAAATTGAGGGAATATATTAATGTGAATGACCACACAAAAATCTTATATTAATTCATGCAGCCGGCCCCAAATCCAATTACTCGGGATTAAGACAAATTGTTGATGATGATTACAACAAAAAGAGGAGACTACTTACTGCATTAACCGCAACAATCTGGCAGTCATATTTTGATCCTTTTCCTGAGCAAAGACATCACTAAGGCTTCCTAACCGCACTTCATAGTGATCATCAAGAAGTATGCTGCTAGCTTGAACGTCTCTTAAACATTCAAAAATAGAACAATGTCAAGAAAGCTAAAACAAGAATTCACGGAGGAAAGATTTGTGGCCTGTTCTCCATTGCTGGAGTTTTTCTTTTTTAGCGCAATACCAATTAATATGATGCATATAAATGTGTTGGATGCTGAATGAAATAAGTATGATAATATGCATATAAATCAAAATGGTTCTTAAATGTCTTCTTTGATTCTTTTAAACTTTGATTTGAGGGCATGATTCCATAGCAAACGTGACGGTATAGAGGATTACTATTTTGTTAGAAAAATAAACAGTAATAATAAGAGAGAAACGAAATAAAAAACAATAAATAAAGACCTAAGAAATTGTTAACCCAATTCGTCAAGGAATAGACTACGTCTGACCAGGATATTTACTATGTTGATATACAATATTTGGGCTACATAGGTAGGATATTTGTAAGATAAGTCGTTTGCTCAGTACATCAAGCTCCATAACCTAACATTTTTCAGTGGTATTCTATTCTTGAAGCAATCACTTTCTACATTAATTGTCAAAGATTATGTCAATCTCTGATCCATCTATTTCGATGCTATGTTGGGAGCAGCCACTTTCTTATTGTTAAATGTTAAGTTTTTCTTCTTTCAATCTCCTACTCATACCCTTATTATTGAGATTTAATGGGTTATGTTATTATCGTTGTATAACAATCTCAATTAATGATAGTACCTAGCAATGACAAACGGGTTAACCCGGCGAATTCGGAGCGGGTCGGGAACAATGGTGAGGCGGAGTTGACCAGTCAACGGAGCGAGGCGGGTTGAGTCCAAATTTGAATATGACGGACCCACCTCGCCCCCGAATCACGGGTTAACCCGGTGGGTTGTGTGGGTTGGTTGAGTTTGGCATGTTGGGCATTTTTTGTAATTTTTTTTAAGTTAGAAATAAATATAGATAAAGTCATTTTAGTAGTACTAGGGTTTGGGATGGACTCCCTATCGATTTTATTAATAACAAAATTAAAGAGTGATACACTGACTGGTAACGGATAACGCCAAAAATTTGGTAAAGTATTCGGAGATATTACACACTTTCACCGAGTCCGACTTTAACCGATTGCACAAATTCAATAACAAAATTAGAGAGTAATAAACTACTAGTACCTGTGAACAAGGGGAGGAAAGCAATCATGATGTAGATAACATAAAGCTTCGGCTGCTCCAATCGCAATCTTCAATCTTGTAATCCAATCCAGCGATTGTAAACTAAATTCATCATCAGGATCAATATCTTTAAAAAGGGATCTTGATAAATCTCTATTAGGCATATACTTGTAAACCAAAAACTTATCAGTAAAATTATCCAAGCAATGCCCAATCAAAGGAACCAATCTAGAATGAGAAGAAACCTTGCCAAACACTTCTAATTCCCTGACCAAATATGCCTCTTTCTCAGCCGCCGCCGACAGATCAATTTTCTTGACTACTACTGGAGTCCCATCATCTAAAACACCGGTAAAGAGGTCGCCGGAGCGCCCATTACTGATGAGGTTGAATTTGTCGAAGTAATTTGTGGCTCGAAGAAGGTGATCATAGTCAAATGCTTCTCCTCCAATCACCAATTTAGGGAGTTTAAAAGAAGATGGACGGCGAGATGAAGCACTGAAATTAAAGGACGGAGATGAAGACGATGATAGTGAAAGGTCACTCGGAGTTCTTAGACAGTAGATTCGGAGCTCCTCCTCCCGGAGGGTGGCTCGGACTAGCCTGTCCCAGTTATCATAAACTTTGGACATTTACAAGAAATTTGGGATTATCAAACCATTTTATTGCCAAAAAAACTGAAAATGTCAGAAACCCACTTGCATTTTTCTTGAAATATCAAGGAAAAATCCAAGTAATTTGCAACTTTTTGAAGGCACTTTAAGTTTTCTGATTATTAAATTCAAGCACACGGCATTGACGAACGAGAAGTGAATTTACTAACATATTAAAAGACCAACATGGTATCGCTGATTGTATGTTTTTTCTCGGCACGTCATTGTGTATCCAACAACAACAAAGCCTCTTATTAATCTCAGGTAATGGAATCAGTTATCTCTGAATCAATATAAAATTTCAAGTTGGTCGTTCGTATGAATATTTTTTCTTAATTTACTTTTATTAAATATTATATTCTCGTTCAAGTCTAATAAATTCATATTATTCTTAATGACTTTGTTTCAAATTTTTTTCGGTAATGGTGCATCTAAATTATTAATTTTTAGTTCAACTATTTCTTTTAGTGTTCCATAAAAAATAACTATTTTTTCTAATTGAAATAGTTATTATTTTCTTTTAAACTTGAGCCTTGAATATCCTCTTCTCCTCCTCAAAAGAAAACACTTGTTAAAAATGGGCTCGAGGCTAATTTAATCTCTCAAAAGTAGAGGATTACCTAAACTTTATAAAAAATAAATATGCACACAAACTAGCTGATGTGAATTCTTTAATACATCCCCTCGCGACAAGTTCTGGCATTTGTATCGTGAACAATAATAGTCTTATGATTAGATAATGCTATTTGGGCTAGTAACAGTATCAAGGTCCCATGGTCTAGTGGTTGGGACATTGGACTTTGAATCCAGTAACCCGAGTTCAAATCTCGGTGGGACCTTCTTCTTTTTTTTCCATTCTTTTTTCCCTATCCCAAATCATTTGCAACTCCATTCATTTAGCAGTTTTTTTCCACTGACGAGCCAGATAAAAAATAAAAAGAAAAAAGACTTCTTAATTATTTGTCCTCTACTGATGAATTATGAAAATTATAATCCAAGTGTAGGACGTAGACATAATAGAATTTTCCTTCCTCTAAATCTCATATGTCACCTCGCAACATATGAAAACATCCCTAATTGTGGTGTTTTTTGGAAGACAAGAAAAATCATCCGAAATTCAACACCAAATTTTTATACTGACCTTAAGTCTATTTTCATGAACAATTAACTTAGCAACTCAAATAAGTCCTAACCTTAATCAAAGAAAAGAGTCCTAGATTCATATGGAGTAGATGGTAAAATGCATTGTAGTAAAAAACTCTATTCAATCCCACCTTTAATCGAAGAAGGTTCTGGAATAGTATAAAGTAGACGGTAAAATGCACCACATATGAGGGTGGGGAATTGAATCGTGTATTTTGTAAAATTTTGTTCAATGTTTTGCGAAAATAGGGCTTGTTTGTGACATGATGTATGGTCATAAACCTAAAATCTTATAATCGGTTTCAAAAGCTCTCCAAAACCTGGCACAATTTCAATCCTTAATTCTCAATCCACGATTAACCCAAATTATTCATCTAGTTTAAATAACTATTTGCCTATTTAAACGACAAATCATGCATCAAAATGGGACAGCCAAACTACTGAGACAGGCAAACACCACAATGGTAACAAAGATCCTTATCCTCATTCTAAATTCTGATTTTTTTCTATATAAAGCAAAAAATAGAAACAAATTTGTCTTTCTTTCTTGCCTTTAACCCATTTCCAACTTTGGAAGGAGGTGGAGCCTTTATAATTTACATTCCACAGGAGAACCAATAAGGAGATCAATTACAAAGAAAAATGAAAATCTAAAGCTTGTTTCAACCAAAAAAACAAGCCCCCCATAAAAAATATTAGCAAGAATAATCACCATCAATGGCTACCACCCTCCTCTTCCGTCTCTGAAAATCGCTCGAACCCAAAAGAAAAACCATGCAATTTGATGTCACTGCCCGCTAAAACAAACAAATTTTCTTTTTAATATCTTCCTATCCAATTTTACCTCCAAAGGAGCTGTACAACCCTTTTAATCACCCCAATGTCAAAAACAAAACTGACTTTCAACCCCAGAAACTCCAATTTCAAGGAGAATGTTTCAGCGCTGTACTGTACTTACCAGAACCGGACTCGGATATATACCCCCCCCCCCCACCCTCGGCCATGTTATTGACAAAAAATGAAGCGATAATCATCTCTGGTTCTAGTCCTCATGTTGTCTTTCTGCATCTTCTTGCTCGTCGAGAGGCTCGGGGAAAATCTCCTTTGAATGCCTTCTGGTTGAGGATGAATGTGCTCCTTCACCATTTGGACCACTCCCCTGGGAACCTGTTGTTCCTGACTGATTAAAGCTACTGGTTCCTTCCGCTCTGTTAATTGGTGCTGATGAAGGAGCAGCTACATCTGAAGAGCTACGCCAGCTTCCAAATAGAGCGGCGTTCCACGAACTTCTGGAGGAAGTCGCCCTAAGCTGCCTTGCTGAGCTAGTGTGTTCTTCCCTTACTACTTTCAAAGGATTTTCTAACGCTTTAAGAATGTACCTCATTAGGGGTCGCCTTGAGGGCTTGGGATTAAGGCAAGACCTTGCAACAACCGCCATAGCCCATACTTCCTCTAAAAGATCTTCGTCTATGATTAAAGATGGGTCCACAATATTTGTTACCAGTTCTTTGTCATATATGCTGATGTAGGGTAACGTCTGCTCCAACAATTCCTTCATGGAAGCATCATTGGATGCGCTGATACCTAGCTTTCCCGTCACGAGCTCAAGCAAAACCTTTCCGAAGCAATAAACATCATAGGCACATGTAGCAGCAGCTGCACCTGAACATTTCACATTGGGATGTAAATTTCAGAAACAATACATAAGAGAAAGGTCGAAGCTAGATATCGGATCAATTGAGAAAATTTATATAACGAGAGCTAAGTCATAAATCATCCGAACTTTGCTTTTTCTTAGGCATATTCTTGATATACATTCGCCTTATTATGAATATTTTCTAATTTACAGTCTAGCTAACTCTAAATCACGACTTACTGGAATTTCTTAAAGCATGCCTTTTTATCATAAGATCAACATTTCACGTAAATCATCTCTTAAGTCTCATAAAAAAGCCTTTTCAACCCGTAAAGAATTAGACCCAACCTAGTAACTCTTAAATTGGCAAAATAAAGGAAAGATCAAAGAATTAGATAAGGGTGAACATTAAACTGCTTTGAAGTAAATGTACTTACCGGAGGTGCCTTGTTCAGATGTCCTGCATGCAAGTAAAATATTTACGGAGTCAGAGACTCATTTTATAAAACTAGTGTACATTGGAAAAGCGATCACGAAATTATAAAATAAATCTTATCCAATATGTTGTATGATTTGATGTCATTAAATGATGTGATCTTTCCCTAAAAGAGAGTAGATGTGGTGATTAATGACCACAATCCACAAAATGAAGCATGTGCATATAGTTGAAAGTTTTAGGGGGGGAAGTAACTTCTTTTTCAAGGAAATTCAACTCCTTGAACCTATGTGTCTCTTCTAGAGAAAAAAGAACAATTAACTGAGGTTCTTCAATGGCCTTGTAGATATACTTTTATGATTAAGACAGATAAATGCCACGGCTGCAAGAACTAGTTCAATTTTTGTTGCTGAAAAAGAAATAAAGTAATTTCTCCAGTTAAAAGGTAAATCCAAAAAACTAAATAAATATGTTGCAAACTAGCAGATATTACTTACTGGGGCAACCGCAGCAACCTTGTAATTCTATTTTGATGGTTATCACTTTCTTGGGTACAGACCTCACTTAAGCTCCCCAACCGCACTTCATACTTATCATCAAGAAGTATGCTACTAGCTTGAATATCTCTGCAGGTATTTGTAAAAAAACAAGTCATTAAGAGGACCATATGAATAACTTTATGCCCACAGTAAAGACACGTTGATATTTTTGCTGGATATCCAAGTGCCCCTTACAGGACGAAAGATAAACAAGATAAGATCAAATGCTCCAGTAGAGCGGCCAAGCACTCCTTAGCAGACCCAGAGGTCTCGAGTTAGATGCTCACTGGGCGCAATGCCCATCCACCCTCCCCCTCCCCCCACCCCCAAAAAAAACCAAACATAAAAAAATAAAGCAAGTGTAAGCTACTGTTATCTATACTCCCCTAAAATCTACAATGTGCCAATACCTATTCCAGGAGACACTGACATGCAGTGTCAATGCAGGAAAATATGTGGATATATGCAAAAGGCCCAAAGCTTCTTGCATACACTTAAATCACAGATAAAAGGAAATAAAAAGCAATTTAAAATACAATTTAGTTACCGCCATATTTTGCTTTCAAGATGGATTCTGACATCAATAAGCATATTAGATGAAGTCCACAGTGAATTCATGAAGAGGATGACAAAAACTGGAGAAAGCTTATTTCAGCACTCCAGAGAAGGAGAAAACTTAACGTGGCTACTATTCAAGGCTTCAAGCATATTCTAATTTCTAAGGTTACCTTTCAGGACAAAAGGACAGGGTCTATAGTTCTGTGTATATCATGGCACAATACAGACAGGGTATTTACGGGTATACAGCCTTTTTGTAATGTCAAATGCACAAACATGCAACGGTTAAAGGAAAAGTAGTTATTTGTGAAAACGCATATGTAACGTTAAAGAGGGCACATGCATGCTAAGGTGGTAAAAGGTAAGAAAACCATTGTGTCTTTACGTGAAACCGAAGACAAAATCTATGCATGGACCAAAGAAGTCAAGTCCTTAACTTTCCAAAACCAACTGGCAACTAAACTGATCTGGTAACATCCATGTCCACAAGTAAACTGATCTGTACCTGTGAACAAAGGGTGGCGTACATTCGTGATGCAGATAAGAAAGACCCTCTGCAGCTCCTATTGCGATCTTTAGCCTTGTTATCCAATCAAGCGATTGTAAACTATCATCGTCTGAATTGTTTTTCCTAAATAAAGAACTTGACAAGTCTCCATTTGGCATATACTTGTAAACCAAAAAAAATTCATTCTCATTCTCCAAACAATGTCCCAGAAGAGGGACCAACCTGGGGTGAGAAACCTTACTGAAGAAGTCCAATTCTACCATGTGAGCTTCCTTCTTGACTGAGCGCAAATCAATTCTTTTAATTACAACAGGGATGGCTCCGTCAAGAAGACCCCGGTAAAGATCACCAGATTGGCCATTTTTTATAAGATTCTCATCATTAAATTCACCAGTGGCGTGGACAACCTGCTGATACGTAAATACATCCCCTAGACTGGAATAGTTCAGCGGCATTCCTGGAGGTGAAGGACTAGCACCTGCAGAAACAGGACCTACGCCAATGCCTCTTTGATTGGCTGCGCCCCTTTTCCGGGTGCAGAATATGATCAACAGAAGCCCAATCACCAGAAGTAGAATAAGCCCCACGCCGCCTAAAACTGCTGCCAATATTATTGTAGTTCTATGGCTCTTCTTCTTGGATTCAGGAGGAGGAGGAGGCCTTGTGGCATTTGGAGTTCCAAAATTGTCAAATGTCAAGCCCCTCTGAGAATAGAATGATGTACACTCCCCCAATGTTCTTTGACTTGACACATCTTGGAGGCAGTTTTTGGTAAGGGATATGTTGCTTTGTGCATAACCTGGAACCTTACCTTGAAAGTAATTACCCGAAAGATCAACAGAACTGAACCTCCTAACCAGACCAGTAAGATTTCCGTAAAACAAATTCTGAGATAGATTAACCACGGCAGTAGCATTGGTATTTGAACTAAAATCAGGCAAAGTACCAGTGAAGTTATTTCCAGAGACATCAAGAAACTCCAATCTAGGCAATGACCACACAGCATTAGGAATACCACCAGTAAAAGCATTATGACTTAACACCACAACCCGCAACTGTGATAAAGGCAAAAACAGATTGCTTGGCAATGACCCTGAAAGAGAATTGTTTCCTAACACCATTTTTTGCAAAATCCTTAAACCTCTCAAGTCTGGAGGCACTGGCCCAGATAAAGAATTGAATCCAATATCAAGGTCAACCAAATTGGAAAGATCACCGAGTTGGGCAGGTATTGAAGAAGACAAACTATTCCCAGAAAAGTTCAAGAACCTCAACCTAGAAAAAGTCCCAATGTCAGGAGGGATGACCCCAGACAAGTAATTTACAGACATGTCAAGCAAAGTTAAATTCCTCAGAGAAGTAAAAGACACGGGAATGGATCCAGTAAGCGAATTTCGCGAAAGATCAAGAACCTCAAGGCTAAACAACTGACCCAAACTCAATGGAATTGACCCAGTAAGGCCGTTATCAGACAAAAACAATCTACTCAAGCTACTCAAATTGCCAAGACTGGAAGGAATAGCACCAAAAATTGAGCTAGACCTAAGATCAAGCACTTGGAGTGCACCCAGAACTGAACCAAACCAATCAGGAATTGAGCCGGGAAGAGCGAAATTCGATGCATTAAACGACACCAAACGGGTAAAATTCCGAAGGGCATCAACTGAAAATTGAGGGTTTTGATTTCCAATTCGAGTTCTTCTAAACCCAGAAATATTAATTCCAATAACTCTCCCATTCCCGCATTCAATCCCAGTCCAATTTCTACAAGGCTCAAGTTTTATAGGCCATTCTTTGGCTCTTAAACCCAATGAAGATCTCAATTGAAGCAAAGATAATCTTTCAACTCGAGAACGCAAAACTTCTTGTTGCTGTTGCTCTAATGTAGAGCTAAACAGCAAACAAAAAATCAGAAAACACAATAAAACGATTCTCCTGAGTTGATCCACCATTTTTCCGACTGCAACTTCATTGAACTCCAAAAATCCTCCTCACATTCCAAAAAACCATCTATATATATACAGGTATATGTATGTATATATAGATATATATATATAACAAAAGAAAATTAAAGATTCTGAATATACATTTGCTTTTGGTTTCTGAGGGGATAAAAAAGAAGGAATCAAAAATCAAAAACTAATAAAGGGTTCTTACCATATATCAATAAATGAGATTGAATTGAATGAATCAGAAAGAACCTTCTAATTTGATTCCTGAAAAAACTATTCTTTCTTTTTTTTTCCCTTCTTTCTTGAACAGTTCTTCTTCTTCTTTCTTTATTTTTTTTCTCCCCCTACTAATCTCACTTTTCCTTACAGTTGACAAAGGAGAGAGGAAGGATTAAAGAATGTTCAGAAAATTTGGGTTAAAAGAGGAAGAGAAGAAGAGAGTAGAGTAGTACTGCTTGCTGGTGAATAGTACTTGCACTAAGACTGAGGGGGTTTAGAGAGAGAAAGAAACAAATTTATAGAGAGAGAGAAAGATACAGTTTTATAGAGGGAGGAGGGAAAAAGGGTGGGGAGGGTCTCACCACGTGCTCCCATGCGACCCTCGAAAATTCCCATGACGGCTGCGCCACGATCTCAGCTAGTTGGATTTTATACTGTTTGATCCAACGATCGTATCAAAATAGGGGATATTTTAGGGATAAACTTTGCTTGTTACTTTTTGTTCTGGAGAGAGAGAATTGCAGTGAACAAAAACGCACGTTTCTTTCGTTAGTAGAACACACGTTCTCAGTTAAAGAACATGTGTTCTTGGTTAAAGAACATGTGTTCTCAACGAGCAATACGTTGTTTGTTTCATCGCAACTTTTCTCTCTCCTCCTGAACCCAATCGATGTGACGGTTGCGTGTTACTTTTTTGTTCTCGGAGAGAGAAAAGTTGCGGTGAATAAAACGCATGTTCTTCTTTGAGAACACATGTTTTTGTTAGAGAACACATGTTCTCTAACCAAAAACATGTGTTCTCAAAGAAGAATACGCTGTTGTTCACTCGCAACTTTTCTCTCTCCTTCTGTAATCCAAACATTTATTTGTAAAATTACATATGTACCCTTTTATTATATAACATTTATTTTTTTATTATTTTTTTATTGTCACCGTAACTTTTCTCTCTCGGGATTTGGGACTGCTTTCAAAATTTCATCCGACTAGCTAGGAGGGTTCGCAGTGCGTGAATTTTGGGGGTTCAGCACTGGAGCCGGACTGGGGATGGTCTAAGTCAAGGCTGTTGTTGAGCAGTAATATCAGCAATATTTATCTCTGTGTGCACATTTCTGCAAAGTGCAATGCCCACTCTATCAACACCAGACTGTATTAGTTGTGGACGAATTGAAATTCTTATGTCAAATATTTTTATTTTATTTTAGAAATAATTTTAAAATTTATATTCGAATTAATATGTTGAATTTATTAATTTGGGAGTAACTTTTAAAGTTGTTCATGTACCAAAATAAAAATGTTGTTATGCTTTTTGTGACACTTTAATTGTTGAAACTTTTATTTATATATCCTAACTAAACAAAATAAATTTTTAGTATGAATAAGAATACAACGAGAAATTACTTGTCACAAATTAATTTATACATTTATTTAAAAATAATTAGTTAGTTTTTAGTTAAATAATAATAATAAAATATTTAAATAAACTTTAAATATAATGAAAATTGTGTTAGTTGAATTAGTAAATATTAAGATAATTTTAGAAAGAAAAAAAAAGTAAATGAATATGATCTTAAATTCATGAGAAACAACTAACTTAGTATAATAAAAAATTAATTTTGAAGCAGTTAATGTAGAACGAAGAGAGTAATGAAAAAGATAAGAGTCAGTGAATTAATTGTAGACCATAATAAATTTTCGGTTTCACTTTGTGTATAAGACCAATCATGTTTGTAGATTGATGATTTGTCAAGTGTATTAGTGAGATTGTCCGTTATTTTCTTTAGATCTTAATTTTTTTTAATTGACACTCATCAACTTGTTATTAGTGAGATTGGGGATGAAGTATAAAAATAGGACAAAATATTTGATTCAGTAGACTTGTAATGTGTAAAACTTTCACGAATATTGATTAAATATAAAAAAAAATAGATAAAAGAAAAGCCAAAAAAAAAAAAAAAAAGAGAGAACAATATTTGTGAAGAGAACAATTTTGCTGACACTTAAAAAGTGATTAGAATTGAATTGGGTCGGTTAGTGAATTGTTTAGGTGACTTGAGTTTTTGGCCACGCTCCCGGCTCCTATGCGGAATAGGGATTGTTCCGTAAAATGCGAAACAATCTCAGTCTGTTGGATGATGACTTTGAACAGTCAATATTTAGAGAGAGAATTTTTTTTTATTTATTATTTTTTAAGTCCAATCATAACTTTTCTCTCTCTAAATTTGGACCGTTAAAACTATCATCCAACGGCTAGGATTGTTTCGCACGATGCAGAATAATCCCTGTTCTGCATAGGAGCCGGACTGTTTTGCCACTGCTTGCCCCTGAGGACTCTGGCTCCTATGCGGAAGTTTTTGGTGCGGATTGGTGCGGGACAAGCTGAGGGCCGTTGGATTCATCCAACGGTTATTTCAAATTAAGGGTATTTAAGGACTCTTTTTTTCCAGCCTCAACTTTTCTCTCTCATCAAGAACATGTGTTCACGGAAAGAACATCTGTTCACCGAACATGAACATGTGTTAACCGAACATGAACATGTGTTCACTCATCAAGAACATGTGTTCACAGAACAAGAACATTTGTTCACCGAGCATGAACATGTGTTCACCAAACATGAACAGGTGTTCACCGAATAAGAACATGTGTTCACCGAACAAGAACAGGTGTTCTTGTACAAATGTACCTTCAGCCGCAATTTTTCTCTCTCCTCTAATAAAATTACATATGTACCCTTTTAACTTTTCTCTCTCCTCTTTTAAATCATAGTCATTGATCCATTTAAAAAATGAAATCAATGGCTCTCATTGTGTCCCGCACGTGCAGATTTTTTAGCGTTCCGCATAGGAACTGGACTGGCCCTTGAGAAGACCCAAAAAGTTAACGCCTTTTTGCTCTCGTGTCGCACCAAGGGGTTAGGCTGTAGACCAATAATCCAATATGGCTCTGGGAACGGTTTTTGTTCTTGTGTATGTCTCAATTCTTTTAACTAACTAATTATAATTCGTCATGTGTATATATATAATTGTAAAAAATGTTCACATAGTGAATTATAATTAGTTAAATATAGTAATAGGGACATATGATTTTCACCCCTGGGAAGGGGGTTGGAGTTCGACTCTAGACCACTCGACTAAAGTCTACATGTCCAGTATTCATTTTTAAAATGAACTGATTTGAATATTGTAAAAATTACATTTTAATATATCTTTTGCACAATTTTCATTGGATCCCACATCTCTTTTTCGAAACAATTTATTTTTTGTATGTGAGAACAAAATTCTAAAATATAAATTACAAGAGGTTAAAATTTTATGTTTTGTTCTGGCACGGAATGTAATCCCACCCTGAGTAACTTGGGCTTGGTGTGGCCTGCCGGATCTGGCATACCCCGCTGGAAGGGTAGACGTATGGCACCCCAATACAGCTAAGCCCCAATACAGCTAAGCTTAAAACAACTTACTAATCACTGCTGATATTTAAATAAGTAGGTAAATTAAGATCCTCCCCAATAATTTATCTCTATATATATACACACAAATTTATTATGCATGTTACGGAAAATGATTTTGTGGGATTTAATTCGGGCTTTATTTGTTATGGAAAGGTGAGGAGGGTCTCATTAAATTGATTCTTTTTTAGGAATTTTGGTAATTAGTAACCGAAAAGACCACGTCTATATATATATTAACTAATTAAGTCTTTAAAATTTTAAAACTTATTTATTATTCATATTTGTTTTACAGTTTACTATTAGGAGGACTGTGAATCGTTGAATTCGAACTTTGAATTTTGCTAAGGATTTCAAACTTGTTTGGTAGGCAAAAAGAAAAAATGAAGTGAGTAGGTTAGAGATGCTTCATCTTACGCCAATAAATTAGAATCGCCAACAATAACATATTACAAAGACGAACTTTAAGGATGTGAATAATGTTGTCTAATTTTTATGAGATTAAAGTGCATTGAAGAAAGAAACACAAAGTGGGAAAAGAATGAATTATTGCTCAACGGTTTTTACAATGTTAGTTCATTATTAACCTCTGCTATTTCCATGCCAAAAAAAAAAAAAAAACTATGGCCTGCAGGCACATATATTATTACTCCCTCCAATTCAAAATACAGGTCTTTTTAGTAGTTTTCACACAAATTAATGTACAAATTTAAATGACTAAAATAACCCTAATTAATACACCAAATAATATTAATAATTTTGAGATTTGATAATGGAGGTATAAGTCCCAATAACAAAGACTTGATAATGGAATAATAAATGGTACTTGGATATTACATATTAAATGATGTAGGATTAAATGGGGTAGGGGTATATTAGTCCACAAATGAACAACTTTTGTAAAAAGACTTATATTATGCAACAAAAAAACAACCTTTAAAACGACCTATATTATGAATCGGAGGGAGTATCAATTACGAAATAATATATACAAGTTTTTCCGTCTCAAATTTTATCAATGATATATTAAGCTAGGAAGTGTTTATATATTTCTTTTCTGTAGGATAAAGGTTTAACTGATATATATAACAAGTTCGATTGATAAGTAACTGATCGTGTATATTGTCAGACTTGTGTGTCGTATTGCGGGTTCGCGGGCACGGTGTGCGATAGTAATCCATATAAGTCAAACAATATCAAAAGTTATTCTTAAAAAGAAATAAACAAAAAACAACAATACCAAAAGTTTCACTTGACATGGAGTGAACAATACTTATTATTCATTTGTCCTCGTCTAGAATTCGAATTATTCAAAAACGAGTATAACTTATTTTATAGTGTATACTTATCAGTATGTTTTGGTAAATTTAATATAAACCAAAAAGAAGAAAAAAAAATTGATTGAATTTGGAAAGGTATTTGCCACTAAGAAACTGGAGGGGATACGGACTGAAAGAATTGGCCATTAGTGGAAATGGTCATTGTTTTGTTGGTTTATTTAATTAGGAACAAGAAATCTTATTTAAATGAGTTATTTATATAAACAAATAAGTAGTTGGGGTATTATTTTTACTATTTTTTTTAATTACAAAGGGTGGAAACATAAGATTATAAGAAATGAGGAATATGGTTTAAACTCTTAAATTTTGAGGCTTCAGTTTTAATCATTCGATCAATCTACTTCAGACAAGTTTAAATAAAGAATATTGTATAATATAATTATGATTGGGAATTTATGTTGGAACATATTCTTTGAACCATGTTGTCCAAAATTCTCTACGTGAATAATGAATTTTTTTTAATTTTTTATTATGTTTGATGGATTATGAACCTCAAAATATGTATGTATTAAGTTAATATTAGAATTTTCCAATCCAACAAAAAAAAAACAAGTTGTTCTAGATTGCAAAATTGAACGGGTGCTTGTGCGTTTGGATTGACGTGTTAAAGACAACATAAACATGATGATGATGAGACGGTCAATGCCTTGTTTGTTTTAGCAAATTTTGCAAATTGGTGATTTTCTTTTTGTATTTTTTATTGGAGGAGGGAGGGAGGGAGGGGGGAGTGTTTGGGTTAAGTGAAAAAATTCAATCATAAAATCGTCAAATTCTACTGAATTTTAAATGTTTAAGATCATAATCGAACTGATTATGTGTGCTTCAACAAATAATATTAGACAGAAAGCTTAATTCATGTTGACTGCTTTTTTAAAAATAAAAAAATGCTTCCTTTGATAAGGCGGAATATATTGGATAGTTTTGATATGAATCAGATCCAATGAATCATGTGATTTAGAACTGACCACATCACTACAAAGTGCGAAGAGAGACGATTTTATAATGATCTGACTAATTTTGAACCACAAAATCAATGTTAATCTGATCCATATTAAAAAAATCCGAATATATTTTGGAAAAGGAAGGTGTTGATGGTGAATGGTGATGTGGACGGATTACCTCCAGGTCTCAACCACTCTTTATCGTTGCCCTATTGTACCAGCAATCCCTGCATAGGTGTACCACTTGTGTTGCAATCAGCAAAATATTATTTTTTATTATTTTCTTCATTCCCATTTAATTGTCGTTTATGAAATATATATATTTAAATTAATTGTCGTTTCTTTTATTAATTGTCAACAATTTATTCTAATTATACCATCAATATTTCTTTTATTTGCGGTATATGCCATCTCTATTTTTTCTTTTTTTTCTTATGCTATAGAAATGAGAGAAAGGGGTAACATTGAAACTTTCGATGAAAATAACAAATTTCTTAATTTTCTAAAATTATTTAAAGAATCTTATATTTAGGAATGGAGGGAATAGTTTTTATTTACTTCTCATTCATTCTCTTTACTCCCCACAACTTCGTTCATCACGCTTACGATTATAATGTAAACGCTATTATTCCAGTGCATATAGAATATTTTTTCTTAAAATGTTACATTCTTTTGAGTATGTGTTAAGTATAATGCAACATGTGTTCTCTCGTTACAGACACATGTCATAATGCTTAAACAAGTGTTTTCTCGTTATAAACATATATCCTTAAACATTTGACATCTGTCTTACATAACAAATGTATGAAAATCACAATAAATATTCCTGAATAAATATTTGGACCGTTAAAATTTTCTATCCAATGGCCCAAAACCACGAAAATTATTTCTTATGTGATGGGCACATCGTCTCTACTGGGCTGTCGCAAATAATATTAAAAAAAAAAACTCAAAAGAGTACAAATTCAATAAATTTGCTCATGATATATGAGTGATTGAATATTCATTCTTTGTTGCTCATCTTAATACAACAAAAAAAACCTACTCCACAAGCATGTTCTGGGAATCACCAAAAAAAAATGACCAATGATCATACAATTATTAAGTGAATTATATGACCATGCATTGGTCTAGTGATCAAGGCTCATACCTCATGACATAGAGGTCATGAGTTTGAATCCCTTCATCGCTTCTTTAATCCCATTTTTATAATAGATAGGTTCACATCTCCATAAATAAAAAAATAAAAATAAAAATGTGAATTACATGGGCAGAGCAAAAGTAGAAGAAAACATGCAACTATTATCGCTATCAAATATTAAATATGTGATAATATAAGGTGCAGAAATAAATTCCTTCTTTTAACACTTGATCAGTCATCTAAGAAATAAATTCCTTCTTTTAACATGCAACCAGATATTCAATCATCTAAGTATAAGTAGTATTAACCATTTGATCATAAACAAGCTATGAAGAGAGGAAAGAGAGATTAATAAATCATGGAACTCATCGAGTGTCAGATCTATGATTAGCATTGGGATTTCATTTTGATGGCATAATTAAAGAAAAAGAGGATTAGTGAGTGGTGTTGGATTAATTAATGATTATAGTAAGTAAAGTGATTTTCTTCACACAAAAAAAATAGTAAGTAAAGTGAAAGGGTGGTGGCGCACGTGAAGCAAACATAAACCATCTCATGTTTATAATTATTCTAAGTTGTGCACCCTTTTTTCGACTAATTTGGTCAGAATATTTGCAAGATATGTTTTAAAGTTATTTTTACAGGGACGAAAACAGGGCCGGAGGCAGTCAGTCACCACTCGAGATTTTTAAAAATACTAGTAAGTATAGTAAATTTTATATGTAGTTCGGAATATTTTATCAGTTTCGTCTTCTAAGATTTTTTTTTGCCGTTTTTATATATAAATCGACATACTGTTGCAGTTTCGCCCCAAATGCTAAATTTATGACTTCGTCTCTAGTGACTTAAATTCTTGCAATTGGTACGCAGTGGCGGAGCCAGAAATTTTTCTTTGGGGGGGCCAAAATAAATTCATAAAAGCATATAAATATTGGCGGAGCCAAAAAAATTTTTTTGATGAAATCTTATAGACTAGAGTTATACACATTTTGTTCACTCTTTTCACTCTCATCGTAGGGCACAATTAACATTGACAAAATAAATTCATAAAAGCATATAAACATTGGCGGAGCCAAAACTTTTTTTTTGATGAAATCTTATAGACTATAGTTATACACATTTTGTTCACCCTTTTCACTCTACTGATAAGTGAAAAAGGTCACGTATATAATTGTTTGGGTAATAATGGGTCTTGGTGGGTCTATTAGGTTTTAGTGGGTCTTTTGAATCCATTATTGGTTACTTTAATAATCTATGAGTCCAAATCTAATTAGATTTGGGTATCAAAAAATATATTTTCATGTACTTTGTAAAATGTCCGATCTTTTTTTTTAAAAATATCTATCTTATTCTGAACCGATATATATATCTAGTCTATAAAAAATTTAAAAATTCTTGGGGGGGCCATTTAAAAAAAACCTCTCTTATTCTAAACCGTTGGATATATATACCTAGTATATAAAAAAATTGAAAATTCTTGGGGGGGCCATGGCCCCCCTTGCCCCTTGTATGCTCCGCCATTGTTGGTACGTCATTTAAAGAGAGAATCACTATTTATACCCATTATCTAACTTTGAAAAGCAAGTTATACCATTTATCTTTTTTGCGTTCCATAAATAGCCAGTACAATTTTCGAGGTGCCATTTATACCCAAAATGGGCGGAGTTCGGTCAGAGAGGGCTGTGTAGCAAGCGTGTGGCTAGCACGTGCGAAGTTTTTAGGGAATTTTTGTCCAATAATCATCATCTCCTTCACCCCATCCCCACCACTCCGCCACCACGCGACTTCTGAAATCCCAGCAGAAAATTCTCTCTATAGAAAGTATGGAGTTCGTCTTGCTTTTGTATGATTTTTGGAGAATAATCTAACTAAAACTACCATCTTTTGGTAGGATTAGCTTAGATTATTTAGGATTTTTGGTTTTTCGATTTTTTGGTCTCGGTAACCTCCTTATAACAAAAAAAGTTGACTTTTTTTTGGTTTGAGCAAAACTGGAAAAATAAAGGGGGTTTATGTCCATTTCATTGAGTGGTTCTTGCTAGATTTAAAGAGTTTTTGTGGGTTTAAACTGGGTTTCGTTGTGATTTGAAGACAGTAGGAAAGATTGGAGTTTTTTTTGGTTGAAGTTCTTGGTACATGGAAGGGTTTTGGTCCAAATATGGCGATTTCTGGGACTTTCTGGAAGATTTGAAGGCTCTTATCTTGGATTAGACTTCTTTAAGAAGATATACAAAGGTCTTCTATGGCAGATTTTGGGGTTCTAGGCTGATAAGCTTCCGAAATTAAATTTTTTTGACTGAAAGGTAAACTTTATGGCAGACTGTGGTGCTTTTGCCAATTTGCGTTTTTTTGATTGATTCTTTATGAATTAGGAGCTCAAACTTTACAGAAATCTTCTTCTTTTAACTGAGAATAAGATCATATGTTTGAATTTAGGGGTTATAGTCTCAAAAGACTGGGTTTTTCCTTGGAAAAATCTGTTTTTTGTGACTCTTTTCTGGCAGAAATTTTGTTCGCTACTCCTGCTCAATTGCTGATAGATGAACTGTGGTTACATTGGGTATTTGATTATCTCATTGGTGCTTTGGTTTGGGGATTTTTGCTTGAATTTTCTCTTCTTGGTTTTCTTGACAGTGGTGGAGATGGCGGAGATGGCGGAGTGGTGGAGGGTGGTGTGAGTGGTGGAGATCAAGGAGGGTGGGATAGGGTGAAGGAGATGATGATTTATTGGACAAAAATGCCCTCAAAACTCCGCACGTGCTAGCCACACGCTTGCTACACATCCCTCTCTGACCGGACTCCGCCCATTTTGGGTAAAAATGGCACCTCAAAAATTGTACTGGCTATTTATGGCACGCCAAAAAGATAAAGGGTATAACTTGATTTTCAAATTTAGATAATGTGTATAAATAGTGATTCTATCTCATTTAAAATCAAAGATGAGATCAATTAAGCTAGAACTTTTCACAACTTCCACTTATTGTCGGAAAATTTTGATATAGACACTGGGCTATATGTAGGGTTGTGGACCACTTGGTCCACAATCAACCACATCACCTCTTTTCATTAAAAAAAAATCTTCATAGTGCCCACACTCGCTTTTATTATTTTAATCAAAACCCGTGATGCTAGTAAATATGGAAAGCAAAGTGGTCCCACGATCACTTTAGTAGCGCTGACCACAACAGAACCGTTCACTTATTGTCTTCTTCTCCAACTACAATTTTGCATTCTTCTATTCTCTCTCATCATCATCATCTTTAATTTTCTGTTTTGGGTTTTTAAAAAGTGTAGAGAAGTGAGATCAAAGAGTATCCAAATTAAATGTTTGTTTGTTTTCGGATGCTCTCGCCTCTCCATTTATTTCAAAAAAGACAAAAGATAGAAGTAAATAATAACTAAATATTACTCTCTTTTTTCAATTTATAATAAGATCTTTTGTTCTTTTATAAATTAAGAAATAAAAATATAAAATTGCTAGGCTCTTAACCGATTCTACTAACTTAATGGAAAATCGGTTTTGATAAAAAAGTTTAAGATAATTATATATAGGAATAATTAAAAATAAAATATTCCTTAAACTTTTGTTGAAATCCCACATCGACTAGTTAGTGAGCAAATTTGTTCTTTATAAGGATTGAGCAATCCTCCCCTCTCAATGTACCTTTTGAGGGAATGAGTTAGGCCCAAATCCACTTTCTACATGGTATCAGAGCCACCTAATTCGATGATGGGCCCCATTATTGTTCACGGTGCAGATGTCCAGCCCTAACCGTGAGGGGTGTGTTGAAATCCCACATCCCAAGTCCATTTTCTACAACTTTCACAAAAGATCAAAGATTTTGAGAAGGGAGAAGACAAACGAGCAAGACTAATCTGATAAAGGGAGTAATTTATAATTTTGTACATTTGGTTAATATTTAACCACTGAAGTTAATTTAAATAAATGTGTTTTAAGTTTTTAAAATCGACTTACGATCTCGTAAACTATAAGTAGTCAAGTATTTAATAGTTAGATATTTACCTAATTAACGGCTTTTATAATATGGTCATCAGCATAATGATAAATTTATATATTTGTATAGGTGTTAATAGTAATAAATCTTATTCAACAAAAAAAATAGTAATAAATCTTAAGAGACAAGATGCTTTTATTTCAAGTAATAATTGAAACTCTACTCCCAATAAGTTAACGCTAGTTAAAGACCATCATAAGAGACAACAAATACTATAACCTCAAAATTGCGAATTGGATAGTAAAATAGTACGATTCTAAATTGAATTAAATCGTACTAAAAATCCCTGGAGAATATAATCGCACAAGATTGTCGATCTAGATCGTAAGATTGTAGAATCGCTACGATTCAATATTGCCTCTCTTCAACCGGGTCGGTACCGGGTTCTCTCAAATAAAAGAAACATAGGTTTTATTCAATCCAACCTCTCAAATATCTCAAGTCTCATACTCCCAACTTCATCATTCATCCTCTCAACTTTGATTTTCAATCAAAAATCAATACTGGTCATGAAACTTGTGGATTAGAAGACCTTATAAATTGTTGGTTTGTTTTGAAGTTTATCACTTGTTAGTTTGTGGTTTAATTTCAACTTTTTAGTTCTGTTGGTATACTTATTTTTTCCGTTGAAGTATTGTTATATTTTTTTGCTCATTAACATATAGAATAATGTATTTATTGACATAAATTTATCATTAACTATTATTTTAAAAGTTTTATTGAATCTTTCGATCCGTACTACTATTCTCGTGTTTACGATTTGTTAGACAACCTTGCTATCAACTATTTACAAAAGAAGGGAAACTTTTGGTCTAGAAGGAAAAGACCACCATAAGACTTCAGACCTTCATTAGGTTATTATTATTATTACTATCTCCATACAGAATTGAATATACACTTTTATTTTATATAGAAAGTTGGAAATTTCATTCTGAACGGAGGGAGTAGTACCCATTACCCTTGGAGAAAAATATTTTTAGAAAGTCCTTTGAAATTTTAAGGTTTTGTATTCCAAATTATTGAAGATTTAGATTCTCCATCCAAATGCTAAGTTGTCGGATTTACCTATGTACTCATGCAAATAAAGCACATTTTGTGATCAACCGTCTTTTCGAATAGCATCCTGCAAATAAATTAATGACTGCTGCCGGAGGTGGAGAGTCTGATTTCAATCATTCCTATAAACCTATAACCCAATTGTGCTCCTTTTTCCATTCCGATTCATTTCTACAAGGAACTACAAGCCCAATTGTGTTTAATTGGATTTCATGAATAAGCCATAACTGGTAGGAGTATTTGTTAAGACAACTTCTATCTCAGCCCACTATGTCCAACTTTGCTGCAAGTCCAATAAGCTTACCAGCATTATTTTTATTGGAAAAGTTGTTACCTGTCCACTAAGCCCATCATCAGCGTAGGCCTATTTTATTTATTTATTTATTTATTTATTTATTTTTGAGTAAAGGGAACTAAACTGGAGGATACAAATGTAAATTCGTGAACCTTATAAGGGCGTAATCGTAAAAATAGACCGACCGACAGACAGACAGATATTTTTGAGATCCGTGTGATGCGGTCACAAATCAGGAAAACAAGACATTGTTCAGGGTCCCATATACTAGTAATAATTCTATTATGTGCATTAATATTTGGTACTCCCTCCATTCCCTATTAATTATCTTTTAGGAGATATCTAGGTATCCAAATTAATTGTCGTTTAAGGTTGTTTTATTAGTTGTCTACAATTTATTCCAATTATACCCTCTACATTTTACTTTCTTTATGACAAAGAAGTGAGAGAGAGGGAGGGTGGGGGATAATATTAAAAATTTAGGTGAAAATGACAATTTTCTTAATTTTCTCAAATTGTCTAAAGAGTCTTATATTTAGGAATGGAGGGAGTAGTATATTTAGATTGTGTATGGTCTGAATTTTAATTTTAAATTTGAGTACTAAATTATGGAGAATTTAATTTGATTTGAGATAGTCTGATAAATTTCAGAGTGAAACTTAATTAAACAGTATTTATTATTTTTAGAATTTCAAAATTTAATTTAATTACATTGTTTTATATATAGTATTATTTTTGATGTATTAGAGAATATAGTAAAAAAAAAATGTACTAAAAGAGTCAGCAAATTGCGTATAAAAAAACAAATGAAAATATAAATTTTTTTCTTATCAATATCAGACATCAGCGAGTCACGTGATTGACGGCCCAATAAAATACTTTCTATAGGCCCCACTTAAAAATATCCTTTGAACCATGAAAATATATTTTAACCACACAACTAACTCGAGTTAATTACAATCCCAAGTGGCAAGTTTATAATACCAAGAGAGTGTATAAATTAGAGGACAATTATATGTAAAAAAAAATCTTTCTATTGAGGATAATATAAATAAAAGTGAAAGTTTATCATTTGATTTTTATATTTTAAACATAAAGCTTTCACATTTAATGCAATTTCAAAGACTTTTTTTTTATCATATTTAGTAAACTAAAATCAGACTCAAAATCTTTTACTTTGTTTATAATACATTAATAATAATATTATTTACAAATGTTATGACATAATTGATTTAAATTTTTAAATTCACTTGTTACTAATAGTGTTAATACACACACGATAATATTATTAATATATCTAAAAACGTGACATCTTTTAATATATGCAAAAATAAATAAAAGTGAACAATATAGTGGGTTGAATAATAAGGGCATCAAATTATGAATATCCAAAATATTATTCTTTTTATTGCTAAGTAAATACCAAACAAACAAACAAGTGTGTCGAGTTTTGTTTATTTATGCCCAATGAATATAAGAAGTCCTTTAACTCTAGTGTCAATAACCTCTATAAGTGCTCATACTACAATTTGCAAACTCTCCAATGTGGGGATTTAAAGTTTTATGTCATCATGGGAAGAAGATTGCCCCAGTGGAAACGGCATCCCATCTCAGGGGTAAGATCCTGGGATCGATTTTCATATCCCCGCCCCCAAAAAAAAGTTTTATGTCATCATCAATATAATAAAGTTTGATTTAAAAGATAATACCTTTTGATTTATACCATATATGAATTGAGTTGTTGACTCTAAAAAGATAACATAGATAATGATGTTAACCTATTTGATAAATTTAATCAAAGATAAAAATAAGGAGGCGCTATTGTCATTCCAATTTTTATTATTAGCACTAGGTTGTTATCCCGCGCGATGCGCGGATTATTTAAATTGGTATTTTGCGATTTGAATTCATTTTTGTCTTTATTTTACTTCATTTGTTAATATAAATAACTGGAACAAATAAATGTGTAGTAAATAAGAGCTAAGAATACAGTGAATATCATCAAATTTTTTAATATATCAATTTACAAAAAAAGTTTCATTCCGAAAAGAAAAATGAACAATATTAAATATTCTCTTTTTTGTTACTTCTTTCTTAGTTCCTCTATGTATTAGAATGATAAACATATACTTTTAATATGTAATAAAGAAAATATTAAAAGAAATATAATAAAGAAAATATTAAAAAATTTAGAAAAAAAGTCTACAAAGATAATTGCATTATTGACTTTAAAAAAGAAGAAAAAAAGACTCCAAAAAGGAAAGTATATAATAATGAATGAAATAATAAGAAATTTAAAAAAAAATTCTACAAAGATAAATAATTACATTATTATTAAAGAAAAAAAGACTCCAAAAAAAAGAGAAAAGAAAAAATAATTACATTATAAGATTACAATTGATTTTTTTCTTTTTCTTTTCTGAAAAAAAAAATCTCAAAATTTTCCCTTAAAAAAATAAAATAGAGAAAATTTGCATTTTTACAAAATTGGGAGAAAGTAGAAACCCTAAATCTCTTGTCTTCCCTCTTGTAGCACCGCGCCGCCTCCTCCCGTTCCAACTTCTTGTCGCCAATATCAAAAAAATTCTTTAATAGAACTTGAATAGATTATATAGATAGTAACATTTAATGAATTGAGGAAATCATTGTACCTTGATATCCAAGATTAAATAGTCATCAAACTCTTATTGTTTTATGTGTTGTAAGGCTTCCCTAATATGATCATTTGTGCCCAACTTTGATATAGTCTCTTAGAGAATTGCCACCGTCGCTATTTTCTTCTCCTTTTTCCTTTAACCTTCAATACCTTCATGAGTAAATATATGCATAAAAATGTTCTTGAAGCAAACAAATTTTCAGATTCATGAGCAAATATATGAAGAAACATGTTAAGAATCAATCAATAGTCCCAATATATTTTAAAAATAGAACTTGAATAAATTATGATCTTGGAGCTTAACAGCAAAATTTATTGAAAATTGAAAGTACTATTACCGTAAGTAATTACAGTTCAATTAGTTCTTTATTTAAAATATATTGATTATGAAGGAAATCATGATGCACTAATAATTATCATCAAATCACATGTGCAATATCACTCATTCAATATATTTTCTCATAATTCAAATAGATTGTTCTAAGGAATAAGTTGTTTGATGCGATGGAATTTTGCAATTCAAAATATAGAAAACATAACAAAAGTAAAAAAAACTTACTTTTTCATCCAAAACCACAAAATTCATGCTCATTAACTCGTCCGACTTTCATAGCATTGTATGTATTCCAAAGTCGAATTACATGACATAGAATTCTCTACTCTTGTTTGCCATTTGCCAATTCATTCAAACATAGATATTGCATCCTTGATTTTGTCATCTTCGAATTTTGAATTTGGTCGCTATCTCTTTTTTGCTCTTGATATCTTATTGATGTGAATTGGTGAAATTGTCGTGAACGGATAATGTGGAAAGAAATCGAGTGGGAGTAGAAAAGATAAACAATTTCCAAATATTTAAAGGTAATGAGAAAACTTTTCATTTCCTACAAAACTCTCCAACTTCATGTATAATTATTGAAAAACTTTTCATTTCCTACAAAACTCTCCAAACTACAGTTATTATCTAAACAAAATTAATGAAACTTCCTCCTAAATCGTTCTTCTAAAGGCTAAAACTTATAACCTCTTATGACTCTTAGAAGAAAAAAAGACTATAATATAAATTATAGATGATCTTATATAGAAATATGATGGTTTTTAAACCCCTTCAACTAATTTTCTCTATTTATCTTTCATTCATTGTACATAACCATAGTTATTACCATTTACTTCTAATTTAGGTTCATAGGTAATGTTATTAACTAAGAACCTTTGGTTATCTTTTATTCATTGTACATAACCATAGTTATTACCATTTACTTCTAATTTAGGTTCATAGTTAATGTTATTAACTAATAACCTTTGGTTATCTTTCATTCATTGTACATAACTATAGTTATTACCATTTACTTCTAATTTAGGTTCATAGTTCATGTTATTAACTAATAACCTTTGCTAATGAAGATCCAGGATCATCAATGTCAATCGCCACATGGCGATGTCTGATTCGCCCGCCGCTATGGAGCTTCCACGTGTCGTAGCCACAGGCCTCTGCCTCGGCTTTTATATATTATATAGATTTTAATTGTTTCACTTCTCACTTTTTATAGATAAAAATACCCTTTATTATAATGTTAAAGAAATATTGATTAAAGTGCCCCATTTATCAAATACTAATATTTATCAGGCCTAACTCAATTGATTTCGTCGCTGACCTTACCTTGCATATCTATTGCAAGATTAAAGGTTTGAATTATTTAAACAGTGACTTAATGCCGCATGTTAAGGCATATATTATAAATATCTCAATCGAATTATTCGAGAAACTCAAATACCGATTCACTAAAAAATTTGAATTGAAAATAATATAAAAAGTAAATTAAATCAGCATATAAACCAATTAAGATTATGTCAAAATAAGTTACATTATTTGTTTCAGTCAGGTTCTCAAATTAGCCATCATAGAACTCCGAGTTATGGGGCAGCTGGTTGGAGCTGTTTAACCTGACGCCGTTGACGAGATTTCGATTCTCGCTAGTGGAATTCGACTCTTGCGGGATTTTTCGCGACTGAGAACGCCGTTTAAAAGTAGTATGGGTTAGGCTCTCCCTCGTTGAGAGGTAACACTGCGGGCTAACAGTGAAGCTGAGTCTAGATGTAGTCACCATGTTATCGGTGAATACCGAATGCCCAAATGGTAGGAAAAAAAAAAATTAGCCATCATAGAGTTGTCCCATGGGTCGGTTTTGGGTCGATACAAAAAAGAAAAAAAAAGATTTTTATTACTAGTAATAAACAAAGTACTACAAATGCTGATTAAAGAAGATATTTTTGGGGGCTATAACCAATCACAGCCGTTGGATTAAAAACTGCCCAAACGCAGACGGCAAACTATGGTTACCTTGACCAACTAACCCTAGCTCCACACAGCCTTCCTCCTCCCTATATAATCATCCCTAAACTCCTTCGTATTCTTCATCCCTTTCTGCCCTTCTCCTTTTCCCATATTTTCATCTCTGTCCCATTAATTTCGGTAGGAATGGCTTCTGCAGATGTGGAGTTCCGTTGCTTCGTCGGTGGTTTGGCTTGGGCAACCAATGATCAATCCCTCAGTGATGCTTTCTCTCAGTACGGTGAAGTCCTTGAATCGAAGGTCCGTTTGTCGCAGAGATCGGATCATCAAACCAGATTCCGGCTTTGTTGACACTTTTGATCTACTCTGTTACTACTACTCTCTGTTACTGTTACTTGTTCTCTGTTACTGTTTCTGTTACTATTATTCTCAATTTTTCCTCGAAACGGTACGTTCTTTCTTCCTCTTTCTATAGAGACGAAGATCGAATCGATTTTGAATGTTTCAGATCTGTAATTTTTATCGGTTTTTTTTCAATTAGTGTTTTTGTAGATCTGATGTTTAATTTTAAAAATTGATGCAGATTATTAACGATCGTGAGACTGGAAGATCCAGGGGATTTGGATTCGTCACCTTCAAGGATGAGGATTCCATGAAAAATGCTATTGAGCAAATGAACGGCCAGACTCTCGATGGAAGGAACATCACGGTCAATGAGGCTCAGTCTCGTGGTGGCGGCGGCGGCGGCGGAGGTGGCGGAGGAGGATTCCGTGGTCCACGTCGCGAAGGTGGTGGAGGATATGGCGGCGGCGGTCGTCGTGATGATGGAGGCGGCTATGGTGGTGGCGGCGGCTATGGCGGTGGCCGTCGTGAAGGTGGTGGAGGCGGTTACGGTGGTGGTGGTTCTCGCGATGGAAGCTGGAGGAGTTAAATTTTAGTTGTAGGCTTTAGCTGAGTTGGGATGTTTTAGTAATTGTTTACTCATCTGTGTTGTACTTTTTCGGGGTGGGTTCTGGGTTGGTTATGGTTACTTTGATTTTCTGTGTTGCGTTTTTTTATCTTTGGTTACTTGTGTCTCTGTTCTCCTATTAAAAATTGAATGAAAGCTTCTGATTTTTGTTCTAATTTCTTTTGCAGTTGTTTCTTAATCGTATAATTTGTGGACCATAAAAGATTGTTGTTGGCTTCGTTCCTTGATTTTTCCCTTTACATCAATTTAACAAAACTAATTCAGTTTTTTTATTCATTTGGTAAATTCTAATAATAGTATTATACTTCTCACTATCAAAATGTCTTCTAGATTTTACAGAGATGTTTTCTGTAGAATCAAGGGCTACTCAGATTTTCTTTTTATTCAGTTAACTGTTCATTTTTTATGTGAATTGCTCAACGATGGTGACTTTCAATCTTGTATTATTTAAGTCGGATGTTTTATTGAGAGAGAATGGAAATAAAAATGATTGTAGAATTAATTTGGAATAAATTAAAGATCATTTTGATATTTTATAATTTGCGATGGGGAGGCGTGGTTTTGTGACGGAGGAGTATTATTTAAGGCGTGCATTGGATAGAGTCCTGTAACGAGGCCTCCACGTCCATATTGAGGGAAATGTAGGTTGAATATTCTATTTCAATAAAGTTAAATTTCATTATATTATAACTGGGATAGAACCTGGAAAATCAATTTGGTTAGAGAACCAGTGATGATTGATCATGTGTGATGGTAAATTAGTATATATAGTAGGTTCACACAGTTTCTTTCCTTGGCCCAAAACTTTATCAACAAAACAGAAGGCTATTAAATGCAGTCCGGCTCAGGACCTGCGGAACACTCCTAACCGTCGGATGAGATTTTAAACAGCTTGCAGCCTGAGAGAAAAAAAGTTGCATTTGAATTTAAAATATTAAAAAAAAACTTTTCTCCCCGGATTCGGACAGTTAAAAAAATCTCATCCGACGGCTGAAAGAGTGTCCCGCATGTGCGGAACAAAAGGACATTCCGCATAGGAGCCGGGAGCTATTAAATGACACAAGTCCCTTAATAAAACCAACCCCTGTAGTACATATTCAAAGGGAAAAGTGATCATAAATCATGTTGTTATATCCAATATGATAATAAATCATAACTTTAACAAAAGGTTGAGTTCAAGCCCCTGGAGTACATATTCAAAGGGAAAAGTGATCGTTTTAGGCACTAAAATGTTTTAAAAACATCCACAGATAGAATATTTTTTTCTTTCTTTTCATTTTCTTTAATGGATTCGATGGATAAGAATCTAGGACTACTGTGAGATATTCCTCTTCATTTGACATCAGGATGTGAGGGAAAATGGCAAAAAAGCCCATGCATTTTAGTCAGAAACAGTTGTTTGAAGCGGCAGAGAACTTTCAACCCCTGTATTCTTAGCATTTCGTTCCGCAACAACCTTTGACATGTTAAACATCTGAATACCACCACAAAGTTAATATATAGCTAGTTAGATACCTAGTTAGATACGAACCTAAAATAATTCACAGTAAAATAAGTTTTTGCTCTATTTGGTTAACCATAAAGTCGAAGAAAACCTTTTTGATGGACTTCTGAAAGCAGGTCTTATGTTCGTCCATTGAAGCATGAATGAACTCGTCAATGTGATCCTTCAAGTCCTCCAGAAAGGTTGCTTCTTCATTTTTCTTCTTCCTGCATGATGCCATTGCTGGATTTGGACTGGCCGATATTGATGCAGTCACTGGATTGGGACTTGCAGATGCTGGTAACTTTCCATCTTGGCTCGTTTCAGCTGCCATTAATACTGCCACCAAACTTATACCAATTTACTTGCATCCCCGAATGAATAAAGAAGAATTATACTTGCAGATAAAATAAAATTGCTCAAGAATCAAGAATATGGTGAACAAGTTAATTCTTCTCCTTATGGAGCAAGAGAAAACCCAATAGAAACGGTAGCTTTTCCCCTTTAAAAGGTACTCCTTCCATCCGGAGTTGAATGTCCCTTGGAGGGAGTAATAGATAAAGAGAACTGTTTTTACCAAGCAAGGTTATTAAAATTATATTCATTTAAAGAGAAGGCCACATGAAGAAAGAAAAACAAGAAGGACGAGCATTATTTCGAATTTTCACGGATTCAGGCGCAGAATTTCACAAGCTTGATATTAAATACATCATTCAAATTCAGCAAATATCCATCTGAAAAAGAATAGCAGCAACACCACACAGCTAAGCCTATCTACCTAGTTGGTGCTTCCAATTGCACTAATTTCAGTTTATACTGATTAGAACTCGCATAAGCAAAAACAACTATACTCCATGACAGTGAATATTGAAGACTTTAGCTATAAAAGTTAAGATCCTTGGCTAATAAAATCCGTGATTTTGCAGTCATCCAATCAAGTTACTCCGAAGGAAACAATTTCCCAGAAGCGATGAAAAGGCGACATTACTTTGGTTGACAAATGCCATTCAACACAAGCATTAAGTTCATACAGAATATGCCATAACCAACTTCAAAATGGTTAGATCATGCCGATTACAGAGTCCAATTCATAATCTTCACATCATTCCCCGGTAGCAATTGTCTGCTCATTATCATCTAATTTGGAAATGGAAATCAAAGCTCAGCTTACCATTCCAAAATACAAAATACAAAATACAAAATTACCGCCCTAATTTAGGAGCCCAAATACTATTAAACACTAAAACAACAAGAAACAAAATTGCACATCAACTGCTCGACGAAATATCCAAGAGAACAAAAAACGATACGTAAAACAAAAAAAAACCAAACAACTCAATCACAGAAATTCAGAGGAAAACGGAAATTCAATTCATAGGACACGAAATACATGAACATAAAAGTGATCGGAAATCCAGATCTTCTCCTACAACATGTAACTCCGATATCGCTGAATGATATAAGAAATTTTAAATTAAAAGAAAATGAAATTGATCCGAAATCTAAAATATACCTTATAAGAAGAAGCGCCTAATGATTCAAGTTTCCACTGCGAGTTGAATTAACTGATAATCGCAATTTTTTCTCTGATGAAACCTCAAATAATTTTTCTGGAGAGAGAGCTCTGCTGTTCTTCTAGTACTATCCATCGGCTTGGGGAACAAGTTTGTGTAGAAATGGGCCTTAGTGAGTCTTTCAATGTCTAACGGGCCCAAATATTGTTGGATATAATTTAGAACAATGTTTGGCCCGTTCTTATACAAGTGAGTGAGACTATATACCCAGCCCAGTAAAGTTCAGACAGAGAACGAGCCGGCTTTATCCAACAACAACAAAAATAATAAAAAAAATAAAAAGAATAATTTTCTTATTAATGGCATCTGCAATGGGAGCTTTAAAAGTTCCAAAAGCCCCAAATTTACTGTAATGGAGAGCTTTAAGAGGAGTAGTTTTATCTTGGTAGACTACTAACTTATAACTTACATCCAAACCAATCAATACAGTACACGTAGGAAAGAGAAATAAACTTACATCAATTCTCTTTCCTATGTGTATTACATTCATTAGTTTAGATGTAACTTATCAAACTTAGTAGCATACCAAAATAAAATTTCTCCTTTAAGAGAGGCTTTTAATAGTCTTTTTGATTATAAATTTATTTTCGCCTAGTTACTTTGATTATTTTTACTTTTTTTTTAACTTTTTCACCACCAATGTGTTTATGACTGTCAATTTTATCGTTCCGTTCAATTTAATGACGTGGCCTAATGAAATTGAAATACTTTCATCCAAGAGCAAAATGGAAAAAATGAGTTCCAACCCAAAGCGCCTTGACCCGCCCCAATATGGTTATGAAACCAGCAAAATCCGACCAGACTATTCATCTTCTTCTTCATCATTGCCACCATCACTAATACTACTATATTTTTCTTCTGGGGAGCATCCGCCTTTCTTGAAATCGTGATCTTAACATAAGCAAACTCTCGTAAATAAAAAATTATATCTGGCTAGCTCAAGTAAATTCACTTTGTCTGCCTTAGACTTCCACCTCTCCTTCACTGGAAATTCAGCAAGATGGGCCAGGGAAACTCGATTGAACATAAAGAATTGTGATCTCTTGGGCCTGTCCCTGAAATTATTTGTACACTTTTTAAATAAAGAATTTATTATTAATTATGATTTTTTCAATTCTATTCTTTATATTAAATATTGAAGAGAATGATACAGAAAGAAGAGAAAATAGAATTAAATTGAAACTATAATTAAATAAGATAATGTTTGATAATTCCACCGTAGAATTTGATGAAACCTTATTTTCCATATAAAGTACAACGTAAACAGATAGTTTTGGACAGAGAGACTAGCTGCTATAGATGTTATAATTATCCACACAAGAAAGGGAAAAAAAATGCTATAGAATAGATGTTCTTAGACGTGAGTAACTTAACGATGAGTCAGTAACAGATTTCCTTTGTGTGTCTTGAGTTTTGGTAAAGAAGTTCGAAGTCCAAACTAAAAAGAAATAGCAACGACAAAAGTTAAAGTTTTTTTTTCTTTTGAAGCCTCATTGGGCGTACACTTAAGAAGGGAAAAGTAACACCACATAAGAGGAGGAAGAGATAATCTTAGAAAGGGAGACAATTTAAAGCATACCTTATGCGCGGCGAGAGTATTGAACCCACGATCTCAAGGTCGTGGGTAGGCCGTCGCCCCACTGGGCTAAGGACCTTGTGATGACAAAAGTTAAAGTTAAGGTATTAAAATTTATTTTTCTCCATTTATCTTTTTACGGATGCAAGGTGGAAGGCGGGAGATCGCCTAAACATTTAAAATTGAATGGATAATTATCTTTCTAAATATTTATAAGGGAATAATTATCTTTAATTGAGTGACTAAACATTTAAAATTAGGTGATATTCGATCAAGACTCACTACACTACATAATGATTCAAAATTGGAGTGAATACTATGTGAATAATCGGTTGGCTATTTCTTGTTAGCAGCTCTAAGTAAATCTCATCAACCGATGAGAGATTTGATGACTGATAACTAATGATAATTTGACTAATAATTATTAATGAGAAGTGTTTTCGTTTTTTTCTCGTAACCCAATTAATTCGATTGAGATTTGATAGGTAGTGTAGTCAATCAATATACAGAGCGGATTCAACATGGTGGCAGTGTGGTAAAAAAATTAGTATATATAATATATTTTGTTTCATTTATATGATAAATATATGAGCAACTCTACACAAATCGATGTGTCCTCACTATTCACCGTTCTTAAATTCGTCACTGCAAACAGATAATCCTTCAAAATAACAATATAAATCAGTCAGAATATGTTTTGAACTTGTAACCTTAACTTAAATATAAGTACTATAAATTGCAAATGTGATAAAACGAGCTAACAACTTGTTTTCCACCACGTCTCCAGTGCGGGACGAGAAATGTTCTGTATGTGCGGAACGAATTCTCATTTATTGGATTAAATTTTTACGACCGAGACTGTTTTTTTAAAAAAAAACACACATTTTCGCCAAACGCTTGCTTTTAAGTAAAATACACCTCAATGCAAAAAAAAAATTTCCCACGTACTGAAAATTTTTGTTCCGCACAGTAGCCGGACTGTTTGTTTTCTTATCTAGCAAGAAAAGCCGCAGCAATAGAAAATTAACAGCTGCAGAGGCCATGATCAAGAACCCTAACAAATTAAATTGATCCTTGATCATTCATCTTCACTAGTACTGTAAAACTTCTTCCAAGATTATGGGGTTCTCTTACATGAAATCAAAGCTTGGAATCATATACTTTAACAACCCTCTCCCCGGCCAATTCTCCGAGGCCATAAACCAATGTCGTCTTCAAAGCCCCTTCAAGCGATCAATCCAGGTCAGTAAATTTCGCATGTTATCTTCTGTTGCCTGTTTATACGGATTGCAGAAAATCAATTCCGGCCTTGTAATTTGTACCGGAAGACGATTAATTCACTCCAATAATGTCTTCAATCGAGCCCTAACCCCAATGCCTTATCGTCAATTGGCTGGACAACTTGCTAAGAGTAGAATTAGATCTTGGTGGAGATTTGTTAGGAATCGGAAGTATGGTATTACGAATTTCAGTATCGCTTTCTTAGTTTTGTTTGGGAGCTTGCAATGTGTTCCTTATTCAAATAGAATCCATTTGGTAATTAGATCCAAGGTTGTTAAAAACGCGAGTCAACACGTAGAAACACGTTTTTACGATTCTACAGAGGTAAAACGTGTTGAATCGTGAGTAAAAACGAAATCTGGTAGAAACGGAGTAGAAACGTAGACTCGGAACGTAAAAACGTAGAAACGAACGTTTCTACCGTTTCTACCGATTCTACCAAAAGTATGATGGGTCGAGTTGGGTTATTAAATTTGGGCCGGATCACCTTTTTTTTTTTTTTTTTTTTTTAACCTTGGTCACAATTGACCCTCCCTTCTTCGAATTCCCTAACAGAAACCCTCTTCCTCCCATCACTTCGTCCCCCATCTCAGCACCACCGCCTCCCTTTCCAACGGATACTATGAAGTAGAGATCTTAACACCATAAAAAACTTCTCCTTCTCAAGCATATATATATCTATCCTAATCTTACATCTTTATTGTGCTTCAGGCAACAAAAAATTCAAGTTTTTCTTGGAGGTAACTGAAAATCTAGACACCTTTTATTTTCTGTTTTTGTTTATATCTCTTCATATCATGATGTTTTCTGCCATTGGGTTCCTTTTCTTTTTTGTTTCAAATTTTCATGTTTCGTTTATCAGTTTCTTGAATTGGTTAGTGAAATTTATATTATTTTTTTACTTGGGTTCCCGCTTATTTTCTTCAAATTTTGATTGATTTGAACTATTATTACTTGTGCATGCTCTGTTTTCAGGAGATAAAGATTCAGATTTTTTTCTTGAATTAACTTGTGTCTTAATGTATAAAATGAGTTTATGGGCTTGATTTTATGTGGGTTTTTAATAATAATTCTCGAATTAACTTGATAAAAGTCTTTGAATGACTTGCTCTATTAGATCATAAACTTATTACGTACTTTATTTTATTTTATGTGTAGTCATATTTGTATATTTTGAAAAGACGTATAAGTTCTTTATTGTGAAACTATGTTTAATGGTTTTTTTTACATATTTTTGGAACATATAATATGATATGTATGTTAATTATTGTTATATATATAAAATATATATATTTAAATTTCTCGATACGATTTTACGATTTATTTTACGATTCACGAGTTTACGATTTTTCACCCCTCCACCGAGTCTACGTAGAAACGCGTTTTTAACAACCTTGATTAGATCTGAAAAACTTGAAAATTTTATCGGTTGGCTTGGGTTTAGGAGTAGGATAGAGAAAAACAGAGGGACAATACTTTCACCGAATTGCCCACAAAGTGTTCGAGTAAATGCCATACTGAGAAATATAGTTCAGGCAATGCATGACAGCTTGGGGCTCCAAAAGGATTGCCATGTTTCTGTATTCGATGAGTACAAAAGCGAAAAATACGATTATTCTATCCCTAAAGCAATTGGATCTATTTTCTTTAGTAGAAACAAGTCCATTAATGGATCTCATAATTCAGGCACTCTCCCCGTATCAAGAAGACAAATGTCAACTAGTAATTCCTTAAAGATAGCTCAGATAAGCCCCAAGAAATTAACAAGAAAATTTTATGGTACCAAACATTTGGACGGATTGGATTGGGAAGTGATGGTGGTTAAAAGATCTTATATCGACAACGCAGAATACATTGCTAATGGAAAAATCATGATCTACACGGGTTCGTTGAAAGGAACCGATGCAGATATAGCTACTACTTTAGCTCACGAAGTTGGCCATGGAGTGGGTCGTCACCATTCTGAAATCCTGATGAGGGCTTTTTGGTATCTTATGTTCACCTTTATGTTTCTTCTTGGGTTGCCACCAGATGGGAATGCTAAGTTGACGGAAATAGTATTCACTTTCTTTAGTAGGAGGAGAGAATTGGAAGCCGATTACATTGGGTTGATGCTAATGGCGGCAGCAGGCTATGACCCGAGATGTGCTCCGGATACTTACAGGCGCCACCACCATGAAAAAGAAAGGTTTTTGGATAGGATTACCTCAACACATCCATGTGGAGAGGAAAGAGTAAAGAAGCTTGAGGAAGTGATGAAGGTAGCAGTGGAGATTTATGAGCAAACTAAAGCCAATCAAAGGATCACATTTTGATGTGAGCTGATATAGTATATTGTAGAAGTTGAATAATTAGAACTTAGTATTTGTCAATTCAAATGTCGAAGATTGCAAACATATTCTAAAACAAGTGAGTCTCAACACGTTAATCCACTTGTCACATTACCACATTCTCGATTCCATGAATTCATCTTTTATTTATGACTTGTATTTTGCTTTCAACTATTTATTCATGTTCTTCTTTAATCTATTTGAATAGCGTTTGATTTAAAAAATTATCAAAATTAAATTAGTTTTGAAAAAAAGTCTGCAGATTGTACATTTAAATATTTGTATTTGGTTTCGGAGTCGTACATTATCCATCAACATCCTAAAGTATGATTTTAGAAATTTGACAAAATTGTGAGGCCATAGAAAAAACATATATCTAATGAATACTTTAAAGAATGTGATTATCGAGAGTCAAATTTCTACCGAGTATTTAATTCCAGATGGAATATTTCACCAGCTGAAAAAAAAAGAGAATACTAGGAAACGCCCAAAAAAGAAAAGGAGCAAGACAATACATTGAAATATTTGCATGACAAAGGTCACAAAATATTAAGTATGTACAGAGATCGCAGCAATTTTCTTAATAAAAGCCATCTTCAAACCAGTCGAACTCATATGCGAAACAAAGGTATTCTGCATTGGAGCCGCGGTGCCCTCAAACATAGGTGAACCTGTTTCCAATTTCATTGAAGCTTTAGGTACCTCAGCAGCCTGTCAAAATAAATATTTCATCATTTTGTATCGTAATTATTTGGATAAGAAGAGTAACAAACCCATATTCCTCAAATACTTTTTTTTTTAGTTAATTAAAAATTTGGGTGGGTTCGCCTCCGGTCACCACTAGTCAAGGCAAATCCTAGGGACCATAGGTTGCTTACAAGGGTACTTACAGATCACCCACTAACACAGCCCTTAAGTCGGCAATGGAAATTGAACACTTGACCTTTATAAGGAGGTGTCAAATCCTTATCAATTGAGCTATTTGATCTTGAGTGCGGAGCTAGAGGGACACTATGACGGCAAAAAATCATTTGTCATACATTTGTGTACTTTCTCTATCTCGTGTTATACTATTATTTTTTTTAAGTTATAAATTAAAAAATAACATTTATCAATTTATTCGTGAATAAAAGATTCCTACCGAGTATGACGTACCTATCCCTTCAAATTTTTAAAAATTGTATTCTCTATCTTATAAAATTTGATTTTTTTTAGAAAGACCATCAACAACAAAGTTATGTAAAATTTAATTTGAATACCAACATACAGTTTCTAACCACGTCTATTAATATTACCTTTGTTCTTCATCGGGGCTTCCATTAAACCCGCTAGTAGTCCTATAGTTAGGAATGGGGATATGACCCGATTCAATCAACCTCAAATCTTCAAGAAGGATCTCGTAGTGTTGTTTCACTTCATCCGGTGATTTTTCACCGCCGACCGCCCTAGCCACGTTCTGCCACCTGTCTGGGGCGTCCTTATCAAATTGCACCAAAGCTTTTTCAAACAATTTGTTTTGCTGGGGAGTCCACGATGATGATGACGATCCTCCCCTCCGGGAGCTCATTGAGCTTGAATCCATATTAAATATATGAGATTCTCCTAATAGAAAAGCTGCTTATAAATAGGAGAGTAAAAAGAGTACAGTTGGCGATTTTTGGCTTTAAAATTTTAGTATAATAATTAGACAGTCGTATCGAACTCGTAACCTATGAATCCCAAATTAGTAAATCTATTTTTGGGTAAAAGTTTGGAAGGGAGTAGTACTCTTTATGATTTGCCCCCACAGTTATAGTGTCGAACACTTCAAATCCAGTAATATGTAACATTTTTTGAACATGTGTTAAATCTCAGGCAACACATATTCTCTCTTTATGAATATATGTCATAAAACTGCAATATGTATTTTATTCTGATGAACACGTGTCCTTGGGTATATGGCACATGTCTTACATAAATCACAACAGGTGTCCCACAAAAAAATCTTATACCGTTAAATTTTTTAATCTAACAATTTAAAAGAACTAAAATTATTCATTACGTACTGAATTTTAGTCGATCTATACTAGCACTGTTAAATGGACCGGTCCAGTCCAAGTCCGCAACGGACTCAGTTTAAACGGACCGGTTCATGCACTTTCTCCTTTTTTGACAATTTTTAAAGGAAATATAAAAAAACTTATTAGTAAATCCTAACATAAACAGTTTGTTATGATAAACTTAACTAAACAAATCATGCAAACACAACGATCATCCTCCACTCCAAAAAAAAAAAAAAACGGATCATTCAAACTCAAAAGTCCTACCAACAACTAAAATGTCCAAAGACTAAAGTCCAACAACAAATTAAACATTCAAATAAAAAAAATCCAAATCAAACAATGTTCTTGTTTTTTCTAATCTTCACCATCTTCATTTTCATCTTTATGTCCAACTCCATCTTCAGAAACAACATTTGAACCAACATTTTATTTAGATTTTAGGGTTGGAAATCTAAAATCTTTGAGACTTTGACAGTAGTCACAGTTGAGTACTAATGAATATCAAAGACTTTGATATATAAAAATTAAAACATAAAATAAATAATATATATGTATATTGTTACGGACTGAACCGCGGATAAGTTCGGTTTTGGTCTGTAAAGTCCAAGTTCGTTTTTATATTTTAATTTCGCGAATTAATACACGGATTAATCCGGATTCGGTACGCGAAGTCCAAGTCCAAACGGATATGGGCACAAAATACCTACAGTTAAGCGAATTTTTATTTTCGAGTCCATATCCAATCCATTTCGTGCGGGTTACGGATTGTTAATGGACTTTCAGTCCGTCTGACAGTACTAATCTGTACCGTAGTCACGCTGATTTGCAACCACAAAGGTAAAGCATGCAGGACTATAGATTCTGGATCTAATTACCAATATAATTAGGATGAGGAAATTAGATAATCTAGTAATGGTAAGAATTTTATCTCCTTTAACTGTTATATAAACACGTCATTTCTGTTTGAGTTGCACATTTATAGGAATTATTTACGCCGATTTAGAAACTGATTTTATGATTAATATCATTTAATTTTAAACATTTAAGAATGGACCCAGTCAAAATTCTACTAAATTTGATAAGATATAGCTAGAATATTGCAGTACATTTTAGTCCAAACCAAAATATTTACAGCTACCAGTAGTTACTGATTCCCTTGCCGAGAAATTGCAGTATATGATATTATCCAAATGCTTGGACTGTAACTAGTGACCACTGCATGTGCATGTAGAGTACTACAAACCCTTTTTTCTATTTTTTTTTAAGTCCAACTGGGCGGCAATAGCAGGAGAAGAAGTAGGTGTGGAAGTAAATTTATTGATTGCACAAGAATCAATCAGTTAGCTTTTTCTTGCTTCCTTTTTCGGAAAGAAAGCCATCGGTACAACATTTGAAAAGGCACGACGCAGGAGGCCTGCTTTGGCTTCCATGGCCGCCTAGCTTTCACTTTGGTCCATTCATCAACCACTAGTGCAGTCTTAACTGATTCATCCTTATATAGATATATACGACATCTTCTATGTCCATGAAGTGTTCCAAGAGGGGAGAGAGTAGCACCTCCTAAGAAGAGGAAGAAGAGATAACCATAGAAAAGAAGACAATTAAAGCATACCCCATACACGGGGAGGGTATCGAACACACGACCTCAAGGTCGTGGACAGATAGTCGCTCCACTGGGTTAAGGACCTTGTGATTCTATTTGAGAATAATATATGAACCTTTTATCTATTCTATTTATTCTTAATTAGATTAATATGAATTTAATTTGGATTCTATGATGTAGGTCTACAAGTAAAAAAATTGAGTTTTGCTTTACTTTTTTTATATTTATTATTATTATCTAAATTCTCCTCTCAGAAATATTGACTCTTCACTTTTTCTCTAGCAAGATTCTATTTTACTCCACACTTTACCAAACCTAATCCAATCTAACCCAACCCAAAGACATTCAAAATTTTAAACAAAAACCCAATTAAAATAAATGGGAAGATTTTGCCCACTGATAAAGAAGTCGTTATTGAAAATTAACTATAGTTATCTTCTGTCTCATTTTATCTTTCATTCTCTGTCTCAACAATAAAAAAATAGTTTGTATTAATTTTTTTAATTAAAATATTTAATATTCTAAAAAAATAATGAAACTCGTACAAAAAATAAATACATGACAATAATTTATTAGTGGACTGAAATAAGTCATTCGAAACATGAGATTTTTCTCCGTTATTAACTTATTATCATAGTGAGTAGGACTTTAACGGCCCAGTGGAAACGGCCACTGAACGCAGGGCTTCGGTCCGCGTTCGAATCCTGCACCCCGCCCCATAAAAAAAAACTTATTATCATAGTGAGATCCCTGTTCAGATTTGCATGGCTGTAATTAAGTTACCTAGCTAGAGCTATTTTTATGCAGTGATTGGGGTCAGGGTTTCAGATCCTTGGAATTAATGTAGTTTGTTTTGTTTCGGGTCTTTCTTAGGTTCAGACAAATTAAAAAACATTAATGCATGGATTTAGTGATGATCAGGGGAGAGAGCCGATGCCCACCTCAAACTGCAATAAACCACGCATGCATGCTCGTGGATTTTCTTGGATGAATCATTTGGCAGCTAACTACTTACCTATAATAGTATGACTACAATACTCTTCCAAATGTCCTCGGTAATCGCTGTGGAATACACCTGTTGTTTGGCAGTGTCACGCCCCGTATCCAAGGCGAGGCATGACCCATAGCTATCAATAGCGTACTATTAATGCAAGTCTCTTATTCATCAAACTTAAACTTCCATAAAATCAAAACCTCAAAGAAAACTTCATAAATCTTACCAATATCTCAAGATAAATTATTACATCGATATAATTCGCAACGGAAACAAAACATAACATAAATTGTTTATCAAAATTAACTAAAACATAAATGAATCACTCTCTTCACCAAAAGGGGACTTCCTCCCACTCTCCTAAATCATTCTATTCATTATTAACTTTACCTGGAAAAAAAACATGGAAAGGAATAATGAAGAGAATGATTTAGGAGAGTGAAGAAAGTCCCCTTTGATGAAGAAGTGATTCATTTATGTTTTAGTTAATTTTGATAAACAATTTATGTTATGTTTTGTTTCCGTTGCGAATTATGTCGATGTAATAATTTATCTTGAGATATTGGTAAGATTTATGAAGTTTTCTTTGAGGTTTTGATTTTATGGAAGTTTAAGTTTGATGAATAAGAGACCTTGTGTTAATAGTATGGGCTATTGACATGGTCGTGTCTCGCCTCTTGGATACGGGGCGTGACAGAGTGGTATCAGAGCCGGTGACCAGGAGAACGTGTGGGAGCTAAGTGCCACACCATAAGGGGTGGGGGCCACCTCTAGAATCCTGCACACCTGGTTGGTCATGGGCTAAGTGTGTTTAGGATGCCTAGCGAGGATGCTAGGGTCTTAAGGAGGGTGAATGTGAAACCCCATCCCACATGAGATAAGTCTGAAAGTTGTGACTGGTATATAAGGTGGGCCTAAGTACCCACTATCATCTCGGGATATCCCTTTTGGCATAGCGAGTTCCGTTGCCAAGCAGATGATCGTGGGAATTGCCAGGCCAATGCGTCGTGTTTCGGGCCCGCGGGCTCGGGGCGTGACAGGCAGCATATACTATTTCAATTTTGAATTTTCGTCTTAAATTTTATAATTATAAAACCTAAATTATTTATTCGAGAATATATAAAATCAAACTCGAAATTTGATATTTGAGATAATTTTCAAATTCTCATTTTTTTAAAGGGCTGAAGAACCTAAATGGTCACCTGCTATTTCATTATTTTGGATTACGATTCAAAATAATTATTTCAGCGCCTTTTAGCCATACAAAAACTTACTGATTGCAAGTTTTATCTTTTAGCGAAAATTTTGGCCAATTTCTCCTTATTTTTAGCGAAAATATAAAAAGACTAATATACTCCCACATCATACCTCGCCCCGTTCCAAATATTCACTTCTCCGCCCCGTCATCTCCACTCATCTTCGCCGACCACCACCACCATGCACAGTTATCTTTCTCGAATTCAACCAAACCTTGGCCCAAGAAGAAGGGGGCCACCTCTAGAATCCTGCACACCTGGTTGGTCATGGGCTAAGTGTGTTTGGGATGCCTAGCGAGGACGCTAGGGTCTTAAGGAGGGTGAATGTGAAACCCCATCCCACATGAGATAAGTCTGAAAGTTGTGACTGGTATATAAGGTGGGCCTAAGTACCCACTATCATCTCGGGATATCCCTTTTGGCATAGCGAGTTCCGTTGCCAAGCAGATGATCGTGGGAACTGCCAGGCCAATGCGTCGTGTTTCGGGCCCGCGGGCTTGGGGCGTGACAGGCAGCATATACTATTTCAATTTTGAATTTTCGTCTTAAATTTTATAATTATAAAACCTAAATTATTTATTCGAGAATATATAAAATCAAACTCGAAATTTGATATTTGAGATAATTTTCAAATTCTCATTTTTTTAAAGGGCTGAAGGCCCTAAATGGTCACCTGCTATTTCATTATTTTGGATTACGATTCAAAATAATTATTTCCGCGCCTTTTGGCCATACAAAAACTTACGGACTGCAAGTTTTATCTTTTGGCGAAAATTTTGGCCAATTTCTCCTTATTTTTAACTGAAAATATAAAAAGACTAATATACTCCCACATCCCGCCCTGCCCCGTTCCAAATATTCACTTCTCCACCCCGTCATCTCCGCCATCTTCGCCGACCACCACCACCATGCACAGTTATCTTTCTCGAATTCAACCAAACCTTGGCCCAAGAAGAAAGCTCCAAGCTTCTTCATCCCTCTACTTGAAGATTGAAGAATTGGCTTGGGTATTTAAGAATATTGGTGGAAAGTGAAGAAATCAAAGAAGATGAAGCTTTAAGACTTCCATTGAGAAATGAGAAATTTCTTCCCCCTTTCATTTAATATTATATCTTCCTTTATGATTATAAGTAGATAATTTGTAAACATACTTGAATGGGTTGAAGCCTAAACCCAAAACCCATCTGCACTACCCTTCATCTCCGCCATCTCCTTCTTCCACCATGCCCAGAAATCTCTAAAAAATACCCTACCCAATCAAACTGAAATTGGGTTCAGATGGGTTAGTCTTAATTATCCTAAAGCACATGTTCTTCTATGTTCTGTTGGAGCCACATTAATCAATATATATATATATATATATTAACTAAATCTGATTCGTACAACCACTGCAGAAAATGAAGAACTTTGAATAGGCAATATTACTAGAAGTTTAATGAAAACTATAAGCCAGAATGGAATAGAAATCTGGAGTATAAGGGCAACACAAAGACTACAAGCAAACATAACAACAAACCACTACAAAAAAAAATAGGTTTTTAGTGACGAAAAGTTTCGTCACGAAAAGTCAGAAAATTCTTCACATTAGACCTTTCGTGACGAAACATGTCCGTCACCAAGTTCGTCTTGGGATCGCTGTCGTTAAAAGTCTTTCGTGACGAATCATGTATTTTGTCACGGAAGGTATTAGTGAAGACGAAAGTTCGTCAAGAAAAGTGAGGACTAGTGACAATATTGTCGTCACGAAAAGTATCAAGGTTCGTCACCAAAAGTTTTTCTTCAAATTAAAAAAAATTAAATCCATGTAGAGCCAAACCGAGCTCCTGTTCACCCACCGGAGCCGGAGCACCCTACAATAATGTTGAATAGTCTCCACATTTTCAAAGAGTTGGAAATTGAACTCAAGACCTCCACACGTATGTCGTGCACTTGACCGTTTAGCTACATTGGTCGTTTGTTACTTATTTTTCATATTATATTTATAATAGTGGAGTTTTGTATTTTGAACCTTTATTTATTTTAATTTGTGTTTTGATTTATTTTTTTTATGAATTAAATTAAAATCAATGAATTTTCATCAAGGTATTTGTGTATTAAATTGTATCAAAATATGAATAAAATTATTATAGTTGAATACTATTTTTTATTAATACTTTTCATATAAAGACCAAACAAATATAAAAATTAAAATTATATTCTAAATTATAACATACTTATATATGTATATTTATAAAATAAAAATTTATTTTAAGACGAACTTTTGCGTGACAAATACATGTGACCTTTCGTGACGAAGAAAAATTTCCTCACCAAAAGTTATACTTATCTTGACGAAAACTGTTCTTCGTCACGATTGGTCGACCTTTCGTGACAAAATATACTTTTCGTCACGAAAAATCTACATTTCATGACAATTTAGTAATTCGTCACGAAATTTTTCTTCCTAACAGGCTTTTTTTTGTAGTGAACTTTCAAATTAACATAGATAATTTAGTTCACTATAGGGGAATTGCTTGATATGATACTAAGCTTTTACCCTTTTTTAATTGAAAGAGACGGAGACGAAGTGCGGGCAGAGTAATGGTGGTGGCAGCGGGGAAGTGGAGGAGGAGGGTGGATGATGTTTGGTGGAGATCAGTTTTGCTTGGAAGAAGAAAGAAGACAAGGAAATAACGAAAATGCTCCTCACGTGACGGACACGCGTGGGGGATTTTTTTAAATTTTGGCCGAAATTTTTGTCGGAAGATAAAAGTTACAGCCCATAAATTTTTTATTGTCAAAAGGTGCAAAAATAATTATTTTGAGTCGTAACCCGAAATAGTGAAATATCAGGAGATCATTTAGTATCTTTTTAGCCCTTTTTAAAATATAAATCAACGTTCTGCCATGCATCTAGAGAATTGCATGAGGCTTAGACTTAACTTATTGATTTTAACCTTATAACCATCTCACCTTTTTTTTCTTTTTCTTTTTCTGGAGCCTCTATTTGCATATATAGCTAGAATGATCGAGTAAATAATTAGCCGAGTTAATTAGAGAAGTGAGTCAAAACCAATAAGTTAAGTTCATGTTTCAACTTTTCTCTAAAGTCTTTGATTATAAAAAAAAATGTCAAATATAATGTTGCATGATTGTGGTTCGATTTGGTTGTAAACAGAGAATTTGCAGATAAATTTTATTTTTATCTCCCACCCAAAAATTAAGTAAAAAAATCATTCTAACTCCTTAAAACAAACTCCCTAACTTCGTCCCTACTATGCATAGATATCAATATGCTTACATACTATGAATAAAAATGGTAGGTAAGGCAAATTGAGGATCTTACAGAGGCGTAATATATAATAGTGTAAATAGTGGGGGGAAATATGATCACTATTTATGCGGAGTTAGCATTTGCACTTTAAAAGACAAATTCTACAAAATATTCTTGCACTATAAAAATATTATTTTTTAAATATTGAGGGTCAGTCGTTGTCCCCACGGAAAATCCAATTCTATTAATGTCTTTGTGGGACTGACTCACAGTTTCCTCACATGAATTAGCATAATCTATTTGCAGATGTGAGCTTTGTTCAATGTATATAATAGACATGTGGGACCGGTCCCATAAAAACGGTCATAGAATTGAGAGACACGCCCACCCCTTTGACTCCGCCGATGTGGAGTTCGTCTTTTTGACTAGGCTAATGGGTAAACAATGGCTCAACTTGAATTTGGTTTTGGTTTTGGTTTGAGTTTTGGCGGGAAAAATTAAAAAAGTTGGCGGGATAAATTCAAATTCAATTTTTTTTTCAAATAATCGTTCAATTCCAAATTTTGGCCTCAAAATTTTGGAATTTGAATTTCTCTCGCCAATTTTAGAGGCCAAAATTTGAATTTGAATGATTATTTGAAGAAAAAAAAATTGAGTTTGAATTTCTCCTGCTAAAACTCAAACTCAAACTCAAACTCAAACCCAAATCAAAACAAAAAACTCAATCCAAATTGAGCCAATGTGTACAAACTCTAAGCTAGATTTAGTGGGCATCTCATGATGTAAGCCCATTGGACCTTCTTTTTCTATGTTGTGAATATGAGCCTACTGGGGATCAACCTTTAACCGAAAGCCCATCGAATGCCCAGTCCTGTCCTGTGAGCAGATTCAGCGGCAGAACTAAAATGTTAGACTTACATTTAATCTACATGATTTGTCTAAGGTAAGATTATTGCTTCGAAAGTAAATTCATATTAAATAATGAGATTTATAATGTGTATATCTCAATCGAATTAGTCTGATTAATATTTGTATACTAATCTAATAAAAATTATATATTTTTCTCTTATTCATTTTTTCATTGCGCACTGTGTGAAAAAAGATATGGTAAATTTAAACATTTACTTAAATTGTGATTCCTTCTCTTTTCAAATGATACGTTCGTGAAAGACAATTATTGTTACAGTTGTATTTATTATCAAAAATCCTTTTTTACTTGTTCTTTAATTATAACAAAAGATTCATTCTCCCCATCAATTATAACAAAACATTTCTAAAGACTGCCCAAATCAAAACATTTCTACAAATTCCCAACTTGACGGCAACTTACTACTAAAAAAATCATCGACATCATTTCCCCATCCGCCCTCTATTTCAACAGTGACTTGCCTCATGTGTCTTGTCCCTTTTATCACCTCCTAAAAAATGTCATCAAATCAAGTTTTTAAATTCTAAATTCGATTTACATCTCTTTTCGTTTATTTTGAAAATTTAATTAAAAGATACCGCAAACCCTACAAAAATAGTAATAGTATAGATGGATGGGAACAAAGATGAATGAAGCAAATTAAACTTGTCTTAGAGAGACAATGCAAACAAAGTATTATTGCATACTATGGGATTTTGAGGAAACATAAAGCTAAGAATGAGTTGGTATATAGAGTATGGTCTAAAGATTTGTGGACATATTCATATGATCTTACTCTAATTTGGTAAACATTTTGTTCTACTTTTCTCAAACACTTTATTTATCATTTCAATAATGGGACTATGGCCTGCTCACGACCGTGAGGTCGTGGGTTCGATACTCTCCCCATACATGGGGCAAACTTTAAATTTCTATTTCTACGGTTCTCTCCTCCTCTTCTGAGACACTTCTATTTCCCCTTAATGGGGCAACCGCCCAGCAGAGCTTCAAAAAAAAAAAAAAAATACATATTGTCTTGCTATAGCACACATTTTTATTCTCTCTTTCATTGAATTACTTGTGATTTTTGTGTCTTTTTTTTAATTGACAAAATGTTGAAAACTCATGTGATTTTGTCTATGATTTATCTTATCTTTAACCCTATTTCACAAAATTATCCAAAGCTATAATAAGGGAGTTGCCTTTTAAATCACTTTCTTATCAAATGGGATTCTTTGTCTTCATATTTGTATGTCATTTGTAAGTTTTTGAAATTGAAGGGAGTGGTAATTATTTTTTTCCCTTTTCCATTTCTTTATGTGGAGCAGTGCAATCAATTTCAAAACGAAGTTTGAAAGCGCTGACAGTAAACTACTATAATGAATTATCTTCGTAGAAAATTAATTTTTATTTATTTATTTATTGGAGGAGGGAACATATCTATTACAAGAAATTGAGGATTCAAGAAGCGGAGAGGAGATTCGAACTCAACTCAAGAAGAAGAGGCAGTTGAGTCTTGGAACTTGCTCATTTTCTCCTCAACAAAACAGGACAACCTCATTCTAACATCATAAAGCAAGACAGAAAACCACCCTAAAAACTAGTTGCCCCATGAATACCACCGTAGTCCATCGGATGGAAATCCTCTATTTTCATACATATTTTCATACATTTATTTACCACTTAAAATTTGTCATTTGAATATTTATTCTAATTACATATATACTACTTACAACTTATCTCTCTCTCTCACACACACACACACACACACATATATATATATATATATATATACATATATAGTGTGTGTGTGAGAGAGATAAGTTGTAAGTAGTTAGGGTTAGGACAAACGATTTTTGCCTAGTCCACCAACCAATTCCATCATTTTTTTGCAAATTCTATATGTATCCTAATTTAATATTCAAATAATATTCATTCTTCGAATGGCTTTCACTATTCAACACGTATAAGATCACCTCATATAATATTTCATATTTCAGACTTTGCACCTTTTTTTTTTCTTACAAGTAAAAAAAAATACTCATTAGAGTATCATTTTTTGAGGAGTTGGATTTCTTTGTAAAGGGGGGGCGGGGGGACATGTAACGCGATAATTGGGAGTATTTTATTGACAATTTGCCTTACCTTCGTTGAAAATAAAATTAAAAAAAGGAAAAAATTCGATACATATGAACTGGCAAATAAGTGTTTTGACACTGAAATCGAAGAAAACACTCTGCCATTCTAATCTCTTAAATCATTTTATCAATAACAACTTTTACGATACATGAAGCCCATAGTTTTGGTGCTATAAAATACTACCTCCATTCCTATTATTTAGATTTTCATTAAATGTTTCGAAAATTTAAAAAGCAAAAATTTAGATATTTTTGTAATCAAAATATCAATATTACTCTCTTAAATAGAATTAGTGGTATACAAATCATATTTAATAGAGTAATTGATATTTTAATTATAAAAATATCTTAATTTTCGTAACATGTAATGTATTTATATTTAGGAATGGAGAGAATAACAATAATACTACCATATACATACTCTCAGAGGGTGGTGGGCTATGGCACCTGGATTTTGAAAAACGTTTATATTTATTAAATTACCCCATTTAATTTCTCTCATATTTGTTATTTTAATGCAAGTGCTAATGTAAAGACTATGAATATCAAATTTTCTTGCATAGAAGTTTGGAGAGTCCCATTACAGTACACAATTTACAATTTACAATGGGGAATTCTTTTATAATTGATATACCGCTCCCTTACAAAATAAGGTTAACATTTCAAATTTTCACATAGATTAAGAAATTTTTAAAAACAATAAAAATTAAAGTCAAAAGACTAATATATCCCTGTTAATTACTTATTGGAAATTGAAATTGTGGTTAAAAGTAAAAGTAAAAAGAGGGTAAAAATGGTAAAAGTTCATTAAATGTTTATTGATAGTTAAAATGTTAACATTATTTTAAAAAAAATTTAAAGTCAAAATGTTAACATTATTTAGGAATGTTGGGAGTATATATTACTAGCATATACATTGTAGTCAGCCCTTGATATTTGAACCTGTTTGGCTTTATTCTATAACAAGAACAAGAGCTCACTGTAAACTTATACTCCCTCCGATTTAAAATATAAGTATTTTTAGAAAATTGTAAACAAATTAAAATACTAATCAAGATAACTAAAATACCCTTAATTAATACTCCAAAAAATAAAGAAATTAATAAAGAGTTGCATTGGAACTACACATTTTGACCAAAATGAATATAGGGAGAAAATAATGTAGGGGTAAATTAGCCAATAAAGACATAATTCTTGTAAAAAGACCTATATTTTGCAACAAAAATAACTCCTAAAAAAACTTATATTTTGAATCGGAGGGAGTAATAATCTCATATTTTTTATTTTAACTTCAAACTCTGCCAAGATGGTATAGTAATACTCTCTCCGATTCAAAATATAAGTTTTTTTTAGAAGTTTTCACACAAATTAAAATACTAATCAGAATGAATAAAGTACCCTTATTTAAAACTTTAAATAACAAAGAAAAGTAATAGAGAGTTACATGGGAACTACACATTTTGACTAAAATGAATATTGAGAGAAAATGACATAGGGATAAATCAGTTAATAACACTTTTTTTTGTAAAAAAAACCTATATTTTAGTAACAAATAACAACTCTTAGAAAACCTTATATTTTGAATCGGAGGGAGTATGATATCAAGAAAACCATGATGCTAACATATTCCTCTTTTGTATTTTTTTTCCCTCTTTTTCTTCAGTCTAAAGATTAAAACTTGGTAGGTCCTTTTTGAATTGTTAGTCATTATCACCAAAAATACTATCAGAATGTATCTGTATCAAATACGAGACCTTCTGGTCTTTCCACAACTCCAACTTAATTTATTAAATTGTTCAGGCATTTAAGTATTCAATTAAACTAAGCATAATAAATTTGATAATACAACATGTGGCACAGGGACGAAGCCAGGAATTTGATGTTAGGGGGGCGAAACTGGTAAAAAAATTCCAAAATTCTTGGAGGGGTGATAAAAAAGGCAAAAAAAAATTCTTGGGGGGGCGAAATTGATAAAATTTTCCAAAATTTTCCAAAATACACATAAAATTTTGATGAATAGTAGTATTTTTAAAAATCTTGGGGGGCGCCGGCGCCCTCCCGCCCCCCCTGTAATCGTCCCTGATATGGCATGAACTTTTGATATTATCTTGAACAAATCCTAATGAATAAAAAGTGAAGCGAGCTTGTAATCCTATTCCTATTTTACCATAATAATGCAATACTTCTATAGTGTACCTGTAATCACCCTTTTATTAAGCCAAATAATATTGGAAATACTTTGGTAAGAAAAATAATTTATAGAAAAAGAAAGAAAGAGAATTGGTATGGCATGGGATAGTTTTGGGTTAGTATCCCCACAAAGACAAGGATGGATGGATGGATGAATCAACGTTGTGATTCTGGTGCGAAATTTATTTTCGTTTATCAAATTAAATATTTTACGGTTAACATTAATTTAAAACGAAACACATGTCCTAAGTTTTATTACACTTGACGTGTATGACATCTGTCTTGAACCCAAGATACCTATCTTCATACTATTCGTATATGTAGATTTTTTTGGTATTCCACATCAAATCCGACCGATAAATAAGGATAGAAAAAGAAAAGGGGGCCCATTTGCTTTAGGTATGAATCTATGGTGGGTCCAACTTCCAAAGTGTTTATGTGAATTGAGGGCATCAACAATGACTTGATGAAGTAGATGGGCCATGGATAGTGATATGGCCCACTTCTTTTTATTAGGAGTAGCCTTCATCCTCCCTGGACCTCTTCTTTCTCTTCTTTGACATTTCACCCCCAACCAAATCCAGTCCAAATTTAACCTTAATAATTTGCAAATTGAGCCCTTAATCCTACTAATTATTTGGGTTTTTAGTATTAACTACTCCCTCCGTCCCAAATTATCTGTCCACTTTGTATTTTGCACGGGGATTAAGATTTCATCAAATTCTAGGGTGAAATATGATAAAATGTCAAAGATAACCCTATTTAATGTTACTTCCAATTTAATTCACCTCCTTTTCTCTCTTTATTTTTCTCTCTCCAATATTTAATGTAAAGGGTAGGATTGGAAAAATCATCATTAATGAACCCTTTATTTAGAAAGTGGACAAATAATTTGGGACATACTAAAATAGAAATGTGGACAGATAATTTGGGACGGAGGGAGTATAAATAAGCCAAGAATTGGCCCAAAGTATCTCTAATTATCAATAATAATAATAAATCTCTATGGGGTTTTAGTTGAACACTTTTTTGTGTGTGAAAGGTAGCAAGTTTAGCAGCACTCCCTAGGCTGCGTTTGGATTGAGGAAAATAAGATTGGTAGGCGAGAAATTAATAATAATGGATAGGAGAGGGGAAGAAATGATGGAGTCAAGTAGATGGATACTCCTCATTCTCAATTATATTATATTGTCTAAATATATTTTATCAGTTATCTGTCACTTTAAGAAACTAATAAAGGATTAAATGTATTTTTTCCATATTTATCATTATTTTAATTAATTCAGTTAACAACTAATTTTAATTGTTCAAAATAAATTATCAATTAAAGGATAGAAGTGTCTATTTACTTTAAATTAATGTATTTCAATTATTTTCTTAATTCGAGTGCACTGTTTTAAAGCGACAAATAAATGAGACGAAAGAGAGTAGTAAGTAAGAGATGAATGAGAGAAAATTATTAATTTGCATGTTTATCCTTACTTTTGTGAAAATATATAACATCCTATAATAACAATCTAAAAATCAGTACGTACGGAATGTCTCAGAACATGTGTTTTTAGACACAAAATCAGAACAAGTGTACTTAAAAATCATGACATGTGTCGTAAAATCAGGTCATATGTTCGTTTTAAATCAATTTTGACTGTTAAAATTTCAATTCGACGGACGAGTATAAGTCCCACACGTGCGGAACTTACTATCATTCCGCACCAGAGCCGCACCGCTAAAATAAGGAGAATACCGTATGTATAATATATTTGTTAAAGTTGATTTATTTTTTCTTAATTTTCGTCTACTTTTAGACGTGAACTTTTAAAGCTATAATTAATCCCTCTATTACATAAAATGGTATCACAAATATGTTACTATAAATACCAATTTATTGTATAATTAGAAGTGTCCCATTCCAATGGAAAAACCAGCCCTATGGCAAAATGGAGAGGCAACATAATTTTGAGAGTTAATTTTATGGCCAAGCAACTAAACAAATTGGGACCATCCATCACAGAAATATTGACTAAGCCACGCCAACATATATTTGGTGAAAATGATATCAAATCTCTCAAGGATTATGCTGTCTCTTGATAACGATCTTATACAATTTTTTGGTCACTTAGTGGTCCTCCCATTCTCCAATTCCCTTTCTATCCTATTATTACTCAATTATCACCAACAACATTGATTAATATCTTCTTGTTAAATGTTTTTTGTATAATGTAAAGTTTGAGGTGACCAACACTTTTACGTGTTTTTTTTGGGTCTTTTGGTGGAACGGATTGCGCGCAGGTAAAATTTAACTTTTACTCGAAAAAAAATTTCACCTATAACTTTTTTAACATGACGTCACAAATAAGAGTTGAACTGATCTTCACTTGTCATTAGTGGTCCGCTTTCCAACTAGCCCAAACTAGTTAGGTTGATTAGGTGATTATCTTCAAATCATACTCTTTGTCCCAAATTATCTGTCCACATTTATTTTTTAATCTATCCCAAATTAATTGTCCGCTGTCTAAATATAGCGCTCATTAATGATGATTTTTCCAATACTACCCCTTACATTTAATGTTGAAGATAGAAGAATAGAGAGAAAATAAGCTCTCTTTATATATATATATATACACACACACACAAACACACACAAAGTGTTCATAGCCCAGTGAGGCTTGACACTGCCCACGACCGTGAAGTCGAGGGTTCGATACCCGCCCCTACGTGTGGAGATTAATAAATTTCACCCTTCTTGGGCTCCTCCTCCTGTGAGGCCACCTCCCTATGTAAGGTTTTAAAAAAAAAAAAATATACTCCACAGTCCCTATGGTCTCTTTAGCCTAATAAGCTTTACAAACGTTTCTTCTTTTGCGAACCCAAAGCAGCAGAGAGGAAAGTGAACCATAAATATACCTAATCTATCTATCTTTGAACATTTATACAAAGTGCCTTTCTTTTCTTGTTACTAGTTACTACTACTTGCTTTCCAAAAAGCCCAAAGAAAGACTAGTACTATAAACCATATTATCTTTGGTATATCTATCTATCAATCATGAACACTTCTTTACCAGAGATGCTACACTATCTTAACACGACGGAAAATTTCAACAGAAACGCCGGTGGCGGCGGCGGTGCGAAAATGAGCGTTCTAGAGAGGCAACAAGCTCGTGTCAAGTGGCAACAAGAAGAACAGCTGATTCAAGAACAACCACCAATACTACCACCACTGCAACAACAACTGCCAATGGACTATTTCCAGGACTTTAGTCATGATCAGAATCTTGGTGGGCTATTATTTGCAAAGGCTATGAAGCCGGATCCTAATTATGGCGTTACGGGTTTGGAAATGAATTATTCAGTTGCCAGGACTGCAAGTTGTCCACCAGCAGTAGCAGCAGCCATTTCAGAGGTTGCCACTAAAGGAAAGGAGTCTGTATTACCAGAGAATCTGAGTTCAAGTGCAGGAAGAGAAAGCTTCAAGAAAAGGAAGGCTGATAAGAATCAAAATTCCAAGGTTTGTAGCATTTCTACTTTGAATTGTGCATCATTCAACATCCTAACCCCTGCTTCAGTTTAGATCCTCTGTAACACACTAATTACGGAAATTCTCATTTATATATCTTAAACTAAACAATAAATCATTAACTCTAAAAGATAAGTTCTACGCATTAAGAAATGATCTGGGGTGCCGCTGCTTCATAGAAAATTTAGTTTCTTTTGACTAATAATGAAAGCTTGTTAACCAAAAGGGAAACTTGCTATATTCGATCAGTTTGGTAATGAATAAGTTCCCGGAATATATATAGGTGGCAACAGAGGAGGAAAGCAAAGACAAGAAATTGAAAGGAAGCATAGAAGAGAAGGATGCAAAACTCACAGAGCAAAAGAGCACTAGCAAGAATACAGATAACAACAATAATAACATAACCGAACCTTCTGATACATCCAAAGAGAACTCGAAGGTGTCTGTAGTTCAGAAACCTGACTACATTCACGTCAGAGCGCGTCGGGGTCAAGCAACAGACAGCCACAGTTTGGCTGAAAGAGTGAGTGAAAATACTGCTTCCTCCGTCCCAAATTGAATGTCGATCCCACATTCAATTTGGGACAGAGGGAGTAATCAGAATTCTGGGTTCTATTAATCTTGGTCCATTATGGGAAAATTGTATAGCTTACTCCCTGTTATTCATGTCAATTATGCAGGTAAGAAGAGAAAAAATAAGCGAAAGAATGAAATATCTGCAGGATCTAGTACCAGGATGTAATAAGATAACAGGAAGAGCAGGAATGCTTGATGAAATAATTAATTATGTCGAATCTCTTCAGAGACAAGTCGAGGTGATAACCATATTCATCAAGCAATAATCATGTCCAAATATAAATACATTTCCTATATAGTCTAATTTCAGTATATATGCTTATCTTTGTAACAGTTCTTATCCATGAAGCTAGCTGCTGTAAACCCCAAGCTCGACTTCAATATTGATAATCTTGTAAGCAACTATACCAAGGCACCGATATAATCTGAAAACACAGACACACAAACACGGCACCAAATCCTCTGTAACACTCAGTGTACCAATCCCTGTGATATTCTTGATTAAGTATTGTTAATGCTCAGGGTTTATCTAGTTTAGTTAGGATATATAAATGAACTTTTTTTTCTAATTATGAGGGCTACAGAGAGTGTTATAGAGGCACCGAAAGCACAAACACGCAATCTACCAAGACTTATTGCAGTAACTGAAACAAAATCATGAAATTTGAAATCTTATTTCATGTCTCTGCAGATTTTTCCTGCTACCACATCTGAATTCCACACAATAGGGGCAACATCAGAAATGACTATGCCTGCCATCTATCCATCTGATTCTTTACAGCAAGTAGTTTCATGTTGCGGATTGGAAATAGGTACAGAAACTTCTGAAATGGCACTCCGGAGAACCATGAGTGCTCTGGTATCAATCCCTGAAGCACTAACAGTAACAGAGTCTCCCTGTTTCAATGTAAGCACTTCTAGTCTAAACTCAATGATTTTTTCTGTGAACTTTGTTTAGTTCCAATATAAATTATTATCTCACAGAGAACTAATTTCAACGTGCAGCATATCCAGCCCTGTAACTCAACTTGGGATGCTGAGTTACAGAATCTTTATAGCATGGAGTTTCAACAAGCTAGATCACCTTTGCTTCCTCAGCCATGCACAGGTTTGTAAATGTCTAATGTCTTGCTAAACTCCGTATTTATGTAAATGCATATATGTTTGTAAAGTCTTGCTAAACTCTATAGATAATGTAGACACTACTAATCCCACAAATAGACACACAGTAGCACTTTCTCAGATCAAACATATGAGCATTTAGATGAGTAGCATCTAGCAGAGTGCATGAAATTTAATCAACTTGATCCTTGCAGGTTTTGTTGGAGGAAGCAGTGTGAAGATGGAGATGTAGATCAGAGTATGATCACACAACCCGTTGATCACTTGTTACTAATTTTGATTCTTTTTCTCGTATCAATATAATGTAAATATTGTACGTATAGTTGCAGATTAGAGATAACCATAATGATAGAAAAATGCCTTCCCAACACAGCATTTTGTCTCATGACTGAGTCCGATTTTTGTCAGCTACAACGAGCAACTATTCCTAGACATGCTGATGCTGCACGAACAAGACAGTTGTAACATGATAAAAACAAGTATTTCTATTGGTGCCAAACAATTCATCAAGAGTAACAAGTTGCTGATCAAACTTTGAATCACAAGTTTTAGCATCTGATGAAGGATAGGAAACAAACCAGTTGTAAACTGTAATATTTACCGTTTTAGACAACGAGACATGTCGAATGTTGATTAAAAACTTAATGCCGAAGTCTCTCTGCATCGCGATGAAGAAAGATAAACAACACATCTAACCAGGCAAACCTCTTCACATTTGGTCGATTGATTGTTGTTTATGGAGTGCTTAGAAGTTAAAATCAATTAAAATTGTCATCAAACTTCTGACGCATCATGTAAGCATTCTGATAACTGAATTCTTGCCAAATCATTACTTCTTTCTTGGGTCAATCAAGCATTAATCTTAGAAAAGGTTCTTTCCTAAACATCGAGCCGAACTCAATAGTTATACCAAAGAATTTTAGAGCCTTAACTTACTATAACTGACAAACCACACTATTTGTGAATATAATATAAGCTTCGCTTACTAGATTTTGGTGGATAAAGTTTAATGTCTTTAAATTCATTTATCTTGAAAGGGGAAACCTGGAACTGCGATTCCTCCTTATAAAATGGAATGGCATATTATCATTATTATCCAGCAAATCTTTAGTTTATGTTTTTACCAAGCTAACAGTAGAACTCATGAGATGGAAAAAAATCAAAAGGTTGAAATGATTGACTGAACAACAAAGACGAAGCCACCATAAGAATGTTCCAGTTTCAGAGGACTAGTTTGCAAGGCTTGACATCAACCATGGGCATTTATACATCATTGAGACCATAAAAGTGAGATGCACAAGGAAGTTTCAAGAAAGCAAAGTGTTGTGTTTTTCTCAAAACGTTGACCATAGCAAGTAAAGTTGGGTCGAGAAAGCCATTTACATGGCCTGTAAGTTATAGTATGCCGATGTTAGGTTGAGAAATGCATTCTACAATTAAATACAAAACAGAAGTAGAAAGATACAGATTTGATTAAATAAAGTACAGTTCCAATAAACAAGACGCAGACTTTTACAATGTATCCACAATTACAACTGCAAAAGTAATTCTCACACAACACACTCATCAACTATACCAAGTACAAATTATATCAAACTGATAACAAGACGATTAACAGATTAATCCTTAAAAGATGTATAAAAAATGAAAAAGCTACGTTAAGGAACTCAAGCAATTACGTACACTCAAGAAAATAGCTATGCTACTCAATTGTATTAAGACGCGGATAGTTACTTGCAGGCCTGCACAATCTTCAATATCGAGTTGCTCATTATTGTTTAAGTTCTGCTAAACCACTACTGTTTCATTTCCAACCTCTGCTATTAAGAAAAGTCATTTGATAAGTAACGGAAAAAAATAAAAGTAAATCATAGGATATATTAGTGTCAAGTTTAGCTACAATACCTTTTCCAGGAACTATGATTACTGGTGCAACTTTACAATTGTGGAAGCAATACTCACTCACACTTCCTTGCAGCACACTGCCAGAAAAATAAAACAGACATATGTTAAACACAAAGAAAAGATGGCTGCTTGCAATAGCCATTAAACATATTGTTGCACAAAGAGAGAAACAGACCTCTTGATTAAGCTTCGGCCCCTGGTACCCATGACAACAGCCACTGGCTTCACTCTTTCTGCTTCCCTACATATTGCATGACCTGCATCTCCTTCCACAATTCTCGCCTGTGATCTCACCTATCTCAAAGAAATGATGATTTTATATTAATTTTCATAATTAGATATGAGATTCATCCGGTTATAACAAAGATACACGAATATAAAACCACCAAAAATATTTTAAATAGAAAAAGAAGTCACTTTCAATGAATAAACGTGAAAAAAATGTCAATTTTGACATGCAATAAAGGAGATTAGAGATTTTTTTTTCAGATTTAAGAGCTTAGAACAGAGTACTTTGGGAAAATTTGATCCTGCGGAGAAAACTTTTTCAGCAAAAGCTTCATAACAAAATCACATGTTCATTCCTTAACTAAAAAGATCTAGAAAAAGCTACCACGAGAATCTATGAGCTTACTAAATAAGATGATTATATTATAATTTGAGCTAATTATTCTTCAATACGAACTGAATGAAAGTACACGTAGCAAAATGCCAAGCAGATATTGCTATATTCTGTCAAATTTCACAATCTGATAATGAATTAGAGGAAGAGAAGAAAGATGAAGAAAACAACTGACCATCGCAACCTGAAAGGCTTCCACAGAAAGCTTCTCCAATAGAAGATGAGTCATGTCGTTGACAATCTCATTGTTCATACCTAATCAATACAAAAAAACAGTAGCAAAACCAAAATTCAAATCGAAAAAATTCTTCGAATATTATAACCTAATTTAACAAACAGAAATTCAATTCTATGTAAATTAGATCGGAAATCGAACGTACTGGAAACAACGTGAACTAGATGAACGGTGTCTGCGAGACGGCATAGATGAGTAATCGCCCAATCAAAAGCGTGCTTGCTATTAGGACCATGATCTACAGCGATCAATATATCACGTCCTCGCCGCCGCTCGCCGGTTTCTCTCTCTAGCTCCGGCGGCGGTACAATAGGTATCAAAGCCGGTAGCTTAACCTCTCTCCAGTTATATTCCTCGTCCTCCATTAGAATTTCCATTCTATGGATAAGTTAATTACGCTTTTATTGAAGAATTATTCCAATAATTGAAAGAGACGAAATCAGATTTGTCTTGTATGAATATGAATAGTAAAAGTAATTATTTTATTAATTTTGTAATAGTAATGTCGTCGAATAATTGCTTTACTCGGTGGAGCCGCCGTCAATTGCGTGTTGAATTTTTTGACGTTTTCAGGAATTTTATATGCAGTCATACTATTCACGTGGTGGCGATATCAGCAGCCGTTACCTAAGTTCCGTTGGATTTCCCGACGGAGTTCAAATCACCGGCGGTCTAATCCGTCACATGAATCACATGCAGTGGAGAATTTTGGCTCATGGATTCCGACAGTTGCTAGTGCATGATTTCTTTTCCCTTTTTTCTTTCTTTTCCGAGAGAAGTTTGGCGGGTACTCAGGTTAAGTGGTCTAAGTAATTATTTTGGTTTTTGAAAAAAGTAAGCTACATTTTCTAATAGAAAAATAGGGCAAAAAATTGTATGTTGCCGTGAATATATATTTATTACGTGCATATTTTTCCTGTGGTTTCACTATTTTTTTACAGTTATAAATTTTTAATTAAAAATTTAATACATATCAATTTTTTATTAATAGAACAAGAAAGCGATACCGAACGAGGACAGAGAATTCCTAGCTTTACCCTTTAACTATTTATAAACTTCTTAAAATAACGTAGTAGTCTTCTAAAAATAACCACGAACTTTGTATTTCACTCAAAATAATCTGAAGCACTCATTGAGTGAAAGACATAGTTTTTTGTAGTTATTTAAAAAAAAATTAACAAACAGTTAAAAATCAAACATAACTATTTTCCTTTTCCAAATTAGCATCTACTTTCATTAGCTCATATATTACCAGGGAGGATGTTCGTTGTTAAGATTCATTACAAGAAAATAAGTGAATCCATAATGCCTCAAAGAGGAAAAACTGATTTCCCCCTCCCCATTTTCACGAATTGTAACTCAATTCAAGTTCTATGGCTTTATTTTCCTTAAGCAAGACAAAACACTATCTAACTTTATGAAGAGGTCAGCAATGAAGGAAAAGATTAAAACAAAATCAACACAAAAAAATCCGAAAAGAAAAAAATAAAGAGAAGGTGCTCAGTCTATTAAGAATGGTTTAGAAGTTTATCCTCAGATAATTATCGGATTAACGAGATTTTAACTATACTTCATCACTGCACCTTCTCTTTACTTCAGAAGAAATTAAAAAAAATAATTTTTTTTTTATGAAAGTAGTAAGAGACTTTGCTTCATGAGAAAGAACGATGGATTTTACAATGGAAAAATATCTATTCAAGCAGGAAATCGATGAGTAGACTCTTCAGAACTTAACCTAGCACCTGAGAGGAGCTCAAAGTTTCTGCCGCCGTCGTCGGCGGCTCAATCACATTCATCACCACGGTGTACACTGATAGGGTTTCGTTGCTTGGGGTTTATTTATAGTTACGACTTACGAAGCTGAGACGCAGGCCCAATTGTGGTTCTTTGTTTGTTTTCATTTTAAGGAAGGCCCAAGTGCTTTTTACGATGACATTACTGGGCTTTTTCTTTCTTTTACTACTATCTTTATTTCATAATATAAGTTGGGGAAATCAGCCTGTTTAGTTCCCCAGGAATTTTAGGTTATCCTGTAAAGTCCCCCAGAAATTTTTGGTTAGCCTGTATAGTCCCCAATGTTTAATTTCAGCCTGTAAAGTCCCCCAGGAATTTTTGGTCAGCCTATAAAGTCCCTTACCTATTTAATTTCAGCTTGTAAAGTCCCTTATCTATTTACATGTTGCATATAGAGGTTCCACCGCCTCTTCTGCGACGGACTAGGTAAGGGACTTTACAAGCTGAACGAAAATTCCTGTTGGACTTTACAGGCTAAAATTAAACATTAGGGACTTTACAGGCTGAACGAAAATTCCTGGGGGACTTCACAGGCTGACCGAAACTTCCTGGGGGACTTTACAGGCTAAAATTAAACATTGGGGACTATACAGGCTAATCGAAAATTCCTGGGGGACTAAACAGGCCAATTTCCCTATAAGTTGTATTATCAAAATATTAATATTACTCTTTTAAATAAAATTTTCTATAACACTAATTTTATATAAAAAATAATATTAATATTTTGATTATATATATGGAGTTCCATTTTTTCTCAGCATTCATTTAAGCAAAGTAGGAGTCCCCCAACCCGGACATAGTCTCGCTTTTACACATAGAGTGAGTTTCATTTTTGTCAAGTGCAGAAATTTATGTAAGTTGGTGTACAAACAGCTCTAATAAATTCATGTTGAGACATATTTTACAATTTAATTCATCTATTAATCCTGGGAACGAAAAAGTAGAACCCTTAAGTTGGAGCTGAATCATTTTTTCATTAAACAACGATCTTTTCCTGTTTATATTTCAATTTAGTACCTGTAAAATAGAGGTTATTACACTTTAGTCCATAATATCCCAAAAATAATATTCTAAAGTTCCTTGACAGTACATCACGGGTAATCCCTGTTAAATTGTTATCAAAATGTCATTTGTATCTCTACTTTATTTACTAAACTTACAAAATTATATGTTCCTAATTTAAAATATTTTGATTTATTGTATTTTTATATTCCAAGAATAGGTGGTCATTACACTTTAGTCTACAATGGTAAAAAAAAAAAAAAAAAACCACATGTAATTAGGGGCGAAAACATGAATTTGTCATTGAGAGAAAAAATCTTTTACTGATTTTTTTTTTGTGAAAGAACGAGATATAATATTAATAAAATAAGCGCACGAAAAATAAAATTTCCTATAAAAAATTCATGATTTCTAAAAATTTCTTAATAGGATAAACTGTTAAAAAAATTCTTATGTTAAGCAATTAAGCAAACTGTGATTTGAAAGCTCCTGCTTTCAATGGTGGAATACTAAGGTAGGTGTTGTTATAGAATATTTGTAACGGATTAATTGAGTATAATTAGGACTGTAACTGATATTGTGATCATTATTACGTAATTAGTATACTTCAGTTGTACAGAGATATATATTAGGAAACTCTCACTAATCCGTTTTCTCATTTATATTCACACCGAATGTTATTGAAGCTAAGAAAAACTCTTCAAGATCCCTTTGACTGGACAAAGTAGAGCGTAAAACTTTTCAGGTCATATTCTTCATTAATGATTCATACACGTCTGACCTTGTTATAATTTTAGGGTCTGATTGGATTACGTCTCAGTTTGAGATTCCTGATCTCAGCCTCAATTTAGTTTTAAACCCAAATAAAATTTTCTATGATTTAGTACTTGAGATTTCATTACATACTCAATCCAAAAATTGAATACCATTTCCAAATAAGACTCAAACCAAGTACTCCCTCCGTCCCAAATTATATGTCCACTTTGACAAATGCACGGGTATTAAGGATTTGGTGATTTTGATGATAAAATATAAGTAAAGGTCTAAAATACCCCTCATTAATTTTATTAAATCTCATTTAAAATTTATGTATTTCTCTCTCATTCCTCTCACTCAACATCCAACCACCTCTTAAATATGTGTTGGAAAATGATAATTTAAATTAACTAAGAGCATTCAATGAGGATTTGGAAGAAGGGTAAAATTGGAAAAATTATAAACAAATATATACTTTATTTAGAAAGTGGACAATTAATTTGGAACAAACAAAACAGGAAATGTGGACAATTAATTTGGGACGCAGGGAGTACATCCTTAGAAAGTTTACCACGTGTGACACCTTATGTATATTCATCAATTTCTTTTAGGTTATATATTAGTTGAAATAACCAAAATGATTTTGCAGCACTTGTCACATTTGTAGATGTTAATTGAACAAATATTGAAAGTCTAAAACAGCAAGACATTCTACAAATTGAACTTAAATAATTAAAGAGAGAGAGAGAGAGAGAGAGAGAGAGAGAGAGAGAGAGAGAGAGAGAGAGAGAGAGTTGGATTTCATTGAAAGATCTCCAGATTTAGGTTGATTTGGTGGATCCACTTAGAGTTTAGTTCATCTTATTATTTGAAGAAATATTAGTAGCTTGGTGGAATTATATAACCGTTTCAACAGCGAAATTGGTGACCAGATTCTTAATTTCTCCAATATTATAAGATGCTGATGGTAATACTTTGCATTATATTAGGTGTCTCGTTAAGAAAATATTATGTAAATTTTTTATATTACAAATTTAATGTTCTAAAAAAAATTTGTAGAACTAAAATCATCTATTAGCGAGATGCGAGATGGAACATGAATTCGGGACAGAAGATTTTTTTCCCCTTAATCTATTTTGGCATAGTAAAAACATTGTTAAATAGATGATTGTGGATCCTGTTAACAAAAGACCTGAAATTAATTATTTTATCCGTAACAAATTGAATGTACACATTATTATTTTAGTTCGTCATAAAATAAATGTTCACTTTCTTGAGATATACATATTTTATCTTTAAATTCTCATAACCAATATTTTACATTTAAGTGATTCAATGTCTACCTACAAATATGTCCCACCACTAAATTCTTTAATTAAGAAAATTTTATGGTAATTTATTTATGATCAAACTACTGCGAGAATGAATGCCAAATAGTTAATCATCAATGATATACACAACATTACACATTACTAGTCGGTTTAAATTAGTTGTAATATAGAAGTGCACGAAGGGTCATGCAAACATGCCGTATTCTCTGCCTAACGGTTGCTTAATCTATAACCGTTGAGTGGAAATAAAGATGACACATTTAACTCCGGCGGCAGTCAACTAACTTCATTTCAATAAATCTTTCTCGAAAAATTTAATTATATTACAGTTTTTGTGGGACTGGTCTCACACATCACACATTAATTAAGTGGAGGCATACTTGCGCATGTGGACTCCACTTAATTAATATGAGAGATATGCAAAGCCAATTTTACCCGGACGATTCTAGGATTAAGTTACCTCAATTTCTCCCATTGCCTTGTTCAATTGCAGTTTCACCAACTTAAACCCTAATCAGCCCACCAAATCGTTGACATTCATTACTCATGTTAAGCCCTATATATTAAGGCACAAAAACCTTAACTCACATTACAAATTCTTGTTCACTTTACTTCATTCTTTCACAACAAATCTTTTTTTTTTTTTTAGTAAATCAAGAAAAAATATTTTTTATTTTCATATCGCACATGGGTTCTTCTTCATCTTTAAGGATCTATTCTAGTATTAATATTGTCCTAATATTTTTACTACTAAATATTATTTTTTCTCATAATCATTTAGTCACTTCTAGTAGTAAAAATTCTCCAGATTGGTCCACTGCTATACTAATAAGAGTCGATCAATCTGGTTTTGGTGATTTTAAGAAAATACAAGATGCAATTGATGCTGTCCCATCTAATAATTCGGACCTCGTATTCATAAGGGTTAAGCCTGGGGTCTACAGAGAAAAAATAGTTGTACCCGTTGATAAACCTTATATAACATTAAGCGGATCGGATTCGTCGAAGACTTTTATTACATGGAATGATTCCGGAGAAATTTATGATTCTCCAACTATGGCTGTTTTGGCTTCTGATTTTGTCGCACAATATCTAACAATTCAGGTAAAAACCATGCATTTTATTTCCCTTGTACTAAATGTTAATGTGTTTTATGGACTGTTTGGGGAAAATTCAAAGGTAGAGCCGACTTTGTACATGACTTGGGACGAGTCTTACCTTCAAAGTAGGTCCCCATCCCAACTCATATGAGAGAAGTGTGGGGTCAGTCCCACAAGGGTGGCCCCCTGTTTGGTATCTGTAATAACTTTAGCGTTTTGAAGCAAATTAAGTAATATTTTATTTTATTTTTTGTGAATATTGATAGAATTCGGTTGGGAAGAATGGCAAAGGAGTTGCATTAAGAGTGTCTGGAGATAGAGTTGCATTATATAGTTGTAATATTCTGGCTTATCAAGATACAATACTAGATGATGCTGGAAGACATTATTATCAGAATTGTTATATTGAAGGAGGTGTTGATTTCATATGTGGAAATGCTGCCTCTCTTTTCGAAGTAAGTTACTTATTTATTAGTCACTCATTTCTATTACTGTCCTCGTGAGAACTGGTTTCACTACTCTCATATGAATTGTGTGGGGCTTACCTGCAACGTGGGATCCGCTCAATTCATGTGAGAGAGTTGTGAGACCAGTCTCCACAAGGACGGTAATGTGATTGAATTGTCCCTTATTTATCCCCAGTCCATTTTGGCACTAACCGTCTTTTTTCAACACTATGTTGAACCAATTTCAAACATTGATCTTTGATTTGTTGGTTGAGATTGATTCACTGCGTTAGTGTCGGAACTTCAGTCGACAAGTAATTGGGAGGTTGACGCATGATGATCATGGTCTAACCTCTCTATCACATAATACTTTTTTATGCTGAAAGTATCTTGTCATGTATCTTAATGTTGGAGCCTGTAAGATATTATGTGAGAGTGAGATGGGGTAACTCAATCTTATTACCGTCCTTGTGAGACGAGTCCACAATCTCCTATGAATTGAGCGGGCTCATATCTGCAGGTAGGCTCCACCCAATTCATCTGAGAGGTTTGTGAGACCAGTCATACAAGAACGGTTTTAGGATTGAATTTTTCAAGTGAGATGGAACCAAGGTCATCGTTATCTGTCCACCTCCCAATTTTCCCAGTGAAAGCGGAACCAAAATGATTCATCCAATCTATATTTGAACTTTTTTTTAGGGCATTTTTCCATTAGTAGTAATTTTTTGGCACTGATGAAAATGATGACTGTACTTTTGATTGAACAGATGTGTCATTTGCACTCAATTTCAGAATATCCAGGATCAATCACTGCTCAACAAAGAAGCTCTCCATTGGAAAATACTGGCTACACTTTCTTGAGTTGTAAGATAACTGGTGTGGGAAGCACAACCCTGGGAAGACCATGGGGATCTTATTCTAGAGTTGTGTTTGCTCTAACATATATGTCTAGCGTCGTACTTCCCCAAGGATGGGATAACTGGAGAGACCCTACCAAGGAAAGGTACTCCTTTGTATGCATAGTTTCAAAATGCTTTTATATCTCATTCGGAACTAAATGTTTATTCTCGTTGAGTTTTTATGGCGGTAATATTAATATGTTTTTAGGGTCACTTAATTTTATAATCTCTGAATTGAGCGGAGTTACTTCTCCAAATACCCCGCCCAATTCATATGATGGGTTGTGGTGTCAGTCTCACAATAACGATCTTATAATTAAATTTTCCGTATTTTTAAAAGTGGTGTGGAGTAATAGTTCATTTGTGCAAGAGAAAATGTAAGATATAACATGATGGCAGTAGGGTTAAATGACCCGCTGAAAAAAAAATAGTATATAAAATATAATTTGCTCTATTTAGATAAAAAAAAAATGTATAAGTGACATCACATAAATCGTCAGTATGCACTCAGGTGTTACTTTCTATTCCATCGAATCAGTCGTTTGACCACTCGGTAGACAAACATAATCCTCAGTACAAGTAGTGTAAGTTGGAGAATGTACTGTTTGAAACAGCCGTGCAGTGAAATGAAGTCAGTATTAATGGATATTAATAATAAATCGAGTTTTTTTTTTTTTTAAGCTTTAACATGATTTTGAGTGTCAATGATGATTTGTGTGTTATTACGATTTTGGTACTTTGTCTTGTCCAAAACAGGACGGCATACTATGGGGAATACAAATGTTATGGGCCAGGTGCCAATAGATCAGGAAGGGCTAAATGGTCACACAGCCTATCCAATGACGAGGCAGCCCCATTCCTTACCAAGACCATGATCGGAGGCCGAAGCTGGCTTAGGCCTGCACCAACTCACTTCATTACTGGTGGATCCAAAATCGTCAATTTGCATGGGTAGATCAAACACTAAAAATGAATTCTTCTTCTTGGGCTGATTTGACCAACACCAAAAGGCAAAGAGGTCCCACAAGGGGGTGGGAGGGGTTAGAAAATTTTAACATTGACAATTACTTATGTATATAAATTTATTTTATGTATATATAATGAAGTTTTATCTCTTTATGGGCAAATTCGATACGAGTGTGGATTAATTTAGTATGATTTCTCAAAATTTAGAATCAATTAGTACTCTTCGTGGCAAGACAAAAAAACTAAAGGAAAATGATTTACTCCTAGAATTTTGGGGATAGAAACTCTAAATCTCCAAATTGAGGGTGTTAAATGACTATCTTAACCTCCTAATAGTATAAGGGATTCACCCAACTATAAGGGCAAAAAGGTCCAAAAAACTATTTTAGTCAATCTTTTAGCCAATAATTCTATTAGCCTAACAAGGTCCAAAACTAAATAGGTACAAATGAATTTTGACTTGAAACAAGAGTACAAATAACTATCAGGTAGCAGGTGATAGCTCACTTATTTCTTTATCAACAGAAGCACGGTTTTTTTACCATGCAATGAAGCACATCTATCGGTCACCCGATTACCTCTTAAGGAAGTTTTTTTTTGCTAGGTAACCTCTTAAGGAAGTTCTCACCGCGAAAAAGTTGTCAATAGATGTGTACTTGGATTGGGTTTACTTTAGGATTGGTATAATTTGGTCTCAAAATTGACGGGAGAAATTCAATTTCTGGTGTCTAAAATTGGCGAGAGAAATTCAAATTCAATTTTTTTTTCAAATTTTGGCCTTTAAAATTTGAATTTCAACGAATATTTAGAAAAAAAATTTGAATTTGAATTTCTCCCGCCAATTTTAAAGGCCAAACAATGAATTTCTCTCGGCAATTTTGAGACCAAACCAACCCAAACCCAATCCATGAATGAGTTAAATTTACCAGAGTTACTCCCTCCATTCCTAAATATAAGACTCTTTAGACAATTTGAGAAAATTAAGGAAATTGTCATTTCTACCTAAACTTCTAATATTGTCCCCCACCCTCCCTCTATCTCACTTCTACGTCATAAAGAAAGGAAAAATGTTGAGGGTATAATTGGAATAAATTGTTGACAACTAATAAAAAAAAATCTTAAACGACAATTAATTTGGATACCTAGATATCTCCTAAACGACAATTACTAGGGAATGGAGGGAGTACTATATAAGTCAATAGTCATCCTATTCTATTTTTCTTTCATTCCTTCGCATAATGTAAAAAAGAAACAGAAAATAGAGAAACGTAATTGAAATCCTGGAAAATCTTCTTAAGCAAAAGTAACCATCGCAAGAAACACTTAGAAGCAATGTCCAAGATTTAGCTGGCTAAAATAAACAAATTAAACCCAACCATTTTTTTTTCTTTTTTTTGCATGCACCGAATATCTTTTAACTGTATTTTATCCATCTTAACCTACATTTATCAATAAGATCACTCTTCACTAGAGGTTGGTACTGTGATTCTCGTTCAACATGATATATTTGTAAGATTGACGATGCATATAAAAGAAGAATGTGTTCCGTCGAAAATCGGTCGCTATAATTGCTGTCGGAAATCGGTCGTTATACATTTAAAGTTAAAAGTCAACATTAATATTAGATCGGTCACTATTACGTCGGTAACTAGCGACAAAATTATCAGTCGCTAACATTTCCGTCGGAAATCGGTTGTTACATATTCAAAGTCAAAAGTCAATATTAATGTCAGATCGGTCGTTATTCCATCGGTAACTAGCTACAAAATTATCGGTCACTATAATATCTGACTACGTGTTTGGTCGCTATTTTTAGTTTAGCGATCGAATAGCGACGGAAAAGTTCATAGTTATTTAATTGTTTTCTTGTAGGTATGTATACATTCATGATAATTTCGGCACATCAATTCGGACACTGTTAGCAATTGTCAGATAGTTGTGTGTAAATGTTGTCATACTCACGAGTCCCTTTTATGTTATTGTTGCCCTTTAACATGATCACAAAATGAAGTGAAAGCCATTTCGTACTAATATTCTTTTACCTTTTCCTTAACGACAAAACTCAAAACTCAAAACTCAAAAAGTTTTGGCTTCGTGTTATTCTCAAGCTCAAAATGTAGTAATATTTTTTATACCAAAAAACTTTATTAGGAATTTCCAGCTTCTTCTCCCTTGTAGTTGGGCTTTAGCTTCTTAAATGTCTCCATCATTATATTGCTTGTAAGCTATAGTATGTAAACTCTACCTAATTGGTGTACCACCTTCATTTCCCTAACAAATTGATGGCTTATTCCAACCACTTTCCAAGTCCTATAAAATCTTAAAAAAACAAACTTTCTTAAACCATCAAAGTATATTTCAAAATCATCAATTCAAACAATATTTGGTTAGAAAAAATGGAAAGAAAATGCGATTTTTCGCAGGCTAATACTTTCTTTCTCTTGTGTTTCTTGGGGTGTATTTCTCTTCCTTCTGCCAATGCTGCTATCAAACAATACCAATTCGACGTGAGAATTTTTTATTTTATTTTTTCAAGATTTCATATTTAAAGTTCTTGTTATTATTGCTTATCTGTTAATGTTCATTGTCATTTTCCAGGTTCAAGTAAAGAATGTTAGCAGGTTGTGCCATGCCAAACCCATTGTAACGGTGAATGGAATGTTTCCCGGGCCAACAGTTTATGTTAGGGAAGGAGATCAAGTTCTCATTAACGTCACTAATCACGCGAAATACAACATGTCAATCCATTGGTATATTATGATTAACTATATAACCAATCGAGTTATAAGCTTATCGCGATAAATAAAATAAAAAAGTACTAATGGAAATGTATATTCCAGGCATGGATTGAAGCAGTTTCGAAATGGTTGGGCAGATGGACCGGCTTATGTAACGCAATGTCCAATTCAGACAGGGCAAAGTTACACATATAATTTTAATGTAACAGGACAAAGGGGAACTCTCTGGTGGCATGCCCACATTCTCTGGCTGAGAGCCACCGTCTACGGTGCTATTGTAATAATGCCTAAACAAGGAACTGGATTCCCTTTCCCTCAACCTGCACTTGAATATAAGCTAGTCCTAGGTGAGCTCATTCAAGAAACGCGAAAGTTCTTGAATTATTATAAACATGTTTTGATTTTGCTTTTGTTGAATTTTGTTGAAAAATATGTAGGAGAATGGTGGAATGATGATGTTGAAGAGGTTGTTAAACAAGGTAACAAGCTAGGAATGCCTCCTAAGACATCGGATGCACATACGATCAATGGCAAGCCAGGGCCACTTTTCCCGTGTTCTGAAAAACGTAAGTGATTGATTATGTTTTTAAAGTTATCAGGGATCGACTAAACTATGAGTCCAGATACTCGACTGCTAAACTACTACCTAAAACGACCTTGGCTATCGGTCCTGATAGACTTAATATACATGTGCAGATACCTATGTTGCTGAGGTCGAACCAGGGAAAAGCATATCTATTGAGAATCGTCAACGCTGCACTCAACGACGAGCTTTTCTTTGCAATTGCTGGACATAATTTGACTGTTGTAGAAATTGATGCTGTCTACACAAAACCCTTTACTACAGAAGCTATTCTAATAGCACCAGGACAGACCACAAACGTTCTTGTCCGAGCCAACAATGTTCCCAATAGGTATTTCATGGCTGCAAGGCCTTTCATGGATGCTCCTATTGTTGTTGACAATAAAACTGCTACTGCTATTCTTCAATACAAAGGAGTCCCAAACACCGTAATCCCAAGCCTTCCTACTACTTTACCAGCTGCAAACGATACTTCATTTGCACTAAGCTTCAATTCTAAACTCCGAAGTTTAAATACGCCACAATTTCCAGCAAATTTACCTCTCAAAGTAGACAGAAATCTCTTTTACACTATCGGATTAGGAATAAATCCATGTCCTACTTGCCAAAACGGCACGAAACTCACTGCTTCCTTGAACAACATTACTTTCGTAATGCCTCAAATTGGACTACTTCAAGCTCACTATTTCAACCTTAAAGGTGTATTTACGACAGATTTTCCAGACCGTCCTCCAACCACGTTCAACTACACGGGTGCACCACTTACGGCTAACCTCAGAACAACACAGGTTAGCCGACCACGGCTTAGCAAGATAGCATTCAACTCAACAGTGGAGTTGGTGCTACAAGATACCAATCTACTTTCTGTGGAGTCTCATCCATTCCATCTTCATGGCTACAATTTCTTCGTTGTTGGAACTGGGGTCGGGAATTTTAATCCTAAGAAAGATCCAGCAAAGTACAATTTGGTTGATCCTCCTGAAAGAAACACTATCGGAGTTCCCACTGGTGGATGGACCGCGATAAGGTTTAGGGCCGACAATCCAGGTACTATAATCTATCAGACAACATTAAATTTTTTTCCTAAGAATGAATCTATATAGTACTAACTATATTCTTGTCTCGTCTTCCTTAGGAGTATGGTTCATGCACTGCCACCTAGAACTTCACACTGGGTGGGGATTGAAGGTTGCTTTTGTGGTAGAGAATGGAAAAGGCGCGGATCAAACTATTTTACCCCCACCAAAAGATCTTCCAGCATGCTAGTCGGTCCAAGATTCGTTTATTAATTAATTTATTTTTCAAATGGTTAAAGAAATCTAATTGATCATTTCAAGTAACAACAATTGTTTTATAATTCGTTTTTTTCTTCTAATTCCTGGAGTGTACCAAAACCAAATTCTTGTGCAATAAAATCCCAGATCAAAAAACGGTCTGTTACAGATGAATGTGATCATATTTACTTGTTATATGAGGCGAAAGTCAATTCAAAACACGGATTCGGGCAGTGAACTGAATGCAGACTCCAAAGTCCACTATACTATACTCCCTCCATTCTTAAATATAAGACGTTTATGATACTTTGAAAAGATTAAGGAACTCAAACAAATAATAATTTTTCACCACAATTCCAATAATACCCTTCCTTCCTTCCTGTCTTTCACTTTTCCAATAAAAGATATATTGAGGGTATAATTAGAATAAATTGTTGACACATAGGGATGACAATTTGGCCCGTGCTCCCCCGCCCCGCCCCGTTCATATTTGAGAACAGGGCGGGAGTGGCGCAGCCTACGTGAGCGAAACGGATCGGGTTTGAATATGATGTTTGCCCCTGCCCTGCTTTCGACTTTGCTTTGAAAACAATAATATATATATATATATATATATATATATATATATATATATATATATATATATATATATATATATATATATATATATATATATTATATGGTAAATATACTTAGGAAAAAGAAAATATATGATAATTATATTACTTTTAAAAAATAGGACGGGGCGGGACAGACCCAACTTGCACGGGGCGGGGCGTGGGGCGATAAGTGTTGCCCCGTTGCGGGTCATGGGGCGGGGCGGGTTTGGGTATTCAGAAATTCACCCCAACCTGCCCCGTTGCCATCCCTTGACACCTAATAAAATATATGTAAATGACAATTAATTTGGATACATATATATCTCATAAACGACAATTAAATGGGAATGGAGGGAGTATTATTCTAAGCACTAACACATTTTTAGGTTCCTAAAGGTCTTTAATATCTCAAACAACGCGAAATTTATAAACGTCAACTCTTAGGAAAAACATCTACAAACACATTCTACTCTAAAATCCAGAAAAAAATTATATTTATCATATCGCGCAATTTAATTCTCAATCCATTAGGATTAGTGGGGCTTCCTTCTTTATAAGCATCTGATACAGCGCGATTAGCTACATTTGATTTGTCAAGTAATTCCAATCTCCCTTTAATAACATTTGCCTTTCTAAGAACAATGACCATATCATAATTAATTCATTAAATTTAAATGATTTAATGTTTTATGTTTCATTTCTACACTCAATCTAAACTTAGTTTGCGTCTGATTTTGAGTTTTATGCCGACTCTACATTTGATTTAAACAAAATTATAATTAAGAATGTTAGAAGGAATTTTAGGAATCATTGTAAAGTTAAGGTTGGACTCATTCTAGAAGCGTCAAATTGGTCGGAAATTCCGAATGTCAGTTAAAAAAAATTAGTGTATTTAGATTGATTTTTAAATTGAGAGTTTTTTTTCCAAATGGAATAACTGAATTATTTTGTAAGAGAAATGTGACACTTTTTTCGTTCCCAATTATGTGTTGGATAGACATAATTTATCAATTTTTAGTTAAGAAATAAAGAGAGTATTAAATATATATTTTTTAAACTTACTCTTATCTCTAATTAATTCAGTTAATAACCAATTTGAATTATCCCAACGTAAATGTATTAATTGAACAGTAAACATGTATATATATTTTTAATCATTTTTTCTTAATTCGAATGTATCGTCTAAAAGCAACATCAACTCTCGTGGGATTTTCCCGCGGTGGTAGGGCTCCGTGTATAAGAGCAGTATGGGTCAGGCCCTCCCCGCTAGCGGTCACGCTACTGGGAATACTAAAATTAGAGAATAATAATAAATAATAAATAATAAATAAATATGAACTGGGAATACTTTTTTGGTCCCAGTTCATAATTTTAGTATTCCCAACAATTATTTTTGGGAATACTAAAATTAGAGAATAATAAATAATAATAATAAATAAATATTCTTAGAAAAAAATGTTGCACAAATGTACTAGGGAAAAATTGCGCCCCAGGTCCAAAAACAATTTACCTTTTTGACGTTAGGTCCAAAAACAATGTTTTCACACTGGTCAATCCAAAAACAATTTATAATTGGTGGTTTCTATCCTTCCGTCAAAAAGTGGTTTGGTCAACTGTCAATTTAAATTTTGAAGTTAGTCAACTATGAAAGTATGATGGGCATTTTCGGAATTTTGTAATAAAACCCAATTCTCATAATCCAACCCAATTTCGACCCGCGAATTAAACCTTTTAACCCACGAACAGAAAAAAATTAGAGCCACCAATCTGAAATGGATCAAAGCTGCAAAAAAAACCTTCTTCTTCAACAAGAACCACCAAGAACATGAAGAACATCCAAAAATAAACCATGGCCGATGATGAATCAATAGAAGCATCACAAGTCATCTGAGGGTATACTTACTAAACTTTAAAAGTGAAGGCACAAACAATCATAAAAGTATGAGTTAGATCTCGCAGAACTAAACCAGGAATGCAACTCAATTCTTATCATAGCATTTTTCATAAGACAAATGCAGCTAGCATCCAAATTTTGTTAGCAACACTTTCTAACCAGGGGAGCTAAAATGGAAATACTTTATCAATGGACTCATCTCAAACTTCTGATACAAACCTTTTTCTCCAAAAGTTTCTTCCAGTTGAAGTCAATTCTCTCATTCAATTCCCATCCAAAGTTCCAAGCCTCCAGTAAACAAGAAAAGTAGAAAATATCCTCGATCCGTTCCTATATTCCGTCCTCCTAGCAAAAATATTTATGACAGGTTCAAGGAAAACCCCATAAATATACCCTCTTAGTCAACCAATCAAGAAACACTACTCAAAATTTATGTCTCAGCTTTAGAAGTATCTAGATGCATATATAAAACCAAGATATAAATGCCCAGTAGGTCCCCACAATTAATCACACCCAGTAGCTTCCCTGGAAGACGATAGCAACCACAAACCCACTAAAAAAAGATGAAATTTTCGGCCACTAAAAAGGTGGTGGTGGACGGCGGCGACGAAAATGGTGTAGGGTGGGGTGAGAGGTCAGGAGGGGGTGGGTAAAGAATGGAGACGGGGATACCCCAGTCTTTCCCTCCAAACCCAGCATCCACTCCAAGGCCAAACTCAAATAAACTCTCCTACAGCAGCAGCACCGCCACTCACCATCACCGTCTTACAACACCATCATCGTCTTGCCCATTTGAGGAACCAAACTTAATTTGTTGAATTGGGATTTTTCTGGGATATAATCTTTGTTACTTGGGGATAATTGGTGGTCTGTGTCGGAGGGGGCTTATGCGGGGAGGGGAGGGGAGGGGGAGGAGGAGGAGGAAGAGGTTAGGTGGGAGGGGTGGAGTTGCAAAATCAGCTTGGGTCCGGGTCAAAATGGGTTGGGTGGTTAATGGGTTTAAAATGGGTCTGGGTCTATCATTGCAAAATTCCAAAAATACCCATCAGCCAACCATAGTTGACTAACTTCAAAATTTAAATTGACAGTTGACCAGGCCACTTTTTGACGGAAGGATAGAAACCACCAATTATAAATTGTTTTTGGATTGACCAGTGTGAAAACATTGTTTTTGGACCTAACGTCAAAAAGGTAAATTGTTTTTGGACCTGGGGCGCAATTTTTCCAATGTACTAGCTAGGAAGTTAAGGTTGACCACAACTCTTCGCTGACAGGCCTTTCCCCAACTCGAGTTCGCCGCCGACAACCGTCAGTAAAAAAAAACGCCGGAGACGACAAAAATGAGCAAAATACTGATTGTCGGAGTTACTGGAAACGTGGGATTTGAGCTAGCTAAGGCTAGCATCGCCGCCTCTCATCCGACTTTCGGCCTTATCAGAGAATCGGCTTTCTCCGATCAAATCAAGTCCGAACGAATCGAAACCCTCAGCAATGCCGGCGTTACTCTTATCAAGGTTCAATTTCCTCAATTACTCTGTTGTATCTCTCTCACTTGATTTGATTTGTTCTGAGAAACATTGATGTAAATTAATTTCAGGGGTCTTTGGAAGATGAAGAAGATAGGCTTATTAAAGCTATAAATCGAGTGGATATAGTGATTTGTGCTGTTCAATCAAAGCAAGTACTTGATCAAAAGCCTCTTATTCATGCTATTAAACGAGCTGGTTGCATCAAGGTCATTATGCTTCTTCTTAGTAACTTTTTTTTTATTTGTTCATCTGTGTTTACGAATTTTGTGTATTTTTATGATTTTCTTCTTTCCTTTTGGGATGGAAAAAAAAGATTGGGAATTTTTACTTCCTGCAATGCTGTGTATTCTGTGAGCAATCGCTTCGTGCATTTATTGTTAAATTTTAGATCTTTCTTTATCCATCCCTGACCATACCCCAATTATTAAGACTTAATGTGTTATGTTATACTCACTCCGTCTCAAACTATTTGTCCACATCTTTTTATTTGGTCTCACTTTCTGAATAAATGGCTCATTAATGATGATTTTTTTCAATCTTACCCCTTACATTGAATGTTGGAGTGAGAATAATAGAGAGAGAAAAGAATGGTGCCCTTTTGCCCATGACATTCTCAATGGGATACTTTAGAGAGAGCTTAGAGTTGGTTTGGTCCTATAAGCATAGCTTTTGAAATTTATGGTAAAATTGGCAACGAAGGTCAGTAACTGATACTGTGAGGAGATGCTGGGAATCTAGTGTATAAGATTGGTTTATTTCTTGCTGTGTATAACTGAGAAAGATATATAGAGATTAGAGAGAGTGCAAATTATTCAAGCATCAAACTTCAGTTCTCACCAAAAGAGGAACTTTGTTACCGGTAGGTTCACCTCGATTAAGTTGGGTTTCTTGTGGCAAAGGGACTATCAAGAAATTTTGAAACATGAGCTTAAGAAAGTACTTCTTGGAAAAAATAGCTATAAGATGAGGGAATGTCCATAGACGCATCAAAATCCGTTGAGATCCAAGGGTGTCCAAGGTGACATCCGGAACCGGGCCTCACATTTACAGGGGCCCCAAATTTTTAAAAAAATTTCTTAATTTGTATATAATTATTAGTTAAAAAAATTGAAGATTTTGATGTTTTATAATTTGTTGCTCAAAATCTTTTTTACCATACACCAGTGCCGGTTAATAGGGGATGCGAGCTGAGTGACCGCAGAGGGCCCCCAAAAATCCGGGGCCCCAATATTTTTTTTGTTTATATATATATATATATATATATATATATATATATATATACTTAGCCTAAAATCTGGGGCCCCAATTTTTTTTTGTATATATATATATATACTTAGTCTAAAATCTGGGGGCCCAATTTTTTTTCCGGCACAGGGCCTCAGATATGTTTGGGACGGGTATGTATATACTCCAATCTCCTAATTACCACCCTTCCTTTATTGAAATCTAGTTACTTCGTTTCTCGTGAGAACAAAAAGAGCTACATGTTTTTAGGATATAAAATTTGAGTTTGTATGCTGGGAAATCTCGTAGTTTTGATATTTGAGAAACCCTTCTCAATCTTCCTGTTATCCAAATAAATTAATCATTCTCCTGCAAGATTGCTACTTTCTTCGGTGCTATATCAACGAAATCTGAACTGTTGCAGAGATTCATTCCATCAGAATTTGGCTTTGATCCTGATAAAACTCGAGTGTCTGACTTGGATTACAACTTCTATTCAAGGAAAATTGAAATTAGGCGTCTTGTAGAAGCTGAAGGCATTCCTTACACATATATTTGTTGCAACTTTCTTACCACTTACTTGCTCCCCTCGCTTGTCCAACCAGGCTTAAAGTTCCCTCCCAGAGACAAAGTTACCATATTTGGGGATGGAACCGTAAAAGGTTGGCTGTTGCATCTGTTGTTTTTCTCTTGAATCCTTTAAATCGCAAGAATTTGTCATGTTATGTAGTACACCACAGCTTATTATGGACCTTGGCAGGTGTCTTTGTGAAGCCAAGTGATGTTGCAGCCTTTACAATTAGTGCAGTGGATGATCCACGGACACTAAATAAGGCGCTATATCTACGGCCTCCTGGGAACATGTACTCCATGAACGAGCTGGTTGAGATTTGGGAGGGTAAACTCTGCAAGAAGCTTGAGAAGATTTATGTCACAGCGGAAGAGCTTCTTAAGAAAATCAAAGGTAAACCGCTTTTCATAGAGATTCTGGAACAGCTTGTTTTCTCGTTTACATTTCTTCTGTCCGTGTTTTGTCTATCTTTTTTTTCCCTCTCACTTAATGATTAAGCAAAGGCAGTTCCCAATTCCCATCTTAGTACATAAATCCATCTAGACGGGGGCTCAGGGACTCACAATCACATATGCATACGACAGCACTATATTACTAGTTTAGTCTTTTGGTTCCGTTTAAACCATTTTTACCGGTCACAGTTTCTTAGCATGGTTGGATGTTATTGTAGTCAAATTACTTCTATAATACGCAATGTTCTCCTTTTGTTCTTGGTTTTTCGGATATCATGTGAATCTATTCTAAGGAAGATGATAGATGTGTAAAATCCTCGTATGCAAACAGATAAGAGTTCCGGGGCAATCAATTCTTTGGTTTCTGTCGCGTTTCTTGTTTTTATTTAATCTATCTCGTCTCGTGTGAAGCTTCACCTTAGTGTCACTAACATGAAGCATTTTGGTAATTTCAGAAACACCATATCCGGACAACATGGAGCTGGTTTTCATATATTCAGCTTTCTTGAAGGGAGACCAGACTTATTACGACATTGAGAAATCAGGTGGAGTTGAAGGCACAGAGCTATATCCACAACTCAACTACACCACAATAAGCCAGTTTTTGGATACATTATTATGAGCTTCCTTCTTGTAACCTTTTAAAGTATTATTAGTCATATGATTCTTCATCTATTTAATAATGGAAAATGATTTACTACTAGAATTTTGGGGATAGAAACCCTCAAATTGAGGGTGTTAAATGACTATCTTACCCCCTGTTGGTATAAGGGATTCACCCAATTATAAGGGCAAAAAGGTTCAAAGACACTATTTTAGTTAATTTTTTAATCAATAATTTTAGTAGCCTTAGCAAGGTCCTTCAATAATATGTTGAACAAATAACTATTTTCTCTGGCTAAACATTTTTTTCTGTGTCCCCAAACATAATGAACACAAACATAATCTTGGGATTCGGAGCTGCCCCCAAATGCATTTCATCTTTCATAATACCAACTGAATACTTCTTCCGTTCCAAATTATCTGTCAATTTTGACAAATGCATGAGTATTAAGGTTTTGGTGATTTTAATTAACTAATAGTATTCAGTAAGGAGTTGGAAGAAGGGTAAAATTAGAAAATTTGTTATTAATACATATTTTATTGAGAAAGTTGATAGTTAATTTGAGACAAACAAAAAAATAGATGTGGACAGTTAATTGGGCCGGAGGGAGTATTCTATAGTAATATTAAAAAAAAATAAAAAAATTTATAGATTTTGTTCCATATTATTTATCAGAGTCCAACTATGGTGCATAATGATTAAAATTTAATAAATATTGAACAATTTTGGTCTTTCTAGAATGTAGAATCAAAAATTTTAATTCAAGATTTTTTTTTGGATACCAATTGTGAGTTTTAAGCACTTGTTATATAATACAGATATTACATGTCTAAGAACATGTGTTCATTAATATAAAATACATATTGCAGTCTTAGGACAGATATTCATAAAGAGATAACACATGCGACATATAATTTGACATTTGTCAAAAAAATGTTCTTATGTACTGAGTAAAATATATTCAACACTATAACTGTGTCCAAAAAATGTTCCTTATATACTGAACATAGACGAGCTAGTATTCTGTATTAAACTCGATTATCCAGAGAGGGGCAAACCTTTTCGAGGATCAGAAATTTGGTCAACTGAGATATTGCCAAAAATAATATCCATTCTTCCTAGGCCCAAACCGATAACAGCAGGCAAGGCAGCATAAAGAATCTTTTAAACTTCCCATTATAACCTTCCACTTATTGGATTGTTTAAAGTTGGTCGGAGGAGGAGAGCAAGAAATGGTGGATAAGAGCAAGATTCTGATAATCGGAGGCACTGGCTATATCGGAAAGTACATCGTAGAAGCCAGCGCCAAATTGGGTCACCCCACTTTTGTTCTACTCAGAGAATCCTCCCTATCTAACCCTTCCAAATCCCACATTATTCAGACCTTCAACAACTCCGGCGTCACTTTGCTTCATGTCAGTACAATTTCACTTCCTTTTGCTTCTAAAGCATATATAGAAAGAGAAAAATCTGTAGTCTTTGTAGTTGCAATTTGTTAATCAATTTGGGGGATCAATTGCAGGGAGATATTTTTGATAAAACGAGCTTAATCGAAGCCATTAAGAAGGTGGACGTAGTGATCTCCACTGTCGGTCGGGATCTGTTGGCCCATCAAACCAACATAATTTCTGCTATTAAAGAAGCTGGTAATGTAAAGGTAAAAGAGTTTTCAATCCAACGTCTATTGTTCTTTCTGAGTGGAGAGTACTGCTTTCCTTGACTATTGAGATTCCATCTAAATTTTTCCGGTTGTTCCATGTTGAAATCGATTTGTTTCCTTTTTTCGGCAAAAGAAAATAGAGTAAATAGTCGTTTAGGTTACTAGATTATTTACGATTTGCTGTTTCGGGCACTCAACTATTTCTTTTAATAATTATATCACTTTAATATTTACGTGTAGCTGAAAATAAACAATCATCATGGTTTCCAACAAAATTAGACACGTGTCGGGCATGTGACCAGGGGCAAAAATGGAAGTACACATTAACATCACTCCGTGCAAAGTCTTTATTTATTACTGTTTGAGCCCTGAAAAGTAAAGAGGCAGATTTATTTTGATCCATGGATATTTTGACACACTAACTTTCATTTTTGCCCCTGGATTATTAGTTACATGCCCGACACGTATTTAATTTCGCTATAAATCACCACAAAAAGTAGTGACGGATTATTTCCAATCACACGTAAATACTAGAATTATATAGTTAGCTAAAAAAAATAGCTGAGTGCCCAAAACAGCAAAGCGTAAATAGTTTAGTAACCTGAATAGCTATTTACCCAAAGAAAATACATCAGCATAATGTTTTCTGATGATCCTCTTTGATATTCATATTGTTATTTAACATTGCATTCTTCTCCTAATGTTTTTCATATTGGAAGAGATTCTTTCCATCTGAATTTGGAAATGATGTGGATCGTGTGCACGCCGTTGAGCCATCAAAACGAATGTACGATACCAAAGCTCAAATTCGACGCATAGTTGAGGCCGAAGGAATACCTTATACGTATCTTGTAAACAATTTTTTTGCTGGTATGTTTCTGAAGAACCTATCACAGCCAGGAGCCACAGCCCCTCCAAGAGAAAAAGTAGTTATCTTAGGAGATGGTAATCATAAAGGTAAAAAACTGATATTCTTCGCGTATTTGCATCTTCTTAAAGTCCTATTATTATCCTTGGATCAAAGCTAATGGCGCGCTAGTTTTGATTATCTGCAGTTATTTTCAACAAGGAAGAAGATATTGCTATGTATACTATGAAGGCGGTAGATGATCCCAGATGCTTGAATAAGATTCTATACATCAATCCACCTCAGAACACGGTTTCATTTAACGTGCTCGTAGCTTTGTGGGAGAGTAAAATTGGCAAAACGCTAGAGAAGATATATAGTCCTGAAGATCAAGTGCTGCAAAATATCAAAGGTCAGAGAAATTCTAGTCCCACTTTTGCCTGGAAGTTCAAGAAAGTTGATTTCTGGGTTTCTATTGCATGATACCAAGTTCATTTTTTCGTTAACTTGTCGATGGAATCGTTTTTTGTTATTGCAGAAGCGCCTTTCCCAGTGAACGTGATATTATCGATTTGCTACACAGCTTATGTGAAGGGAGATCATACTAATTTCGAGATAGAATCGTCCTTTGGGGTCGAGGCATCAGAAATTTATCCTGGTGTTGAATACGCTACTGTGGATGAAATGCTCGCAGAATTGGCGCGAAAATAGATCGTATGTTGCTTCCCTCCATCCATCCATCCATCCCCTGTGTATCTCTTACTCGGTCTTCTTGTAACAAGATTTTCGAATACCTTAAAAGAGTAATCTGTCTCTTGTGTGTTTGCAGCCATGGTTAATTGTTCATCAGCAACTACAACTTCTTGATCTCATTTGCTACAAAATGATTTGTTAACGATGGTTTTGTCTTTTTCTTTTTTAGGTCCATTTTTTTCTTCCTTATTGCTGGAAAATCTTATCATGTAAAGTTATAACAAGTAAAAAAAAATCAAGGAAATATTTTTTTTTAGAGAAAACAGCCCCACTCGTCCCCCAACTTATTTCTATTGCCCTCGTGAATTCCTATTTAATTTTTTCAGCTTAAAGAATCCCTTAAAATTTTACGCTCCGCCTACATAGTCCTAACCACCCATTTTGCGGTGGTTTCCGGCAACTAAGTATGTGTATCGCACAATACATGCACTAAAAAAACAAGGGTAAAATAGTCATTTCATATCTAAAATTCTTCACCCACATTCACTGCCACCGCCCAACACCACCGGCGCAACTCCCCTCCCCCACCTCAACCACTACCTCGCAGCACCACCACCTCCACCTCCACCAACATTTCCATACCATTAATCTCCGAAAAGGCCAGAAAAGTCCTCTGCCTCTAGCAATCAAAGAATGGAACCCATGAATCCTTTTTTTTTTAATGAATAGAACCCATGAATTCACACTTCTGTAGAAAAATAAAATAGAGGAGCAAGAAGGACCCGGCAAATTGGTATAAATAGTCCCTAAACAATTTGCCGCCAGAGCTAAAGTCCCGAACCTTTTTTTCTTGGTTTTAAAATCCTCAAACAATTTATATTTGGTGTTTAAGGTCCCTCCGTCTATTTTTTGACGGGTCAACATAGATGAGTCAGAAAAACGTGAGTCAAACATGGAAATGGGAGGGGTATATTTGGAAGTTTGTATCTTCTAGCACCTTCAAAGATCATCCAATTCTCGCATCCATGGCTATTTGGATCAAAAAAAAAAAAAAAAAAATTCTCGCATCCATGGCCACATGCTTGTCCTGAGCCGCCCGCCGCCCAAACCCACTGCTATTCCTCAGAAACAAGACCCATCACCCAAATCACCAGCTCCGATCGCCAGACCGGCCTTTGCTTAAGTCCGACCGATTTGTGCCGCCGCATCTTAGACCGGGGTTTTCGGGCCGGGAAGAGAGGCCCGGACCGGAGTTCGTGAAGGGTGGACAAGGAAGGGGAAGATTGCAGCTGGGATCCCTAATTTCTCTTTCCGCCACCGCCGCCGCCGCCTTCATCAGAATCACCACCCAACCCCTTCTCAACAACAAAAAACCTTCAATCCAAACACACAATCACAAAACCCCAATTTTTCATTCTTCTTACATCCAAAATTAAAGTTTCCCCGATCTGCCAATTCACCCAATTCATCCAAAATTCAGAATTCACCCAATTCAAAAGCACAAAACCAAATTCAACTAATAAAATAACAAATTCCTGATACTAAAGTCTATAGTCCAACTCCGATTCAACAAAAGAAAGTGTACCTCGGAAAATGGAATCTCCTAGAATTGTATCGCATCTTCCGGGCACGCTGCTGCTCCAAGAAAAGGTAAATCATAAAAAATGCATTTTTTCTCTCCTTGTTGATCTCCTATAAATTCTACTCTGGGGTTGTTTGACATTTTTACTTGAAAGTTAAAAATATAAGAAGAAGAAGAAAAATAGTGCTCTGATGGTGTGAGAGAGAGAGAGAGGAGGAAGAAGGGTGGGTTTTGGGGTTTCATCTTTCTTGTTTTTGGTGGTAAAAGCAAGAAAAGCTATGGATTGTGGTGGGTTTTGTCGGATAGGGAAGCAAGGTGGGGTGGAAGAATTATGGGTAGCAAGGATGGGGTAGGGGCTGTTTTGGGGGTGGTGCCAGCGTGGGTCAAAGGGTGAGGGTAGGGTGGGGTGGGGTCAGTGTCGTGGGATAGGGGTAGAGATTGAAGAAGAAGATGATGTGCAAAATACCATAATTGCCCTTCAAGTTTTGCTTTGACTTTATATTTTTTCCTAAAATTTGTGTTGACCGTAACTTTTTGGACGGAGGGACCTTAAACACCAAATATAAATTGTTTGAGGATTTTAAAACCAAGAAAAAAAGTTTCGGGACTTTAGCTCTGGCGGCAAATTGTTTAGGGACTATTTATACCAATTTGCCGAAGGACCCTCCAAAATTAAAGTATGTACTCACAAAAAATCTTGGAGTGGTTTCCGGCGAGCAATGGATTTCGATTTCGTAGCCGAGGAGAAAAGGAGAAGACGACTCCATGGCTGCAATCCATGGGTTGATGCTATACTTAGCAGGACAAGAGAGAAGACGCTGCCACCATGGCTGCAATCTCAAATTGAATTCTATGGCCTTTAAATTTTTAAAATTTGGGTAATCCATAATCAACCTAAAAATACAATCTTTATTATTATTATTATTATTATTATTATTATTATTATTATTATTATTATTATTATCACCAACAAAATAAAGAATTGGTGGTTTGAGTAACTGAGGAAATAGAAACTGAATTGCTTCCAACCCAAAATCCCAAAGCTCCTCAAATACCCAAACAACAACCCAAATCCGTAAAATAGTTAAATCCCAATCTTCTTCAATTTTCATAAATTCAAAAAATTATGCACTTCATTCTTTAGGGATTGGAATTGGGGATTGAGGGATTGGAATTGGAAATTGGGTATGTGAGAGAGGGGGACGGGGTATGAGAGAGGGGGGGTGGGGAATTGCAGAGAGAGGGGGCGGCGGGAATTGCAGAGAGAGGGAGGCACGGGGTGCTGGGTATGAGAGAGGGCGTGGGGTGTTGGGAAGGGGAAGAAGAAGACTATTTTTTTTTAGATATGAAATGACTATTTTACCCTTGTTTTTTTAGTCATGTAAGTTACCGGAAACCACCGCAAAATGGGTGGTTAGAACTATGTATGCGGAACGTAAAATTTTAAGGGATTTTTTATGCTGAAAAAATTAAATAGGGATTCACGAGGTTAATAGAAATAAGTTGGGGACGAATGGAGCTGTTTTCTCTTTTTTATATAAATAATCCAATTAAGATGAGCAAAGAATCACGACATAAGAATAGAAATGTAATTCACTGCCTAACGTATTCTACAAATAAAGGGACGAGCATCTAAAAGGCTCCTGGATTTCAATAAATCCCCATGAACGCAAAGAAAAAGAACAGAAATGTCCATCCTAGTAAGAAGATCAATTACGGGTCTATTTGGATTGGGTTTGGGTTTGAGATTGAGATTAGGTTTGGATTTTGGCGGGAGAGGCTAAAAAGTGGGCGGAAAATATTCAAATTCAAATTTTTTTCTTCAAATAATCGTAAAAATTCAAATTTTAACCTCTAAAATTGGCGGGAGATGTTCAAATTCCAAATTTTTGAGAAAAAAAATTGGAATTGAACGATTATTTGAAGAAAAAAAATTTGAATTTGAATTTTTCCCGCCCCACTTTTTAGCCTCTCCCGCCAAAACCCAAACCCAATCTCAATCCCAAACCCAAACCCAAACCCAATCCAAATAGAGCCTACATCAATAATCTTCACTAAGAGAAAGTAATGACATCAAGTGTGAAAATCGTCTGTCCCCGTATATGTCCCTCTTCCTATACCCCAACCAATCAGAATTCACTATGTGAACATTTTTTCATATTATATGCATATACTGATTGAATCGCGACTGGGCTTAGCTATAAAAACGGTAATACGTACGCAGTACAAATGATTTTTTGCCTTCAATATCCTACAAAGACGAAAACATGTAATTCAGTAACGCTGGGGGTCTTAAGAGTAAACAATACAACCCCGTATACTTCCTTGCAATCCAGTGTGATAAGACATGCTTTAATCCCCCGAAGGTGAATGCTAAACTAAAAAATACTACTAATACATCACTTTCTGCTAATTAAAGTATAGCTGCTTCCCACCAATTAAAAAAAAATGAAACTGGGAAAGAAATAGTATCTGCACAGAGATGAGAGATCAAATACTTCAAATAGTGTGAATACAAAACGCATCTGCCCAAAATATCAGTCTATTCATTTTCCCTTCTTTCCTATTTCTTTTCTTTTGTTTTCTCTGCCCTCCTACTACCTCCTAGATCGGTAATTCTTCTCCCCAAATCCTTCATCTGGCCCTCACAAAAACCAGCCAAATTTTAGTCCCTTCTTGGGCTGCTGCCACTGGTGGATGGCCTCTTTCCGGTGTACTTCTGTTGCAACATAATCAAGCAAGCAGATTTAAGTATCATTTCCCAGGAGAGTTGCTAAGAGAAATTCCAAGTGCAACTTATGGTATCTATTGTGTGTGGTGTTTTAAATAAAATACCCAAATTACCTGCTTTCCAATGTTAAATGGAATGTATTTGTATTTAATCATGTGCATGATCTGTCGCTTCATCGTCAGGAAAAGAAGTACAAGCCAGTAGCACAACAATATAGGCCAAAAGACTGGAACGTCAAATATGGAAAAGAAGGTCATGCAAAATGCGATACAGAAAGCCTTCGTGATGGCATACCTGGCACCACAAGAACAAATTAGAATAGGTGGAAGAAATATGGATAAAGCATATAAAAGTATACCTATCATTATGCATCCTATGTTTAACATACCAACTTTTTTACACTAAGTTCAGTGCACATAGGTGCCGATGCTATACCCTATATAACCCCCACGAATAAACTTTCAATGTACAAACAGAATATACATACGATGTTATTTTTATGTAATGTAACTAAATGGTAAAGTGCAAAATTTTTATATGCCTGATAAGAACAAACATGATGCCAGACAAACTATGTAGAGCGAGGAAATTCAACTGCATTCGTATCTATTTCAGATCATTTTCCACTAATGAAAGGAATCACAGTAATATCAATTAGAAGACTTATAGCATGGCCAATATTGTGACAGTTTTCCTTGGCGCCATGGAAAAGAAAATGCGGATGAACACTTGTAAGAAGAATATTCAAGTCAAATTTTTCTATCAGCATTGTTGAGACTGTAAAAATGTTTATGCAGAATAAAACAAAAGCAAGTGAAAAAGTTTTATCCGGTTTTAGTTTAGCTTCTCAAACAAGTAAAAGGGTTCCGTTTCAAGAGAAGCTCAGATAACATGTTAACGTAGTCAAATAGTGCGCAGCGCTTCCGAATCACTCAAGTAAAAATTATCACCAGGACAGCGTATTACCAGAACTTGAACTCAGGAAGACGGCGAATAAAAGGCTTGAATTCATCAGAACCTTTTGTTGGCAGCAAAGGACCATCAGAAGATTCCACCTCAGGGTCAACAAGGGGAGACAGAAATCCTATAAGCAAATTCAGGATATAGATCCCCAAGCCATAGGTAACAATATAGAAACCTTGAACGTAGTAAGTCCGAAGAGCATAAAGACATCCTAAAGCAAAGGTTCCAATCCACCTATAAACTGCATGTGGGGTAGTTTTATCCAGGTAGTACTGGAAAAGTTTCCATGCTTCGTGACTTCTTTGATTCAGTGTAGTTGCTGCCCCTGAGACACCGTCACCTCCAACACCCTCCATGAAAACTGAACTTCACAATCCTACAAATTTCACAGATAATGCAAATCCAATCAACTGAACTATAGTCAAACAACACACAAATTCCCCATCCTCAAACCCCACATGACAACAGATGCAGATATATCATCCGCGTGTTTGCAGCAAGCATAGATGATCCACAGACCACCTCTGAGAGACAAAAGAGAGGTATCCTTCCAGACATGGATTAATGTTGTTTCCTTCTCTATCAGATTAAGAAGAGTACCAAGTAAATTAAAAGCCACCACCAAATTGCACGCGATGAGATCATTCAGCTAAATAAAGAGTTATTAAAATGCACTATGCAAACCAAAAATATCGGCCTCAACAGAGATCATTCAGCTAAATACATTATGCAAATACACTAATAAGCCAAATACACTATTCAAATGCACTATGCAAACCAAAAACATCGGCCTCACAATGATTAAGGTCTCTCATGGATTAATGTTGTTTCCTTCTAGATCACATTAAAAAGAGCAATAAATAAAGTAAAATACACCACCAAATAACACGAACAGAGAGCATTCAGCTAAGCACAGAGTGATTCAAATGCCCAAAGCAAACCAAAACTATCAGCCTAAACATTTGCTCGTCTCCGATCAAAATTTTATTGTTCTCCAACTTAAGCTGAACACTATGACTTTTTCAGTACAAATCAACACTAAAATTCGTCAGATCACTATCGCCTTCTATAATTCCTAACTTGCGATATACCAAATAAACCGTAAATAATTAGATTAAAACTCAGATCTGGCACCGAACAATCCAAACCTCCAATATTAATCAATAATATCAAACAATTTCAATTATTTCATCGGTTAACGTAGAATAATTGCAAAAATTAGGGCAGAAAATGAACAGAAACCGAATAAGATTACTTACCTTCGGAGAAACCGAAATGCGGTGAATATAGTAAATAATAGTGAGGGTGGAGGAAGATGAAATCACGAAGGTGGATCTGTGTTGGTAGGAAGAAGAAGGTCTTCGATTGGAATGTTAGCTGAGAAGAGTATGAAGAAAATGGAGTATTATTAGGAGTGCTACTCCATGCTTGTGTAGAGAGATGACCAAAGCAATAGAATATGCCCTTATCCTTTCTTTTCTTTTTTTGAACACTTCTGATATGGACGGGGTCCACTAGATTATACGGTACAGATTTGGTCATATCAATGCATTTCCTTCTTCTCTCCTCATTCTGTAAGGATGTGGCCAAATCTGGATCACATGGACCCGGTCCATATCAGAATTTTCCCTTTTTTTTGGGGGTGAAATATGCCCTTATCCTTTGCTTGCACATTCTGGTCTTTTTATTTTGGGTGGGGGTAAATTAGTAATAGTAAACTTTCAGCTTAATAAAAACATAAAAGAAATTTGGAAGTAAGAAACCAATAGAAGAATGAGCGTAGTTTGTCCGGCTAGCTTCTGACTCGCAAGTTCATGGGCATGTTAATGTCAAGAGTTTAATTTATCATTGAGGATAATTTATTCGAAGCGGTTACAGTGTCTTAGCACAGGACCAACTGTGTATGCATGATTCTAAAGGTGATCCACCACCCCTTATGGTGTAACATTTAGTTCTCATACATTTGCCTGGTCACCGTGCTCTAATACCATAAAATGTCACTCCCGTACCGCTGGCTCGGAACACGACACATGGGTCTGGCATCACCCACAATCATCTATTTGGCAATCGAACTCACTATGCTAAAATGAATATCCCGAGATGACAGTTGATATCATTCTTATATACTATTCGAACGTTTCATCCAACCCTCCTTAAGGTCCTAACGCTTCGCTAGGCGCCCCAAACATACCTACCCATGACCAACCAAGCGTGCAGGATTCTATAAGTGACCCCCACCTCTTACAGTGTGGCAATTAGTTCCTACGCGTCCACCTGGTTATCGTGCTATGATATCATAAAATGTCACGTCCCGTGCTCGCGGGCTCGCAAAGCGACACGTGGGTCTTGCAGCACACACGACCATCTACTTGACAACCAAACTCGCTATACCAAAATGGATATCCCAATATGATAGTAAATACTTAGACCCGCTTTATATATCAGTCAAATCTTTTTATTCTTATCTTATATGGGACTGGGGTTTTACTAATAATATTCTAGTTACAGTAATACTCTAGGGACCGAAGAAAAAATATTACTATAGGGAGGTTATTTTTAAACAGAGGCTTACATATAAAAATTATAATTTTAAAAAACAACTAATATACATTATACGACACTTGAAAATGTATTCATTCATATTTCAAAAACATTAATTTAAAAGATATATAAGATTCATGAGTACATTGTGTACATATTAGATTTAAAATATTCATTCATGTACATACAATATATACGAAATCTAAAAAAATGTATGTACATCATATATGCATTTAAAATATTCGCTCATGTATGTTGTGTCTTCGAAATGTCTTTTCGTTTATTTTCTTTTTATTATACATATATAAATGCTAGTATAGTCATAAATTTCAATATTATCTCAAATCATGCATTTTCTACTTCAAGCAACTCATGACACCTAAAAATAAACGAACTCAAATCACTAAAAGTATTCGTGTCGAGTTGCGCAAAATGAAAGAAACCAACTCCTATGTGAAAGTTGTTGCATAGAATGTGAAAGTTCGTCAATCAATAATGCAGCGTATGCACACCTTGACCAGCGGGGCGCGTTCCCCTATTAATTTTTTTTACTTCTAATTATATGTTAATACATAATGATTAAATTTATTAAATTAGTGACCCGTTAATAAATTTGGTGACCTCAAACTCATAAAAAATGTAACTTTTTTAAATATTATAGGGACGGTCGCTCTGCAAATCTGTCATTATAAACGCCCCAATTTTCAAAAACTTCAAATTTTTTGTGATACCTTATTTTACATAGGATGCGTTTAAAAGGGTTGTTATATAAATGTAGCCTTATGTTCTAAGATTACTTTGGATTTTGGCATAAAAAACAATTGTCAAGTAAGTGATAGAATTCTATCAAATCCAGAGTCGTGATTCTGACATGCAGACACATGATGCGGGATCTAAATGGAAAGAAGATGTATCATTGGATAAGGAAAATGTGAAAATTACAGCTTGATTTAAGGTTAAAGAGTCGTAATTAGCATTGGGGAGCTGACCTGGGAACATGCATGAAGCCAGAAACTTACAGCACGTTTGGTACGCTGGAATGAAATCCCTTTCCAAGCAGAATCGCTTTCCACCCAGAATGACTTCGGAATCCTCTTTCCATTCCAGTGTTTGGAAGGTAAAGGTAGAATGGAATGTCGATTCCTTTTCTGTGTTTGGTAAAACTATATTTTAATGTCATAATGGAATGGAATTAACACAATATGACCTAAATGCCCTTTTAACATATACTAGTGATAAAACCTAATTAAATATTCACTAAAAAATCTTACTTGAATAACATTGATATTTTATATATATATATATATATATATTGTTGAAACATAATTTTTTATTAAAACGTCAACATAGTAATAAAAATATCTTTACTTTTAAATTTAAAAATAGATTAAAACTACTACCAAGAGAAAGAAATATTTATAAAATTATCATCTATGAAATTATACTAAGTGAAATATAATATTTATGACTAAATATGAATATGTTGATATGTAAAATGAACGTAATAATTAATTAAAAGGGGGTATAAATGTAAGTTACTATTTATTGATAATTCCAGCTTCTCTTGGAAAGGTCATTCCATAGGTTTTGGTGTGGAATGCCCTTTCCCACTTCTTCCTGGAATTGTCATTCCCGTGGAATGATGATTCCCACTTCAAATTGTCATGGAAAGAGAAGTGGGAAAGGTCTTTCCATTCCTTTCCATTCCAGCGTACCAAACACGCACTTAGTGTTTGGGAAATTTTTTATAATAGTATATCGAATTACATATAAAAACTGTAAAAGTGTTGGGGAGAATTTAATAAAATATTTAGAACTATATATAAAATTTACTATATCTAAAAGTATTTTTAGAAATCTTGAGGGCGACTGTCATCCACCCCGTCTTCGTCCCTTCTTTGGAAGGCACTTAGTGTCGGTTTGGATTGTGTCTTAAATTGAGATCTCAGTGTCGAACCAGTTAAAAAAAATTAGATTTTAAATAATTTAATGATTCTAATTTTGTTTGCATACTCAATCCTTATACAATTTTTACGAAACTTTGAATTTAAAATCAAATCAAAAGATAAACACAATCTAAACACACCTTTAAATTATAACATATTTTATAATTGTAATCTTTGGCAACTTGAACTTACCAAAAAAAAATATTTGGCAACTTGGACAGCCACGAAGAAGCTTCCTCCACCAGGTGCAACATCTGGTTTCCCGCCCTCCACGTCATCCTTATTTTATCCATTGCAATTTGGATCCCAGGCCCATTCTTCAGTGTCTTATCTCACGTGCCTCATGTGCAATCGCAATATGGTTGGAGTGCTCAAATTTTTTTTAAGCCCGAATGGGCGGTTACCCTATAAGGGGAGAAAGAAGCGTCTCACAAGAAGAGAAGATAACACTAGAAAGAGGGACAATTAAAGCTTGCCCCATTGCATGGGGAGGGTATCGAAACCACAACCTCATGGTCGTGGACAGACCCTTGTCCCACTAGGCTAAGAAACCTTTGATAGTTGAAGTGCTCATTAATATTCTTTTTTCGGCATTTGTTAATGTAATTGTCGAATTATTTGATCAAATAATTGAGAGTCTGCATAGATTGAATTAGATTGGGTTTGGATTGGATTTGGTTTGGTTTGATATTCAAACTCATATTCAAGTCAACTTTGGATTGAGTATGAAAACGAAATCTGAAGTATTAAATCATCTAAAATATGATTTGGGTTTGAGATTGAGATCAAAATCTCAATCTCAAACGCAAACGCAAACGCAAACTCAAACTCAAACTCAAACCCAATTTAACTCTCCAATGTAAGGTAACTTCTTACAGTGTGTTAAGAGAAGGCATTCTACTAGTCAAATCGTTGATTTACCTTGATTAATATCTTCCAAAATTACTGTCGGATCGGAAGGTGAGGAACTTGTAGGCATGGATATCACTTTTTTGGTATAAGAAGAAGACAAAAGGTAAAGTAGGAAAACAAAAGAAAAAAGATCCACCACAAAAATTGATGGAACAAAACAAAACTAATAAATTTAAAAAAAAATGAAAAAGTGTACAGCAGATGGGCCACTGTTGCTCCACCTCTCTGGTTGCTTAAAAAAAGGACGGTTCGACTGTAATAATGAACATGAAAATTGAATATATAATGAATATTTAGTAACTTTTGAATAAAAATTTAACAATACAATTTTTTTAAGAGATAATTTATTATAATATTATAATACATGTTGTGTAAAACATAGTATATTACATATCAAGAGAGAAGACTAATTGTAATGATGTAACATTCGTTTAAAACCTATAACAACTGTTAAGAAAGTGTCAGTATATAACACATTCTTTTTTTCACTATAACCACAACTTACAAATGACACTTAGACGCAAAATAATTTTCATCTCATGCCTATGATTTGTCATTGGAAAAAAATCAACAACTATTTTTAATAGACTAAATTAATGTTTAATTATTTAGAAAACAATTGTTCATTTTAATTGATCGAAAAATAAATTGAAATACTTATATACATAAATAAAAATTATGTTCCGCACCGAATATTACCGACTCAATACAACACCTGGCCGTGTCCCCGAAAGATAAAGCACTTCTTATACCGAACCAAAATGGCATAAAAGAAGTCAAAACTCAGAGAGAAGGGAGAATAAAGAGAATTGTGGACGTCATTGAGCACTTCTTCTTCGTCACCAGAAACACTGCCGGAGACTGAAAGAGAAGTTACTTTTTTCCGGCCGGCGGCTGTAACTTCTTCTTCTTCTCCTTGTCAGTCTCAGGAATTTCCAAATCTGGAAACCGCAGCTCCTTAATCTTTGGATTCGGTGATATACGTAATAGTTGCCGTAAACAAAGATCATAGGTGAGTTTATTTTTTGGTTAAACTCTAGCTAGTTTCTGTTTTAATTTTCCCGCGAAATTTGACAAATTCTTAATTATTATGGTCGAAGTGATAGATTTTTTTAGCACTACAGATCTTCTGTAACATTTCCGGCACCACTTCTTATAGTATTGTTAATGTTTAGGATTTATATTTTGGAGTTTATGGATTATATTAGGATTATTAAACAAAGTTTCTATAATTAGTGCGTTAAAGTTGAACCAATTGTTGTGGAGTGTTGGAGAGTATCTGAACTTGTTGAGCTAATTAGCGATAGATGTTTTTTTAACTCTAATGATCTACCAGAAATCTGGTTAATTTGAATTGGATCTTGTAAGCTATTTGCTTCACGGATGTTTTAATCTTATTTTCGCTTGTCATATTTCTCTGTCAGGTGAGAATTAGAAAACCTTTTGATGATCGTCTGAAGTCTGAGGGTAAAGCAGTAGTTGCAGTTCTAAGAAGGAGCCAGTCGATGTCTGATTCTGCTGGGAATACGGAGCAATCTGTGCAGTATTATCATTTTGCGTGGATGTCACATTGGACAAATAAAGGTCATGATGCAGCCATGCAAACTAGTATTTGTTCATCGAATTATCTTGGAAAGAGGGAACTTGATCATGGAAACAAGGAATATGAATCCATGAAGGAATTAGTGACTGGATCGAATGCTTATGGTTCACTTAAAGGGTTCGGGAATTTTGAAACTGGAAGTTCAAAAGTCTCAAATGAGAGTTTTAGAATGACTTCGGCAGCCATCAGAGATAAAAATCCAGCATTTCCTGGTTTCCCCACGTATGTTCATTGTCAAAATGGTGGGAGAAGTTCAGCTCTAAAGGGTAGCCATGAAACAAGTAGGCCTCCTCAAATCAAGCACAACCTTGAGCAGGCTGAGCCAACACTGACTTTAAGAAGGGGCTTTATTCCCTCTCGGCTTCCAACAACTCCAGATGCAAATGGTACTTCATTGGGAGAGTATCACTCGAAGCCTGATGATATGTCGCAGAACTTAAAAAACCCAGTGAAAACTCTTGCACTCTTCAGGGATGATGATTTTGCTACGTCTAGGCCTTGGCCGGTGGATTTCACTGCATCAACATCTCGTGCTGTGCAGCGTGGATTTGACGATGGAGTTGACAGAACGAATTTGCTTACACCAGCATCAGCTTCTAAAGGGCAAGTGCGGCATACGGCCTTGAGATTTCTAGAACCTGATTACCAGAGGCATGCGAAAAATTTGGTCTGTGAAAATAAAATGCAAAGCCAGTCAAAAGCTGAACAATCGGAGAGTTCATGCTTGAGGCAGGAAAGAGGACCTTTTTTGCAGACTTATCCCTCGACGAGCAACAATCACTCACCAACATTTGATGGAGAACAATTCCAGAATGTCCAGAATTTTTCTGCTTTTAGACTCTTCCAGAATCAATCAAAACATCCTGAGGTAATCAAGTCACGAGAATTACATCATGGCTATAGCTCAGTTCCTACATTCCTGCACTCAATTCATGATGTCGAAACAATGAGAATACGCACAACTGTGGATTCCTTTGTCAGAGTACATGGAGGTCATCCCAGATTTTCTCAGACTACTCACAGTTTGTTGATCACGAAAAAGACTGATTTTAACTTGAACAAAGAAAATCAAACTTTCAGAAGTTCAAGGGCATCGACTGATCATAATGAAATCAGAGATCTTCACAACCTCGCTCCACCTTTTGGTGATGGCCAAAAAGGTGTGAAGCTTAAACTTTTAGGTGGCTCTAAAGATAGTGAAATGGAAGGAAGTGCTGAAAATGTGAAGGCATTAACTAGATCCACAAATGCCATAGAGGAAGATGTCTGTGGTTTCAAGGATTTTGATAACTACAAGGTTGATAAAGGGAAAAAGGTTGTACAAGACATGGTTTTTTATTCAAAACTAAAGAATGAATCATCTGCTGAAACTGCTATAATGGAGCTTCATGAGTTTGAGGAGAAGGACCAGGTTTCTGGTAAGTTGTAACCTCTGTTTGATTGATTCCAGTGTCTCAGAGCATTCTTATCGTTATTAGGTTTATCGTGCTCCCATAATAGTTTATGCAGTTTATCTTTCATCAATTGCGCCTGAGATTTAGTCTGCTAGTTGTACTCTTGTACTGTTATTTCCGGTGGATTGCCACAGCAGCTGAATTTAATATCTCTTCTTAACTGTTACAGGTGTAAATTCTTCCTCTTCAAATAAGGTAACTATACTGCTCTCTATGTTCTTCCACCAAATCTGCTTTTGCAACATTTGGTTGTAATTTGCTCGTAGATTCAGTTTATTATCCTTTTGGACCCCTAAAGATGTATTATGTTAGTTAACTCGTTTCTTGTCAGATTTTTATAATCGGTTTACTTCCTGTTAGTAGTGTGTTCATAATTTGTCAATGCCGAGGAGTAATCGATATTTTGCTTGATAGACTTGGGCATTTGCTTCATTTATAGGATAATTGAACCTTCTTTCAAATATTTCTGCAGCTTATTGGAGAAATGAGTACAATATTAGCCGTCAACTGTGGAACCTATGAACTTCCTTAAACAAGTGATGACCTTATTAGCTTAATCAATAATCAAGGTCATAGAGAAACAAAATTAACTGAGCAGCCAGCAGTCTCTAAGAGATGAACACATAGTTTTCTTATGATCGGAGGGTCTAGTTTTAGATTCCAATCTCTCTCTCTCTCACTCTCACGCTGCCTTTACTTCCACGTCTATCCAAGTTCTATGACCGGTGAAAAATACAAACGGACTTCTAATAGTCGATGATTCTTCTTATGCAGGTAATCAGATTGGGCTATGTAGCACCTCAAATTAGCCTCACTTCTACAAGAGGAGTTGAAGATGGACGATGCAACAGTAAGTTACGTGTTATGAACTATGAGCTTCCTGCCTTACCGTCTGCTGGAAAACTGTCAGATAATGGGGAGACGAGCACATCAAGAACTCAAAGCTTGGATATGGAAACACTTGTTGCCAATGCTGATCAGCTTAGTCATTCAGAATTGAAGCATTCCGTCGGTGGTTCTGCTAAGCTATGGCCAAGTTGCACATGGGTTAAGCGTCTCAAGTTGAATGCTTCTAATTCCTTTGTTGGTACAAGCAGATCAAATTTGGGGCCAGCTTACACGAAAAATGATTTGGTCTTGGCAAGAAGTGTAGACGGTACTACTGCCAACTCAGAGCCAATTGTAAATAGATCCAACGGTAAAGAACTATCGGTGCTACAAAAGTCCTCACCATTGTCCAGACGAGGTGAATCTTGTTCCTCAGAAAGTAGCGGAGATATGGATTCATTGCTTGCACACTCTTGGATACAGAGGTGGCGCCATTGCCAAGCTGCAGTTCCAAAAATGAAGCCTGAACCTTTGATAGTGTGCCAAGCTACAGTTCAGAAAAAGCAGTTCCCAAGCATTGCTGTCATGGCCTTAATGGGGAAGGCAATGAGTGGTTTTCAACCATGTCAATTCCAAAAGAAGGGATCTTTTGTAGTTTGGGACTAGGAGCTTCTGCAGATCCTTGCATTTTGTTCTAATGGTAAGTAGACGTTTTATTTCATCTTTTGGTTTCCTTTAGCATCGTAGAGGAAATGCTCATAAGCGCCTTTCTAAACAGGCTACTTACCTTCATCTTTGTCCATCTTAATATCGATGCATATTTGAATAACACATCAGCATCTTGCAAACCGTGTTAAGAGTTTTTTTCCGAAGATAGGGATAAAGATTCAAAGACATTGTAAAGAAGGTGCAAGTATGGTGTGAAGCACTTGTTTTAAACTGGTAAGAACATATACTATACTTGACAATTATGTGAAGGAATATCTTAGCCTAAACCAGTAACATGTAAAGAAACATACTAAAAGGAACTTAACTGATATTTTGATGATAAATAATCATTGCTGATCACAAACTAGGGTTCCACCTTTAATCTGACACCCACTTTGTTCAAGGGCAGAATTGAAGAAACCACCTCCATTGATCCTTGAGATATCCATACAGGGTGGAGCAAATTGAACCATTATATCATTCAATGTGAAGAACCCTTCAACTCTGTAGTATTCATCTATAAGAATGCTGACATTGCTATCTGTATCAGCTAGTTGTTTCATGGCTTTCTTCAAGGTGTCTGTTTTCCGGCTAGTAACCGGTAAGACCATCAGTGGAGCGTCGCCTTTCTGCAGACTCAGTCGCCCTGACATTGGAAGATCTGCACCTTCTCCTCCACTGGTCAAGTTGGATTCCGTCCTTGTAGCATCCAACTGAATAAACTGGTCCACCTTTAGGTTCCTGCACAAATGAAACCTTTCAATAAGATTAACACTTACTATTCAGAACTATTAAGTTCCAGATTCAACACTTGTAGTCTTCCTGAATCTTTCACTCCGAAAATGAAAGACGAGAGATCAAAGGGAATGAAGAGAGAATAAAAAGACTTACTTCCGGTCACTATAAAGATTGACATCTGTGAGAAGAAGATGCATATCAGCGCTTCTCACTGAACCTATAAGCCTTCCTGTTTCGCGCTCTACTACTGCAACGCAGCCATGTTTGTTTTCCCACAATGCTCGGATTGCCTCTACCATATTCTGATCTCCATAAATTTGACCAGGTTTTTTGTTCCCAAACCTTATTAAAGAGAAAAGGACAATTGGTGCATATAGTCCTAAAATAATTTACTCTTGGCAGACTTGGTCCCTGATGATTGTTTGCAGCTTTGTAGTCCTCAATCAATTTACGGGGCGGGGAATTGGTCCTTCCGTCTCTTTTTTGAGATTTTGAATGTTAGTCAACAAGTAGTAGTTAAGTGATGTGGCCAAAATTGGAATTTCACATTTTTTTTAGACAATTAATATCATATGGACTTAATTGTAAAGATACTTAAAAGTAAATACCTAATTGTAAAAATAAACCCTAAAAATATCTCCTCCCTCCTTGACGCCACCGTCCACCAATTTTCTTCTTCTTCTTATTCCGGCAAGCCCCAATCACCATTGAAAAAATCGCCGACAACCACCTATTCAAGTATGGCATATATCATTGTCAAGAGCAAACTTAATATGAGCTCTGAATTTCTTGAGCTTTAAAGGCTCTGTTTGGTAATGGCTGTAATGGCTCTGTTTTTTTTGCCTCTTTATTCCAAATTTTTCGAAGTTCCACGGAATGAATCTTGCTACCATTACCAATATTTCATCCACAAGCCAAATTGGTACCCAAATTGGGCCGACGCCGGGGAAGAAGCGAGGTTTAGGGCGACGCCGGAAAAGAAGAAGTTGGGTATGGGTGGCGTCGGGGGAAGAAGGAGGGGGAGGGGGAAGAGGTGGGTTTTATTTTTTAGTTTTATAATTAGGTATCTATATTTATGTATCTTTACAATTTAGTTCATGTGGTATCAATTATCTAAACAAATATGTGAAATTCCTATTTTACCCCTATTCAATTGACCAACTTTTATTAACTGAAGTTAAATTTTTCAAAAAAAGGACAGAAGGACCAATACCCTGACCCATTAATTGATTGAGGATCTACAAAGTTGCAAACAATCATCAGGGACCAAGTCTGCCAAGAGTAAATTGTTTCAGGACTATATGCACCAATTGTCCAAGAGAAAACATAGTATGATCAATGTGCTCATATAATGCAATTTGAACATAGTAAAAAAAAACAAATTCTCAATTCAAGGATCAACCGGAAATCTGATAGTGCTCTATCTGCAATATTATCAAACCACTCTAGGCCACTTGATTCCAGAAGGGTTCGGATCACTGCAGTCTACAGAAACTAAGAAATAAGTAGAAAGTGAAGCAAAATAGTAGTATATGTAGTTCTTACTTCTGAGAAATCTACGATTATAATGAGAGTACCTGGGAGATAAAGCCGCTAACAACCCTATTTGATTTCTCCGCGACAGGAACAACCTGTAATTGGTGCTTCGAGAATAATAGGAGAAGATGGAAGAGTGAATCGTTCATGTGTATCGGAAAAAAAGGTTCCCACAAGAATAACTTGGCCAGTTCTCCAACCTGAAAATTCAACATTTTGGCATAAATGAGGGATAAGCTAACTAGTAGTTTATCCAAATGCCATTTCTTGATTTGTATCCCAGTGCCTAATGTAGCAAAATTTATATACTCACTGTCTCGTAACTGAATGTCCACTTTCAAGGAAAGTCCGCTTTCCTAATATCAGGCATCAATTTATACAATACTCCTATGAGAGCCAAAATGAGATCAAGACCAAGTACCTTGGTTTGTGCAATGGGGGGATTTCTTTCTAACATGGAGAAGAAATTCTCATCTTCCTTCTTTAAACCGCCATTATCCTCCCTATGAGCTCGAGAGCGATTTTCTTCCTAAAAGACAATCATAAAGAAGAAATTCTTTAACTCCCGATCTACCAGCTGGATGTACAAATACAAGAAGGTGATATTATATTACCTGCAGAAACCATAAAATGATGCTACCTAAACCAATTATTCCAATGGATTCTTCTGAATATTGTTGTCTCTTGTCAAGTTTTGAATCTAACCTGTCAATTACAGGTGCAACACATATCTTCTTCTCATACATCAACTGAATGGCATATCCTACAGTGTCTGTTGTCTTGATCACCAACTCTGAATTTAAAAAAATAAATAAATCTAGAGCATCATAATCAACCCATCATTAAGTACTAGAACAACTCAAATTTCTTGAATGCTGCTGAATTTCATTAAAGGGGTTAGAGAAATTCTTGAAAAATCTGTGGCTATATCATCATGGGAAAGTACCAATGGGTACCTCTCTCCCAAATTTCATGTGGGTCCCACGTGGGTTCCATACAACTGTAGCGGTTGGTGGTTTGTGTGTTTTTCTTATGGATGCCCAATGGGACGGTACTATGAGAAAGTTTTCCTATCTCCGGTGTAATATCTCTACCATCTAATTTACGCTAACCATGAAGAGGATCCAAATCCAGTACCCATCCGTAACTGAATTGAATGTACACGTTTCTATACAAATTGAATCCAATACTCCCCTCGTCCGAAACTGAATGCCCACATCTCTAATACAAAATAAATATAAAATGGGACATTCAATTTCGGACAAAGATGGTAAATTAACAATAAACAAGACAAAAGCACACAATGATGGGAGTGATGAAAAAAGTTGCAATCTTTTCAAGAAAAATTAACAAATTGAACCTAAAAATAATTTTAGGGAAATTCAATTGTGTTATACTAAGAATGAAATGGAACCTGGGAAAGGATTTTGGATGATGAAATGAGGAATGGAGCCAATAGGGATATGATCAAGAAAGAGTTGAAGGGCCTTCCCTGAATCAATGGAGGATTTAACAGTATTTTGATCACCACCATCATCATTGCCAGGAGAAACTGATTCATTATAAGTTGCAGAAACCACTTCCTTTTTCTCTGTAATTCCGCCTTTTGAACCTTTTATTGCTTCTTCTATTCTTCTCAAATCCATTTTCGTCCTTTTTATGGATTCCTCTTTTCTCAATCTTTCATCAAACTGGTTTCCTTTACTTTACTTACTTTTGTTTTTTATGCCACGATTGGCGTTAGGCTCTGTTTCGGTTCTTCCTCGGGTGACACGTGTATTTCTGCAGTTTCTCATCTTAATGGTTTGGACGAAATCTTCCGAATTTTCTCGTAACACATATTACTTTCTAATATATATATATATATATATATATTTTAAGAGAATTTTCATCCATCTAAACATAAATACTTCAGTTATATTATAAATTGTTCTAAATAGTACATGACGAGTTAGTCAAGTTTTTAAATTAAATAAATAAATAAATAATTTTCAATTTAAAGGTTGAAAAATTACTAACTGAGATGCAGCGTTAGCGATAAAATTTATTTGATTCCATTGAAAAAGTTTTATACAAGCCCCATCCATAGGTACTAGTACTTGGTTATTCTAAAATATGAATATGGTTTATATCTCAAGTCGTAATTTATCCTCTCTATCTATATATAGGGTCTGCTTGATTTGAGATTGCGATTAGAATCTCAGTGTAAAACCGAATACAAGCGGACCCATAATAATCCTTCACTGGGAGGATGGAGATGGAGGCAGGCAAGTCAAAGAGGTTCAGCTATTTATAACTCATCTCTCCACAACTGGCTTAAGATGCATTTCACTAGTTGCATTTACATGAAAGAATTTCTGGAGAAATGGATAGAAAACTTTCATCCCTTGCGAAAGGGATTCTGAAAATCGTGATAGAATTCAATCTCATTTCTTGCTTTCGCAGTAAAATGAGTCCAGAAATCTCCGAGAGATCAGACTTTTATATCATCGTTCCATCCTTAATTGTCGCCTTTTCTAGTACAATGGTAATCCCCGAGCGAATATAGAACCCTTCATCACCTCTGTCTGCTTCTTCAACTCCCTAAACGATCATAACATTCAGATGAGTGTCGTTAAGAATGAAAGACGAATCCATTATTCAAATGCATTAAGCACTCACATATTTGTTCGTGATGACCACATTCCTTCCTATCTTTGCATTTTTGTCAATGATGCAGTTCCTGTAATCAGAACCATGGATACCATTTCCAGAAGTTAATAATATAGAAACCTAATTTTTCCATCCAATGAGGCCCCACAACTTCAATATTTACCTGATTTTTGTATTTTTTCCAATCCCAATCGGAACATTTCCCTCAGATATCAAAGAGGCAATTTCAGACTCTGTTTGGTACTGATCGGCCCCCATCATCAAGGTATCCTATATCGCAAAAAATAAAAAATAGAATCAGAAACTGTCTAATGCATGGTAAAACATTCGATGAGAATTGTATCTGGATGATAATATCCTTACCTTGATCTCAACGCCATAATCTAGACGTGATCGTTCACCAACAATGGAATGTTCAACTGTGCATTCACTCAAGAAACACCCATGTGAAATGATAGAATCCTTGATCTGCAAAAACATATCTTTCTATTTATTTACCAGCAACAACTTTAACTAAAGACAAGTTTCGATAAATCAAAGTACTAATATGCAAGCTTACCCGACATCTATCAATTTTGGTTGGTGGCAGGAACCGAGGAGATGTGAAGAAGGGTGTCTTCGGGTCATAGAATTGAAACTGGGGAAACTACAATTAAGGAAAATTTATAAATCACCTTTCGGAATTATGCATCAAGGAGTTAAAAAGATAATTCCCTAAAGTTCGTCTACATGCAAGTTTAATTGAAGAAGATCATTAAGAATGTATCATAAGTAAGAAGTACAGAACCAAACCAAACTAACCTCATCGGTGAGGGCCAGATTGGCCTCATAGAACGATCTTATAGTTCCAATATCTTCCCAGTAGTCTCTGAATACATAAGCCTGTAAAGATAATTATTTTCAGCCATTTGAATGTATTTTGCACGGGAAACTGGATCGTGTAATATAATATGTATGAACTAAGGAGAGAGATATAAGCTGCTTTATGTACTTGAACATCATTATCCTTGATGGCTGAAGGTATGATTTCGGACCCGAAGTCATTTGCAGTAGGGTACCTCCACCTCAGGAGCTGCAACAAAATGTCGGTCTTAAATACATACACTCCCATTGAAGCAATATATGGGGATTGTACTGCATCGAGTGGAGACAATCCGAGGATAGAGGTGTCCACTTGCTGCATTGCCACAAGAAAAAATTTCAATCAGATCATTTTCTTATCATTATATCCGAGGAATAAGCATGAAAATAATCCCGACATCTCTTATTACTCGTATAGCTAAGCTTCTAATTGAAAGAAACATAGTTTTATAAAGTAGTATATTTAGGCACTTATGCTCACCATTGCTTTCATATCAGCACCCTTCGGTTTTTCAGAAAACTGGACAACTCTGCCTCTGCTGTCAATCTTTACAAGCCCGAAGTCTGATGCTCGGCTGCCAAGAGAAATAATTTTAAACGAATATAATACACGTTAAGAAGTTAACCGTGCACAAATTACTACTCTTTGATAGTCATCCCTCTCAATACTTCCATACTGCATATAATATTATCGAAAGGATTCTACTGGAAATATCTATATAAACGAAATGTAATCCAAAGAATTTAGAAACCGACCTCTCACCAACGGGTGCACACGAAAGTGTGATTTCAGCATTCCGGTCAAGGTGATTCTGTTTAGAAGAATCAACGAAGTCAGTAACACTCTAGAATGAAAAATACGAATCATGAAATAATAGTTTAGGAAGAATATATTTATATACCTGCACAAGATCCATATAATCCATACGATAGAGGTGATCTCCGGACAAAATCAAAATGGTATCAATGTCCTTATTCTTAGCATCCTATCAAAACACGTTATAAATGAATAATTTCAGCCGGAAACATATAAAAAATTCAAGTCTTTCTGTCACCTACCTCAAACACCCAGGCAAATTGGCGAACAGCGTCTGCGGTTCCTTGGAACCAATTCATTCCAGCTTCCCCTGGAGTCTGAGTTGCTGCAAGAACCTGTTTCAAGCAAAATGAAGCCGAATCATTAGTCACATTTTCATCTGTTCTTTTCTTACGACACTATCATCGATGATCCACTTAACAATCATACTTGGGGACGGGGTCAGGGCCGGGGCCAGATGCAGAACCTGGAGGTCTACGGGCGAATTACATAAGGACATGTTTTATAGTGCACTTACAACAACATTTGACGAGGTGAAATACAAAATTTCCCAAAGAATTTCACAAAAAACTAAATTTTTCTATAGAAAAAGCAACAGGTTGATAAAACATCATACCTCAACAAAACCATCACCAAAATTTATACCATTTCCATGGTAGGTTCGAGAAAGATGGCGATTAAGAGGAGCAGAATTAAACTGTGTCAGCACAAATATCTTATTAATGCCGCTGTTGAGGCAATTGCTCATCGGGATATCTATTAGCCTATAGCATCCTCCAACCGGAACCTGAAAATCACAGCCATAACAAATCAAGAATCCCCTTAAAATCTTTAGTATATATAAACTCAATAAAAATTCAGTACTATTATAATGGCTAAAGGTAAAATAAAAGTTCCATCCCAAATTATTAAGTTTTCTCAATTTCCTATATAAGATCACTATGAAAAAATCAACAGTAATTTAAATCAATAATTCTTACAGCAGGAGTTGCAGTTCTGTATGTGAGTGGGAATAATTGTTTCCCTGCTCCTCCTCCTAGAATGATTGCTGCTACATTCTTGGGATTTCCCTTTCGCCTCTCGAATCCCCCTGTTTCTTGTATAGTCTAAATAAAAAAATTACCATAAATCAATCAAATTAAACAATAATCCATCAAGATAAGTATTTTGTAACATAAAATTCTTCCCATTTTACCAGAGTTTCTTTGTCATTTTCAGTGGTGAGAACAGAGAAAGCAGCCCCGGATTTGAATTTCTTCACCATTTTCTCCCCAAGCTTCAAACTTTTCGCCTTTTCATGATTAACCCATATGCTATTATTATTACTATTTAGACTCCCTCTAATTCTCTCGCCCCAGAAGCCTTCTTCTCCAATGCTGCTACCCATTGAAGGCAAATTTGCAGATTTCAAAGTTGATGAACAAAAAGTCTCCATTTTCAAGGCCAATTCACTAGGGGGGAAAAAAAACAACCCAGAAATTAAATCAGAAAATCTTGAATGATGATGATGAGAGAAAATTGGGGCAAGAGAAAAGGGAGGAGAAGTAGAGCATTTCTAACTGAAACTTAAGCAAGTAAAGTATAGATCACATAAAGATACTACTAACTTACAAAGCTACTAATAAAGAAATGATTGACATGTAATTAAAGATACAATAATTTCCTATTAGTTAATAAATCTTCCGAAAGAATGAAGATCTCTGGGAAAAAAAAAATAAGATTACAGAAAAATCCAAGATTAAGGGAAAGTGATCAAAATAAAGATTATTCTTTTTTTAGTTACCTAAAAAATGGGAAGATTCGAAATCACAAAGGGGGTAAAGAACATAAAATGAGGAAAGAAATACGTGAAAGTTTGTTGTTGAATTCAAGTTGAAGGTGGCGGTGGCAGTGGCAGGGGTGATGAATGGTGATGATGGCTGTTGAGATTTTCACGAAATTCTTGTAAAACTCTGTTATTTATATATTTATATACTCTCAACAACACCAACAACTTGTAGTTATTTAATTTGATTGAGACTTTTTTCAAAATTCCAATTTCCTTGTAAAATATCACACTGAAAATGCCAAATGCACCATGACAGCTCTGCAATTTTCTTCTTCTTGCTGCCAAATGCTAATGGCCACGTTTAAAGCCCATATATAAGTCCAAGACAGTTGCATGCAAATAGTTCAAAAAACTATCTCCCCTTGCATTATGGCTTTTTCTTTTTTGTTTTTTTAAGTATAAAAATAATTATTTATATTTGTGTCCGTTTTAACAGTATATTGCTTATATTGATAATGGGGATTTACGAGATAGAGCTTCTCTAAACATAATTAAACATATTACAAAAATGTACATAGAGTGTCACAAAAAAAAAAAAAAAAACGCACGTAATTCATACTAATTTCAAATGTTCTTATGCATTTTCTTCATGAGGATAAAATTCTCGATTTTTAAAATCGTAAGACAACGGTCTTCTTTCCTAAATCTGTCATTACTTATATAGGCACCAAACTTTGCAATATAGAGCTTCTCTAAACATAATTAAAACGTTTAAAAAAAAATGATATTTAGAATGTTACAGAGGGTATGTGCTTTTTAAGCATTAGTCGATTTAAAATATTCTAATACACTATTTAATATATTAATAAAATTACTATATATGCATTAACACCAATAAACCTGAATGAATTTAAGAGTTTGAATCAATCATATTATTCTATGTATAAAATATGTACTAGAAAAAAATACCAGTACTAGAAAATATTCAAACTCCATCAGACCTAATAATAAAAGGTAATCCTCATCAAGTAAGTCATGAGCTTGTAAAAAAAAAAAGAATTAAAAATATGAAAATATTGTTGCACAATAATTAATCCAATGTCAATTACATATGTGGTTGTAATTTCTTGGATTGGTAGTGGGTATATGTTTAATCATGTGAATATCTTTCCTTTTCTTTCACATGATGAAAACTTTGTGCCAATTTTTTCAACATTCTAAGGTCTACTTAATTAATTAATTAAATAACTAAATTTGCGTAGTACTAGACAACTAAATTTTAGTAAAATAATTATATAAAAGTTCTCTAGAAACTTGAAGTTGTATTTTTTATTTTTTATTAATTTTATTTTGAAGCAGTATTGGAATTTGTGATAGTAGTACGTAGTTATCTTAGGCATGGTCTCATATACCAAATGGACAACCCACATTTGTTTGCTTTTGGTTGCAAACTTGCAATAATGTAATGAACTAAGTGATTCAAATTAAAATGGTAAAACAAAAAAGAAAGATTGTAGGAGGGACTTACAGGATCAGTTCAAGACTGCTCGGTTCTGAATAAGATAAAAATATAACATTAACTTACATCATAAATAACTCGAATTCGTGACATTTTTCTAAGCAAATTTTGAAAAATTAAAGTTGAAGACAGCTAAACTAAACTCAGTTATCGAAATTATGTCAAGATCACATATTTGAGATTGTTGTTTTCATTTGAACAATCTTAACATACTTATAAAACTATTGTGTGAATTTATTTATTATGCAACCAATTGTTTGTATCTTTTCCTCAAAAAAAATATATTCAGTCTGCAATTTTTTGGACCATTGCAAATAAAATGCACCTAAATTATCCTGTTGTGTCTTCTGACTCTGTATCACTCCAGTTGTGGCTGCTTCACTAGTTGATAGCTGTTTTTTTAGTAACATGCAAATACATTTAAACTGTTAAATAAAAAAATTACATTTTCTTTTTTAAATTCAAAGGGTGCAATTTCATTAAGGAATCAAAATGCGATCATTAACAATTGCCGTTATTACAGAAGGAGGGAAGTTCCTATCCCATAAAAATAAATTAATGAGCAGCATAATAACTTCTATTATGCTATTACTCGAGAATAGTTATTCGGAAAAAAAAAATATATATATTTTCTATCATTAGAGAAAAAGTATAACGATTAAAAATTCATCAACATGGTTCTTATTTAAACGGGTCGGCTTCACTGTGCCTTCCTTCCTCTAATATGGGTTTCCAGCAAATGGGTTGGGTTATAGTCTTAGGATGGGCTCATTAATTTGGGCCATATTACCCAACTGATTATTTTAATATTGGGCCATTTTGTGGGCTTAGGCATATTGGCCCATTGTATGGCACATTGGCCCATTACCTGGGCTGGCTAGTACAGTCAGAAATTCCAATTTCTCTATTTATTAAATAGCTTTCGTCCCCAAAGATCGTTAAATTCTCAAGAGTGTTTTGACCAATTTATCAGTTTCAGAGATCAGCTGAAGAAGAAAGAAGAATGGGAGGAGGACATGGACATGGAGAAGGAACTACTTACAGAGGCATAACTATGCACGCGCCTAAGCGCTGGCACTCCGTCACCGGAAAGGGCATGTGCGCTCTTATGTGGTTAGTTGATGAATTAATCAATCATCTTCTTGATTTTTTTTTCTGGCACTTTTTTTTTCTGTTTCTTTATTTTATTTTTGATGAGTTGATTGAATTTTTGTGGGTTTGAATTGTTGATTGATTGATGCTGCTGCTGCCTAGCTCAGATCTGTTGTGGGTTGTTTCATTTTAGTTTAATTAGGGTTATGATTTTGGGGGTTCTTGCTAAGGAGGGTGATAATTGGGACTGGATTTGAATGGGTTGATTTCTGGGTGAATTAAAGTTTGAGACTTTAGGTAATTTTGCTCATCTTTCTTGCTGGCTTTGCATTTGAGTTTCTATATATTTTTCGTTTTTTAGAATTAGTAGTGCCTTTTGATTTATGAATTTCACATCGAATTTTCTTACTGTACTTGTTGTAGTTAGTCTATACCCTTAATTAGTCAAATTCATAAATGGAACCAGATTTATTGGACCAAATCATGAGAAATAAGAATGCGTGTATTTTTTAAATTTCCTGTTTGATATAGTTCCTAACAGGAGTTTCTTGATACACAAATGTCAGTTTGCTTTGATTGTTGGGCCTGTTATCATTTCTGTTTCTTTATAGCTTTCCTGAGCTGCTAATGTTTTTGTTTTTATTAAAAGTTATAGTACCCTAGTGCAGCAATAGTACTAAAATTGTTGCACATTCAACCTTTTCAATATTAGCAGAAAGCATATATGTGATTGCACTTATCATCAGATTCAGTTTCATGAATGAGAGGACCAAATAGAATTTCATGCGAGAGTTGGTATAATGACTTATGGCTTTTCTTTATGGGCTTCTTGTGATAGTTTTTTTCCCCCATCCTTTTGTGTGTAGCTAGAGCATCTATTTTATTCTTTTAAGTTAGGATAATGCTAACCGTGTAGTGCACATTTTTGCTGTGTAGGAAAGGTTGGTTTAGAGAGTAATTTAGCTACATAGCTTTAACAGATTGGGGACTTAAGTTTCTGCAACTACTCTTAGTTGTGTCCTGTCATTTTTATTGCTGATCATGCTGTGCTAAAAGTATAAATAAATTGACTCTGGATATTTCAGGTTTTGGATCCTTTACAGGGCCAAGCAGGATGGTCCAGTAGTATTGGTGAGCTCAGGGCCTCGATTCCTCAAATTTCATTATGATGGATATACCTTTCAGTTAGAATACCATATTGATTCACTGACTAATCTCTCACATATTTAGGGTTTGAGGCATCCATGGGACGGTCACGGTGATCATGGACAGGATCATCATTAGGTAGCTTTTCTGGCAACTTTCTATCCAGTTGATTTTTTTGTTGTAGTACGGGTTGGTCAGTTAGTTTATCTATTTTGTTCATGGTTAAAGAAACTGATTATAGTTTTTTTTTTGCATGATTTTGAATCAACCTCATAAGAAATTTTGGCAAATGGGGCCGACATGAATCGATATAGACGGCTCATTGGTCCAATTAGGGAAAAAGTTTTTCTTCACATTCTTTCCTTCCAAATAAGATGATCATCATTGTGATATGTTTACTTTATGGTTAAGTGTTAACTCAGTTCTGCATGTTTACTATCTTCAATATTGGCTCTGGTTATTTCATTTGTCAATGTTTTTTATTGGTTGCAGAAAAGTTACAGGCATTTCCCTCTCTCCCTAAAAGAAGGAAACAAGTTTCATTATTTGCTATTTTTGTTTAATTACTTTTTTCGGTAAAGGTTTAGGATGTAGCATAGAGTCGCTCACGATTATCTTTTAATTGCTACTTTCTCACGTGGGTTCTCGGTTCCCTGCCCCATAACCCTTTAAGTCCCCAATTATTGGAGACTTAATGGGTTATGTTATTGTTGTTGTCGTGATTATTGTGTTAGGTGATGTTGCATTCTTTGCAGGTTTTCCTCTGAAGTGCACACCAAAGGCCATACAAACAGCTGATATGTTCTGTTATTCATGTATTTTGGATTTCTCAGCAATTTATTTCCAATAAATAGTGATGAAAAACATTGTAATCTTAGACTGTTCAATTCTTTTTTTGTCTGTTTGTTCAATTGTTTTGAATACAGAGTGATTCAGTGATGCTTATCTTAAGCTTGTTTTCCCCTCTCAAAATGTATCTTTGGGCATGAGCTGAATGTTAAATCCCTCCTCCTCGTGAAAGTATACGAGAAGAAGTTAATTTCATACACTTTCATTCTCTATAAATAGAAAGAACATCAAAAGTGAATTCGAACGAGCCAAACCAAACATTCTAAGATCAAATATTATTTAAGGAGAGTGATTTACGTCTACAAGCAATTTGGGTTTGTTTGTTCAAATTAAAAGAAGAAAGGTTTCTTACAGAATTTTCAAATTTTCCCCATCATCTTAGCCTTGCAAGCCCCAATAATACATTCCCCCTGCCAAAACATTTTTTTTGAAGAAATATAATCATTCTTCCACCTGCCAGTAAAAATTACTTATTCAAAGACAAATAGTCACAATACTCTCTGTAATACTCATGATCGAAGTCTTTTTAGTGATCAGATCCGCTAAGAGACATTTCCCAGCATATATTTATATTCAATCGAGTTGAGATAAACAGAAATCAAGAAGAGGCGATAAAAGATATTGATATAAATTTTCTCTGTGTATAACTTTTCTATACAAATTCTTTTTTACAACGAGGAAGCCGAGGCCTTTATACTAGTTTAGAATGTTGAGAAGTGAATATCTGGTCTTCAGCAGATGCCTAAAGACAACTTCCAATGCTTCTACGAGTTCTTGAATGTCGAGATCAAGTGCCTTTAGGAGATTTTGTATTTGAAGAAGATCTCTCTCTAGTCTCTTGGTTCGCCTTCTTGTTTTTCAGGCTAAGTAATTCGGTTTCCAGCTTCTGAAGACGAGAAATATCTGATTCGCCTTGGCATGATATTTTCTTAGGTTTTAACAATTTAGAGATTGTAGTAGAAGACTTCTTTGGCTCAGAAATTAAGGACAGAGTGGACTTCAACATTGCTGCATATTTTTAATTTTTTTTTTTTAATTTTTTTTTTTTTTACTTCTTTGAATGTCTGTATAAGTTTCTGTACAAAAATTTGTATGCACAAGGGAATTTTATGCCCTTCATTCTATTTGTAGCTAATGGTTGAGCGTGTTCAAAAGGGAAACTCGAGATTTGAGTAATTGCCTGAAAAGGCATTCTAATGCTTCTTCAAGTTCTTGAATGATAGATTCAGCAGCGTTGAAGTCTATCTTTTCTGTCTTCTGTGCCTTGAGAGCTTCCAGAGCACGATCCATCTTCTCCATCACTTCCCCGTTGTTTCCCGTTTGTTTTGATGAAATTAACTTGGAAAGGAATGACTTCTCTTCGGCTCCAAACACGAAAGATAAAATGGATCGAAGAACTGTAAGGCTGAGTTCTTCAGTTTCTCTCATGATTGAGAGCAAAGCTACCTGCTCAGGCTTTCCCCCTTGAATCTCCATTTTACTGATACTTTTAAAGCATCTTTTGACAATTCTTTTGATGTTCTTTTTGGAAACCTGAAAGTCTTGTACTTCATCTGAATGGGCAGATTCTCCAATTTTCCGTCTTCTAAGTGATGATTCAAGCTTTTGCAAGCTCTCTTTCGCGATCGTCAAAGCATCCTTACTCATGCTGCAGATATCCAACAATTTGACAGACCCGTCAAGGGCTTTCTCAACTTGTTGGCACTGAGAAAGGAGGGCTCGTTGAGCATTTGGCAATTGAATCAAGCCATCAAAACTCTCGTACAAATCATTGAGAAGACCCAAGTTTTGGCATATTGATGATGAGGATGTTGATGCGGTGCTTGATGATCGCAATCTGCTCAGTTGTTCCTCTATATTTGCAGTTTGAGGATGAGCTCTGGAAGGAAAACTGATTGAACGCGTATGGTAAGAAAGGTTTTCCATTCTTTTCTTTCTGTTTTCTCTGCTAAAGAAGGCTTATGATCAAGTTTTGTTGTTAATTCTGGATGATGAAACCATAAGTTCTTAAGCTTCTTATTTATACAATGGTTGAGAAAGAAAAGAATCCAAGCTTATTTGGTTGTCATGCTGTTGATCTGCAGACATTACTGAGGCAAATCGACGATCGTGCAGATTAAAAATTGGCTCTGAATCATTGATTAAACAATAAGATGTTTAGATCCACACGGGTGGAACTGATAATTGTCTTCCAGATGATGATGAGTCTTTGAGCAAATGGAATCTTGACAGCCTTGAGAGATTGATCAGATCAAATAAAAGAGTTTCGTGTTCTTGCATTTCCCAACTACTACTTATTTTTTCAATTGTTGCAACCGGTGACTAATCCCCCCTAATTATGATTTTAGTCCAGTTATGTTATCGCCGTGGGTTTTAGTCAAGTTTTTTCAAAATTGTGCACTTATCATAACAGATTTGGGGACGTCGACTATCACAAATTTGGGTTCATTGGGCTTGAAATTTTAAATTTTTGTGATTGATGAATAATCTCAAATTTAGTCAAGTTCTGAGAAAATCGTGACAGATTTAGATTGTCAAGTTCAAATTTTTCCACTATTACGACCAGTGAATAATATCGATCTTAGTCAACTTAAGAAAAAATTCGTATACTAACCATCACAGATTTAAAATCGTTGAATTTTGAATTTTTGTGATTGATGAACTATCACGAATTTAGTCAAGTTATTACAAAATTGTGTACTTACCTTAACTATTCCTAAAAACAAAGTGTACTTACCTTAACAGATTTTGGGACGTCGGTTTCAAATTTTTCATTATTTGCAACCGATGAATAATCTCGCTTTTAGTCAAGTTAAGAAAAAAAAAATGTGTATGTTAAAGCATAGATATGGGCCGTTGGACTCAAATTTTTAACTTTTTTTGACCGATGAGTAATTTCGAATTTAGTTAAATTTTGAGAAAATCGTGTATTAACCATCACGGATTTAAGGTCGACAAGTTAAAATATTTTTACCGTTACGACTGGTGAATAATCTCAATGTTGGTCAAGTTCAGACAAAATCGTGTACTAACCATCACAGATCTGGGAGCGTCAGACTTTGATTTTTCAATTGTTGCGACAGATGAATACTATCGATTTTAGTCAAGTTAAGAAAAAATCATGTAGTAACATCACGAATTTGTGTTGGTCATGTTCAAAATTTTCAATTGTTGCTACTGGTGAATAGTCTTAATGTTAGTCAGGTTCAAGCAAAACCAAGTACTAACCATCACATATTTAGGGACGTCAGACTCGAATTGTTCAATTGTTTTGATAAAATCTCAATTTTAGTCAAGTTAAGAAAAACTGTGTAATCCATCACAGATTTTGGTTTTGTTGGGCTTGGAATTTTAAATTTTTTGTGACTGATGAATAATCTCGAAGTTAGTCAATTTTTTACAAAATTGTGTATTAACCATCACATATTTAGGGTTGTCGATCTCGATTTTTTAAACTGTTGCTAATAGTGAATAATCATTATTTTAGACAAATTCTGAGAAAATTATGTATAACATCACAGATTTGGACTCTTTAGGTTCAAAATTTTCAAATGTTGCGACCGGTGAATAATATTGATCTTAGGGTCTTTGGACTCAAAATTTTCAACTATTGCGATTGGTGAATAATCTCCATTATTGTCTAGTTTTGACAAAATCATGTACTAACCATCACGAATTTAGGGTCTTCAGATTCGAATTTTTCTAATGTTGCGACCGATAAATAATCTCGGTTATTGTCAAGTTTTGAGAAAAATGTGTACTAATCATCACGGATTTAGGGTATTCGGACTCGTATTTTTCAACTATTGCGACTGACGAATTATCTCGATTATTGTCAAGTTTTGACAAAATCGTGAACTAGCCATCACAAATGTAGGTATTCGGACTCAAATAATCTCGATTATTGTCAAGTTTTGACAAAATCGTGTACTAACAACCATCACGAATTTATGGTCTTCGTACTCAAATTTTCAACTGCTGCGACCGATTAATAATATCGATTATTATCATGTTTTTACAAAATCGTGTACTAATCATCACGAATCTAGAGTCTTTAGACACACAATTTTCAACTTTTGCGTCCTGTGAGTTTTTAGAAAATCGTGTACTAACCATCACAAATTTATGGTATTCGGACTCGAATTTTTCATCTATTGCGACAAGTGAATAATCTTGGTTATTGTTTAGTTTGTAGAAAATCGTGTACTAACCATCACGAATTTAGGGTCTTCAGACTAGAAATTTTCAACTTTTGTGACATGTGAATAATCTCGATTATTGTCAAGTTTTGAGAAAATCGTGTACTAACCATCACAAATGTATGGTATTCGGACTCGAATTTTTCAACTATAGCGACCGGTGAATAATCTTTATTATTGTCAATTTTTTAGAAAATCGTGTATTGACCATCACGAATTTAGGGTATTCGGACTCAAATTTTCAACTATTTCGACCGGTGAATAATCACGATTATTGTCAAATTTAAACAAAATCGTGTACTAACCATCAAGAATTTAGGATCTTCGGACTTAAATTTTCCAACTGTTGCAACCGGTGAATTATCTTGATTATTGTAAAGTTTTGACAAAAATGTGTACTAGCCATCAGGAATTTAGGGTCTTCGGACTCAATTTTTTCAATTGTTGTGACCGGTGAATAATCTCGATTATTATCAAGTTTTGACAGAATCGTGTACTAACACTATCACGAATTTAGGATATTCGGATTCGTATTTTTTAACTATTGTGACCGTTGAATAATCTTCATTATTGTATAGTTTTGACAAAATCGTGTACTAACCATCACGAATTTAGGGTTTTCGGATTCAAATTTTTCAACTGTTGCGACCGGTGAATTATCTCGATTATGGTCAAGTTTTTACAAAATCGTGAACTAACCATCACGAATTTAAGATATTCAGACTCGAATTTTTCAACTATTGCGACCGGTGAATAATTTCGATTATTGTCAAGTTTTTACAAAATCGTGAACTGACCATCACGAATTTAGGGTCTTCATACTCGTATTTTTCAACTGTTGCGACCAATGAATAATCTCAATTTTTGTCAAGTTTTGACAAAATCGTGTGCTAACCTTCAAGAATTTAGGTATTCGGACTCAAATAATCGTCAAGTTTTGACAAAATCGTGTAATAACCATCACGAATTTAGGGTATTTGGACTCAAATTTTCAACTGTTGCGATTGGTAATTAATCTTGATTATTGTCATATTTTTACAAAATCGTGTACCCATCACGGATTTAGGATATTTGGACTCGTATTTTTCAACTGTTGCGACAAGTAAATAATCTCGATTATTTTCAAGTTTTAACAAAATCGTGTACTAACCATCACAAATTTAGGGTCTTTGGACTCGAATTTTTTAACTGTTGCGACCGGTGAATAATCTTGATTATTGTCATGTTTTAAGAAAATCATTTACTAACCATCACAGATTTAGGGTATTCGGACCCATATTTTTCAAGTGTTGCGACCGATGAATAATCTCGATTATTGTCAAGTTTTGACAAAATCGTGTAATAACAATCACAAATTTAAGGCCTTCGTACTCAAATTTTCAACTGTCGCTACTGGTAATCAATCTCGATTTTTGTCATATTTTTACAAAATTGTATACTAACCATCAAGAATTTAGGGTATTCGGACTCGGATTTTCCAACTGTTGCGACCGGTGAATTATCTCGATTATTGTCAAGTTTTGGCAAAATCGTGTACTAATCATCACGAATTTAAGGTCTTCGGAATCGAATTTTTAAACTATTACGACCGATGAATAATCTCAATTATTGTCAAGTTTAGTGAAAATAGTGTACTACCATCACAGATTTAGGGTATTCGGACTCGTATTTTTCAACTGTTGCGACCGGTGAATAATGTCGATTATTTACATGTTTTGAGAAAATCATGAACTTAACCATCACGAATTTAGTGACTTCACTCTTCGACTCGTATTTTTTAACTGTTGCGATAAGTGAATAATCTCGATTTTTGTTAAGTTTTGATAAAATCATGTACTAACCATCACAGATTTAGGGTATTCAGACTCAAATAATCTCGTATTTTTCAACTGTTGCGACCGAAGAATAATCGCGATTATTGTCATGTTTTGAGAAAATTGTGAACTAACCATCACGAATTTAGGTTTTTTAGACTCGTATTATTCAACTGTTACGACAAGTGAATAATCTCGATTATTGTCAAGTTTTGACAAAATCGTGTAATAACCATCATGAATTGAGGGCTTCATACTCAATTTTTTTAGCTATTACGACTGGTGAATAATCTCGATTATTGTCATGTTTTAACAAAATCGTGTACTAACCATCACAAATTTAGGGTCTTCAGACTTTATTTTTCAACTGTTGCGACCGGTGAATAATCTCGATTATTGTCAAGTTTTGACAAAATCATATACTAACCATCACGAATTTAGGGTATTCGGACTCGACTTTCCCAACTGTTGCGACCGGTGAATTATCTCGATTATTGTCAAGTTTTGACAAAATCGTGAACTAACAATCACAAATTTGGGTTCTTCGGACTCGAATTTCTCAAATGTTGCGACCGGCGAAAAATCTCGATTATTGTCAATTTTTTACAAAATCGTGTACTAACCATCACGAATTAGGGTCTTCGAACTCAAAATTTTCAATTGTTGCGACCGCTGAATAAACTCGATTATTGTCAAGTTTTGACAAAATCGTGTACTAACAGTCACGAATTTAGGGTCTTCGGACTCAGATTTTTAAACTGTTTCGACCAGTGAATAATCTCGATTATTGTCTAGTTTTGACAAAATCATGTAATAACCATCACAGATTTAGGCATTCAGACTCAAATTTTCAACTGTTGCGACCGGTAAATAATCTCGATTATTGTCAAGTTTTGACAAAATTGTGAACTAACCATCACGAATTGAAGGCTTCATACTCAATTTTTTTAGCTATTACGACTGGTGAATAATTTCGATTATTGTCATGTTTTAACAAAATCGTGTACTAACCATCACAAATTTAGGGTCTTCAGACTTTATTTTTCAACTGTTGCGAACGGTGAATAATCTCGATTATTGTCAAGTTTTGACAAAATCATATACTAACCATCACGAATTTAGGGTATTCGGACTCGACTTTTCCAACTGTTGCGACCGGTGAATTATCTCGATTATTGTCAAGTTTTGACAAAATCGTGAACTAACCATCACGAATTTGGGTTCTTCGGACTCGAATTTCTCAAATGTTGCGACCGGCGAAAAATCTCGATTATTGTCAATTTTTTACAAAATCGTGTACGTCACGAATTAGGGTCTTCGAACTCAAAATTTTCAATTGTTGCGACCGCTGAATAAACTCGATTATTGTCAAGTTTTGAAAAAATCGTGTACTAACAGTCACGAATTTAAGGTCTTCGGACTCAGATTTTTAAACTGTTTCGACCAGTGAATAATCTCGATTATTGTCTAGTTTTGACAAAATCGTGAACAAACCATCACGAATTTAGGTTCTTCGGACTCAAAATTTTCAATTGTTGCGACCGGTGAATTATCTCGATTATTGTAAAGTTTTGACAAAATCGTGTAATAACTATCATGAATTTACGGTATTCGGACTCAAATTTTCAACTATTGCGACTAGTAATTAATCTCGATTATTGTAATTTTTTGTACAAAATCGTGTACTAACCATAGTGGATTTAGGGTATTCGGACTCGTATTTTTCAACTTTTGCGACTAGTGAATAATCTTGATTATTGTCAAGTTTTGATCAAATCATGTACTGACCATCACAAATTTTGAGTATTCGGACTCAAATAATCTCGATTATTGTCAAGTTTTGACAAAATCGTGTAATAATCATCATCGATTTTGGTCGTTGGCTCGAAATTTTAAATTTTTGCGAGTGTTGAATAAACTTGAATTTAGTCAAATTCTGAGAAAATCGTGTATCAACAATCATATATTTAAGGTCGTCAAGTTCAAAATTTTCTACTGTTACGACCAATGAATAATTCCATTGTTAGTCAAGTTGAGACAATATCGTGTATTAACCATCACGGACTCAGAGAAGTCAAGGGTCAAATTTTTTCGACTTTTGCAACCGATAAATAATCTCGATTTTATTCAAATTAAGAAAAAATCGAGTACGAACCATTATAGAATTAAGTAATTACTTTAATATCAATTTTTGTGCTTAGAATGCATAAAATCAAGATTATGTGATATTTGTCACCGACCATGACAGTTGAAAGTAATGGTTAGCCCACGATGGCAGGACTAAACCTTAATCACAAATCACAATTACCGATCGCAACAGTTGAAAAATCTTATTTCGGCGACTCAAATCCATGATGGTTAACCCACGATAATGATATAACTCGACTGAAAACTATGATTATATGAGATTAGTTATCAGCCGCCAAAGTTGAAAAATACGAGTTCGATAACCCCAAATTCCTTATGGTTAGCCCACGATAATACCAGAACTCGACTATAATTAATATTATGTAAGATTTTTCACCGATCACAATAATTAAAAAAATCTGTGATGGTTAACCCACGATGAGGGCAAAATTTGACTAATATCACAATTACGTGGGGTGAATTTCATTTTAGTCTCTATAAATGACTCGCATTGTCAAGTTCGTTCCTAGAAATGGCTCGCAGTGTCAAGTCTGTACCTAAAATTTCTAAAATGTCAATCTCCAAACTTGACGACCACAAATCTGTGATGGAACGCCCACGACGATGGCATAAATGGATTAAAATCACAATTATGGGAGATTAGTCACTAGTCGCAACTATTGAAAAAATTGAGTTCGACGACCCCAAATTTCTTATGGTTTGCCAATGATGATACCAGAATTCAACTATAATCAGATTATGTTTTGTCAGCGATCGCAATAATTAAAAAATCTATGATGGTTAGCCCACTTTCAGGGCAGATTTTGACTAAAACCACAATTACTTGAGATAATTCATCGGCTCCTACAGTTGAAAAATCCGATATCAACAACCCCAAATTCGTGATGTTTAGGCAACATTGATGCCGAAACTCGACTAAAATAACAATTATGTGAGATTTTTCACCTGCTACAACAATTGAAAAATTCGAGTTCGACGAACAAAAACTAATGAAACTCTTTTATTTGATCTAATCAATCTCTCAAGGCTGTCAAGATTCCATTTGCTCAAAGACTCTTCATCATCTGGAAGACAATTATCAGTTCCACCCGTGTGGATCTCAACATGTTACTCCCTCCATTCCCTATTAATTGTCGTTTAGGAGATATATAGGTATACAAATTAATTGTCGTTTAGGAGATATCTAGGTATACAAATTAATTGTCGTTTAAGGTTCTTTTATTAGTTGTCAACAATTTATTCCAATTATACCCTCAATATTTTCCTTTCTTTTCTTTATGACGTAGAAGTGAGAGAGAGGGAGGGTGGGATAATATTGGAAGTTTAGGTGGAAATGACAACTTCCTTAATTTTCTCAAATTGTCTAAAGAGTCTTATATTTAGGAATGGAGGGAGTATTGTTTAATCAATGATTCAGAGCCAATTTTTAATCTGCACGATCGTCGATTTGCCTCAGTAATGTCTGCAGATCAACAGCATGACAACCAAATAAGCTTGGATTCTTTTCTTTCTCAACCATTGTATAAATAAGAAACTTAAGAACTTATGGTTTCATCATCCAGAATTAACAACAAAACTTGATCATAAGCCTTCTTTAGCAGAGAAAACAGAAAGAAAAGAATGGAAAACCTTTCTTACCATACGCGTTCAATCAGTTTTCCTTCCAGAGCTCATCCTCAAACTGCAAATATAGAGGAACAACTGAGCAGATTGCGATCATCAAGCACCGCATCAACATCCTCATCATCAATATGCCAAAACTTGGGTCTTCTCAATGATTTGTACGAGAGTTTTGATGGCTTGATTCAATTGCCAAATGCTCAACGAGCCCTCCTTTCTCAGTGCCAACAAGTTGAGAAAGCCCTTGACGGGTCTGTCAAATTGTTGGATATCTGCAGCATGAGTAAGGATGCTTTGACGATCGCGAAAGAGAGCTTGCAAAAGCTTGAATCATCACTTAGAAGACGGAAAATTGGAGAATCTGCCCATTCAGATGAAGTACAAGACTTTCAGGTTTCCAAAAAGAACATCAAAAGAATTGTCAAAAGATGCTTTAAAAGTATCAGTAAAATGGAGATTCAAGGGGGAAAGCCTGAGCAGGTAGCTTTGCTCTCAATCATGAGAGAAACTGAAGAACTCAGCCTTACAGTTCTTCGATCCATTTTATCTTTCGTGTTTGGAGCCGAAGAGAAGTCATTCCTTTCCAAGTTAATTTCATCAAAACAAACGGGAAACAACGGGGAAGTGATGGAGAAGATGGATCGTGCTCTGGAAGCTCTCAAGGCACAGAAGACAGAAAAGATAGACTTCAACGCTGCTGAATCTATCATTCAAGAACTTGAAGAAGCATTAGAATGCCTTTTCAGGCAATTACTCAAATCTCGAGTTTCCCTTTTGAACACGCTCAACCATTAGCTACAAATAGAATGAAGGGCATAAAATTCCCTTGTGCATACAAATTTTTGTACAGAAACTTATACAGACATTCAAAGAAGTAAAAAAAAAACGAGATACATTGAAAGTTTACATCAAATTTGTTTGTTCTTGATCCATTCCGCTTATGTTCAAATTTTGAAATCCTTTAACTTCGTAATCAGATAACCATAAATTTAATTTTTCATACGGTAAATGGTAATTCTTATGTCAAGAACCACCTCAAATTATCATTGGCAACCCCAGGAGTAAATAATATGAAAAGTTCTAACCATTTTACTTGCCATTAAAATTTATTCCCCCGAGTATTAAGCAGAGATGAGATCAATAATTCATAGACAATTGATGTAACTTATTAGTATGAGGCTGCCAAGATTCCAATTGTTTTGAAATGTCTAAGCAAAATAATGTGAATTACCATATTTTAATCAACCATACAACTGGTACACGTATGCACAAGGCCCAATCCTTTAGCATTCAGCCTTTAGATGAGGGAAATTCTTAGAAATGATAAACCGTGTAATTACTAATTAAATCTCATCTTGGTCAAGTATTTAATTGATGTCATAGAAGCTGAGAACATCTACCTCTTTCAGTGGATCTCTTTGATCTCCCAAGGCTGTCAAGATTCCAAATGTCTCTGCACACACCCCAGCAAACGACTGAGATCACTGCAAACTGGAATATAATACTGGTAAAAGACACATAGTAACTATAAAAATGCTAGACAATTAAATAACTGTTGTTTTTACTGGGAAATGAAAGAATAAATACATAATTTTCCTCAAAAAAATGTATGGGAATGAAGTTGTTAATGCAACCTTGCTGGACAAAATTGATGATTCAATAACTACCTTGAATATTCAATTGCAATGAAAATGTGCGCGAGCGGATCAAGATTCCTCTTGTTCCCCCGGCCATTACATAAGTTAAAGGGCTTCTTTCTCTCTCCATATGATATGCTTCAGATTTGCTACAGAACAACCGGCCCAGTCGCCTTGATCTGCGGAGATGGCGATGAAAGGGATAATTCACCTCAAATAATACTACTGAGATCTCTTTCGCTGGATCACAGGTCTGGCCCTGTCATTGATGAGACAAAACCTAGACATGAAGAAAATTTAATCATATATTACAACAGGGCAGTGAGAGAAATTGATGCCTTTTGTTTTCTTGACTTCCTTTATATACAGCCGAATAAGACTTAGCTCTTCAACATCTCCAAAGGCCTACTCTTCTCTCACAATCATATCCTTCAACAAGCTAAAAGAAAAGATGGAAAGCTCAAAACTTTCTAACCATTCTCGTTCCATCAGCTTGCCTTCTTCATCTCATCCTCTTCTTGCAAGTGTTGAGAAGCATTTGGACAGGTTGAGGTCATCTAAAGGTGCAACATCATCTTCCCATACATCAACATGCCGAAACTTGGATGGTCTCAGAACCTTGTATGAGTGTTTGGATGATGTTCTTCAGCTCGCTCTCAGTCAACAAGATCTCTCCCGGGAGAGAAACAGCGAGGTCTTGGATGGATCTCTCAGGCTATTGGACATTTGTGGCTCAGTTAAAGACATTTATTCACAGTTCAAAGAGACTGTCCAGGAACTTGAGTCATCCCTACGAAGAAAACGAGGTTCAGAATTAGTTAATGAAGTTGATGCATATATGATTTCAAAAAGGAAAATTAATAAAATTATCTGCATGTGCTCCAAAGTCTTGAAAGAAGCAGAGAAAAATTGCACCTTGGCGGTAGCAAAAGATTGTGAAACCCCACCTTTGGTTAACCTGATCAGAGAAGTTCAAGAAATTAGTCTTTCACTGTTGAAATCCACTATATCCTTCATTTCTGAGCCAAAGAAGTCTTCTTCAATCTCCAGGTTGTTAAAACCTAAGAAAACATCCTGCCAAGGAGAATCAGATATTTCTGGAATTCAGAAGCTAGAAGCTGAATTAGTAAGCCTGAAAAACAAGCACGCTAGCCAAGAGAAAGATCTTCCACAAACACAGAGTCTACTGAAGGGACTCAATGCATTTGACTTGGACATTCAAGAATTGACAGAGGAGTTGGAAGTTGTATTTAGACTATTGTTAAAAACAAGAGTTTCTCTTCTCAACATGCTCAGCAATTAGATTGTGCCAGAATAGTATGCATGGCATTTTTCTATAGGAACTTGTACAGATACACACATTAAAATGAATACATATAAAAAAAGTTAATATAACAATAAGCTTGTGTCCTTGATGCCTTTTCTTTTTCCTTTCTCTTCTGTTTAAAAAATGATTAAACGTCAATAATAAATCCAAAGAGGAACATAAGTTTCATTTCTTTTTGGTAATTCCTTGAGCCACTTTTTTCCATATCCATGGTCATCCAAGAATATTCATTTATGGGGGCTTGAAAGAGTACACGGTAATTCTTATGTCAATGAAAATTCACGAGTAAACTAATAGGAAAGAAACTATGCACTAAATTGATTAATTTCAAATTAAAAGCTTTTCCGAGTATTTTAGTAGAGATAAGATGACAGTCCATTGACAATTGGTCCAGCTAGTATTAGAGATGATTATAAATTTATACTGTTGTGTAGCATGAGGTTGTGATGATTCTGATTGCTCTCAAATTTTTAAGCACAAAACTGAAGATATTATTATTACCTCAATGTGATTTGGCATGCCACAGGTACACGTAAAGGTCCAATGATTTAGCATTCACCTTCAGATGAAAGGAGTTTTTCTGAATAACCACCTGTATACTTGCTGAAATCTCAACTTGATAGACACTAGGTAGATGTTGGGAAATGCAAGAACATGAAACCCTTTTAACGGATCTGATCAATTTCTCGAGGCTGTCAAGATTCCATTTGTTCACGGGCTCTTCATCATCTGAGTAATAATGACATTGTCTAGAAGACTATATCAGTTCCACCCGTGCGGATCTCAACAATTTATTGTTTAACCAATGATGTCTTCAATGATTCAGTGTCATTGGTGGCATGGAACTCGTGGGACTGCAATTTTAAATTTGCATGATCATCGTTTTTAGACATAATGTCTGCAGATCCAAAACATGCCAGCCAAATTAGCTAGGAAGGAGGAAAGGTTGCACGTGTTCTTTTCTTTCTCAACCATGTATAAATAAGAAGCATAAGAACTTTTAGTTTCATCATCCAGAATCAACAACAAACTTGATAAGCTTTCTTTAGCAGAAAAAAAAGAAAGAATGGTAACCCCTTCTTTCCATACACGTTCAATCAGTTTGCCTACCAAATCTCATCCTCAAACTGAAAATCTAGAGGAACAGTTGTGTAGGCTGAGATCATCAAGCACTGCATCAACATCGTCATCATCAATATGCCAAAACTTAGGTCTTCTCAATGACCTCTATGAGAGTTTTGATGACTTGATTCAATTACCTCATGTTCAAAAAGCCCTTTCTCAGTGCCACCAAGTTGAGAAATCCCTCGATGGATCTGTCAAACTGTTGGATATCTGCAGCATGAGTAAGGATGCTTTGGTGATCATGAAAGAAAGCTTACAAAAGCTAGAATCATCACTTAGAAGAAAAAGCGGAGAATCAACTCATTCAGATTTACACGTTTCCAGGAAGAACATGAAAAGAATTGTCAAAAGTTGCTTCAAAAGTATCAATAAAATGGACACTTGCAACATCAAGGAAATCCAAGGGGAAAAATCCAGAGCAGGTAGCTTTGCTCTCAATCATGAGCGAAATTGAAGAGCACAGCCTTACAGTTCTTCGATCCCTTTTATCTTTTGTGTTTGGAGCAGAAGAAAAGTCATTCCTTTCCAAGTTCATTTCATCAAAACAAACAGGAAACCAAGGGGAAGTGATGGAGAAGATGGATAGGGCTTTGGAAGCTCTAAAGGGGCAGAAGACAGAAAAGATAGACTTCCATGCTGTTGAATCTATCATTCAAGAACTTGGCGAAGCACTTGAATGCCTTTTTAGGAAATTGCTCAAAACTCGAGTTTCCCTTCTCAACATGATCACCATTAGCTAAAATAGAATGAAGGGCATAAACTACCATTGTATATACAAATTTTGTACAGAAAATTATACTCATATTCATACAAGTCAAAATCAAGATACATTGAAAGTTTACCTCAAATTTGCATGTTCGTGATTTATTCTGTTTTCCCCCCTAAAGTTACTTATTCTTAAATTCGCAATCATAATAACCATAAATTTTACTTTCGTCATCTAATTCCTTCCTTACTTCTTTCAACCATGGACTCCCATGCAGATTTTGTTAATGTTATGCCATACTATCTCAAGGTATCATTAGCGACCACCAATAGTAAAATAATAAGAAAAACTTCTAACAGTTTTACTTGCCATTAGAGTTCTTCGCCCCCCCAAACCGAGTATTAAGCAGAGATGAGATCAATAATTAATAGACAATCAATCTAAGTAATGACAGCTAGTGAAAGGCAATACTTATTAGCATGAGGCTGCCAAGATTCCAATTGTTTTCAAATGTTAAAGCAAAATAATGCAAATTACCATATTTTAATCAATCATGCAATCGGTACACATATACCAAGGCCCAATCATTTAGCATTCAGCCTTTAGATGAGGGGAATTCTTTTAAATAACGAACCATGTAATTACTTGATTATATCTCATCTTGGTCAAGTATTTATTGATGTTAGAGAAGCTGAGAACATCTACCTCTTTTAGTGGATCTGTTTGATCTCCCAAGGCTGTCAAGATTCCAAATGTCTGCACACTCCTCAGCAAATGACTCAGATTACTACAAGATGGAATATAATATTGGTGAAAGACACATAGGAAGTATAAAAATGTCACACAATTGAATAACATCATTTTTACTGAGAACTGGAAGAATAAAGTTATATTTCCTCAAAAATGTATTTACAGGAATTGAAGTTGTTAAGTGAACGTTGCTGGACAAATGATCAATGACTGCTTTGAATATTCAATTGAAACGGAAATGTGCACAAGTGGATCAAGATTCCTCTTGTTCCCCCAACCATTACGTAACACCTAAGGACTCCTTTCTCTCTCCATATGATATGCTTCAGATTTGCTACGAAACAACAGGCCCAGCCGCTTTCCTCCGCGGAGATGGCGATGAAAGGGAAGGTTTTATCAATATTTTTTGTAAAATAATTCTACTGAGATCTCTTGCGCTGGATCAATGGTCTGGTCCTGACATTGACGAGACAAAACCTGGACATGGGAAAATTTAATCGCATATTACAACGAGACGGTGAGAGAATTTGATTCCTTATGTTTTCTTGACTTCCTTTATATACAGTCGATTAAGAGTTAGGTTTTCAACATCTCCACAAGCCTAGTCTTCTTACAATCATATCAAGCTAAAAGAAAAGATGGGAAAGCTCAAAACTTTCTAACCATTCTCGTTCCATCAGCTTGCCTTCTTCATCTCATCCGCTTATTGCAAGTGTTGAGCAGCATTTGGACAGGTTGAGGTCATCTAAAGGCGCAACCTCATCTTCTCATACATCAACATGCCAAAACCTAGACGGCCTCAGGAACTTGTATGGGTGTCTGGAAGATGTTCTTCAGCTCCCTCTCAGTCAACAAGCTCTCTCCCGTGAAAGAAACCACGAGGTCTTGGAAGGATCTCTCGGGCTGTTGGACATTTGTGGCACAGTTAAAGACATCTATTCACAGTTGAAAGAGATTGTACAGCAACTTGAGTCTTCCCTACGAAGAAAACGAGGTGCTGAATTATCCAATGAAGTTGATGCATATATGGCCTCAAAAAAGCAATTGAATAAAATGATCTGCAAGTGCTCGAAAGTCTTGAAAGAAGCTGAGAAAAGATGCACCTTGGCAGTAGCAAATGAAGATCGTGAAACCTTGCCTTCGGTTAATCTGATCAAAGAGGTTCAAGAAGTTAGTCTTTCAATGTTAAAGCCCACTCTATCCATCATTTCTGAGTCAAAGAAGTCATCTTCAATCTCAAAATTGTTAAAACCTAAAAAAGTTGCCCAAGGAGAACCAGATATTGCTGGAATTCAGAAACTAGAAGCTGAATTACTTAGTCTGAAGAACAAGAAGGCAAACCAAGAGAAAGATCTTCTTCAAATACAAAATCTCCTAAAGGGACTAGAGGCATTTGATCAGGACATTCAAGAATTGGTAGAAGTGTTGGAAGTTGTCTTTAGACATCTGTTGAAGACCCGATCTTCACTTCTCAACATCCTCAACCAGTAGCTTGTGCCAAACTAGTCTAAAGGCATCGGCTTCCTCTTTGTACAGAAAAGCATTGTATAGAAAGTTATACATAAGCAAGAATCAATATATAATGAATATTTATATCAATATCGTTTATCGCCTCTTCTTGATTTCTGTTTATATTCATCCTCAGACATTCTCTAACTTCAAATCAAAGTACAATATCTCAGAATAACAGAGTCAGTTACCATATTCAATTACCAGATTTCACCGAGACCAATCAGCAAAAAAATAAGATAAAACAAAAAAAAACTGGGGCCATAGGTCTTAGTTAACCTCTTGTAATTCCATGGTTATTCTTTTATCATTAATGGTCAAGGAGACTCTTTTATTATTTTCTTATGGGGCTTGCTTGAATTTCAACAGGAACCTAAAGAAAACGGTAAATTCTATGGATTATAATATAAAATTAAACGTATATCTAAAGCATGCAGTCAGAGATGAGATTAACATGTCATAGCTAAAACTAGAGGGAAAATGTCGTAATTAATGTTATTGTGAGGCTGTCATGATTCCATGATTCCAATTGCTTCCAAGTGTTTAAGCTCATTGCTTAGGATTACCTCATTTTGATCTGGATGCTATAGGTACACGTAAGGTCCAGCACACAACCTTCAAATGAGATTACTTAAATCTCAACTTGATTAAATATAATTATATGTTGGGAAATGTCACAGCATGAATCTTTCTTAGTGGATCTGATGAATATCTCAACGCTGTCTATATTCCATTTGTTTGCACAGTGTTCAACATCTGATTGGGATGCAGCAACGTAAAATATAACACTCACCAGAAGACAAGCAGAAATAATGAATATCAATATAATGGCATTGTCTGGAAGACTCTATTACTTCCACCCCTGTGGATCTCAATATTTTAGTTAATGATTTTTCCAATAAATCACATTCATTAGAAGCATAATGCTCGTGTAACTTCAATTTTTAATTTGCATGATCCTATCAATATTAAACATACTGCTGGCAGATCCACAGCATGACAACAAATGAGATTGGGGAGGAGAAAAGGTTGCACATGGTTTTTTTTGTCAATCATGCATATATAAGAAATAGAGGAACTAGCAATTTTCGTATCCACAATTGACAAGAAAATTAATCACCTTTCTTTAGCTGAAGAGAAAATGGCAAATTCTTGTGCAGTAGCTAAAACCAGCTTCCACACTCGATCCATCAGTTTGCCTTCCACGGCTCATCCTCAAACTGCAAGACTAGAGGAACAACTATGCAGACTACAATCATCAAGCACTGCATCAACATCTTCATCAGCAGTATACCACAACTTAGGTCTTCTCAATGACCTCTACAAGAGTTTTGATGACTTTCTTCAATTGCCGCATGCCCAACAAGCCCTTTCTCAATGCCACCAAGATGAGAAAGCCCTTGATGTATCTGTCAAATTATTGGATATCTGCAGCATGAGTAAGGATGCTTTGCTGATCATGAAAGAAAGCTTGCAAAAGCTTGAATCATCACTTAGAAGAAAAAAAAGTGGTGAATAAGTGTATGCAGATGAAGTACAAAACTTCCAGGTTTCCAAGAAGAACGTCAAAAAAATTGTTAAAAAGTGCCTAAAAAATATAAGAGAAGTGGAGATCCAAGGCCAAAATCTCGAGCATGTTCCTTTGATCGCGAGCATAAAAGAAGTTGAAGCAGTTAGCCTTCCAATTATTCAATCCATCTTATATTGTGTGTTTGGGACAGAGGCAAAATCGCTATTTTCCAAGCTAATTCCGTCAAAACAAACAAAAAAGCAAGGGGAAGTAATGGAAAAGATGGAGCAGGCTTTGGAAGCTCTTAAAGGACAAAAGAAAGAAAAAATAGAGTTGCAGAGCATTGAGTTCATCATTCAAGAACTTGGAGAAGGACTAGACCGCCTGTTTAGGCGATTACTCAAATCCCGAGTTTCCCTTCTCAACATACTCAACCACTAGTTTGATTTCAAATCAGCTCTGGGATGGGCTTCCATTCCTTAATACAAAATTTTGTACAAATTAAAACAAAATCAACAAAGTCAGAATCAATACAAACATATAGTTCTAAATATTCTTTAGTCCCTCCTTGTTTCCTTTTTCCATCTTATCAGTCCAAATGTATTAAGGATCTCAATATTTAATAGGGTACTTGAAATTGCTTCAAAATCATACTTGCTTCTTTTTGTTCTTTTTATCACCATCAAGCTCATGATTGGTCCAAATAAGACATTGTGGGACTTAATATCCCTAAAATGGCTCCCATTTCCAAGAAACTTGCTAAAACTGCAAACTGTTTGCAGAGAGTGCCAAAGTATAGAAGATAATGAGCAAGAATTTCATTACTATTATACTCCTTTTATCTTTTGGATCTAGATTTACTGCTAAAATACCTCAGCAAAGCCTTAGACAAACCTTTCGGTCAAACCATATAGTAGCAAATGTTCCAGGAAGTCAAAGACGGTTTCCCAATTTAAAGCATGTTGTTTAAGTAACTACTTGATAAGAATTTAAAGAACCTAAGAGAACTTAACCAAATGTTTAAGCAATCATCTTTTCCCTAAAAATTCATGTGAGTTTTAGGCTTATCAGTAATGAATGTAATGTGAAGAAGGTTTGTTTTCTGAATGCAATGGTGCAGTGGTTTCAGAATGTTTTTGTTTTCCTCTATTGCTTAAGCTTTTACCAACTCTGGGTGTTAATTTATAGGCTGCGAGTGTTGGATCTTTGAATAAGATCACTTTTACTGGGTAATGAAGAATAATAATATTTCCTCAAAATTTTATGGGAATTCCTGTTGTTAGATGAAATATAAACCTCGCTGGGCAAGTCCATGATTCAATCATACCTTGCATATTACACAGAATCAATATTCAATTCAAATGGCAATTCCCACGACTGGATCAAGATTCCTCTTGTTCCCCGACGATTAGAGGGCTCCTTTCTCTCTCCATATGATATGCTTCAGCTTTGGTACAAAACAACCAGCCCAGTCGCCTTCCTCAAATAATACTGAGATCACTTGTGCTGGATCAAAGGTTTGGTCTGACATTGATGAGACAAAACCTGGACACAGGGAAAATTTAATTACAAATTACAACGAGACAGAGAGAGAATTTGATTCCTTTTGTTTTTTTGACTTCCTTTATATACAGCTGAAGAAGAGTTGGTTTTCAACATCTCCACCGACCTACTCTTCTTAACAATCATATCCTTCAACCACCTAAAAGAAAAGATGGAAAGCTCAAAATTCTCTAACCATTCTCGCTCAATCAGCTTGCCTTCTTCATCTCATCCTCTTCTTCTGAGTGTTGTGCAGAAATTGGACAGATTGAGGTCATCTGAAAATGTGTCCACCTCTTCTACGTGCCAAAAGTTGGATGCCCTCAAGAACTTGTATGAGTCCCTTGATAATGCCCTTCAGATTCCCCTCAGCCAACATGAGAGAAATGGAAAATGGGAAGAAGAGGTCTTAGATGGATCTCTCAGGCTGTTGGACATATGCGGCGCAGCTAAAGACGTTTATGCCCAGATGAAGGAAACTGTCCAGGAACTCGAGTCCTCCTTAAGAAGAAAAAGATGTGTTGAATTAGAGAAGGAAATTGAAACATATACGATCTCAAAAAAGAGATTGAATAAAATGATTTGCATGTACTGCAAAGAGTTGAAAAAGGCAGAGAAAATTTGCACCTTGGCAGTGACAGATAAGGAGTTTGAGTTGGTTAAAATAATCAAAGAAGTTCAAGAAGTAAGTCTAACAACATTAGAGTCTGCTCTATCTTTCATATCTGGGCCAAAAGCTTCACAACCAAGAGGTTGGTCTTTGGTCTCAAGATTGTTGCAATCTAAGGGATCATCGTGTGATCAAGAAGGATCAATACAGAAGATAGAAGCTGAATTATTTCTCCTTAAATACAAGAAGCCAATCCAAGAAAAAGATCTATTGAAACAACTAGGGGCTTGGGAGGAAAGCATTCAAGAATTAGAAGAGATATTGGAAGTTATCTTTAGGCTTTTGCTGAAAACCAGAGTTTCACTCCTTAACATTATCAACTATTAGTTTAAGCAAAAGTTGATCGAACGGCATTCACTGCCATCGTGTATACATAATTTTGTATAGAAACTTATACAGACAAGTTTCATTCAATACATACAGAAATTCTCAGTCCAAAATTCTCTCTTTCCTTCCTCTTTCTGTTTATTTTCGTTTTTATCATTATCCAAGGAAGATCATAGATTTAACTTTTTGTTTGTAATTCTCGGTTATTTCTTTGGCAATCTATCTTCCTTTAAGCAGATATGAAACTAGTATAGTTCTTATGTCAAGAAGATCATTAACTGCATGCATAAAAGAATAAGATGAAATGTGTATTACATAGATTTTACTATATTATTTAAAAGATTTTCTGCGAATTTAGGCAGAAATGATTTAAAAAATTTGCTGGTAACTGGTCCAGCTAGAGGGAAGTTTTTAAAACTGAGGCTGTCATTATTCTTAATTATACTCAGAACATTAAAACACGATCACTCGGAATTACCTTCTTGTGATTTGCTAGGGTAAAATTATTTAACATTCATCTTTCAGATAATTGTGCACCACTAATGCTCTGGATGCTGAATGAAAGAAGCATGGTGATGTGCACATAAATCAAAATGGTTCTTGGGTCTGCCTTCTCTGATGCCTTTTGGCTTTGATTTGAGGGCATGATTCACGTAGCAAACGCTGACGGCGATAGGGGGACCATTGTTACATGTGTATTATATGAGCAACCACTTTGTGCACTTGTTGCCAAAGGTTAGGTTAGTCTCCAATACATCTGCTTGAGTGGTATCCCTGGGATCGCCCACTTTGTTTGACAAAGGTTAGGTCTCAGATCCCGTCCATTCCCGCCCATACCCCCAATTATTGGGGACTTAATGGGTTATGCTATTGTTGTTGTTGTTGTATTGTTGTATTCATCTTTCAGATGGAAGGAAATTTTCTGAATAATAAGCCATGAAACTACTCAATCTCAACTCGATCAAATTATTCAATATATGTTGGGGAATGCCAAAGCACGAAACTTTTTTAGTGGATCTGCACAATCTCACAAGGCTGTCAAGATTCCATTTGTTGGCATGTTTGTCAGCATTTGACTTAGAAGTTAGCAACTTGAAATATAATACTGAAACACATAAGCAGAAGCAACGAGCCTCTATTTAATGTCATTGTCTAGAATGATTCCAAAATAACTCTTTCTCTATTAGTTCCACCCGTGTGGATCTCAAACTTTTATTGTTCAATTAATGGTTTCTTCAATTATTTAGAGACATTGCAAGCATAACACTCGTGTAACTTCAAATTTTTATTTGCATGATCTTCATTATTGGGCATAATGCTGGCAGATCCACAACATGACAACCAAATTAACTTAGAGACTGAAAAGTTAGCACATGGGTTTCTCTCATCATGTATATATATATATATATATAAAAAGGAGACCAAGAACTTCTAGCTTCACAACTAAACCTAGAGACCGCAAAAGTAACAAACAATTCTTTTTAGTTCAAGAAAAATGGCTACCTCTTCTACAGCAACTAAAACCAGGTACCATACACGTTCCATCAGTTTGCCTTCCAGAGCTCATCCCCAAACAGCTAGTTTAGAGGAACAATTGTCTAGGCTTAGATCATCAAGCCCCGCATCAACATCTTCATCATCAGTATGCCATAACTTAGGTCTGCTCAGCGAACTCTATGAGAGTTTTGATGACTTGCTACAATTGCCGCATATCGAACAAGCACTTTCTCAAGGACAAAGACAATGGGCTGAAAAAGCCCTGGATGGATCTTTGAGGTTGTTGGATGTCTGCGGCATGAGTAAGGATGCATTTGTAATCATAAAAGAAAGCCTGCCAAAACTCGAATCATCACTCAGAAGAAAAAAACCGGGGGAATCAGCTCTTGCAGATGAAGTACAAAGCTTTAAGGTTTCCAGGAAAAACGCCAAAAGAATTGCCAGCAAATGCTTTAAAACCATGAGTAAGATGAAGATCCGTGGTCAAAATCTCGAGAACGTAGTTTCTCTGGCGATCATTACAGAAGTTGAAGCAATTAGCTTTCCAATTCTCCAATCCATCTTATCTTTAGTGTTTGGGACAGAGGGAAAATCACTGCTTACCAAGTTAATTCAATCAAAACAAGGAGAAGTAATGGAGAAGATGGATGAAGCTTTTGAAGCTCTTAAGGGAAAGAAAACAGAAAAGATAGAATTAAATGCTGCTGAATCAATCATTCAAGAACTTGAAGAAGGATTAGAGTCCCTTTTTAGGCAATTACTCAAATCTCGAGTTTCACTTCTCAACATACTCAATCATTAGACATATTTTGAAGGAATTTTCTCACGATTCCTCTTGTAAACTGTAAATGATATTTTTTTTTTGTCAATATACAAAACTGAATTTCATACACAATCAGCTTTCTTAAACACAAGAATTTCTAGTTCTATCTCTAAACTATATATAATGCTGATAAAAGTAGTCAAATAATTAGCATATATCATACAAGTTTTCAACTATTTAACGTGCACAATAATCATAAAGAAGCTCAATTTCATTATATAATACTTAATTAAATCTGCTACAAATAAAATTTTGAGAAGCAAAAATATTAGTACAAAAAATGAGTTCTTTTTTCAATCAAGCTCCTCCTGAAGCTACAAAGAATATGGTGTTTTTTTTAATCAAAACATCAATCAATACTACTCTATTAAATAGAAATTAGTAGTACGCAATTCCAATTAAAAAAGTAATATTCATATTTTAACCTACAAAATACCTTACTTTTTGTTTCATTCATTTATTTTTTTACATATACTAAACGACTTATACTATTAAATGAAGGTAGTGTTGAATACTCACTCTATTCTTAAATATAAGACTCTTTAGACAATTTGAGAAAATTAAGAAAGTTGTCATTTTCACCTAAACTTTCAATATTATCCCCACCCTCCCTCTCTCTCACTTCTTTGTCATAAAGAAAGGAAAATGTTGAGGGTATAATTGGAATAAATTGTTGACAACTAATAAAACAACATTAAACGACAATTAATTTGGATACCTAGATATCTCCTAAACGACAATTAATAGGGAATGGAGGGAGTAAGAATTTTGCTGCTTAAATTTAGCAATCTCATCCAAGTGTGTTTGACGCCGTAACAGACGGCTACTGCGCGTTCTCTACTCAGATGTCCATTTTAAAGAGGGAGACTTCGCCGTGAACTCAAATTTCCTTGAAGTCCTTGCAGATTCAGTATGTAATGGCTAGTGCTGGACATACTGGTGGCGTCGTCCGTGCTCCTCCAGCTTATACCGTCAGCCGATCGTCGCCATTGTAGGGCAGCACGATAGCAGGATTTATGAACGGGACCATAAGATCGTGCTTATTAGGCTGTTATTTTATCGGATCGTGTCTAGTCCGACACGAAAATTTATTGTATTGGGCATGAGTCAGGTATTCTTGGTCCACCACAACACAATAATTTATTATCTGAAAATAAAAAAATAAGAAATACATAAATAACTATATTATATTATATTTATTGATTACATTATATTTTATTTAGTTTTGATATACATATAATATTTATTAGTTAAATTATGTTTAATTGCTTAAGTTACTAATTAGTTGGTACATTATGAAATGTTACTAGATCGTCTTTGTTGAACCTCAGTAAATTTGATTTCATTAAAATTTAATATTTAATATTAAATGTTCGCGTTTAATTTTCTTATCCATAATTGGCCTTATTTTGTTATTTTTTATTATAATTACTAAAATATTTAAACTTTACAAATTTCTTAATGGTCATTTGGACCGGAGAAGATGGCACAATAAACTTTCATTCTATGCATGGGTAAAATCTTATTGGTTGGAGACTTTATCGAATCGTGTCAGTGCAGTCCAATATTATAAACGTTTTGGGCCAACATATCACGATAAGATTGGGTCAGTCTAATTTGTGCTATCCGTCCGGTCTAATATTATAAACGTGTTGGGCCAACATATCACAATAAGATCGGGTCAGTCCAGTTTGCCACCTCTAACCATAACCATATTACTATAACCTTTCACTTCGGGTTTGTCTTTTTTGGACTTGTAGCATAGACGATCTTGGATTGGATTTGTGCAGCTCATATATTGGGCTTTCCATCTCTTTTATTAGTGATATTGGGCTTCCTATCTTGGCTAACGACTCTCATTATCATAAGTTTTACTAAAAAAAAAATCAAGAATAGTTATAGTAATTAGGGATGGCAATAGGTCCAATTAAAACGGAGCTCCAACCCGATTCAACTTAGTCAGGACAGAGATTTTTCCAGTTTAAGACAGAGGCGAGGTGGATGCTATGATGAATTTTATCCTCGTTATTCCCCAATTGGAGATGAGCCCAGCCTTATCCGGGGATGGTATCCCCATCCATCCCCAATAGCGGAGTTTGGCCGGGAATAAGGATCAAATAGAGAAAACGGGGATGGGACTGGAGACCATAGTCTCTGCCTCCACCCGCCACATTGCCATCCCTAATAATAATTGATTTGACAGCTTTCCTCTTAGATTGATCCCATTTTAGTCGGCATATTTATGGACCGACCACCTGAAATTAGTTTGGAATAGTCTTTCAAATGTTAGAGTCGGTCAAAACAGGTAAAAAATCCTCTGTCCCCGTTCCTGTTCCCATCCCTGTCCCCAGCCAATCACAATTCACTATGTATATATATAATTGGAAAAAATATTTATATAGTAAATTCTGATTGGTTGGGGACAGATGGAGAAAGGAATGGGGAAAGAGGATTTTCACCCTGTCAAAACACATACCAAAAAAAATCAAGAAATTGAGGTTTTTACGGATAGAAAGAAAGAAAGAAAAACCAGAGGAGATTTTTTCTGGATAGCATTAGAAACACGTAGAATCAATCCAAGCAACTCCTTCTATCCATGGCTTCTATTAAACCAACCCCTTCACAAATCTATATTAATATAATATATAGTTCATCTCCATAAATCTCAGAATTCAATTATATTTAAATCTCTGTCTGTCCTTCTTCTTGATCATCATAAAAATGGCCATGGCTTCCACAGCCAATCATCTTACCTCTTCCAATTTCTTTGGAACTCAAATCTTTCTTTCTCCTCCAACTCCAAAGACTAAATCTTTACCAAAAAGATATCTACTTCCACAATCAATTCTCAACAAAAAACCCATTCCAAATTCACAACTACCTTTGAAGAATTTACCATCTAAGGCTACTCTAGCTGCTTCTGCTTTACTTTTTTCATCAATTACTTCTCAAGCTTTAGCTCTAGATGCCTCTCCAACTCCAACTCCTCCATCAGATCCACCTCAAGTTCTTCAAGTTGAAGCAGCAAAGCCTAATCCTTCTCCCTTTTCTCAAAATCTAATTTTGAATGCTCCAAAGCCACAAGCCCAGTCCTCCTCTACTGATCTCCCAGATGGGTCCCAATGGAGATACAGTGAGTTCTTGAATGCAGTGAAGAAAGGGAAAGTGGAAAGAGTTAGGTTCAGTAAAGACGGAAGTACCCTTCAGCTTACTGCCGTCGATGGCCGGAGAGCTTCTGTAATTGTTCCGAATGACCCGGATTTAATTGACATTTTGGCTATGAATGGAGTTGATATTTCGGTTTCTGAGGGTGATACTGGTAATGGGTTGTTTAGTTTTATTGGGAATTTGATTTTTCCGGTCATTGCTTTCGCCGGTCTCTTCTTTCTGTTCCGGCGGTCTCAGGGAGGTCCTGGTGGCCCTGGTGGGTTAGGGGGTCCTATGGATTTTGGCCGTTCCAAGTCCAAGTTTCAAGAGGTTCCTGAGACTGGTGTGACATTTGCTGATGTTGCTGGAGCTGATCAGGCAAAATTGGAATTGCAAGAAGTTGTTGATTTCTTGAAAAATCCTGATAAATACACTGCTTTAGGTGCAAAGATTCCAAAAGGGTGTCTTTTGGTTGGACCGCCTGGGACAGGAAAGACGCTTTTAGCTAGAGCAGTTGCTGGTGAGGCTGGAACGCCATTCTTTTCTTGTGCAGCTTCAGAATTCGTCGAGTTGTTTGTGGGTGTGGGAGCTTCTAGAGTGAGGGATTTGTTTGAGAAGGCCAAGGCTAAGGCTCCTTGCATTGTATTTATTGATGAGATTGATGCCGTTGGAAGGCAGAGAGGAGCCGGGATGGGAGGTGGAAATGATGAGAGAGAACAAACTATTAATCAGCTTTTAACTGAAATGGATGGCTTCTCTGGTAACTCAGGTGTCATTGTGTTGGCAGCGACTAACAGGCCGGATGTTCTTGATTCTGCATTGCTAAGGCCTGGAAGGTTCGATAGACAGGTTACCGTGGATAGGCCTGATGTTGCTGGCAGAGTCAAGATTCTTCAGGTTTGTGCAACTTTCTACTCTCTCTGGAGACGATTTGTCATTTATTTTCTAGCTATTTGAGTATTAATATTGAATTGATTGAAGAAGAATATCACAATAACTGATTAGTATAGTTGCTATCCACATTTAACTGATTATCTATTGCATTAAATTATACTATTAACATGAATAATTTTGGGAAAGAGGAAGAATATCACAATAACTGATTAGTATAGTTCCTATACCTCGACATTGACTTTACCTGCTGCTGATGCTATACGTTCATATGTGTTGTTGCTTTGAAAAACTTGATGAATATCAGCAAAATTTTCAGTAAGAGACCAACTAGGTGATGAATTTTTTTCCGTTTGTCTGAATGATGCATCTTGTCTTACAGGTGCACTCCAGAGGGAAGGCCATTGGAAAGGATGTGGACTTTGAAAAGATTGCTAGGAGAACGCCTGGTTTCACTGGTGCTGATTTGCAAAATCTTATGAATGAAGCGGCCATCCTCGCAGCCAGGCGTGAACTTAAGGAAATAAGCAAAGATGAGATATCTGATGCTCTGGAGAGAATCATTGCTGGACCAGAGAAGAAGAACGCTGTTGTGTCAGAAGAGAAAAAGAAGCTGGTTGCTTATCATGGTATGTACTGAAGAATGTGCTGCTTTCAGTCATCTCTCGCTCATTTTATAATGTCAGACATGTAATAAATAAATCAATAATGCATGCATTCAATTTTGCATTTCAGAGGCTGGGCATGCCTTGGTTGGTGCACTTATGCCCGAGTATGACCCCGTTGCTAAAATCTCAATCATCCCTCGTGGTCAAGCTGGCGGTCTTACTTTCTTTGCTCCGAGTGAGGAGAGGCTCGAATCAGGTCTGTACAGCAGAAGCTACCTGGAGAACCAGATGGCTGTTGCCCTTGGTGGAAGGTTAGTCACTTCATTCATCAATCCCCTCCCCCCTATACTTTAGATTGCATTTACTTTGCTGAACTTCTTAACTAGGATTTCCTGTTCTTTGTAATGAAAAAGAAAAGGCAAATGCATCATCTAAAACTCGCCTACTCTTATTAGATTTTACTGAAGATGATCCATAATGCTTGTGAAATCCATTTTCATGCCGGAAATACTACTGTGCTAAGATAAGAGTATTGAACTGGTGTTTGGCAGTTGGCAGACAGGGAGAAGTTTGATTGTCTTATGAGTTCTTTTTTTTTTTTTCCCTCCCGTTTTTGTGATTGTTTCTCAGTTACTTCCTGAAAACTGTTTTTATGGAAGATTTTAGATATTGGGAACTGGGGGCAGGCAAAAAGTGTGGTTCTTTATCTTACCGAAAATAGCTACTATAGAAGAACAGAATTCTAAGTGCCATTCATGTCTAAAATACACGGAATATAGTCTTCAGAGTTCAGACACGAAACTTTAAGGATGAGCTCCGCTTCTTGCATTCTGGTTGTTGGGTCACATGAACAAACTCTACACAGCATTGTCCATGTATATCTTAGCTTATTCAATTCACTCATGCAGAGTTGCAGAAGAGGTTATTTTCGGAACAGACAATGTTACTACTGGTGCATCCAATGACTTCATGCAAGTCTCCCGGGTAGCCAGACAGATGGTTGAAAGATTTGGTTTCAGCAAAAAGATTGGACAAATTGCAGTTGGTGGAGGTGGTGGAAATCCCTTCTTGGGACAACAGGTGCTTATCTCTTGCAAATATCCATTGAGTTCAAGTTTTTCGCTCTCTTTTTTTCCCGATACCAGTTGGACTCTTAAAGGCACTTTGTCCGACCTAGCAAAACTTCCTGCAAACATACGGCAATTAAGAGTCGTGATGATTGATATAGCTGATAATTGTATAAAATGAATTGCAGATGTCATCCCAAAAGGACTACTCCATGGCAACTGCAGATATTGTGGACGCAGAAGTTAGAGAATTGGTAGAGAAGGCATATGAAAGGGCAACACAAATAATCACAACCCAGATTGACATTCTACACAAGCTTGCTCAACTCCTCATAGAGAAGGAAACAGTTGATGGAGAAGAGTTCATGAGCCTTTTCATCGATGGCAAGGCTGAACTATTTGTGGCATAAATTTAAGAAATTTCCCATTTTCTGTTATATAAAATACACTATACATACACATTAACAAATTATCTTGACAAATTCGAGTAAAATTTCCCCCAGTATATACCTCAAGTGTGAGAATATATGCATCTCTCTCTCTATTGTACATCTTGAATGGCAACCAAACTCGCAAACCAAATGATACATTAAACACATTGTAATGCCACAACAACAACAATTGAGTTTTTAGTCATGACTACAAAAATAACAATACAGGGCAATGTCATGATCCTTTTCCACCGCGTTGTTTTTTCTCTTCGAGCATGGAAGCATCATTCAACATGTCAGTTGCATCTTTGTGCATGTCTAGCTTGGCAAGGGCAACCGCCTGCATATAGAAAGCGGTAGACCAGTCGGGGTATACGCATTGTGCTTGCATTGCATCTCTAAGGGCTGCATCCGGTTGGTCACACATTAAATAGCAAAGGCTCCGCCTTACATAAACTGTTGGAGAGATCATCGTTCCCACATCTACAAACTGCATACCCAGCCAGAATTACATGAGTGACTTGCACGATGTATTAATGAATCAATCACTTTCCTTTTGCCGAAAAAAAAATCAGGATTCAAGCATCTCTCACTTTTTATCAGAAGAGAAATATCTACATTAGCTATTGTCTTAGGAATTAGGATCTTTTGAAACTGTACATTACCAGAAAAAGCACGGCAGTACATCTCTAGCAATAGCGTGCCGTGTTATTATATTCAAAGCAAAGTGCAATATCTTCAGTGGCAAAAACTACAAGCAATGGGACATGTATGCATTGTGGCATTTTGAAAAGAACGTCTACTCAAGATACATAACAAGCAATTCAAAAAATGTCCGTAGACGACTTTTCTCCATTTCATTAGATGAGAACTTATTCAATAACTTGTCATATTAATCACCAAAGAAACATGTGGTCTGAAATTAACCTTCAAAGATGAACAGCAAAAGAAAATCCCAGAAGAGCATATACTTTGTCCTTGGCAAAAAGTAAGGCAGAAATTCGTAGTGATTGGGACCCAAAAGACAATAGCAAAACCTTAGCTCATTTATCGCTTACAGGAAAGTAATTCTTAAGATTATTACCTGAGAGTAACAATCTATAGCAGTCTTAAAATCTTTGTCACGGAATGCCAAGTCTCCACGCTTCCTTGCCTCCAACATATCTCTCATTTGTTGAGTCCACTCTTGGAAAGATAACTACAGAAATGGTGCCTAAGGCCTTAGTACAAGAATATGGAGAAAGTTCCGCATTTGCATCTTAAAGCTTAGATAATTACCTCATTGGTACCCTCATCATCTTTGTAGTGTGTTGCAACCAATAGCTGATGTATTGCTGTAAGATCTGTGCGAGAACAGGCATCACCCATTGGAGAAAGTGGATGCTGAGGTGTAGCTGGCGCTTCCTCATGCTTTGGAATTCCAAGCATCACATAAGATGGAACCTGTAAGCAGGTATTCATGATCTTAAGTGCATAGGGGAGTTGAATCAAGCATAAGTAAGATATGGAGCTGCACTATAATAACCTACATCATGCAGTTTCAGTCATCTCAAATAGAACTACTCTCAACTTCCCAACGTTCTACTTCCGGATGTCCCACAATAGATGTACGTTTCTTTATTAAACATACTTTTGATCCAAATCCAAAAACGTTACTGTTAACCCAAGTTAAAACATAAAAACAAGGATGCAAAAACATCATCGCAGACGGGTCATGCAATAATTCATGAAGAGAGAGGTGGTAAATAAAGCTGGTCATGTGCCAAGTCAAAATGTGAACTTCAATTGAAGGAGTAACTGGAAAATATTCACAAGCTCAAGTAATTTATGAAGAAATTTTGTTTTAATACTCTCCACCCCTTCCCCCCACCACCAACCTTCTTTTTTAGTGTTGCAGGCCAGAATACAGATACCAAGGTATCCGGGATAGGCTCTCCTTCAATTACTCACACCCCTCCTAACAAGTTATTTGATAGAAAGATCCTTGCCCCAAGAGACCCAAGAAAACATAATTCCAAAACATATTATTTTTCCACAATTTCTGACTGCCGAAGTACAGGTCAGGGAATGTATTCTGAAGACTTCTGTAAGAAACAAGCTATTTAACCTCTTCAATAAACTGGATAACATCGACATAACATAAACATCTTTCAGGAAACAGAAGATTGCTAAAACCATCATAACTAGCAAATATCTCAAAGAAGTTAACTGACATCAGCCTTATTTTGCAAAGGGGCAAGAGTAGAAACAAGATCCTTGGTATTTGGCCGATCTCTCGGTTCATATTGCAAGCATTGGGAAGCAAGATCAAAAACTACTGTTGCCTCTTCGCTCGAAAAGTTCCCCTCCAAATGTGAATCCATTAACAAAAGAATGTTTTTGCCTCGTATCATATCCAGTGCCTGACAGCAAAGTTAGAGCATCATTCCATAAGAAAATCAAAACCACATGATAAATGCAATGTCAGTATGTCACTAATAGTATACTGTATTTCACCTAATTGGCTTTGACAACATCAATATACATTGGTAACTAGCTCAATTTGGACATGAATACTCTCCATACTTGCAAACACATTGCAAAACCTTACTAATGAAGTCAGTGTATGATAGGCAAAATTGTAAAATGCATGTATAAGATATAAGATTCTCTTTATTTTTCTTAAACCCTTGTATAAGATATGAGACCGATTTAAGATTCTCAAAAAATGAGAAGAAACTAAAGAATTGTGGTGTCAGTCCTTAAGTACGGGCGCATGCATCATGCCTAATGACATTGTACAAGGACATCATAAAATTATCTGATGAACAAATCTCTTTTCAACCCTAGATCGAAGTCTGTCTTTAAATTAGGGGATTTTATTTTCAGTATCTAGATTTTCAGATTACTGAGGTAAGTGAAGGGAATGATATGCAAAATTTCCAAGTGACATGTCAATCAGCCCTCCACCATCCATCACATATACCAAAGTGAAAATTTTGTGATACACCCAACCTTCTACAATTCAACAAGGCACTGTAAATTAGAAAAGCTCCTGTATCTCAATATCTACTGAAGAAGTTGATAATTATGGTGGAATAGCAGGAAAGGAATCTGCAATTTTTATTATGAGAATGAGTGTGCGGGGTTTGCAAAAGGAAAAAGAAAATTATAATTACAAGATGAGACCAATTATTTGTACTAAGAGCATACTTACATGACTAGGAGGTATATGCTTTCCACTGAGGAGATCCAAGAGAACAGTTCCAAAGCTGAAAACAACACTTTCTGGAGTGACCCTACCTATAATGGAGGGGAATTGTCCAATGATCAGATACAGTTAAAACAGAGTTTCAATATAAGGTGAATATATATACATGCATTCATATATGCAGTGGCCCTCATCTAAATAAGAAATATCACCGTGTTGACCTTGACCATCTAAATACTCTGGATATATATAAGCATACAGGAAATTAGGACGCAATACTAATTATTATCTCATAAGATTTTCATTAGAATATGCGCTAAATATTGTTTATCCGTGGAGAATATATGCTCCAGTTAAGAAAAAGAACTACATTCATGCATCTCGGAACCTACTATCATCATTTTGGCTTAGTTCTAAAAGTTGTTTTTTTAAGAAATACAAGACTCAAAGCCTTCATGCTTCATCTTAATTCCAAATGAAATAGACTATGAAGTGAATACTCATATACTCCCTTGGAGTTCCGTCGAATTCAGCTTTCCTGTATCATTCTATCAACAATGCCACTATCTACTCATGCTCAGACACAGAAATGAATCTATTGTTTTTCCTTAAACATCTGATAGTAATGTGAAAGGTTTTAAGGCATATAAATCATAGTTAAGCCAAATAAGAAAGGGTACTCACCATTTCTTAGATACTCGGGAGGTGTATATGCAAGATTGGTGCTGTAACTTTTACCATCCCTACTATTTTTCATCAGTCCAAAACAAGAGAGCCATGGGTCACCATTCTACCAAAAACATTCACCATATTAACACTCTACCCCAATTAAAACACAAAGCGTCCTTAAATGAACCAGTATGGTCTCAGGCATGAACATATATTCATTACGACTGTATTACAACTTGGGAAAACAAAAATGATCTTGAAGTTTGTTGCAAGAAGTCAAAGATCCGGAAGAAAACCTCATCAAAGAGAACCCTGTAAGCATTCAGATCATGGTACAATGGTCGTCCCTCAGTACTGCAGTAGTCCAATGCCTCGGCAATGCACAAAGCAACTCTTAAACGCATGGCCCATTCAGGAGTCTGATTTTCCCCTATAAAAAAAATATAGAAGTTATATACCCGAAAATTCATAAATTCTTAAACAAAAGAATCATACAGCATAGTGCTTGAATGAGAGACAACTCTTATAAGATGAAGCAGAGGAGCAAGAATTAAGACATTACGGCGTGACATCTATTGATAAGAAACCAAGCAAACCATAAGAAACCATATAAATTAAGACAAGACTAACGCCTCTCACATTGGAATTACAGAGCAACATATAAGACATGTTTAACAACCAACAAAGTTAATAGATTAATCTTGTTGAGTGTGGGATTGATCTTTAGGTTGAAAAGGATAACACCACTAACTAAAGGAAAGGTTTTTAAGTAACTTGAAGCCAAAAGTAACTAAACTAGCAAAATCAATCATCTCAATCACAAAAGTATAAAACTAAATACCCCTAGAGAATGGGAATCGGGTAGCCCAAGTGGTAAGGCTACCCGGCCACGTGATGGAGGTCCCATGGTCGATTCCCGTATCTCCCCTTGTGGGGCAAATAAATTCTCCTCCTTGTGAGGCTAAATTCCCTCCCCAGGCATGGGGCATGCTACAATCTCCCTATCTAGGGTACTCTCCGCTCTTCCCCTTCGGGGGCAATCGCCTTCGGGCGTTAAAAAAAAATACCCCTAGAAAATGACCAATATATCAATTAAACACATCATGGACGTAAATGCAGATGGAAAATTGCTCAAGAAATACCCAAAGAAGCAACTTAAATCATACATACAGTGAAAAAGATGCTTTGCAAGGGTATCATTGGCCATGAATTCAGCTACTAGAAGCCTCTCATCACCGTCGCAGCAGTATCCGATTAAATTAGCCAGCCTCTTATGCCTCAATTTCCCAACTCCCCTAGCCTCATCCTTAAACACACACACACACACAAAAACACGTAAATTGAATGAGGAAACGGAAAAATCCTGAAAAATGTAGGAATGTTAGGGTGGGAGACATAAGAGAAATCCCAAATCAACAATAACCTGAGTCGCTTTTCACGCTGTCCTAAAAGACTATTTCGTGGCAACAATTAGAAATGTCTGTTAAAAATGGATTGAGTCGCTTTTCATGATGTCCTAAAAGATTATTTCGTGACAACAATTGGAATGTCTACTAAAATGGATTTGAGTCTAACTCAATCCCTCAAAAATGGAATTGAGTTATTGAGTCTAAGTCAATCCCTTAAAATGGATCATCTTGACCGTGAACAATAATAGGGGCCCAACCAACATCGAACTAGGTGGCTCTAATAACATGTTAAAAATGGACTTCGTCTAACTCAATCACCCAAAAGGTAACTCAAGAGTGAGGATTGTCCAAACTATATAAGGAGCAAATATGTATACAATCTAATCGATGTGTTATCTTTAACGGAGCATAAGATTAAACAGGTTCCTCTCAATAATCAGAAACAGAAAATTAATCTAGAGTAACTTAGCTGTATATCAAATGGGGGAAATGAAGAGGAAAAAAACCCTGAAAATCCCTGAAAATCCCTGTTAAAACAAGAGTGAAGAGAAAAAATTACCGCAAACTGTTTGGGGTCGGGCCAAGCCATTTTAGTAAATTTCTTAACGGCGATCCACCGACGATTCTGTAACTTGCCTTTATAGACAACATTAGGGGCTTTTTCGCCACTTTCAGACACAATAAATTCAGAGCTGAAGTTATTGGTAGCTGTTTTAAGCTCAGCTAAAGAGAACTCAGAGAAGCCATCTCCGGCCGCCGCCGTACCGTTTGAGGTACGAGAGTGATGACCCTGTCCGAAACGATGCTGATCCTTGTCGGACAAAGATTCCCCCGACGGCGACGATTGACAGCATCCCATAATTCAATCCGAGTTGACTCACCACAACTCAACTCAACTCAACAAGAACCCTTCAATAATAGCTGAAATTAAAAACAACCCTTTATTTATTTAGTTCAAACTCATGATTTTTTGCTCTTTCTAAACTGAAAATTTTATAGAAAAAACTAGAGATAAATATCCAGCAAGTTCTTCTTCTTCTCGTCTTCTGGGTACAGTACAAAAAAAATATATATATTTATATTTATATTTAGAAATCAGAGCAAATGCAATCGTGTAGATTTAGAAAGGGATCTGGGGAATTACGAATACGAAAGCCCAAAAAGCAGGAAAAAGATGGGAGCTTTCTGGGTTTTCCATTAACTTTTTTTTTTTTTTTACTGCTAGACCTTTCTGATCTTTTCACCTACTCGACTGTTGTCTCGTCTCTGCTGGGTTATTTAAATTTACCGCGGCAATTTCAATTTTTTCTTTTTTCTTTTTTCTTTTTTTTTTGTGACAATTACATTCTTTTAAGTTCTAATACTTACTTTTTCTTTCAAGAACGAAGACCGAATTTTAATTTGAGACGAAAAATTAAGTTCTAATACTTTTTCACAGTACTCGTTCATCTAAAATACCATTATTTTTAACGGTAATTTATCTTTAATTGTCAATCTATCCACTTTGAGAGTATATATTTCTTAAACCCGTTCAAAGATAATTACCTCAACTAATTCCTACACTAGATGTCTACTTCCTTTTTCAATTATTGTATTCTTTTAGTTGGCTGTTGACAAATGATGATCTGGATGAGATTAGCCAAATTCACATTATGACTCCAATTACATTCTTTTTTAGGAAAAATTAATTATCACCAACAAGTAAAAGTCAATGATTAATTAATTTTATAATAAACAACATCAATAACATAATCCGTTAAGTCTTCAATAATTGAAAGATGAGCGAAGATATATAAAAGACAAACATTACATTTAATAATTAATATACAAAATGGATACTCTCAAAATACCACTAAAATATGTAAATTGAAGACTCATAATATTTTTCAATGAATACGCAGAGTGTTCGCTTTTGCATGTGACACTATCAGGCCCTCCCCACGATGCAGTTATTCTTCGGTAAAAATTAAATGGTATATATATTATAATTTATAATAATATTAGTTTTTTTAGTCGACAAAATCTCAACCTCCTTAAATTGGCAAAAAATCCTCTGTCCCCAATTATGTGTATCCCCGTGTCCTCAACCAATCACAATTCACCATGTGTATATATAATTGAAACAAATATTTATATAGTAAATTCTGATTAGTTGGGGACACAGGGACACACACAAATGGGGACAGAGAATTTTCACCCCCTTAAATTGTATGGAAGACTTTTTCAGAATTTTGTGCACATGAGTTTAACTCAATCCGAATAAGAGCAAGGCATCATGATTCGGATTCATTATTCAATTGAAAATATTACTAAAACAGGTGGATTGAAACAAACTTAATATTTGATAATAAATGTATAAAGTGAGTGTTCACATAATACTACTGAAACAGTAATCTTTTGTACCGTCACGTTTGCTACTACTAAATCATGCCTTAAAATCAAAGTAAAAAAACATTAGAGAAGACAAATTCAAAAATTATTTTAATTGAATAATGAATCGAAATCACGATGTCTTGCGCGAACACCTATTTTTAAGGTAAAAACAACTGTTTTTAGGGGGGAGGGGGAACACTTGTTCTGAGGTGTTTCGTATATATTGAAAAAGTACGTTTCGCATAGGATCCGAACTGACTTCAAAGGAGAAGTTACCACCATCATTTGTGGTGGATTGGATGAGGGCTCCTCCTCCTTAAGAATGATTAGGGTTGAAATTGCGACCAAGACATTTGTATAAAGTTATTTATGTTGAGAGAGTTACCCGGTTCAAATTAGTTAAGTATGTCGTACTTGAACATTGTTTGGGAAACCAAAAAAGGGGGAGTTTTTCAACAATAATGTTAATTTTCTTTCATAATTCCATGTTAATATTCGAAAGAGTGGCTTAGATACCAAGGTGAGAATCCGTAACCGGAGCCGACGGTTATGTTAATTGTAATCTCCCATTACTTAAGTTCAATTTTTTATGTGGAAAAAAAAGATTTTTTTTTGGCCAAGTAAAAAAGAAAGTGCAAGTGATGGTGATCAACACCTTTCGCTACTGTATATTCGGGCTTTCGTGTTTATTAGTGGACATATCAAACTTAATTTAACAACCAACGTAAGTACGGCCCTCGTTATGACCTCGGCTTTACCAAATCACTTGAGAGTAAGTTTGGATTCACTCGACCATCACCCTTATTGGCGTGGGAAAAAAAAAGATTATTGATATCTATTATTTTTAATTAAAAAATATTAACTTAAATTTAATCTCACACTGTTAATAACCGTGACCTTAAACGCCTAGAGAAATTAAGGTCAAAACTTTATTACTTGAAGGTTGCTTTTCTTTAAATAACTTGTAACTGAACAAAGTTTTAAGCATCTGTAGAAGGGCAAAAAAACCATTACCGTCATTTTTATATTCAACCAATCACAATTCACTATATGTATATAAAATTGAAAGAAAAAGTCAATATATCAAATTCTAATTGATTAGGTATATAAATGTGGATATATACGGGTACAAATGAGAGAGGAGTATTTATCAAACAACTAGAAAAAAACAAAATATACATGCATGTCCTTCATATAACACTGCAAATTATTGTACTAATGAGTAAGAAGATTGAGGAGTGAAACCCTAGTGCTGATTTAACTCCTAAAAGCTCTTTCACTCCCAATCTCAATTCCATCAATACAATCTTCCATTTCATTCATTCTCTTTGATATCATCTTCATTTCTTCCTCCCCTCTTTTCCTTATTTTCCACAAACTTTCCCATCCATTTTGTAATACCTCTTCAATACCTTCTTCTTCTCCATTTCTTCCATTGTTATTCCTAACCGCCAAACAAATTATTAATCCCATCCGCGACAATTTTCGCGACGAAGATGATGACAACAACGCAAATAATCCATTAAAAACCGTCACCGATACCAAAACCGTTGCTTCGATAACATCCCTAATCACACATGCCAGCTCGGCATCGCCATCCGGTATCGAGTACTTCCCGATGCATTGAACCAGAGCGACGAGCTTTCTTATTTCTTTAGCTAAAATTTTAATATTTTTTAAATAAAATGCGATTTTCGAATCGTCTCTTTTTCTAAGAGCGACTTGCGCCGCCGAATGATCTTCTTTTAATCTGAGAATTAACGATTGGAAGATTCCGTAAACGTCCACGAAGTGTAAGAAATCTTCTAGAAACTTCTCGATCAATTTTGAATGGCCGGAGAATGATTCGATAGTCTGAGGAAGGTGGAGGAGATCGTCGAGAGATTCGTGGACGGACTTTAGTCGGGTCAAACCGTCGCAGATCCAGGAGGAGGAGGTCGGGCCGGGTCTGGAAACGGCCCATGTTTTGAGCTCGGTGATTTGGTCGTTGAGTTGGAAAATTAGAGGGTGGGATCTGCAAGGAAGACTTGTGGATCTGACGTGGAAGGCTTTCTTGTTGGGCTTAGAAGTTGAAGAGGAAGAAGGATGGTTTGGGAAAGAGAGGGATCTTCTAAAATTGGCTACTATTTTTGGTGTCATTTTGTGGGAGAAATTATGATTGAGAGATAATTGGAGTTTGGGAAAAGAATTGGGTGTTGGCGGAGGTTTATAAAGGGACAATTACGCGGTTAGAGCGGGAAACTTGGAGGTGAGACGAGTGGGATGGTCCCGTTAATTTTAGTTTCTACCTGTCAGATGCTCCCTCCGTCCCAAATTATATGTCCATTTTGTATTTTGCACGGAAATTAAGGTTTCATCAAATTTTATAGTGGAATATGGTAAAATGTCAAACATGACCCTATTTAATGTTAGTCATAATTTAATTATACCTTATATTCTCTTTATATTCTTCTCTCTCCAACATTTAATGTAAGGGGTAGTATTGGAAAAATCACCATTAATGAACCCTTTATTTAAAAAGTGGACAAATAATTTGGGACAGATTAAAAAGGAAATGTGGACAGATAATTTGGGACGGAGGGAGTAATACTCTTCGAAGTTGAGTGAAATCTACTGACCCTGCATTTTTAGCAGTCCGGCTCCTATGCGGGACAGTTTTGGTGCGGGACACTATCTCAATCGTCGGATTAAATTTTTTAACAGCCCACATCTGGAGAGAGAAAAGTTGCGACTGACTTAAAAAAAATTCCTCTCTCCAGAACTAGACCTTTAAAAAATCTCATCCGATAGCTGAGATGGTGTCCCGCACCAAAGTTGTCCCACATAGGAGCCAGGAGCCATTTTCTTCCTCATCATCTTCAAACATAAATTAAAGAAAGCAAACAATTTCTTATCTATCTAACCACAAATTTCTATTTTCCAAACATGAATTTCATTTTTCTGAAACAGAAAATCAAAGGGAAAAAGAGAGTTCAAACAAAACTATTACAAAACATACCTTAATTAAATAAAAAAATGCCGCAGTTACGTGATCTCCAAAAAAAATCAAAGATCATCACCAAACTTTTTAATTTTTAACAAAATGATTTGATTCCAAAATAAAAAAAATTGATAAATATATGTTGAATTGAAAAATTCAACACCGCTGGATCTGTATAATACACCAATGAATCAGTATTTTCTTGATTTTTGTGTGTTATTCAAATAATTTATAGACTTTATAAATCAAAATAAATTCTGATAAATCAATCTAATAGAATATGTGTAGAGTCTGCATAGATTTAAAACAATCCATAAAGTCAGCAAAAACTATAAACTTTTAAAAATTAATTAAAATCTTTTAAAATTCAGATTGAATGCACCCTTATTAATCTATTCATCTCTAGCATGATATCGAGAAAACTGCGATGTTGACTAGTCTTAATGATTTTGGACGACTCCTCTATCTATAGGTTAGGAATCCTCTATCCTCATTTGGTATCCCCTTCCCTGTCTCATCAATAAGAAAATTATATGTATTAAATTTTTAATTAAAAATTACAAATTAAAAGAAATAGTAAAACCCACAGAGAAAAAATATACAAGTGATAAATATCTATTCGTAGAGACACAAAAGAGGACAGATAATTTTTTTGCCCTCTCGATAATATCTCTTGCATAATATCTCGAAAACTGTGAGATTGACAGATAATAATGATTTTGGTCTACTTCTCTCGCATAATATCTAAAGGTTTATTCTGTCATGGACCATGCGGTTCAGATTTGGCCACATCACTGCATTTCCTTCTCTCTCCTCATTCTGCAAGTATGTGGCCAAATCTAGATCACATGAACCCGGTCCATATCAGATATTTCCATATCTAAATAGGTGGGAAGTTGACAAGTCTTAATAAGTTTGGTATACTCCTATTGGGCATAACATCCAGAAAATTGGGAACTGTACAATTCTTAATGTTTTTGGTGTACTTTTTTTTATTATTTTTTTTTTTAGAAAATTTGGTGTACTTCTTTTCGTATAATATGATATAATATGTTTTGAATTTTGCATGTAAGCGTAGAACTAGTAAAAAGTATAAACATAAAAGAATATTATACGAGAGGAAAATGTGATCATAACTAATAAGATCATCTCACTACCTAGTTATCTACACGCTGCACTACAGGCCTGGGGCCTGGAACTAATAAAACATATTGTGTTCCCCCATTACGTAAAATAGTGGGATTAACATTAATTGACACAAATGGAATAAAACTTATTGTTCCTCAAGTAACATTTTCAGTAAATTTTATATGTAGTTTGAAATATTTTTCAGTTTTGTCTTCCAATAATTTTTTTGCTTTTTTTATATATAGTTTGACATATTATTACAGTTTCGCCCTCAACATCAAAATTCTGACTTTGTTGCTCATAAGTGGGAACTGGATCCGCGAATAAATCCAGCTGTTGGCAGGGACAACCAACCAACCACGTTGCATGTGGGGGAGAAGGTCTGATCTGTTTAACAGTGTAACGGAACGGAAAACCTCGGAGTTTGAGTGAAGAGCCGTTTTAGGGCTTTCTCCAACACTGGTGGAAGAGAATACACCACGTCCACGTGCATTTCCCCAGTTGCCACACTGGCTTCATTTTTATATTATTTTATGCCCCTTGTTTTTTTTTTTTTGTATATGTTGCACAAAATGATATTCTTATTTCAATTTAAAATTAAATGTCTATTTACTTAGCAAAAAAAAAAAATTAAATGTCTATTTAGACTTTTCATTTTCATTTTATATATATAAATATACATACATATATATAGAGACAATATATTAATATAAGAATTTATAGATGGAAAGTATATTTACTTATAAAAAATCTTGATTTACTCGACTTTAGAAAAGAACTTTGATTTATTCATATTCAAGGTTTGATGATTTTTAATAGTTAGGGGTCAAGATGACCACAGTTCAATGGGGCTGGTCTCTACCTACAACGTGAGGTCACGGGTTCGACACCGGGCAACTGCCCATACTACTAAACCCCCAACCCCCCCAAAAAATAATAATAATAAAAAAAAAAGGTTTTTAATAGTTAGTGCATTAATATTTGCCTCCTCCAATGTATTAAATCTTATGATATAGAAAATTTCAAGAGTCAACAAGAAGAAATCCAAAAAGAAAATTGTTGGTGATCGTGGAATTTAAATCTTCCTTGTTTTGTTTTTTTTTATTTGTTCATCAAATATTTGTGAAAGAAAGTTCAATGATAGAGTTTTTCTACGATAAAAATTTGGAAAACAATTTTTTTTTCATTAATGGTTTTATTTGTGTGGGACTCTCACCACATGGAAGCAATAATATTGTTTTTGTAGAACTAAATTAAGTGAGTTCACTTGTCATTCTAGTCAGGGACGGAGTCAAGAATTTAGTGTTGGGGGCGAAAACTGCAACAGTATTTCAAATTACATATAAAAATTGTAAAAAAATTTGTTGGTCGGTGAAATTAACAAAATACTTTGAATTACATATAAAATATACTATACTTAGTAGTATTTTTAGAAATTTTGCCACTTGTCTTCGTCCCTGATTCTAGTCCTGCTGGCCAACTTTTATACCAAACAACCTTTTTTAACATGTTTGTTAGAAGGTCCCTTCGAGAAGAAATCTATCATTGAATCAAATGTTGGGTATTTATGTATGTGAAGTATATTTCTTCATTGCTTAGATATATTTGATATAAAAAGGTTATAACTAACTTTAAAATTGCTTGACTTATTAGAGCATTAGGTTCAAACTTTAAAAAAAGAAGAAGAGAAATTACCATTATAATGGAAAAAACATTCTTTTTTAGCAAACATTGGTTGAGGTTTCATTGCGTAGAGATCATGCGTTTCAATCCATTCCCTTCCTAAATTCTCATATTTCTTGTACTAGATATATGACTCCAATAAATAATTTCTTTTTAAAAAAATAGAGAACATTCATTACTTTTTTTTTAATACTGATTTATGAGTATTATTAATCGAATTAATCAAATTGGGATAAAAAAGACACCTTTACCGGTAATAGTTTATGCAAATATGTGAAAATTTGTAGCGCACTTGCACTTCACATTAATCGAACTCCCAATCTCACTCTTACTAGTGGAAGGAGTCTCTTTTCTTCCTTTTAAGGAAGGCTCAATAGTGGTTCCTCACATTTTCTTTCATTGTTCGAACTCTCGAGTTCATCAACAAAAAAAAACTAATAAAATTGAATACTTTTATTTTTTGAGAAACAATAAAATTGAATACCTTGAAGAAATACTAATATAAAATATAGGATAGTTCTGATATGGATCAGGTCAATTAGATAATGTGGTACAGAACTGACCACATCACTACAAAATAAGGAGAGGGACAATTTTGTAGTAATTTGACCAATTTTAAATTACACGATTCATGTGAAACTGGTTCATATCAGAAAAATTCTAAAATATATTAGGAAAAGGCATAAAAAGCAATCACAAGAATTGACCCAGTACCCATTCGACAGCCAAGGGGACACTCCCTATCGGCGATCGATCACAACCAACTGTGCTACCGTAACATCAGCTGCTGTTATATTAATATCACAACTCACCCAAAAAAAAAATCACTAAGAAAATATGCAGATTGTCATTGTTTTAGTCACGATGTTTTAATAATTAATAGTTTTAGTCATTGTTTTAATAATTAATAATTTAAGAAATTTAAAGTTTATTATATCACGTAGTATTAAAAAATTTAAGAGTTAATGTAAACATCAATGTCATATGAGATAAGAATGAAATATTTGACTGATATATAAGTATGAGGCTAATACTCCCGGTCCTCTTGGAATATTTATTTTGACATATCAAGTTCAGTTGTCAAATACTCATTTTGTCCTAAATTATCTATCCACTTTGCGTTTTACACGGACATTAATGTTTCATCAAATTCTATAGTGAAATATAATAAAATGTTCAACATGACCCTAATTAATTTTCGTCACAATTTAATTATACATTCTCCTCTCTATATTCTTCTCTCTCCAATATTTAATATAAGGGGTAATATTAAAAAAATCACTATTAATGAACCATTTATTTAGAAATTGGACAAATAAAGTCAAAGTGTAAATGAGTCATCATGCATGTATTTTGATTTCTAGATACCAATTGAACTGCAAGTGTAAACACGCCTCATGATATTTTAAATTAGGGAAAGGTTTGTCACGTTTTGCATTAGTGGATATTTATAATGGGACTTTCTTCTACCCATGTGTTCAGGGACGATTCTAGGGGCAGGACAGTCGCTTTCAAGATTTTTAAAAATTCTACTAGATATAAAAATTTTATATATAGTTTGTAATGTTTAATTAAGTTCACCTCCAACATTTTTTTTTATATTTTTTATATGTATTTTTAATATATTGTTACAGTTTTTCGCTCACAACATACAATTATTGACTTCGTCTCTGCTTTTGTTTATTCCACGAATATTATAAATATAAATATTAATAGCCGCCACTCCAAGAAATGTACCATATCATCACTTTTGTTAGTTTTAAATTAATAATAAATAAAGGATAGTCTACAAATGGAAAATTATGGCAGCCTGAGCCGATCAATATAATAATTTTACCTAATTTTTTTTTTTTTTTTGCTAAATAATTTACCTAAAAAGTTGGATATATGAGAATTTATTTATTTTTTCTTTTTTTTCTTCTGAAAGTAACCTTAACAACTCTCGTTCCTATTGAAAAAAAAAGAGAGAGTCCATCACACTGGATGTTGGTCTTTATTATTATTACTATTTATTAATTTTTCATAATATTGGACTATTATACTGTAACCGAGCTCAGTCCAGAAGTTACATTTGGGCCAAAGCCTACACTATCGTTAAGCATCTGAGGTCACATGGTCATGGAAGCCCATATAGAAATTATATCTAGTCCTTATCCTCCAGTTCACGGCCATAGTGCTTAACGTTATTTTTCAATACATATAAAACAATATTATTTTTCAGTATTATATGTTTTTGTCAGTTGTTAAATATCATGCAACAAGTGTTTTTTTTATTACATACACATGTCATTAAGACTGCAACAAATATTCTCTCATTATAAACACATATCCTTAGACATGTACTACACATCTTACGTAAAAGATGTCCACTAGAAAAATCTTAAACCATTCAATTTTTATTCAATGATACAAATTAGCTAAAATTATTTTTTATATACTGAAAAAACGTGTTTTGCACCGTAATCGTACTTTATGCTCGCCAAACATTGCATCCAAGCTAATAGCCCAAAACTTTTTTTTGGTAAACAAAAGTTTGGGTGGATTGAATTCCGATTACCACCACGAGTCAGAGCAGACCCTAACTACCACAAATCGATTAAAATGATACTTACAACACACCGGAAAATTCTAATATATGACCGGCATTGTGGGAGTGACCTCACATTCTTATCACATGAGTCGTGGCGGGATCTACTTTGCAGATAGACTCCACTCCAACTAATGTGAGATGATTGTAAGACCAATCCCAAAAAGTCGGATCCATTACAAAGTGACCCAACACACCCGTCACGTCGGGAATTGGACAGTCCAAAACCTGGGCACTATCAAAACATACAAATACGTGTTAGCTTCAGCTGCTTTCCACGTTGCAAGTTATAGTAACATCTGTCAAATTCATCTTCCAAATATATATCATAAAACAAATGCTCATTCATTCATGAAATTCAATTAGCAGGGAAAAAAATGGAGAAAGAAGAGAAGAATGAGAGGCGGAGATACGACGGTGGGGAGCAGCAGCAGCAGCCGTAGTCGCCGAACATATCACCAATGGAACCGACAACCAAAGAAGCCTACGGTGGTGGGCTGTATGGCAAAGAAGAAGAAGGCCCAATGAAGAACCCAAATAAGCCACCGGCAAGTGCAACCCAAAGTACTGATGGGCCAGCTGAGGCCGACATCCAGCCCAAACATAGGCCTCCTCCTTCCACCGGAGACCGTGATCTTGACATCACGGGCCAGTCCTATATTCAGTAGCCCAATAAAAAAGTCCTACCAAAGTTCATGTTCCTAATGAAAAAGAAATAAAATGTTCCTTTTGCAATTAGTATGGATGTGTCACTCAATCTTAATACCGTCTCATGACACTCCAGTCCTCTCACATTAATTAATCGGAGCACACATTTGCAGTATGTCCCGTTCATTCCATCATTCGAGAGGATCGTGGAGATAGTTTCACAAGACACTCATATAATTGAATTTTAATTTTCCAGTACGGCCTATGGAGTCTTTGGTTTTCTTTGGGAATAGATCTTTTGTTGTGTATATATGCTTGTCTTTTAAATTAATTTTACAACCAGTATTTTCTGTGTGTATACCATTTTCATTTCATTTTGTGAGCAGCCTAGTCGTAGCAACATTTTTTAAAACACCATTTTTACATTTTTATCTATCTCAATTGTCATTTTCATCTAATAACAATTTTTTTTAGAAGAATTACACAATATATCGGTAATTATTGCTCGCGATGAACACTCTGATTTCGACTAAGAAAAATAGTATAGTCAGGGCAATCCAAGCCGGCAAATGTTAATTGACGGAGGAGCTACCCAATGGGCCGTCCGATTCCTCATCTCCTCGAGATCTTCCACGCATTGCGAAAGCTTCTTCAATTCTCTAATTCTCCTTCTCCCTTCTGCCAATCTTTTCCCGCCAACTTTATCAAATATTTCCTCCCAACCTTCCTCCCATTCCCCCATGGGCATCACAAAGCTGGAGACTGTTATCTGACCAGTCAGTCCAGCTCCAGCCTTTATAAAGGCTATTGATGACTGGGCCAACGCAATCGCCAGTGCAGGCAGGCTTGCACGGCCTGCACTTAGCGCCACTTAGTGGGCCTCGGCTTGACATTGCCGCCACCGGAACACCAAACCGACTCGGAGGAAATTGATATTTCCGGTCAGTTACTATACAAAAAGGGAAGCGCCTTACAGTAATTTTCCGAGTAGTAAACTGAGCTTTGAAAGAAGATTCCGAATTGAGATGCTGAAAGCCGGCTTGGTCTATCCAGGGAATGAGGGAGAGGCGAGAAAGAGCGATAATGGAGGTGTTCAAGTCGCCGACGCCAAGCCGGTCATTTAAGCCGCCGTAGGATGAGCCGGAGGGAACCAAGTACTGACCCGGTATGAAGTTCTCGGGTCCTAAAGGTTCGGACCAATAGCTGTCGACTCGGGTACGGATTACCCAATCGTAAGTGAAGTTGTTTTGGATCTGATAATCATTGATCATGGTGAGGCAATGCTCTACCAAATTGAAGTATTGCAGGAGACCCTATGAAAAAAAGGAAGAAGATGATGACTCCAAATTGAATAAAATAATGCAACAACCAACAAGCGAATAAAATAATGCACATGGGTATAAATGTCTGTCGAGCCATAAGCAGTGTGGATTTTAATCAGAAAACAAGTCAAAGATCTCTCACATTGTTGTCCTTAAAATATAGTATTTGTAAAAATAGACAACAAAAAAAAAAACTGTCAATCCTTCACATTCATATATCTAATTGCTATCAACATGAGTTTCGGTACCAGGTGATAAGGGATTTGCGACGTCCCTACAGGTCAGTGTTGCTCAATTCCCTGCTACCGACGTGAGAGCTGTGTTGGTGGTGATCAGTAAGTACTCTTATAAGTCGACCTCATGGTCCCCTGACGCTCTGCCCTGACCCGTGCTGGTGATCGGAGCTGAACCCACCCGAACTTTTTTAAACCAAAAATATATATATATATATATATATATATATATCTAATTGCTGTATCTCAGTTTCCGGGATGGGCTGAGGCTGAAATATTTTAACAGAGGCAATTCTGTGAGCTTTCTTTAACAATGAAAGTATACAAGTATTGGAATCTAATGGGTATGAAGAAAAATATCAGAATTAGGATAAAATTCAAGAATCTTTTCAATAATGGAAGGCCCAGTTAGCTCGAATCTCCGGGCTCCACCCACTAAGCAAACCGCGATTCTGGACTTGTCCAACTCCGACTTTCTCGCTTTTAACCTCTCCGCCGGCGAAGACATGGCCGGAATTGCCCTTGGGTCGATATATTCACCATTATGGTTGTTGTGAAATATGGATCTAATAGGGTTAAAAGAGGAAAAACTAAAAGAACTTAGAACTACTCCGATGGAAGTCGGAGTAGTGGTAGTAGTAATGAAGGAGACTGATATGTAAATAAGAAGAGATAAAGGTGGAAGAAGAAGTAAAAGGATTTTCCAATCAAGATCTGAAACCTTTTTTGTATAAATCATTATCAATATTTTTGTTGGGTTTTTCATTAGCTTTTTTCTTTAATTTCTTCAAAATATTGGTTCTTGAAATTGCTTTAATTCCCATCCCATCTGAAGGAAAAAAAAAGCTAAAGCAAAAGAAGAAGGGACTGAATAGTGAGAGGGTAATGAATGGACTTTTCTTCTTCAAAGGAAAAAAAAAGAAGGTTTTTGAATTGGGATTGGGTGGTTTGAACTTGGATAAAAACAAACAAACTCACTAAATGTGAATTTATTAGAAAAAGAAAGTGACATTTTTTTTTACTAAGTACAACTGACATTTGGAGAATATGAAACATGGAATGTGGCAGAATGTATTGTAATCTTAACGTTAATGTTTATACTTGATTTTTACTACAATTAGGGAGTGAATTATCTAAAAAAATAAATAAATAAGTAGGACTTATAAGTTAACGGGATTTACATCATTTTAAATATATAAGACGTTAATTATAAAAGTTAAAATCAAAATATATCTATTTTGATGAAGTTAACATATGTTTTTAAAACAAATTAATAAGAAGAAAAGTAAAAGGAAGAAAAGAGTGATAATTTTAAATTATAAATATTCAACTTTGATCGATAAAAGTATAATAATATCATAAATCTCTCGTTCAAATATTGCAAAGGTTTGGAAAACTTATTAGACGTGCAAGAGGATTTGAATGAGGTCGAATTTAACTTTGATTTCAACATTTTGAGGCGTCGAGTGGGATCGAAATGGAATTTTATTTGAAATTTTAATTTTAATTTTGGTAATTAAGTGAATATTTATAAGAAAATAGGCAAATTGCCAGATTGCCAGATTCTACCTAATAGGATACTTAATGTTTCATACTCGGACTCAAAGACTTTTTGGTCGGACAGAATTTAAATTACGTGATATGCACAAACTCATAAAGTTTAGAGAAGAGAGTCAATACGATACTAACCCTAAAATAAATCATATAATATTTTAGTGAAAATCTACTCCACATGTGATTTGAATGTGCGTTATCAAAATCGCCAAACTTGCCAACTTGCATACCTCCGAAGGCTGTTTGGCTACCCATTGTGCACAAAAATGTGTTATTCATTCTCACAGAGTCCCCATCCCCACTCTCCAGTCCAATAGAGATTTTAGAGAATGTAAATTAAGGTGATCCAACGGCCTTACCAGATAGGAAAACTTGTCTTAACGCACAACAAAAAACTACTCAAATTATAAGATTAAAACTTTCACACTGTATCTGTCAAGATTCGATTTTGCGTAATTGGTTTGGCTACCCTATTGTCATGATAGGTTGCTGTAATAGACTTTGGAGAACCGGTACTGGACAGATGGCCAACTTCTGTATAATAATAAATGTCCAATTGATTGAGTCGGTCATGGACCAAAACCAAGTCTTAAATGGCCCAATCATCCTATCATTTCCGGCATCACTCTCATTCAACAGAGGCTGCGGGTGCAATTTCCAAATGGGATTGGCGCTTATTTGATCCGACGATTGAAATAATAAATATATCAACTTTATGATAAAACATTAGACCAAAATAATTTTTTTTTTTTTAAAATAGACCAAATTAATTTAATAGATAGCAAAACATTGATATGAAAAAAATCACGAATCCAATGAATAAAATAATAGTAGCAGAAAAGAACCATTTTGAATGGGGATGGTTTCAGAAATTACAATCAAATTTAATCTTAAAATAAATCTCAAACTATCTTAAACCAACTACTAAGTGTATATGCTCTTAGCTTTTTTCTCACTCAATTTCAACATCTGGAGGCGATGATGAACTTGAACCAAAATCAAGATTTGGATAAACACCAGGTGGCCTTTCTCGAGGCTCGATAGACAGCAACTGAGTTGAATCCCCCACAACATCCGCCCATCCATAATGAGGTTCAGCCCTTAAAAAGATACAATTTTATTCGTGTTAATAGAAGAATGGAGTTGTGAATATCTGAGTTTGTTCCGGTGATGACGGGTTTTTGTCACCACCGTACTGACAATAACCTAATCAGTAACAACTATCGACTTATTTTATCTATTAAAAAACAGCTATCGAAATTAAGCCGTCGGAGCAAACTGACGACGGCTGAAATTGTGTCAGCAGCACTGACAAAGACACTGTCAGTGCAACCAAATTGGTGATTATCAGGAACAGAAAATAAAAGGAAGGCAACTCACTCATAATAAGTTTCTTCATCCATAACAATGTCCCAGCTCTCTCCTGTAGTACTATTACCGTATTTGTGCACTTTTCTGAAAATATATAGGCAAGAGTTAAATTTCGAGAAATGGGTTTAAAAAACCAGACTAGCATTGAATGGATTAAGAGCGAAACTAGCTATCTAATATCGAAGACATTTGTAGCCAATTTCATACCCGTTTCCGAAGTGCTCTTCTCCCCATGTCCTAGACCATCCTAGAAATAAGAAAAACAGAGATTGTCAGGACATTTCAAAGAATACAATTGAACGATGAACATCTCAGTAATGTGAATGTGAAGTTTGCGCTTCAGCGTGTAAATAACCAAATCAACAAAAAAAGTGATACATACTTTCACCAACGGGGGAGACATGCCATGTCTCTCCATGACGTGAGCCAATGCCAGCGAAAAACTTCTCTTCCCACTTATCTCCCCATTTCGTACCCAATTCAGTTTCAGCCCACTTATCTGTCCTGAGGATGTAGGCGAATCTAAAACTTAGGAGGTTTAAACCAGAATAACACAACCAAAAAAGTAATCATAGTCATTCATTATTCTACTCTCCATCAATGTGATCCATAGATGTAAGCGGCTATGTTACCAAGGTGAACATATGAACATGCAGTTATCAAGACTGAAGAATGATTCGTTTCAGATGATCCATTCAAAAATTGTTTTAGAAAAATTAGCATTGCCACAAAAGTTTCAATGAACTATAACAACCTCATTTATCCATCACAAAAGCATAATGAAAGGAAAACGTAGAAAATACCATTTTAGAACAGATCCACTTCCATCATAATGCTCGCCCCACTTCTCCCACCAAGACTGTTCATTGAGTCTACCGTACTTATGTGACCCTTTTTCCGTCCACCCTTTAGCATCGTACTTCTCCCACCTGCAGCAGATTTACAAACAATTATTAAATACAACTAATTTGATTGTTTGCAGATGAGTAATATGTTTGCTTAGTTACAATTAACAAAAGCTTAGCTACAAAAGTTTCTCTTACCAATTCTCGTACCATCCGGCATTTCCCGTACCCGATTTTGCTTGTTTCTGTGCACTCCTCTCTATCTTAGCCAGATTGCTGCACTTTCATAAGCCAATATAAATTACATAACTAGAAAAAAAACAACAAAATCAATTCTTTTAAAGAACAAAAATCACGAGAACAAGAAAATGGATGAAACCAAAACCTCCATTCATCTTGGTGAAGAACTTCCCGCCATGTTTCCCACCATGAATCTCCTTCAGCATTTCTTCCAGATTTCTCTACACCTATATTAGTATCAAAAGGAATAAATATATAACTCATAATAAATAAGCTAGGAAAACAAAAAATAATAAACATCATAATACCTAGCTCTTTGTATCCCGTCCAATCACTCTTCTCCCACCACTGTCAAATATACGAAGAAATCAAATTAAATGCATCCACATGGATAAATATTGAAAATAGAGCAGTATTAAGATAATTATCCACGCCAAAGTCACTGTATCATTTAGTAGAAAAAAGGTTTGAGGTTTTCAGGTCTTATCAATCTACTCCTGGTGGTCAAGAAATATGCATATATCTCGCTATAGCAAATGATTTTCCACTGTCCAACCTGTCCATTTTATCTGAGCTAAATGGAAAAGGTACAGCACTAAGATAAAGGGCATGTTAACTACTAGTAAGAAACTAGAAAATCACCATGTAGGACACAATTAATATACAAAAAAAATTGTCTACAAACTTTAAAATACTCGTAAAGATAGACTTGTATTTTGACAAGAATATAGATCAACAACAATTGGATGTAGATCATGATTCACACATATTATTCAGCCAAAACAATAATGCTATATAATAGATTACTGAAATACCGTTTCTTTCCACTCTGAAGTGCCATCATAGCTTTGACCACCCATCATTGTCCAACTGCATTTATATCCATTTTCTCCGTTATCTTCCCCACTCTCTCGATACCAAGTACTCCCATCCTCGTTAATACCAGATTCATTAACGTTATCATGTAACAAACTAATACCCCAATCTTTCTCGGTTGCAATACCAGTATCTAAAACAAAAAAAAATCATTTTTAAAATAAAATTATTTACTAAAACATACAAAAACAATAGATGTTGAACTCCTCGATACATACCGCGTTTAGGAGGGGAATCATGTGACTGCGGACCCGAGTTTACAGGATTACACCGGTAGGAAAATTTTTCTTGTTTTGAAGGAAATCGAGATCTATCATAAAGAAAGAAAAAGACCCTCTAGAGTTGAGCAAAAGGAAACCATCAAAAGTTATAATAAAGTGCATAATTACCTAAATACTCATGAACAGTTGAAATAACTGCAGGTAGAAGATAGTGTACTGTAGAGTGACATTGTATTTGGATTGAGATTCTAATTGTAACTGCGAATCCCGGAAATATAACCATACACGAAAGAGTTATCCATAGAAGTAATAATCCTAACTTACATTCAAAATGAAATAGTAATTTCCACCATTTTTTTTCGTAATATAAAAGAATCTATAGGACTATATAGTGCTGAAAGAAATTAAAAAAATACATAATCAAAAGGAAAAACCTATCACAGTGATTTTTTTTTGGTGAATGCCTATCACAATGAATGCTTTCATCATAAAAGTTGAGATAATTTCAAAATAAATAAAAATGAATTACCTAGGCTGAGGAGCAAAGGACATTGGAGAAGCTTGAATGCTATACTTGCCATGGTTAATCTTCGCATCACAACGCCACTCTTTCGATTTTTCGACACTTCTCTTACTCAACTTATGAGTAGATATTGGCACCACAGAATCCGAACAGGAACATTTAATCACTACACTCTTCCACCCAACACCGCCGCCATTAACAAATTGCCACTTCTTCCTCTGCAATTCTCCATTTACATTCCGGTAGCATGACACATCAACATCGAAATCTCTACCACTCAATTTCAGCGAACCAAAGGGATGGGTTAAACCTCTTGAGGCCGCAGTCATAGATGTGAAATGAAATGAAATACTACATCAACTTTAACCCTAACTTACTTATTCCGGTTACAACAGAGAGTTAGAATGGTAACAAAATACTGCAAAATCAGTAAGATTTAAAGTTTCAAAAAAAATTCAAATGAAGTATTTGAGAGAATCATGGAGTAAACAAGGAACTAACGGCATTGAGGGAGGAGGGAAATTAGGGGAATCTTTGTAGTTAGGATTTTTTGACCAGTAAAGGACCAAATGGGAAATATATTTTGCGTGGAGATTGAGATTCTAATGGAACTGAGTTTAGTGTATTTTTTTTTTAAAAATGAAAATCTTTGTTTTGGTTTGGTGAAATGTGAAGAGAATGAGTCTGAGGCTGCGAATACCAACGCAGTGCGAAATATAGTAATTCTGAACGTGCATAATTATTTTTATTCGTTGAATTACAATTTTTACGGTTAAAATTAATTTAAAATGAACACTTATTTTAAATCTCACGACACCTGTTGTGAGTCTCATTCGTACATACTGACAAAAAATTATTTATTCCGTATAAGATTTGGGCCGGCAAATCGCGGGAATTTAAACATACACGTGAGACCGATGGGCGGATGGGATCAACGGTGGACTATGGGCTCCCCCATTTCAATTTTTGTATCCTTTGCTCCCATTCTGGACCTGCCACGTGGCTCGTTTTTGAATGGTTTCTTGGGCGGGTGCAGGTGTCAATCGGTATAGGACCAGATGCAAAACGAGTGTTCATTCCGCACTTAAAAAACACATGTCATTTATAAGCTTACTTGACCTGACAGTTAGGGAACATATGAGTTCCTCGATATACTGAATAGTTGTTTGTGAAGAATATATGTTTAACTTTTAATTGAAATCTCGATCGTCGGATCGGTGATTAGACAAATCTTGTTTTAGGGCCATGTGAAGGAGATCAAACGGGATGTGGAATATAGAGTTAGTGATCGAACCCGTAACCTCATGGGAGCATTACCATTTACAAGTTCACCTTTGTTACTACATCATATGCCCCAAAGGTTAAGTTAATTTTTTTTGGCGTGTATTGCATCCATTAGTAATATTAACTTGTAAAATGATGATAAATTAATTCTGAATCAAACTCAAAAAGTTCTTATAAAACCCTATTAGACATTGTAATAGGTTAAATTGGGAAAAATTAAGGGCGATCCTTATGGTACTCGTGAGACATGAAAACCTGCAAGACCTACCCTGAAAGTGGATTATGTCTCAAAATATATAAGAGGAATGTGAAATCGTACCCACAAGTACCGCCCATGCTAGACTTTCCCGTTAAATTGGTGTATAACTAACTTGAATTTTTGCCGTGATTGGGTGATAGACCGGTGGTATTGTTCGTTTTTTACACGAGAGACTTTTTGGTTCGAGGACCCATTAGACCTTTGTTGTTCCACGTGTCAATACCTTAGTCTTCAAATGTCATGGGCAGCTGACGCTGGAAATTGAACCTAGTAGAGTGGATAAAGATGAAAAATGTTTGACCACGTGTCAGTAAGTGACGCGGCCTTCGTGGTTAAAACAAACGCCACGTGGATCTCCCATGATGCCCAGGTTTGAAATGTACTACTGAATCACTGATGGTGTTGATAATCCTGCCACTAAATGAGGAAACTGAATCGGTTTTGATCGCCTCATGCATATATGGATTTGGATAAGCGTATAGTGCTGATATGATATTTGCCAATGATTTTCGATTCAACTACTGAAAAAAATTTGATAATTATTCAAAAACAACTATACAATAACAAATATCAATTTATTTAGTTATTTAGTTAATCCGACAACTAAGATTATATATGCATTTACTGACAAACACCATGAGGGTCATAATAAGCACCACAACACTATACCACAAGTTCTTCAAAGAGAAAAGGAAGATGCGGTATAAGAGGTCTAATTTCATTTCAGCCTACGTCAATATAATAAACAATTAAAACATCACAATATAAGAACTTTCAATCTTTCAAAGATATTGAGAAAAAAATATGAGGGAAACTTGTAGAATCTAAGCAGTATCAAGCACAAATGCCCCTGTGATCGTCAAGTACGATCAAGAATTATACTAGACGGTTTTACATGCAATCTCATACCAGAACCAAGCGTTAGGAAATTCTGTAGGGATCTCAAAATTCCACATTAAAAGCGTTTTCCATTGTTACATAATTGAAGCATTTGAATGTCCCACTGTATATTTGTTCCTGAGTAGAAGCAAAAAGATATAAGCAAATTGCAAGGGAAAAAAAAGGGCAGACAATTCTTTTCTGGATGGCGAGTGAGAGAGCTATGAATTTACCCAACTGCATTGGTGAAGTTCATCTTCTCCCAAGATGAGGCTTTACCGATTCCACCACCACCTATTTTCCACAAAGAGATATGATATCATGACATGGAATAGAGGAGCAGCAAGAAAGACGCCGTGAAAGCTATTTGTAACTTAATTTCCTAAGAGTTATTGTATGGAACAATATAGATTAAAATAACTGGACTTAGAAGACAACAGACAGAGCCCTCTTGGTTTTCAATTTTTGAATAACGTCAATAGTATCAGGGACGATTACAGGGGGGGGCGGGAGGGGGCCGGCACCCCCCCGAGATTTTTAAAAATACTACTGTTTATCGAATTTTTATGTGTATTTTGGAAAATTTTGGAAAATTTTATCAATTTCGCCCCCCTAAGAATTTTTTTTTGCCTTTTTTATCGCCCTCCAAGAATTTTGGAATTTTTTTACCAGTTTCGCCCCCCCAATATCAAATTCCTGGCTTCGTCCCTGCCTAGTATAGATTTCGGATGCATAGTGAGTTGCATAGTTCATCAATAAGATGAGGTTACAAAAGCATAAACAGCAGAACCATCAGGGGATCGTGTGTATAACAAAATAATCTGACTAAGAACCTTAAGATAAATAAATGTGCCACATATACTTCAACAGAATGATGGAAGAATTTTATTGCTCTTACCCTTCCATCATAAGACAATGAGGCAAAAATCCAGGGCTGTCGAGAACTCCAGGCAAGGCCTAAAATTTATTTCAGATGTCAATTTGAGTTCAAATAAGTTGAATAGTAACTAGAGAATGCAGCTAGTACCATAGACACTGTCTTCATAATCGCTGTAGGTGCCGAGTAATGGACCTCTCCTAACAGGTGACTCCACCGGGCTGCCAAAACCACAAAGACAGATTCAATCACTTTAACTACTGGCATCAAAACAGAAAAAAATGAGAAGCACAAAATAATCAAACCTTTCAGTTAAATCATCAGATTTTGAAGGAGAAGCAAACCACAGGTTGACAGCTGAATCAGTTCCAGCACTCTACGAAAAACATAGAACCCTCAGGAGAAATATCAATTGCTGGAAATAGCAGTAAATAATTGCTACAGAAATATTGCATCTGGTAACATATGTCAGAACTAATCATCTAACGAAAGGTGTGAGGAGAGAGACCAGAATCAAGCCTTCGTACTCAGGATTCCATTTAACAGCCCATGTCCTGTCAAAAGCATCACATGGTCTTATTAAAAATTTCAGTCAATAATGGTCCAATACCACAAGTATTACCATGTATGAGAAAAAAAATGATGGAATGTCTTGTCCCAATGAGATGTAGATGCTCAGGAATACTTCAGTAGAAGAACTTACAATATAATGAGTTGAAAAACTGAGAACCATGCTTTTTGAAGATTTTAAACAACCCAAGGCTGCTATAGCACAGACATGAAAATCACGGACATGCATGCATCATAACAAAAAGCGTACCAGTGCGCATGTCCAGGGAGCTCTATTACAGGAGCATTCAGCATTCTGAGGTCCCAAATGTGTATCCCAGACTCCTCTTCGGCAGTTACCTATGGAACAGTGATCAGGTTCCATAACCTCATTGTTGAAGCACTAGAAGGGGCAAAGCACTTACCTACTGGAACATCTGTGGATTATTCGTACAAATTGTAGACAATACTTACAAGCATATACTTCTTCTTGATGTCATAGTCAACATTACGGGCATGAGCATGCTCAATTGAATTGGTCTTCCTACAAGAGTAGAAATCTTGGTGTTAAAAGACATAATCTTTCCTGTTTACATTGCATAGCTTAATGCATGATAATTTTTTCATTTTCACGTCACTTCTTATAGTGGTTTTTTCCCACACCCAACAATATCAAAGAACAGACCAAGGTACAAAATGGATGCGCAGACAGCTACCTAAATCAACAGACCTTCAAAAGAAAGAATTTTAAATCTTTTTTAAAAAATCATAACAGATAAGAAGAATCAAACTCAACTTACTTCATTGTTCGCAGATCCCAAAATTGGATTGACGAATCACATGTTAAAGCAACAGCATTAGAATCATGTGGATCCCAGGCTCCTCCAGATAAATTTTGAAGCATGCCAGCTGTCTCTTTTGCTTGAACCTGGAATTTTGCAGCAAGACCTGAATAAGCATCAGTCCTAGAGATCAGAAGTAACAACACCACCATGTGAAAACTAAGGTCCTTATAGAAATAACTTCTAGGAATGTCAAAAGAGGAGATGAATGCATTACTGAACAGCATGGTATGAACTGATGTTCAAAATAAGGAACACAAGAAGAAAGATGAGACATAGATAAACAGAAATCATTAACCTAGGGAAAAACTGTAATGACGGAGGCTTTTTGCGAGGATGGGTTCTGATAGTTAAGTATATGCAGAATAGCTCATCTCCAGAGAGACTATAAACAAATCTAGGAACAAATTTAAAGCTATACGAGGGAAGAAACAAATTTTGGAAGACCAATTGGTCTTTCACAAGAGCATATAACAACAAAGAAACTTGAACTAAACTGCGCTCTAAAGATGAGTAAACTCTGAGTCCTGAATAATCAAGCGATTGATGAAAATTAATGAATTGTCACAGTTATATGAATAGGAAATGACTAAAGGTTAGACCTGCAATGTTTTCAAGTTGGATATACAAGGTCAAGTCCTTAGGTAATTAGTTTAGTTATACACATTGACATGCAAACTTTCACATACTTCTTATCCTTTGACATACCCGTGCAGTCTTCTTTGAGGTATCTAAGCTCCAAAGGAAAAGATTTTGCTCATCAATACTAATCAACTTGTCATGCCTTCCGGTAGGCCACCAGAGTACACTGAAACGTAGGAAATATAGTTGAAGAGCACGTTAACGGAAAAGAAAATAGCTTCCACAAAATAAAACTATTCTTTATGCTAATATAAGAGAGAAATTTATATGTGGCTAGTGAATACTGGAAAGAAATTTATAAGTTTCAAATTTTTTAGCTCAATAACTAAACTAGTTAGCTTATTGGCATGAGAAAAGATCATTCACCTCTTAATCTTTGAATCGTGGCCATCGAGGGAAGAAATTCGCTCCAATTGAGGGGAATTTAGCTGGCCATAAAGCTCGGGAATTTGCCATACTGCTGCCTCATAGGATTCACCTTCATACTCAAAAAAAGTGAAAATCACCACACTACTCACTCTTTCACTTCTATGCAAAAAGAAAACAACTAAAAAACAAAATTTTAGGGCTTCTATTCTAAGTTACCTGAAGAAAATACAGTGGAGAAAATGCGTTGATCGAAAGGACAAGAAGCAAGGTCCCAAATCTCATTTGGATGTGAAAACAAACCTTCACATATCAATTCATTACCTTCCGAATTAAGCCTAATCAAATGCACCTAAAATTCATCATAATTTTTAAAATTTAAATTAAAAAAAAATCATCATATTTCCACCACCAACAACCAAAAATAAAATCTGATGCGATAAATTTAAGCAGTTAGCAAAAAAAGTAACCTCGTTTTCTTCTTTGAGACTGAGAGTTCCAGCGAGAAAGGAGGTATGATCAGTATCAGCTTTAACATCAGAAATGCATCTCGCCTTCAAAAAAATTCACAGAAAAAACATTAAATAGTGTAATTCGGATTGATTAAACTTGAAAAAAAGGTTTGAATTAAACCTGAAATTTGAGACCGTAACCGATTCCGGTGGATCCTCCCTGCATTGATTCACGGATAAACTGGTTTCTCCTACCTTGATCCGATCTGAAAATGGCGGTTATCAGCTCAGCTCCTTGTTTGGACTGAATTGATGATAAATAAAAATTGTTAGGCTTTTCCGGGCATTAAAGGAAATATATTAGGAGAAATATCCTTAAAGTCCCTCAACTATCAACCAATATTTCATTTCGACCCCCAAAATGGACTTCTAATTTTGTTTTTTTTATTGGGTGAGGAAACATATCTATTATAAAAAACAGGGGATTTAAGAAACGAGGAGGAAATTTGAACTCATGACATGTACACCAGGCCTCAACCAATGTCTCATTGGCTTGTACTACATGTATTACCTTTTTTAGTACCAAACAGAGTATAAGAATAAGTAACTTGTTATACTTTCCCTTCGTTCCATAAATAGAGGTCATTTTGGCCTTCCTATTACTTCCCAAATATACGTTATTTTTCAATTTTTAAAGATGTATTTTTAGTCAAGAGATTGGCAGCCCCAGTGGGGGAGCACTCTGCCTGAGACTGTGAGGTCCCAGGTTCGACATCCCCTCCCCCGTCCCCTCCCCTAATAAAAAAAAAAGATGTATTTTTAGAATTGCTCTTACTATGGAAGAAAAGAGAAGATGTTAGTGTTTAATAATAAACTAAATTATAATAGTGGTATACTTACGGATGACAGTAGATTCTGAAAGTTGTTTGCAAAACAATTTAAAAAGTCTAGTTGAATAGTATTTATTTGTCAAATATAATCAGTTCAAAAATGTTTGTAACAAGATATACGATTCATCAAATCTCAAACTTAATATTTTGTGTTCCATTTCAAAACAAAACACTGGCACCCTAGTCCAAAGAGTTGTGTAATTATATCATATTAATGGTAATTGTGTAACCCAACTTTTACCACCAACTTGGTAAGAAAAATATGCATTTCTCCCCCAATGTTCTTGCTACAAAACAACAACTAATAATAACATAACACATTAAGTTCCCCAATAATTGGGGTACGATGGGGAGGGATATGAGATATACATCAGCTCAGCAATTAGTGGAAGTCCCCATTAGCAGATTTCACAATATATATTTGGCTAACTAAGCATCAACACTAGCTTTTCTCAACCCCTGCAAGTTGATCCCCCAACCTTCTGTTCATTTGTGAAGGTCATGCATACAATTCTATATCCCGGCATAATACATTTATCGCTTGGAGCCCTCTTAGAAGATGGTACTTGGCAGAGGGCTCACCATTGTGATGTCTATATAACAGTACCTCGAATGTACAAATTTTGCCCCCGGTTGCTATATCAAGACGGTTAAACAGATCTGCATACTTTCGAGAATAAGGCTGTACCTTGTTTCGATCCATCATCACGAAGGGGATAGAGAGAGTTTATGAAGGATGAAGTTAGTCAGAGCGAAGCATCCTCAAAAGCGCCCAAAGGATTCTATTAATCTGAAAGCAACTCATCCAGCTCAAGTTCCTCAGACATAGAAGCATCATAGTCTGAACTAGTTCCGTTGCTCAAAATTTTGCCATGGAGATCATTTTGAAGATCATTCAAGTCTTCATCCTCCTCAGGATCGGAACCTTCAGGTTCGTCATCTAGATTTTCATCATTTGCTGCTAGATCCGCATTCTCCTTGGTTACAACATTTTCGTTACCAACTTTTCTTGGAAGTGAGTCCATCTTGGCCTTTGCCTCTGAATCTTCACAGATGCAGGCAGCAGGGTTTTCGTGAAACCCACCCCTTCCTGGCCTCACTTCTTTCGGCTCCCCCATGAAACCCCGCTGAAATCTACGAACTCCGGAGGTGAATTCCTCCCAAGTCATGTTATCTCGGTTCAAGAAAAGCCGATACAACTTTTTAGTATTGGGACGGATAGTAGGTTTATGTCCAAAATACCTCCTGCACTCAAGAAGAATAGATTAGAATCGTCCAAAATCATCTAATTTCACTTTTTCTTATACAGCTGATGTGGGATCTAGATTGCACCTTCGCCCTGCTAACATTTTTGCCATATTTCCATTGTTATTGGTAACAAATACATCACTTTCATCACAAACAATGAAATCTAGTGCAGCCATACGAGCAGAAAACGTGGAAAATGGTTCCAACTCATCTTTGCGGGCTAGCGTGTCTTTCGAATAGAAGTTTGGAAAGAGTGCCTTCAGAGGAGCCAGCGTCTCCTCTCCTCCATATACGTCACCTGATGCCACATAAATATGAACATCTCTATCGTATCCAAGTGCTCTGAGCATCAAGCCTACTTCTTCAGGAGTAAGAGGACATCTTCCTTGCCTCCTTCCCTTATCTGGGTTGATATGCTGAAATTTAATAAAGTAAAGATCTTTCAGAAACTTTTACTTCAAATGAAATTTATCGTTCATCTGAAACTGGAACATATCATAAGGATAGATCTAAGTGGACATGGGAGCGATGGACCTCATCATGCAAGTTGCATACTGATACCACCATTACATTTCCTAGCAACCAAGATTATCGTAAAGAAATGTCTGAGTAAACAGCATGTGAACAAGGTCACACATCATGCCCACTATTGACATAAACAAGGTCCAATTTCTATTGTATTAAAAATTATTTGTTGAGTGATTTACTGCTAAAGGAGTATTGAAAATAAAATATTCAGAAGCTTGAATCACTATTAAAAAAGAAAAGAAAAAGGAATGCATATAGGAAGAGGATTTGGATAAAAGTGCATGGAGCCTTACATGTAAAGTTTTCCACCTCCTCCGTATTTTCCCAAGCTCCCTCCTCTCCTTGTCTCCTCCACCATAATAGCATCCTGAGAATGCAAGCATATCAGGTTCAAACCTGTAAAAAGAAAAATCTTTCTGCATGAAAATGCTCCCTCGTCTTCATATTCAAAAATGGAACTATACACAAAAAACAAGTTTCTCAACCTCTTAGTAAACATAGGTCCATAACTATTGCAAGACAACCGAAAGAGGCTCAAAGGCCCAAACATGCACTTAAATCAGTGATAAGAGATCAAGGGGTGAAGTTGTTTTCATTCAACAAATGTTCCTAATATCTCCTATGGTATCCAATTGTATTGTATGTAAAGTAAAATGACCACTCCCCTTAGATTGATGAATATCAAATTGGTGTGTTTTTAAGAATTACAGTACAGTTCAATATAAGAAAATGTGCAACATGGCGGGGTCCAATAGAGCAATTAACTGATATCTGATGCTGAAACAATATAATATTAGTAAAAAGAAAGCAGAAACCGAAGGGAAAGAAATGAATCTAGAAATTGCAAATTCATATCGCCGGGATTGTTGACACTACCTTAAATGAAGGGCAAGGTAATGCTTGCTCCTCATCCTCATTCGTTGGATCAATTGTTCACCCATTCTGAGAATAGGATCAGTGAACCTAAGGGCATGATAATTAACTCTGCATCTAAGTTTCTGAAAATCTGTTTCTAGCTTATTTGAGAGTCTGTAGTCAAACTTGTTCAGCTGAACCGCCTGTTACGTGAACATAATTTCAGTGACAACCAGAAATACTTCAAACAATACCAACTTAGATGCCACATATCTGAAGAAAAACAAGCTAATAAAAGACTTGAACCCAAAAGCTGAAGAGGCAGGCACTAAAATAAAAATCAAATTATCCCAGGCACGGCCGACCTTCATAGGATTCACAAACACACAGACGAAGTAGCTACTAGATAACTCCCAAGTGACGGTAGCAGTGAATATTTTGTTTCAGTTTAACAATAGTAAGAAAGATTCTAAGAAAGACAATGAAATTATGTTTGATCCTTAAGCACTAAAGTGTTCTTTGGTTAAGGGCGAACTTCACAGAGATTACCATAATTTAATCTTTTCTTTCGCCAACTTTTTGCAGTTTTCAGGAAGAGGGTAGATGGGGGATGCTCAAGTCAGACTTATATGAATTTCAAAGCTGATATCAACACGTGATGCTCCACATAACTAATTCAACTAAAACCACCAAATAACTGTTTTGAGAGCTTATGAACAAAAACTAACGTGGAGAACCTGCCTAAAAGCTCACCTGCTTTTTTGCAAGCACAGGTGAAACACGATTTATGTAACATCTATCGTTACACTTTCTTGGGACACGCATGGTATATGGATGCCATAGTTGTCCTCTCCTTAGTGGCAGCTCTTTTATGATTTTAACATCTTTGGCTAAATATGACATGAACCAATCAACATCAAAGATTTCTGAGAAGTTACTGCAAAAGGACAAAGATATGAATAGTCACTTGGCGTTTTACTAATTTGGACGTAGCAATTGGTTCCCCAACCATATGCAAATAAAATGTGTTAAATGTTGCAAAAGATTTAACTAAAACATCCTAACAAATTCAAAAACTAACCTGGAATCTTTCCAGAAGGACTTCTTATCTAGCTTTGGAATGACAAGGGTAACATTCAAAATACGAGCAGCAACAACAGCATCAGTTATCTGGAAAAGAAATCAAATAAAAAGAAGCATCAGTTTGGTCCTAATATTTCACTTGGAAATGTTTTGATCAGATATCAATGGATTGTAACTCTTCGTCCATGCATGTAGCCTCAATCCCGAGACTATTTCAGGAAATTATACAATTGTCCTTCGTTAAGTTTTTTTATAACGACATTCAATATTCATAAAAGTATCCATTAACGTCAGCCAGGTAACACGGTTAATTAAATTCTTTGTATGCAAAATTTGTATGATGCATCTATAGTTAAGAAAAGAGAATGTAATTATACACAAGAAATGGACCATTAAACCAAATTTTTTTATGAAGATTTGAAGCCACGATGTTTTGTACAACTATAAATCCTCAGTCCTCACATTACCTCATATATGCGTCACCTCCAAAAGGCGGGGAGAAAAAAGACAAAACATACGGCTTTCTGTTATCTTGAACACTTCTGTTATTCTTTTGCGGAACAAATACCAGATAGACTCAGAAACACTTACAATGAACGAACCCAAAAACTAAAAAACTAAAAAGCATAGCTTGCTGCTCCTTTGCTGACATATCTAATGTAAGGACAAGAACAATAAAGGCATACTCAATTGAGTTGAATACTGATTGGATATCATCATTGATGGCAAGCTGAGTTCCTCACCAGCAAATTAATAATATCAACTAAAGTATAACATTTCTCAAAGAAATATCCTTAAAAAGGGAAAATTTCCCTCAAATGGTTATTGTAAATGATGGGCATTTATCACAGGCTTCAAGCTTATACAGAATTCAAATGGAACTTATGAAAGATTACCCCAGTTCTCTGTTGATTAAGACCGCCACTGGTCGCGATCAGCAAATACCTCTTCGGACGTGTGATGACTTCTGCTTCTGCATTGGCAAGGACCAGTTGATACATTCAATAAAACGAACTTATGAACATGAACGGAATATCTATAACTATAAATAAATTAAACAGATTAAAGAATTTTAAAATCTGCATTAGGGGGAAAAATGCTGATCTTTCTTCTACATTTCAACAGCTGGAATCAACACCAAAAGTACAAAGAAGTAACCATATGAGCATTGCAGAAAGCCATTTATCAAAGAGTAAAAAGTCTAATCAGAGTTCCAACCGAGAATACGCACTCAGCAAATTTACTGCTTGGATTACTGCATCCGTAATAAAACTTTGAATTCCTTGAAGTCCAAAGATCATGATCATATACTCCTCCACCAGTCTGGATCCCAAAAAGCCAATGCATCATATAAAGAATCAAATCCGCTATTAATGAAATGAATTATTATATTACAAAATTATTATCTTTATAAATAAATAAACAACAGATTCAGGCGAGAAAAGAGCCCTAACTGGCACATGAAAATTTGAAACTCCAATCTCATTGCTAACACCATTGTTCATCTGAAACATCAAAGAAAAAGGAACAACAAAATCAATTCTGCATTAAAAAAAAAAAATACATAAACAAAAATATATGGATTAGTTACACATTTCCGTTATAGTACCGTGGAATCACGGTGGCTATGGTGGCGGAGGCGGTGATCATTTTCATCAACGGGCGGAGGAGAGAGAACAGAGAGAGAAATTAATAATAGAAAAAGAGCACCGAAGGCGGCGGAGATAGCTCGGAGTACAAACCGGGAACGCAGTTGAGACTGGTGGTGGCGCCGCCGGTGAAAAGCCATGCTATGACAGCGGCGCAGGGCGGAGGAGCTAAGCCGCCGCCACTTCCCCAAATACACCTTCTTCCAATTTCTCTCTCGCTATATGAATTCTGCTTTATTTAGCATAGTAAGTAAATGATAGCAAAAATTACAGCAAAATACATAAAAATTGCAGCATTTTTGGAGGGTTTTTTTTTAGCTATGGAGCTTCTCGGAAAACGACAAGGATTCCACCATTTCTTCAGATCAAAGTAGAATAATTAATTTCCATTTGCAGTTAAACAATTAATAAATTGGCAGCTAAATTTTTCAAGAAAAATGGTAGTAAATTTTTGCAGATTCAGTGACAAAAAAGATAGTCCCAAAAACAGACATTGAAGTATGGATAAACATACTTGTGACACCAAAGAAAGATACACTTCATCTAGGGTACATATCTCACTTGATTCATCAGTCTAGACTCTAATAGAAATTTTATTTAAGATACATACATTTTTAGTTCAAAGTTTATGTTGAAATATAAAGTTTTACCTTAAATGTTTAAGGAATATTCATGTCATTTATAAGTTTATGAACTAACACTTCTTATTGTCAACGAATTTCTGACAGAATATAAAGATTTTTGAGTTATTGTCACAGTATGCTAAAATTATCTCAATTGTTGAATTGTTGGTTTGAAACTGAGAAATAAGAGCAATTCAAGAATATTTGTTCTTGAACAATTATTGTCTTGAATCAACAATTCAAATATTAAAATTATATCAACATTGTATGTAACATATTCAGACACACTATCCTAATATTTTGCTTTGTTGAAAAACGAAAGAAGTTAATAATCAATCAGAGAGATATAGGTGAACGTAAGAAAGAAAAAAGTTGTCGAGAGGTCCATAGTCCAGTCCACGACCGTGAAGTCGAGAGTTCGACACATTTTTCCTACATGGGGCAAATAAATACACCCTTCTTAGGGCGGTCCTCCTCCTCTGGTGAGGCTAAAAATTATTAACCATCAACCAACAAGTTAATCATCTAGGCATCATGGAGTTACACAAGAATTTTCCTCAAGGAGCTACAAACATTATACCACCACGGCTCCAGTGCGGAACGATAAAAGTTCTGAACATGCGTAATTTTTCTCGTCCGTTTAATTGATTTTTTTACGGTTAAGATTGATTTAAAAAACACTTGTTATGATTTTCAGAACACCTGTTTTTAAAACTAAAAACACATGTTTTGAGGTGTTTCGTATATACTGAAAAAACCCTTTTCCGCATAGGAGCCGGACTGACATTATACATATTGTTTTCATAATCTTTTCCTATGATCTAGTTTTTATATTTTAGTTGTATTTTATTAACAACTACTTTATGTATTCACTGTCAAATGTTATATTCAACTCATTATTTTAGAAGTATTCCGTGAGTAGCCATTTTGTGCACTTATTACCAAAAATTCAAGACTATCTTCTATATCTCCCCCGCTCATACTCCAATTTTAGAGTTTTAATAGGTTATGTTGTTGATGTTGTGTAGTCTACCTTCCCTTTTGTACTTTAGAAACGAAAAATAAAAAGACTAACATGATTTGATGATCGTTTTTAATTCAACAGCGGTTAAGTATTTAATTTGTGATACTATATCTAGAAAATAATTGTTGTTTTCCCCTGAAGATAAAAGGCAATTGCGTCTGACAAGTTGATTGTCAGTTCGCTTTACTTGCTATCTCATTAACATGTTTTGTATAAAATTAAAAATTCAAATCACTATGAGAATTTAGTTTACATATGTCAGTATTTTACGTGTTCAGATAAAAATTGGATTAGTCGGGTCAAATCGAATACGGTTATCATAAGTTGATTGGGCGCAAAATGATCTTATATATCTCTTTGATTAAGTGGGTAAAAAGTAAAAACCCAATCAAAATGCAGGCCTTGATAGTTGGGCAAAAACAAAGAGTAGGGTCTCAGCTTGTGGGCTATAATCACCTTTCTTTAGTCTCAATCCATATGATCCCCAATGATTAAAGCCCAAGCCCAAACCCAAATCCCCCAACTGTAGAAACTGTTTCCTTTGGAGTTATCGTTAATGGAGATAATTGCAGTAGGGTTTTAGCAGAGGGGAATTGAAATGTCGTCGTTGACTTTTAGACCGCCGTCGCCGTCGAAGGCACCGCCGGCGTCAGTTTCATCTTCTTCGTCTTCGTTGGTTTTGGTATCATGGCGAAGTAATCAGTATAAACTGTGTTCTAATTCATTTAGATTGCCGAGGAAATCCAGAAGATTTAATTTGAGAGCTCAATGCTTTGATTCTTCAAAAAAAAATCCCAACGATGCCGATTCCAAGCCTCCCAATGGCACTTTGGTACTTCCTCATTCTCACTGTCTGTCATTTCATTTCTAGGTATTCAATTAGAATTTAATGCAGAAAGTTGCTGTTTGTTCATGTTCTTAGTGGAAATGGAATCAATAACAGTATTAGTATACTACCTCCATTACACGTTTAGGACACGAAATTTAAATTTAAGGAAGCAACAAATAAGGTAGTTTGTTAATTAAAATATCAATATTACTCTCTTAAATATAATTAGTGGTATACAAGTCCTATTTGAGAGATTAATATCAATATTTTGATTAACAAAGGTACCTTATTTTTTTGCTTACTTTATTTTCGCTACATGTCCTAAACGACTTATATTATGGAACGGAGGGAGTACAATATTTCTCAGAGAAATGTAGTAAAAAGTAGTGGACTTTGGATATTGTAATTAGATTTTTCATTTGTTTCATTTTTTTTCTGGATGTGGACAGAAAAAGAGCAGGAGGGAAATTCTGCTGGAATATGTGCAAAATGTGCAGCCAGAATTCATGGAATTGTTCGTTAAAAGGGCACCCCAGCAGGTACTAGTCACAGTACCTCTTGTCATGGAATTCATCCTTTGTATGTAGTTTCTTTACTGCTTTTGGAGACCATTTGTCTTTTACGGTTGAATATGTATCTTATTCTTTTACTTGAGAATCCGCTCGGCGATAATTGGCTACATTGTGATTGTTACTGCTTACTTTAATCTCCCAGAGAAGGCAATTTATGCTATGATGGGTAGGGTAGTTTTAGAATAAAATCTCAAGAATGTAACTTATCTATGTTCCTTAATTGGTTTGTTGTTTCAGGTTGTTGAAGCTATGCGCCAAACAGTGACAAACATGATAGGAACACTGCCTCCACAATTCTTTGCAGTAACAGTAACCACTGTATGCATCTAGAACTACGACAATCCATTTTGTATCTCTGGTTGATTCAGCATCTGATTTACTAAGGATGAAGTGTTGTTGGTTTGGTTGGATGACATATACTATTCATCTGGCAATGCTCGAATAATTGCAGGTTGCTGAGAATCTTGCACAGCTTATGTATAGTGTTATGATGACTGGCTATATGTTTAGGAATGCACAATATCGTGTGGAATTGCAACAAAGCTTGGAGCAAGTTGCACTTCCGGAAGCACAAGAAAGGAAGGTAGCTATCTCTCTACTTCTCTTTGACGATCTTTTTATTGTTTGTCCATTTGTATACTATATCATAGCTGATGTTCTCTTTTGGAAGGAGGAGCTCGAAAAAGATGCATGAATATCATAGTATATTTGGTATGTGACCCTTTAATATAACCCACTCATGGAAATTGTCTTTTGTAGTCGGACAATTTGGTAAAATACGTAAATAAGTAATGGTCACCAATGTGTCGACTTCCGTGGATCATATGTACCGGTGTGGCCGTTGTGGGTCTTGCATGATGCATATTAGCTTCCTACAATTGCTGCTGGAACATATATCAAAGCCAGTATTCATGTTTTTTTATGGGCACTTGAACATTCTCTCATGCTTGTGCAGGATACACCAGATTTTGCACCTGGTACACAGAAAAAAGTTACCGGTGAAGTTCTCAGGTGGAACAATGTGTCTGGTCCTGAAAAAATAGATGCGGCGAAGTACATTGAGTTGCTTGAAGCAGAAATTGAGGAACTTAACCGTCAGATAGACAGGAAATCTACAAATGAACAGAATGAACTTTTGGAATATCTGAAGTCCTTGGAACCACAAAATCTGAAGGTTTGCGTCTAACTTTCAATTACGGGCAGAAGACTGGACATTTTTTAATGATTGATTCCCCTTGCTGTTATCCTTCCCTCCCTCACTCACTCTCTCGTGTTTTTGGGTGCGGAACTTAATCATTTGGTTGCTTCAAGTGATTACCTTTCATAGTATCGATTTATACAAAAGTTGCTATAAAAAAAAAAATCAGGCAGTAGCACCAATTCACCTGCCCTATAGCTCTCAAACTGTTGCCCAACTGGAGTGCTGACAAATTCTCACATCTTCCTCCTGCTTTAATTGGCTTGTGTTCTTGGATTAATTTATTAAAGAACCAAATGCAATGGAACTTTTGTATGCATGTGTTCAGGACTTAACAAGTACTGCGGGAGAAGATGTTATCGTGGCAATGAACACCTTCATAAAACGCCTTTTAGCTGTTTCAGATCCGAGTCAGATGAAGGTAATCGCCAACCTATCCTTGTGTTATGTCTGTGTCAGCAGCCATGATTATGCTCCACTCAAATCTATTTTGGGGAGAAAATGAAGCACTTTTTTTATTGGTGCTACCTAGTACCTAGAATCTTTTTTCTTCTTTTCTTTTCAATGCCCATGCTCTTAAACAATGTGGTTTACTGTGTGCAGACTAGTGTAACAGAGACGAGTGCCCCGGAGCTTGCTAAGTTGCTCTATTGGCTTATGGTGGTTGGATATAGTATTAGAAATATCGAAGTTCGCTTTGACATGGAACACGTATTGGGTGCTCCTCCAAAACTTGCAGAGCTTCCTCCCGGTGAGAATGTATAGGACCGCCCACTAATACCCCGAATAAAATCCGCGTGCTGGCTGAAGTTTCTGCAATTACAGGCTATCAAGTAGTAGATCACGATATGCTCTGCCACTTTGAAGGATTTTCAATTTCTCATATATTCATTCATCTGGATAGAAGATTGGATGGAGCTAAGCCTGACTAAAAGCTGCCAAAAGTATTTTATCTCAGTAGATTTACAAATTATTGCACATTTAAACATAGGAAAACTTCCAGAAGCAGAAATGCTTTCATCCTTTCTGCTTGTTGTATTCAATACCACTGGAAGTGGCCCAAGTTTGCATAATTAGCCACTTACCTATTCATTTTCAATTAGGAAAGTGAACATTCAATTTGAGACGGGAAATATTTAAAACAGCACAAAACTGCTCTTCTTTGCATACCCTAGGCATGATTAAAAGAATGCCTACAATTCCAGGTAAAACAGTCTAAATATACATGGAATGATACAAAAAAACGTACACAGTTTATAGTTCCTACGAATCTCCCCTTTATGGAAGGGGAACATATCTAACTAGTACGAAACCACCTAACATCAATTTCTGCTAAATTCTACAAAAATGTCCTGCAAAATTTCGGCACACCAAGTCTTCCCTTGAGAGCAAAAGCAACAGGACAGCGGTAATACACAACAAATGAGTAAACAAAAAATTACCCGTATCCTCCGCTACAAGCAGTTACAGGACTGTGCACTCAAATCTGATGCTAATCGATGATTATCCTCTCTGAGTATTAGATTGTTAGCAATCGGTTTTCAAGTCTTCAACCACATCAGCAAAACCGATTTATACTCTTTGAGATGCATAATTACTTGAAAGTCTCTTGGCCCATACACTCTCATTTGGCAGCCATGATATGGGATATCCTTCTATGGCACACCACCTTAAATTCATTAAGGCGAGAGCAAGATCCTCTGAATCTCTAAAAAGCTTCATAATATGCAACTCAGTTTCGATGTCTTCTTCTATAATTAGATTTTCGTATTCTGTTCTTGCCTCTTCAAGAATGTCACTGTCCCCTGAAATCATTCTCATACTCAATACCTGCAGTGCTTCCATGGCGGTGCTGTAAAAACCTTCTTCTACATATGCAGAGAACATGTAACTGCAGGTTGATGGATCAGGCTGGATCTTCTCTTGGTGCATCTGCTCAACAATAAGTTCCACCACGTGAATTCTTCCCTGAAAAAAAGGGGTTATAACCACATCAATTACTGAAGTGGATCTTACATCAATCTGGACCCGAAACCCCAAAACAGACAAACTTGCAACTTGGTAAACGCATCTTTAAGAGCACACTACAAATACAGATATCAGATAGTGCAATACAAAGAGCAAACTGGATCCAGGCATCATACATAGCATTAGAATGAGAGAAAGTGCGACTTCAGGGACAGATATCATCTACTTTAACTGTAATTGCATATCGGTCCAAAGATTTCGGGAGAGCTCAATATATTCTGCCATCTCTACTTCACCTGAAGCTACCATATACAGGATGTGTATTATAACGCTACCTTCTCACATGCCGCTTGAAGAATAGTGTTGTATAACAGTGTATCAGATTTGACCCCATCTAATTTCGCCTGATTGAGCAGCTTTATTGACTCATCAAAGTTGTCGAGTCCCAACAGAGTCTGAAAAAAAGAAGGGGAAAAAGAAAAGAAAGAAACAGAAACCATTAAAAAGATTCGGCAGTTTGAATTGTCAATCTAAATCCACACTTAACCTTTCTGCCGGCGACCCTTGAAATCGCAACACAAGTACCTTAATGAGAGTGGTGTAAGTTACTGTCCATGGGAGGAAACCATCACGAATCATCAAAGAAACCAAGGCAGAAGCAGATCTGAAACATTTCATAATGCTGCAGCTGTTGATCATGATATTGTAGGTTCCAGCATCTGAAGGTATCCCGCATGATTTTAAAGTTTTGAATATTTCTGCTGCCATATGAATCTGGTATAGAAGGAAAAAGGAAAAATATAAAAGAGATATAAACCATGAGACAACAAGATACAAAAGCAAAGTGTAAAGGACTTACTTCTCCAGCATCAACAAGTGAACGCAAAACTATGTTGTAGATAGGTGTCCCCAGAAACGAATGAGCACTAGACAATGAGTTTTCTGCTTGATGCAAATATTGAATAAGCTCCTTGATCATCCCTTCCATTCCAAATGCTTTCAGCTGCTTAGATTTCACGACGTTGTGAGTCTATAAAGTTTTGTTTTTTCATCTGGTGGAAGTTGTAAGTCCATAAAGTTCATTTAAGATAGAACTACCAGAACTTCGATTAATAGGCAACTCAATTAATTTCTTGTCATTTCCACATGATGAGAGGCTGAAATAAAACAGCCTCAGTTATTTCTGTTCTGAACATCATTCAATGATCATATTCTTCCTGAACAATTTGCACGTTGAAACCTGCAGTATGAAAGGGAATAGGTAGGACCTGGAATTTGTGACCATTTCAGGATCTAGTTTGGGCTTTAAAAAAAAGAAGAAAAAACCAAAATTATCACAATACTGGCTAGCATCAGGATATTCCAGAATTCAATTAAGATCAGCGTATGAACCTCTGCTGGTTTAAGAAGCAGACTGGTTTTTACATTGTTTTATTCATTAACCGTTATGTATATTCCATTCTCCATCCAATAGCCCACCAGTTCAAATTCTAATTGTTGGTACATATGATGTGCATCAAGATTCAAAATCATTCTGTATGTATTCAAGAAGAAAAATTTATGAGTCAGAAGTTACCAAATTCTTGACTGATTCATGGCTATGCTGAATCCCATTCTTCATCATATCCATTTCTATTGCATTTATCCTTTTAGCAGCATCCACTTGTGACAACGTATTGCCTTCTTCATAAGGTGCATTCACATTACCAAATAATGAAAACAGTAGCTCGTATGTCCTGATATCTGGGCAGATCTTTAATTTTTTCATCTTAGCCAACACCCTAATAGCACGTTCAGGCTGATCCTGCTCAAGGAACCCACAGAAGCATTAATAATAAGGACATATTATAGTAGAATATATGTGAATTAGTATGGATTAAATTATACAAAGTTGTTGATTCTCTGTAGAGTCACAAGGATTGAAAAATGTGAAAATGCATACAAAGATTTCTAGTGTGTAAAGGAAAGGATTTGAAACGAAAAAGCTTACATGGCAATCATGAGACAAGTAATTGGCACAGAAAACTATTTGAAGAAAAGAATTGACAGTTGAATAATATTTCCAACAGTTTACTTACCATAGTATCACATGCTTCCAAAAGTGCATTATAAGGATAAGGACTTGGACATGTTGATATTTGATCCAGGAAAGCCTCAGCCAAATATAGTTCTGAACCCTTGCTGCAACTAACAGCAAGAGCCGCAAGAGTTGAATCATAAGGCTTCATATTTTTCCGTTCCATGACTTTGAGCTGCACAGAGATTGTAATTGCATCAATTCTCAAGAAAGTATATGCAGTTTGTTTCATGAAGCTCAGAATAACTGCTAAGTATCAGCTTCAGATCAGAAAAGTAGAAAGTTCTAATCCACTGTGTGAGAACCTTTTTCTTATGACCATTTTTATTCAGGACTATACTCCAGTTAAGATATTTGAATATATTGCATATCTTACCACTTCCATGCCATTGTGGAAACCTCTTTCTGCGAGAACTGCTCTTAAGAAGCCGTCATAAGTACCACATGAAGGTTCTAAACCAAGATTTTGCATCTAAAACAAACAGAACTCTTGAAGTTAATGAGCATGAAACTATCAGCTCCTTCGTAAAGTCAGCTTGAGGAGTGAAAAAGTTGTGATTACCTGTGACATTAACTGTTCTGCCAAGATATAATTTCCCATGTTTGCACAGGCATGTATCACGTCATTAAAAGACCACCTTAATACTTTCATAACAGGTATATGGATAACTTTCTCTGGCACACTTGTTCTAAATGTCCCCTGGCTTTCCACGTCAACATTCATATAGCAGTCACTGTCACTGATACTAGTGTGTAATTCAGTCCCATCGTGATATTTAGATATAGATGGCACTACTTTGTTATCCTTGACAAATATTTTTGGACTTGATTCACCATTGGAAGGTATTGGGATGTCCAACCTTGAATTGAATAGCTTGCCTTCAGCAGTTTTGGTGATTACACAGTTCCTCTGGGTAGCCAAAGCCACCATGTACTGTAATGTGGTATAAGCAGATTCCAGATCTTTCAACCTTGTAAAGGACCATATAAACTTCCGAAGAGAAATAATGCTGAGGCTGTAGTATTTGATACACTCCTCCCATAGTTCATGTACCGCAGTTAGATTTTGATGCAAAACTGCAAGCTGAAGAGTGAATTTAGAAAATAGTAACTTGATAAAGCTCAAAAATATATTTTTAAAGAGTCAAAAAGCTTGCCACAACAAATTCACATGTAGAAAGAGAATAAGGGAGTCCTCATGACATAACTGTAAACAAGATATTGGCACATAGGGGGCTTTACACACCTTGAGAAGCTCAGCATATGTTATTTCATTCTTTCCCACCATCTGTTTCTCCATCAAACTTAAGCAGACATTAGCATAAGAAACACTAGAAGTTTGAACACAAGCGCTCAAGAAATTGTTGTACACTGGCAAAAGAGGGTAGATATCAGGATTATCTCGTAGCAAGCTCATCAAGCTGAATGCCTGAATGAAAATTTATAAAGGTTATTAGCAGACTTCAAAGAATCAATCACAGAGGTAACCATAATAAACTAAGTTCAATGATAAAATGGCCTCAGCAAACTGATTGATCAACATCCTGCAGATTGCTTTTATCTCTTTACCCCAATTAATGACTTTTTTTTAACTTTGTTTCAGCCTCAGTCCCAGAGTGCTGCTTGCACGATTTACCAAAAGATTGTTAGTTTAGTTCTTATAATGCCCAAAACTATTCTCCGCTGCTTCCAGGGTGTCCCTGTCATGCTTCAGCAGATACATTCATGCAATAATTAATTCTTAGGAGGAAATGAAACTTAATAGAAAGCATATGAAAATAACATCATTACCTCCTTGAGGTAACCACCCTTACAGAGTGCTCGAAAAGTATAAAAGTAACATTTTCCATGCACATCTATCTCCTTTTCCTCCATCAATTTCCAGGTTTCCAGGGCAAACTGCAGGGTAGAAGAAATAACCTCTTTAAAACTTCGCCTTAGCTATTTCGAATAGTTTCATGAATCTAAAATTGGCCATAGCTGTTGCTAATTTTTTGGCACCAGAGACGCATGAAAGTAGTGAAGCAGAAAAGGAAATCCACTCTTAAGCGTACCAATGGATCAGGAAATCTCGCACAATCTTTAAGGATGAGTAGAAAATCGTTAGCCCTCATTGCTTCATTTCTATTTCCCAGCTCCGACAAAAGACTAGAAGCTCTACTCCTCTCTCCCAATCGAAGTGCACCCACAATCTGCTCCTGAAGTGACTCGGTGATTGAATCGCTCTGATATCCTAAAGCAAAAACACTCCAAATTTTATCGCAATTTCGATCCTTCAATTCTCAATGCACAATAAACTAAAGCATGACTAGCAACTAGAAACCATAACATTTAAGCTCTCTCAGTCAATCAGATTCCACTTCCAAAGATTAAAACTTTATTCAACTAATGCTTTCACTTTCAATCAAATTAGGTGATTTATACCAACACTCCAAACTTATCACAATTTCGATTGATCCTTCAATTCTCAATGCACAATCAGACTAAAGAATAGTTAGCAACAAGAAAACCATAACATTCAAGCTCAGCCATTCAGTTTCCACTTCCAAAGATTACAAATTAATGTTTGCTTTTACTTTCAAAAAAATGAGGTGATTTATACCATTGGAAGTTGCGAAAGTTCTGACTACTTCAATTCGACCTGCCAAAATCATCCGACGCCCCTACACAACAAAGTTTTAGACAAAATTACGCTTCCGAAGATTAAAAAAATAACACGATTCCATTCGTTTTTTTTTACTGAACTTCTGTTTTCAAATTCCAATAAAACAGATTGCACAATTAGGTTAAAAACAAAAGAGAACGTACATTTCCAGAAGGTTTCAGCTTACAGAAACAATTAGCTGCCTTCCATCTGCTCAATGAGGAAATACAAAACAGTGAAAATTCAGATTCATTTATCATTTTCCTACATTCTTACTGCATAATTTTCATTATAGAAACTGAACTTACATAAATTTATGCATATTTGAAGGCGGCATTAATGGAAGTTCCGGCGGAGTATAAAGTCCTCGGGGTTAGAATCTGAGATTCCTTTTTTAATCATAAAAGGACGAACACCTGTCACCGCCGCATCCTCCGCCGTCGGTTGCCATTAGATGTGACTATTTTGCTTGATTCGATTAACTTACCGGTTGTTCCGGCGGTGACTCCGACGTGTTCGGCCTGTGAATCTTAAGCCCATATTAAATGGACTGGAAATAGATGATCGAATGGACTCTGTTAGAGCCCATACTAAATGGACTCTCGGAGGCACATATTAAAAGTCCATCTACAGTGGCATATTGGTTTTAACTTTTGTGTATAAAGTCCATCTATTTTCTCTATTGAGAAAACCTCCCTATATATATCTAAACAATTTTTATTTTTCTCTTTTTGTCAGTAAACTTTTTATTTTAGCCATTTCTATACATTAAATATTTTTTAACTATTAATTTTGTCAATTTTTGAACTACTGATTTTGTCAAATTAGTGTAAATTTAATGATTTTTTTTCCTTTTTTTTATCAATAAACTTTTATTTTAACTCTTTCTATACATGAAATATTTTTGAACTACTGTTTTTGTCAAATTAGTATAAAATTAGTGATTTCCGGTCACTTTTGAACACGTGTTGTGTATATGTTTGTCAATGATATTTTTGTCGATTTAAGTCCTTAATACTTGAGATATATGCAGAACAAGTGATTAAAAGTGGACACTAATTTGACAAAAGTAGTAGTTCGAAAATAGTTTATGTACAAAAAGAGATAAAATAAAAATTTACTGACAAAAAATAAAATAAAAAAAGTAAAATTTATTTTTGTATATATAGGTAGTTTTTCTCTTTCTCTATTATACGATCAAAACAGGAAAAATATTAATTTGAAATAAATTAAAAAGAAAATGTGGATAAATACTTTGTACAGATAATCTATTAATTAGGCTAGTTTTCTTTGACACTTCTATTTGAGCTTCTTCATTGAATTAAATAAAGGAAACAAATCATGGATAAACACCTTTTTAACTCAATTTGGACGAGTTTATCTTGCATCAATCCCTTTGATATTACCAGAGTAAAACAGTAAAAAAATATTTTTGCTCAGTGCAATATATAATCTACAAGCCAATAATAAATATGTATACTTGTGCAAAAACAGAATAATATTCATCTCCAATTGATTGATAGTCACACTTCTTTTGCTCCAATGGCAATAATATTTAATGCAAAACTAAGGATATAATATACAGGCAAAATTGTTTGCTTCTCCAAATATGGATAAACATAATCAGATAGATTGTGGCTCAACTGCATGTAACTTGCCGGAGCACACAAATGAATTCTGAACCAAAGCTTCATTCCCATCCACCAGAAATACACCATCTCTAATTCTCCCTTGAGCTTGCGAGAAATCAATAATGGTTTAAGCAGCAAGCGGATACAAGTGTTCCGGCCACTTGGGATATGCTCGTTTATATAAGCTCATACACACTGTATCGTGTTGCTGAACGACCCCGTTAAACATACATTTCATTGCCCCTGCAAACAAATAACGTAAAGGGAGGAGTATTACATATATGGTTCAACCAGACCAAATCTAATGAATAATAACAAAAGCAAACTAACGGGAAAAATAGTGTTAGGGGATCTCTCTAAGACTTGCCAGTACTTCTCGACATGTTTCAGTGTGTTCACAGTGTATTTTCCCTATGAATACAACTTAATTTTGTTCATTAACTCACCATGGGTACCAACCGGCTCCTTAACACGACCTCGTCTACCACATTTTGTCCAAACTTCAACAGGCTGTAAAAGTTTCAACACAATGAGCATAGTATAAATTGAAAAAAGGAAGATTAATGTATGGTGTTTTATATACCTTGAACCATCTGACGTCCTCTGGACTATGGAACATATACCGTACAGTTGCTTTCAGCTTTGACACTCTTTGAGGATAACTGCATCATCAAGATTTTGGATTTGTTAGAACAAAAGATGAAACTTTTTACACTTCATACTATATTTCTCCTAGTTTCACTATCGACAGATCCTAGAAACAAGGACAATAGCAGAGAATATATATTAAACACCACATTTAGAATCATATGGATGCATGACAATTTAAAGGATCCTGCACAGCACCAAAAATGCAGATGCCTTGGAAGACTTAATGCCGGGTATAACCAAACTCAGAATGCCGACATTTGTAAAACCCGGAGAAAACATCGCATACGAAATGAATAAGAGACAGCATAATATCCAAGGAATCCAGTGCAACGAGCAATTATAGCAAAGATAATATAAACCGCATATCTGCCGCCAACACCCCAGCCAGACATACTTGAAATCCAAAAAAGTATAAATTCTCACCTTCCCAACTTTACTCATATTGTTTAAGCAAACACAATCTTACCCGGATAAAATGATCTTCTTCAGAAGAATCCTGTCTGGGTTAATACTTTTCAATGAACCTACAGCCGCAACAACTGGCAGAGCAGTGTCTCCTACATTCTTGAGAGCAATAAGCGGAAGAGGTGGAAAAGAAATTGGAGCATAAACGGAAGCTATTGAAAACCGGCCAGGATGAAGAAATCTTTCCATCTTGTGTTTATCAGAATTCATAGTGTCTGATGAGTACAATGGCCTGCAATACAAAAAAAGAATATTAATGGCGCATATAGCAACTACAAAATATTAAATTATTTATGAACATTGTTCCAACCCCCCACCCCAAAACATTCATCCCCAAATGAGTACCTTGCCACAAATTGGCGAAAGCCAACATGAAATGTTAGCTCTTCTTTAGCCTTAAGAGGAGCGGTGTAGCTGTCATGCTTCCTTACGCTACACACAGACCCAAGAGAGGTTAATTGCATTAGGATTAGTCAGCTCCAAAGTTCAATACCAAATCATGGGTAACGGGAAGAGAACCTGAAGTGAAGGGCGGAGATTTTGGATTCATGCTGCAATAGTCCACATGAGATAACAGGTATTGTCTTTGACATATTCTGTAATTTGGATGCAACAACACTAGGAACCTCCTTGATATGAAGCCTTGCAAATGAACCAGCTGGTATACAGTCGTCAGAAATTCCCTGGTCCATTACTAAAGCTTTTGCAAGAACATGTTTTTGAGTTCTTGCAAAATTATCAAATGCAAAAATCCTAGCATAGTCTGGAGGAAGAGATTCCTGAAACCATATATGAGAAACTTAGTACCATAGCAATCTATTTCTTTTTAAATTCTTCTTGAACACCAGAACTTACTTTGGGGTCCCATGATGAGGTTCTGAAAGACATCAGGCCCCTATATCTAGCAAAGCGCTTCCTAGCAGGAACGTCAAATGGTGTATCCACTTCATCTGGGAATTCTAATGAAATATAAGACGAGTTAGGAAACAAATTATGAAGCCTCAAATGCCAAGGTAAAACACAAACATAAATGCGAAGCAAGAGACCTCACCCAGAGATGATCTACTTTTAAAATGAGGAGTCTCATGAACCCCATCTCTCACTGGTAGGGATAACAAGGTAATTCACCCAAGTACCTAACAGCCTTGTTTGGTTTAGAATCAAGTTTGATTGGTTGAATATTCATTGTAATCCTTTAATTATTTTACTATGCTCAAAATAACACCCTTGACATATAAAATCCTAAAACCCTACAATTTGATAGAACGCCTTAACACATCCTATAAGGCAGTTAAGAGCTTTTGTTAAATAAATTAAAGAAAATGCATTTTCTAGCTATATTCTTTCTGCTTCCTTTTTCCTTACTTCTCTTTCGAGTTTCTCTACTAAAACTTGTAATTCAAGCAATGGAAAATACCTTTATATGAATCCTTTTTCCTTTTTCTTCTCCTTATTGTTCTCTCTAGTTAACCAGACTAGATGAAGAGTTTGAGTTTCCAATGGATTTTGCGTTTCCTAATTGTCCTCATTTTAGTATCCACTTCCTTTTTTTTCAATTTTCATACACAAAAGCATATTGCATAATTCACCTCAATAACATCTCTTCTCTGATGGATTTCATACAAAAACTATGGATGTTACCATTTCTAGTTCTCAAAGAAACCAAAATTTCCAACACACTAGAATGAAGTAAAAAGTGTTGGAAAAAAACCCAATAAGCCATTACACTATCTTCAGGGAAAAAACTAGCCCAGTCATTAACACAAACAGAAAAGAGTACCTTCATCTTCAGAATGTGCTGCTTTTATTTTCCGAATCTCCTCCTCTATTTGCTCTCTAGTCAGGTTTTCGCTTTCCTGCAAGGAAAATTAATGTTTTTCAAACTTAATGAGTAGGTTTTTCCTGTGAAATTTGTGCTATTATAGAGCTTTCACAAAAGCAAAATTGCAGCATGAGGAAGGCCTGATTAAAAAATGCTTTTCAATCAACTTAATTGCTCGCCTAACAAAAGCAGGATTCCTGAAATTAGAATATAAATGGGGATATTGTTTTTAAGACCTCACAGCTAGCTTGTTCTCAATCCATGAAAATTGCATAATTTCCATTGAAAATTATGCTGCATTACTCATTCCTCATGTAAAATTACTGGTTTGCAATCTCTAGTCTTTGTTAAGTGGAAGACTTCCAGTAAAGGTATTTACTGATTACACCAGAGAAGAATTATGTCCTCACCATCATCATGGAATCTGTCTCAGTTCCATCATCATACTCCCTTGGAAGAGAAACCAGATCATCATCAGGCTCAAATCCATCTTTACTATCTTGACCAGGAAACTCATTCCCTCTATCAAGTACCATGCCATCATCTTCATTTGCATCGCTATCCGTGAGGTCATCATTTGAATCATCAACAATCCAAGCAGCCTGAAGAATTACATTTCATAAATATGAAATCCAATCAAGTTATTCCTTAAGAACAACAAAGAGAAGGAAACTTTTTTTTTTCCAAAAAAAAAAAACAAACTAGAATATACTTGATATTCAGATGTCCCTGGAGGAAGAATCTTCTTCTTTAGCTTTTTCTCCTTGTGGTTTCTGTCTGCTTCTGCCATTTCTGTTTCTGTGGGCCACGTCTGAAAAATAAAAATGCCATGATATCACAAACTAACCAACAAAAAAAGGCACAATGCTGTTAAGCAGACTGTTCCAAGGAAATGAAATTTCAGATGCATAATTATCGAGTGCAAAACAGAATGTCCCAACTAAGGCCCCATTACATTGATCACTGAGAAACTAACATTGCTTTAATAGGTAAAAAGTATTTCACTTTTTCGGGAAGAAGAAGCCTATTAAGAGGTTTTCATAGTTAACAAACAAGAATTTCACTTGATTTCCAACAAGTCTACAAGAGTCTTGAATTTTAAACAAATTGTACATCAAAATGGGTTTTCTTAAGATGTACCTGTTCCCCTGCCAATGGATCAGGGTTGTTTTCAACAAGCAAAGGCTCTTGTTTCATTGGATCAGGACTCAGGCTTTTGATGACCTGAAATATTTTGTAAAAAGAATAGGATTAATGTGAAGCATCACCAGTGCAATTATGGGAACAACTAAGAGAATAACTATCCTCTTCCTACTAGGCTAGCTCATAAAAAGGAGATTCACACGATCATATCAAATACAACATTCAATAACAAACATATAAATGAAAAGGCCAAGATTAAAAAATAGAGAGAGAGAGAGAGAGAGAGAGACCATGCAAAGTGCAGCAAGTTACCACAATCATAGCTCGAATTATAGAAAACAATAACATAAACTTACAAGAAACTTGATCAAGTATTCTTTTCATTGGTCCAAGTGTAACACCTATCAGCCATAAGTTGGGCTTCATTTCACATACTCCTAAGTCCTACCACTAGAATTTTAATTTCTCACAATGATCAACCTAATAAGTCTAGAGAAGAGACAGAAAAATACCTCATTTTGTGAAATTGGTATGTTTGTCAGCAATTACAGTAACCAAAACCTCTCTTAAGGTCCAAAGTTGTTGGGTTTCCAAACTAGGGACACAGAGTATGTAACAATACATAAAACTGATTAAGTAAACGAGAGTAGCCAGGTCCAAGCAAATAATAAGTCCCTCAAGTATAATACTAAATTAAATCATGCTTTTGGATGGATAATACTAATGACCTTCTAGCAAGGTTGTCAAGATCGTATTTTTGACTCGGAACGGAAGGGGTCTCAAGAATCGTAAACTCGAGGATCGTAATACGGATCGGAAGATCCGAAAAAATTATTAAAAAATTAATATTTTATTTTAAAATTAATATCTCAAATATATTTTATTTTAAATCATTCCCTTAAACATCTCATTTTGTTTTAATATCCAATTAAATATTGAAAATACAAAGTAAATAGTTTAGGACTTGTTTCAGTATAATTATTTTATAAGGCTTTATATACTAAAAAATTAAAAAGTTAAACAAGAGTGGGTCTTATATGCGAATAAAGTAAAGTACTAGTGTACAAATGGAAATTTTCCTCAAAAATTTCTAACTTTTCACGCATAGATAGCCCACACCGGAACATTCCCTTCCTCTCTTTAGTCTTCATATTCCAGATTCCAATCAGAGACCAAAATCGTCTTCAGCTTCGTCTTCTCCGATGGTTGCCGGTAAGTCTTCTCAGTTTCGTCTTCTTTCTTCTTTCTTTTTTTCCCCTTAAATCCCGATTCCCCTTTTCATCCCATCTACTTTAATTAATTTATTGGATCGTTCCCCTTTTTTTCCCCCTTTTTAGCCCTAAATATCACTATAAAAAGAGAAAAATATTGGATCGTAATGGAACGTTTGATCCTACGATCTTACGATCTGGATCGACGATCCATTACGATCCAAGGTTCTTGCGATTTTTAACCCGATCCAACTCGATTTGTGGCCTTTGGATCGTAAAATCGTACGATTTTACGATCCAACTCGCGATTTTGACAACATTGCCTTCTAGTTCCTTGATACTTGCACTAAAATTTTCTTGGAAAACAAACACAGGAAAACATTCAAGAAATAAATTATCATGAAAAAGTTAGCTATGTGGACTCCCTTTGTTTAACTCTGGTGGTGGTGGTGGTGGTGGTGGTGGTGGTGGGGGGGGGGGGGGATAAGAAATGCTTTGTTTAACAATTATTATTATTATTTTAGAAAGAAACAAATATACCTGAATATTGTTAATGTCATAAGAATCCATCAAGTCGTCTCCCTTCCTAATATTCAGAGGAAATGGATCCTTGAGCAGTTCAAGTTTGGATAATTGAAAATCCCCAGCACCTGAAACATGAACCTGATCCAAAACGATTTCAAGAGCTGAACACCATAGGAACACGAAAGAGTTCAAAAAACATGATATATTACCAGTTGGTTTACAGACATAGTGCGAGCACGCAGATAACCAGTGAGAACGAGGGTACATTTCCCAGAAGTATTCTCATCAGCTACCACGTCAACCTACAAAATATTCTCAATTGGAAAGTAAAAACACCATAGAGATAGAAGATAAGGTCAGTGTCAGACACAGTATGGGGACAGCCCCGTATGCGACCACCAATTAAGTGCAAATATATATCCCAAGCCCAAACATTTTCCTAAACCCATTATGTCAGAAAGAGAACAGAAATGTGCAACTAGTAACAACTTGAAACCAAGAGTGCCAGCGTGAATTATTTTTTTGATACAATCATGTAAAGTAACTACAAAGATGCCAGAAAATTCAGGTTGTTTAATATATCTGCAAATGTTGGGTTAAAGGAAATGATACCTTCTGAGCCATGAGGTAAGGACGCTGCTGTCGCCAATGAGGGACTGTGAGCCTGTGCTCCTTAAAAAGCCACATAAACTGCAACCAAGCATAGGGGGATTCAGAATCACGTAGAGAATCAGAAAATGAAACAAGGAAACTGGCAGAAACTGGATACATAAAAATAGAAAACTGGATACATGAAATATCACACAAGATCTTGAACTGGCATTACCTTGTGCAAATCATCCTTTGTATCTGCCGGGTAAAACTTACAATCCTCAGGGAACTCAGAAGCAAGGCTAGAAGTACAAAACTTCTTGAGGTCGTGTTTTTTCTTCAAGTCCGAGGGCAGATCCTAGATGATAACAAGTAATTTCATCAAGAATTTAAAATTCTGTTGGCAGTAGTATAACGAGACGAGAAGAAAGCTAGGAAGAGAAGGCGAAGGAATCTACTTACACGAATCAAAACAGCAGTACTTGGCAGGCCAAGAGTTCTGAATACTGACAGGCAGTGAGACCCAAATGAATCAATATAATCATTGTAACTGTCTGCTTCATCCAAAGATCTTGTAGATGCCACAAAAGCAATCAAATCTGCAACCTAGAATATCCAAACATCAGTTGGCACATGCTCATGATAAGGAAATTTTAGAAATTCAAGTTTCATGGCAAACACATCCAAGCATGAAAGTAATGAAGTACCTTAGCCAGTTCCATGCAAGCTGACAAATCGCCGTATGGTGCTTTCAAGATCTAGAGAAGAAAGTAAGATAGATTTTAGAAGCTTTCAAATAAAAAACAAACAAACACCAAGAGAATTAATAGATTAGAAGCATCTCTGCAAAGCTAGCTGACTTCACTTCCTATTCGCCAATTACATTAAATGACCAAGTAAAACTTCAAACCAACCATCTACTTCCCAAGTTCAATCTCACAATTTGCTACAATATACTTTGTCCATTTCAAAATAATTGACCACATTCAACTTGGCACTAAGATATATATATATACAGTAAAAGCATTTGACTATTTAGTAGTATATCTTTGATCTATATTAGGCCCCATTTACAAGGATGATTTAAGTCCTCTTTTGTTTTCTAATTTAGCACAATAGTAAAAGATTTAGATAAAAACTGAGTCTATTTTATAATAAGTGGAAATCATTCTGGAACAGTGAAAAATAGAATACAGGGCATTCTTCATGGAACGGAATCTTTGGAAGATTGTCACTTTAGGCATATTTGATCACTTCACGACTGAAATCCATTTAAGTTCTCGGCAAATTCCTTATAAACTGCAAATTACTGTACATGGTTTTGACTACAAACAGAACTAATAAACAGAAAAGTCATAATATTGGATATTAAACTGAAAAAGTCGTCATTCAGCTTACAGTAGCTCTCAGCTTGTATTCAGATGAAGCAACAACAGGAAACCCAACGGCATCCTCCCCAGCAGACAATAATGTCAAAAGATCCTTTTCGAGCGAATTCAGGTCCACAGAAGATGACAGACCAAATAAAACCTATAAAAAACATTTAAAAGAAACTACAGTAAGAAATAATCTTTTCACTATTTCCCACCTCTAGGTAGACAACATATATAGCACAGAACACTTACAATAACACGGGGAGGACTTCCTAAACCAGTAGAGGCCCTTTTCTCTTTAAGTAACTCCGCCCGCTTTTGATCCCTCATCTACACCATCATTTTTTTACTAATTAAAAATATGCAGTCATGTTACAAACATAAAACATCGAACAAATTACCATTCTAGTGTATTTCTCTTAAAGAAATATACCGTTCTATTTTTTCATTAAAAATAAATATATTATTGATTGTTATGAGTAAGAAGTGTTGCATCAAATGTTGTATTCCTAGTGTATTTCTATTAAAAATAATAACAGTTTTATTTTTTATTAAGAAAAAATATTATTTGAGTGTTCTTATTCAAGAGTACTGCATCAAATGCGCTAGCCTGACTTAGTTCGAATTGAAGGAATAGAAATTTGTAAACATTACCATCTTATTGCGTTGAATCCTAACTGCTCGAGCTCCTTTGGCAACATTGCGATCAGATTTTGCAATTTTATGCTTGTCTAAGGAAGTGGAAACCAGGAAGAAAAAAAAAAGTTTAATCACGAAATTTAGGGCACGAGAAATCAAATTTAACAAAAAAATCAAAATTGAAGCAAACCTTTTAAAGGAACTTTGTGAGCATTGCGAGAAGACTTGGAAGAAAACCTGGTTTTATGCGCCTTGTTGGCTTGTGTTCGAGAGCCCGCCATGGCAGCTTCTTCTGACGTGAGAAGAGTGTCTGAATCAGAACAAATAAACCTTACCAAGGTACTATTTGTTTAGGGTTTAAACGGAAACCATTTAAGTAAATTACAGTTTGATCCTCATTTTTTAATACTCCCTCCATTCCTAAATATAAGACTCTTTAGACAATTTGAGAAAATTAAGAAAGTTGTTATTTTCACATAAACTTCCAATATTATCCCCCACCCTCCCTGTCTCTCACTTCTTTGTCATAAAGAAAGGAAAATGTTGAGGGTGTAATTGGAATAAATTGTTGACAACTAATAAAACAACCTTAAACGACAATTAATTTGGTTACCTAGATATCTCCTAAACGACAATTAATAGGGAATGGAGGGAGTAATAATTTACACTTTGACCTATCAAGATCTTTTTTTTTATTTTATTTTTAGAAATGACATATTAAGATATTTGTTTTGTCAAAAACATATTTGAATAGACAATGAATAGACAATAAGTAACTACTGACATTCACGAACTTGTTGTAACTCTCATATTTATACGAGTTTAAAATGGACAATAAGTATTACAACTACAGTTCATACAACACGCCACAATAAGTATTACAACTAGAGTTCATACAACACGCGCCAAATAGCTTGTTGTAATTCCTTTGCTTATAATCTAGCCAAATGGGCCAACGTAACGACTATATAAGTTATATTCCCCCAAATTGTATCCCTCTTGCCACTGGGCACAATTGTAATAGACTATGCTCGGACAAAGGTACAAACTCCATTGAAGTTTTGTCAAGTTCTGATGTTAATATTTCTAATATAAATGGTAGCTAAGGCATTATTCACAAAAAAAAGAGTTCATACAACACGTTTGTAACTCTCATGTTTTATCCGAGTTTAAAATGGAGAATAAGTATTACAACTATAGTTCATACAACACTTACGGACTAAGTTAGTTATTAATAAATAAAGAGAAAAAGAAAACGAGAAAATGAAGAGGACTCAACACTATATAACCCTACAATTATAATAAGAAAAGTATTTTTTTCTAGTGAATAATATCTTAATTGTCATTAAAAATATAAGGTGTGGCCATGTCCTCAAATTCAGAATTACCATGATCATTCAAGACTCTCAAGGTATAGAGGGGAGGGTAAATAACCTTCAAACATATTATCTTTGACTAATTTGGCAAGATTTTTGCAACAATATTACATTTTTTTAGGAACACATGTGAGTTTCTAATTCGAAAATCACTTAAAGTAGTCGTTCATTTTGTTAAATAAAGCAACCGCACCACCAAAAGTCTTGTTATTAGAACAAATTTCAAATATGAAAATTTGGTATCATCCATTGCAAGCTATATCTATTGATTATAATTTTACACTTAATTTATAAAATTTCCTTAATGCAAAATTGCAAATTACATTTACATGTAAGGTTTATAGGTGTTGTGGGCGGAACTATAACCAGTTAACCAGTCCATTACAATTTTTTTTTCAAAATACTAATTATACACTTTAATTCTATTGATAAATTTAAACTCCACATCTATACACTGATCCAGATATATTATTTGAATTAGAGGTGAATCCAGACTCGTAGTCCGGGTTCCACCCCGGCTTCCCACATCCCATATGGCCCCACAAAAAGGCTCACGGCTCCTATGCGAAACAGGGTTTTGTTTCGCATGTGCGGGACAATCTGGCCGATCGGGATGAGATTTTTAACTGTTCGAGATCAGGAGAGAGAAAAGTTGCGGCTGATTAAAAAAATAATAAATTTTTTTTAAGTCTCTCTCCTGATCTGGGCCGTTCAAAATCTCATCCGACGGCTCCAGTTGTTCCGTACATACGGAAAAAAGCTGTTCCGCATAGGAACCGGACTGCACAAAAAGCGACTCGAAAGGAAGGCATATTTAAAATATTAAAAAAAAGCAAAAATATCTCAGAAAATAAAATCAAAACTCTATCGTCCCAGAGTTCAACCAATATCCACCGTCGAAGAAGAAGATGAACATAGTGTTGCAGCCACCGTCATGTCCGCCACTGCAATTTCGCTTCCGTTCACTTTACTTCACTCCGACGACGACGCCGTTTCTTATCCACCACCACCACCACCAATTATTCCAACAACCACCATTCTCTGCCGCTGCCACCTCCACCTCCACCACCACCACCTACGTTGCAGCTACTCCATTTTCCTCACAGCAACTGTGTTCCGAAAACGAGTATGACAGCCACGAAGACGACGTTGCTTCATTGAACAGCCGCCGGTACGACTTCACTCCACTCCTCGAGTTTCTCTCCACTTACTCACAGTCCTCCTCCGCCGACGTGGATAGCCGCCACTCCAATAATTCACCTACTCAGCTCGAACCGGCCGAGCTCCGACTAGCCGAGTCGTACCGAGCAGTTCCGGCTCCGCTTTGGCATTCACTGTTGAAATCTCTCACGACGACGACGTCGTCTTCGATATCCACAGCATATAGTCTGGTAACTTGGCTTCAGAAACACAATCTTTGCTTCTCGTATGAACTTCTATATTCAATATTAATTCATGCCCTAGGACGATCAGAAAAGCTCTATGAAGCTTTCTTGTTTTCGCAGCGCCAGACTCTAACGCCTTTTACTTATAATGCTTTAATTGGAGCCTGTGCTCGTAATGACGATCTCGAAAAAGCGCTTAATTTGATGGCGAAAATGCGTCGAGATGGATATCAATCTGATTTTGTGAACTATAGTTTAATTATTCAGTCGCTTATGCGAAATAATACTATTGATTCCACTTTGTTGGAGAAATTTTATTGTGAGATTGAGGCAGATATGATTGAGCTTGATGGACAGTTACTGAATGATATTACGGTCGGTTTTGCAAAATCTGGTGATGTAAATAGGGCATTGTACTTCTTATCTGTGATACAAGGGAATGGATTAAGCCCTAAGACTGCTACTTTGGTTTCTGTTATAGCAGAGTTGGGGAAGTCTGGGAGGACTGAGGAGGCAGAGGCTGTTTTTGAAGAGTTAAAAGAAGGTGGGTTGAAGCCAAGGACAAGGGCTTATAATGCCCTTCTGAAAGGATATGTGAAGTCTGGCGCTTTGAAAGATGCGGAAGATGTTGTATCTGAGATGGAGAGGAGTGGTGTGGCCCCGGACGAATATACCTATAGTTTGCTTATTGATGCATACGGGAATGCAGGGCGGTGGGAGAGCGCGAGAATTGTGTTGAAAGAGATGGAAGCTAATAATGTAGAGCCTAATTCTTATGTTTTTAGCCGGATACTAGCAAGCTATCGCGATAGGGGAGAGTGGCAGAGATCATTTCAGGTTCTTAAGGAAATGAGGAACAATGGTGTAACCCCCGACAGACAATTCTATAATGTGATGATTGATACTTTTGGTAAGTACAACTGTTTGGATCATGCAATGGATACTTTTGAAAGGATGAAACTCGAGGGAATTGAGCCTGATACCGTGACATGGAATACACTTATTGATTGCCACTGTAAACATGGGCATCATAACAAAGCTGAGGAGCTTTTCGAGGCAATGCAGGAAAGTGGTTGCCTACCTTGTACTACAACCTACAATATTATGGTCAATTCTCTTGGAGAGCAGGAGAGATGGGACGATGTTAAGGACTTGTTGAGGAAGATGCAGAGTCAGGGATTATTGCCTAATGTTATAACTTACACCACCCTTGTTGATATTTATGGGCAGTCTGGAAGGTTCAACGAGGCAATAGAGTGTTTGGAGGTCATGAAATCTGCCGGGTTGAAACCTTCGTCTACCATGTACAATGCACTGATCAATGCCTACGCGCAAAGGGTATGTTTTTGTCCATAAACTGCTTCAGCATATGCATGATGCATCTTTAAGTATTAGTAAAGTACCACTAAACTTATTTTCTCATTTCATGGTTGATGTGGTATTACTGTTTTTTAAGTATTAGCTGCAGTTTTTCAACTCAAGGGACTGTTGAAAAGTTTAATTCAATTGTCTTTCTTTGTTTTATTCGATTTTTGTTTTACACGTCTTTGATAAAACATCCAACATTACTTCGCTGCAGGGGTTAGCTGAGCAAGCAGTAAATGCATTTAGGGTCATGAGAGGAGATGGTCTGAAGCCCAGCTTATTAGCTATAAATTCATTGATTAATGCATTTAGTGAGGATCGGAGGGATGCTGAAGCCTTTGCTGTTTTAGAGTACATGAAGGAAAATGTGAGTGAAGGCCTTCAAAGAGTTCCGTGTTTAGAATTTTGTGGTAATTATTTCATTTAGAATGATCTATTTACTTATTTATACCTGGTTGCCTTGTCATATCTAATGAGTGCAGGACCTTAAGCCAGATGTTGTTACTTATACAACGCTTATGAAAGCACTAGTCCGTGTAGAGAAATTTGAAAAGGTACTGGTGTGCAACATCATCTTTTTCACTTTTTGGTAATTGGATCACAAATAATCTCCCTGTAACATTTTCCACTTCCTCTATAATATCAGGCATCCTTTATGGAATATTTCTTAACCACGCCTTTCTGTGTTATGATCATTCATCCATGAGTGTGATTCTTAAGTTTGCTTTAAAATTCATTTCACCCTTGATTGTTTTGATGAAAACTGTTTGGTGTATTCTTTTAGTCTTGTTATAATTATCCATGTTGGAAAAGTATATTGTGTATAGAAGAATAGGCATTTGACCACTCATATGCTTAAAAAATCTACCCAAGAATAACTTCTGTATTCTAATACACATTTTGCTGTACAAAAACTACATAAGAAGCATTATAATTCCCCATCGGAAGATAGAATCTTGAATGCTATTCAGCAAACTGATTACGTTTGAATGCTTTTACCTTTACAGGGCGGCATATGTATATAAAATAAAATGCATATGTAACTAAAGATTGATTTCTATTCCCTCTATTGGAAAGCTGGAATTATGGACTGTCACAACTTTGTATAATATCTCCATTCAGAGTGTTATATTTACTGGTCCTGCTATCGTCACACGACTTATATTTCAGGTTCCAACTGTATATGAAGAGATGTTATCATCGGGATGCATGCCAGATAGGAAAGCTAGAGCAATGTTACGATCTGCTCTGAGATACATGAAATCTACACTGAGATTGTAGTTGGTTGAGCTAACCATTCAGCCAAACCCCCAATCGCTGGATCATTGCTCATGTGTGGGTAATCATCAGTTCGGAACTAATCATTGTGGTCAATTCTTCTTCATAATCTATCACAAGCATCTTTGAATCTCCAGAACCTTTTGATCATTATCAAATTGTAGGCTGAAAAGGTAAGTCAAATTGTGTTTTTGGCCAGTTGGACTTTCTGGATTTCATTAAACTGGCAAAATTTTGTTATCTTATTTGTTTTATGGTGCATCCATACTATGATGCAGACTCATCCTAGTTCCTGAAAGCATTCGTTCAATATGCTAGATCATGGTGACTATTCTAGCATGTAGGATTCCCTCTTTGTGATTCGAAGCTGTAATTCGGGTGAAGATGAAATAAAGCTAGCAATGAATGTTCAAAATAATCCAGAGCATCCGACTTGCCACGGGGCTCGTCTTCAAATCTTCTCAAGATTCTTTCATACGTAACCCAATGAAAGGTTAAGTTTACCTTTCCCTGTGTTTAAATTGAGCAGTCAATTCTTTTCCTGTAATAGTACAGTAAGAAATACTAGGATGAATTCTTCAATATATATATATATATATATATATATATATATATATATGTATTCTTTGTTCTCTGGAGTGAGTACAATTGTCTTCTTTCTACTCCGGATCTTCTATACACCAATGAAATCATTAGTATATATGGAGCAATGTGATTAATCTTAGGCTATATAGGAGAAACAAGAAAATCACTAGGATCATGGATATCCATCAAATTGAGATAAGTGTCCAGTTCAACATATAGTGCTGTCAGCTATATTGAAAGAACTTCGGACCAACTTTTTCTTGAATAAGAAGTAGACTCTATCGGCACAACCCGAACTAAACCTGAATTAGTCTTACTCGAAGAAGTAGGAATGATGACATTGTTTAAAGGGCTAGGATCCAAAGATGCAAAAGCCAAGAACTCTTTGTTATGTTGTAAGATGTCCATTTCTTGTTGATCCAAAGTAACCCAAGCTTCAATTCCATCACCATTTCTTGTTTCCAACAAAATCACAAGATTCATGAAAACATTAGCATCTATAGCATAGCTACTAACCCAAATGGGCTTTCCCCACCCAAAATCAATATCATAAAATCCAAATCCACACCAACTACTAAACCCAAAATAATCAACTTTTTCTTCTTCTTCTTGATCATCATCATCTTTTGATGATCCAAATTCTCCAATTTCTTTCAAAGATTTTCTCATCAGAGCTGATCCCTTATTCCCACAAAGATTTTTAACATAATTCCCATCAATTCTTGATATCGAAAGACGAACTTGATCCGCCATGGAAGCCAATCCCAGATCGGAATTGGCGGGAAACTTGGCACTCGATATCCAGATGAGGTTTCCGATGGAATTTTCCGACAACGTTGGAATTGCTCTTTTCCGGAGATTTACGACGTGGGTTAACATAGAAGCCCTTTTATTACCACCATGAATTTCTTCAGAAGCTTCCTTTGAGAACTTCCATAGAAAAGCAGAGATAGCTTCGACCCGAGTTGGGGTATTCGACCCGGTTGCCATGGATTTTTTCAAGGAATTTATTGCTGAAGAATAAAAAACGAATCTTTTTGTTATTGATTTTCCTTTCTTGAAAGATGAACCCCACATCACCATTGATGAATCTCTTAACCAAAGATCATCATTTGCAGGAAATAGAGAAGATGAAATAAAATCTGGGACTATAAATTGCTCTGTTTTTGTTGATATTCCAGCCCAACTTTTCAAGAAAGTTTTAAGAGCTAATCCATCAAGAACTTTGTGAGAAATACAAATCCCAATAGCAATTCCACCACATTCAAATAAGTTTATTTGGATATTGGTCACTGGTTTTCCAGACATCGAGCCCATGAAACTTGGATCACAAGGAAGAAATCGAGTTATGAAATTAAGGTTTGGTCTGGTTAGAAACTCAAATAAACGGACATTATTAACTTTGGCTGTGACAAAATAAGCTCCATGATCATTACAATCAATGGAAAGATCATCTTTGATTGTTCCAGCAAGAGGGTAGAAATTGGAAAAAGTTCTTGAAAGGGATTGTTTGAGAAGTTGTAAATTTTCAGCAATTTGATCAAGATCACGGGTATCATAGTTGGGATAAAATAGGACAAGAGGAGCATATGGAGCAGGAATTAGCTGATCTAAGAGGGAAAGTTTGAAGGTTTTGAGATGAAAAGGTGTTGGAGAAGATGGTTTTACGATTTCTTTGGAAATAATTTGGACTTCCATGATGATCCTATGTTGGAGGAAATCAAAGATTTTGGTTTGTTTATGGTTTTGAAAATAAGCACTTCAAAAGGCTTATAAAGAGCCATACAATGAGTTTACAATGATCCTATCTTATCCACAGACACGATTTTTCAGACTTTGTTTAGAGTAAGGTCGTTAATTCAAAATATTTTGTAAGCAATTTGTATTGTATATTTGTAGAATTTGCTATCAGCAAGTCATAATGCCTATTAAATCTAACTGAATTAACCAACTAAGATACCTAAGTATAGATCACACAAAAAAGAACGAAACAGATTAGTTATAAACCATAAATAGATATATATCAATTAGTTTCGTATAATAAAAATAAAAAAATATATAAAAAGCAACGCAACACCAAGGAGATATAAGATAAGATCAATCATTTTTATTGTTTGTTCCCTTTCTTTTGCGCAAATAACGTTAACCTCTATAAGCTTTGGTCAAATTACAAATGAATCATGGAACTGAATTGGCAGTTGAGCTAAATCTCAGGAACCTATATGTAATTATTCCTATATATTATATCTCCTAGGTACAGATCACAAATCACAATAATGATGATTGTTGAATAAAATTTTTTGGATCAAATAAAAATTAAAAAGTATAGAATAAAAATTGTTATTAGAATTTAGTATAACATTATGTCTTCTTGATTCCAAATTTTTTATCCAATAATCACTACCCATCTATGATAACTAGTTAACCTTAAATAAAAGAAGGCATTTGCACTCATAAACTTCTAGTATACTCTCTACTATACTAATTATGGTATGTTTGGATTGTGTTTGGTCTGGTTTAAGACTCAAACTCATACCTAACCCTGCTTTGGATTGAATATGCGAATGAAATATTAAGTATTAAATCATCTAGAATCTGGTTTGAGACGAGACCAAAATCTCAAACCCAAACCGAATCCAATCACTTTGTCTTTACATGTATCAACACCATTGGTCCAAAGTAAATTTAACTATTTGAAGCAATTATATTATACCATGTATAATAATATCATTAATGCACTAAAAAGTATTAAAAATGTACTAGAAGAGTCAGACATTTGTGATTAGTAAAGTAAACAACCATTATAATCCCGTAATGCTTTCCAATTTGTCTTTTTTCCTAATAATCTCTACGAAGGAATCTCTCTAGAAGACTACTTATTTATTGGTTATTTGGCATACTTCTTGTTGCGATATTTTTCCATGAAAATATTGTATATGTATGTGGTGCCAATTGATCATCTTGAAGAAAATAAGATCCAAAATTCAATTATTCCAATATATTGTCCAACAAGTGGTGTGGCCGTCCGATTTTGTATCCATTATGAAGCACTATCCAAAGGGATCAAAGGCAAATTTGGTTCCAATATTGACGGAGATTTTCTCAGTACGCGCTGAAATAATATCAATTATCAAGTCTGTTTGATCTGAATCTGATTGCTAATGTTAATGAACAATTAAAATAAATTAATTATTCTTAAATCGTAATCGGAATATTTTATTGAATAAAAAATTACTAATCAAAATTACATCAATATGATGCTGACAAAAACTCTAATCCCGATATCAAATATCTAAAACACACTAATAATAAACAAGATATTCAATTGGCTTAGTTTTTTTTGGGTGCTGAGACCAAACAACATGACATAGCTGCCGCTACACCACAAACATGCCACTTTTATACTTGACATTTTTTGTATTTTCAGACAGTCGCCATCAAACACAAAAACTAAGTTATATATTCCTACATTGGAAGCTTCGATTTAAACATTTTCGAAAGGTTCCCTTGGTGCCGCCTTGCTCGTCCTCACCACCGGGGGAGCATTAAGAGCAGTCCGGATTCTATGCGGAACAAAAAAACGATTGCATATAAGAATCACATGAGGACAAGTGTCGTTAATTAGGACAAATGTCATGTTTTAAATCAATTTTGACGATAAAAAATTTAATTCGACGAACGAGAGTAATTTCTGCATATTGATGTGTAATTTTTAAAATCTGATTCCGACGTCTCAAAATTTGTAATGATTAGTATACGATATTGTTAAACTTTGACTAAAATCGAAATTATTCATCAATCGAAATTGTTGAAAATTCGAACCCGACGACGTCAAATATGTCAGGGTAAAACAAATACACTTGAATAAAATCTCAAAAGATAAGAAGAGGACTTAAATGCAAATCTCCCTACAATAATATTATTTTCAAACAGTGAAAAATTAAGGAAATCAAAACCATATATGACCGTTGATAAATTCAAACATCATTTCCCATGAATAAATTAGAAAACAGAGAGCCATTTTTGCAGGCCCTTTTGATTAAAGTAATAATCATCAAAAGAACAAAGAACAAAATCACTGTTTTTCATAGTTTCTGATTTGAAATTAGAAGAAATTCTTTCTTTCAGTTGAATTCAAGAAATGCCCACCACCAAGATGATTCCTTCTTCTCGAAAACCTCCGCTTGCTAATGTTAGATCACCAATTCGCCTTCGCCCTCGCCGTGGCTCTCTTCATTCCTCCAGTGTCACCACCCTCCAAAACCCGCCCCCGCCGCCGCCCCCAGGTAGGTACTTCTTCACTTTTCAAGAGTTCTTGGAATTTAAAAGAAAACCCTTGATTCTTTTTCAAGAAATGGTTGATTTCAATTCTTGATCTTTGATTGAGTTGTAATAGGTTATTTTGACGAATTCCGAGTTTTTTTTTCAGAATTTTAGATTTCTTGGGAAAATGCTATTCTTTCACAATGATTGACTGATTAAATCTTGATATTTGTTTTGACTTATAAAAGATTCTTTGACGAAATCCAAGTTGCTTTTATTTTTAGTTTTATTGGGGGGAAATGTTGTTCTTTTACAAAGATTGATTGAATTGTAGTTGATTTCAAATCTTGATCTTTGTTTGATTGATTTATATAACAGATTCTTTGATGAAATCTAAGTTGTCTAAAAGTGTTTGTGGGTTGGAAGAATTGGATCCAATTCGTCCGGATTATCAAACAATTTCCTGTGAATTAAGGGCTTTAGCCAAAATGGTGAATCAAGAATTTGGGAGCACCGATGAAAATGGTAACATTTCTGGGGCAAATAGAGGAAGCCCTTTGTTTGAAAGGGGCAGATTTTACGAGGAGTACTCGGCGAGAAGGAACGAAAGGCTGAAAAGAAAGAAAGGGGAAACAGCAGATGATGGAAAGAAGCCAGTTTATGATCTTGGGGTCAGAGTTGAATCTGCAAAAAGAAGGGGGGAGACAAAGAGGTTCGAGAGTACGAGGAAAACAATGCCGTCTACTCCATTGACAGAGAGGAGGGAGGTACCTCCGAGTTCGAGGTATTCGCTGAGGAGTGCAGCTAGTAAAGAGAACAAGAAGCCGCCTTTGGCCGCCGCCATCAGCATTGAGAATTCTGCTGGGATTGGAAGCAAGAATGTTGTAACAGTCAGAAGAGCTACTAGGAGGATCTGATATGATATATATCTGCTTTGGATTCGTGGCGAAAATTGATTTTATTGTTTTTCTTGGATGAACCCTTTTTGGTTTTACTAAAAAATTCTTCTTTTCTAAGTAGTGATGTAGTTCAGTTTAAGGTGGGAGTACTATGAATATTACTAGGTTTGTTTTGATTTGCTTTAATGTTTGATTTGCTCTCATAGCTTGGTTTGTGGTCTTTTATGTCTGGAAAAGTTAATGTGGGATTTGGAAACATTGGTTCTTAGTTTTGTTGCCATCATCCATATGCAGTACGGTTGGATAGTAGACTCCTATAATTGTACTTACAGTGTGAAAGAAAATGAAGGTCGTACACCTGAAATCTTGTGTTTCTTTCAGATTCAGAAATGGAACGCTGTCGAAATACATATTTTTAAATGTTTATCTGAGAAATGCAAGGTCCCCCCTGATGACTATTTACAAATTTTATTATAATGCCGAAAGAAAAATTATACAGGGCCTGAGGGCAGAGAGCAGTGAAGCTGATTGTTCGTTACTCTGAATCATCAGACCGTTCATCTGCTGCTGATTTTGGCTTCAGACCTTCTATCTTAGTTGAACGAACATCGTTCTTTTCAGAAGAAGTTAATTCTTCAACTTTCTCTTCATTTTCCACCATAGCTGCTTTACTTGTGTTATCACTGAAACTGGGTGAGCTATTGCTGTCACATTCATCAGATGAAGCTAATTCTTCAATATTCACTTCATTTTCGACTACAGTGGCTGTATTTGTCTCATTACTGAAACTGGCTGATATGTCATCAGTACTCTCCACTAGAGTCTCTTCAACTCTGTAGTAAACCTGCAAATTCGAATGAATCTATTCATCGCGTTCTGATCGATATTCCAGCATGTCTGGATTAGTAACATAGATTGTCTGCCATGAAAGTTTGTATGGAACTCTAGAAATAATGTTAAAGTCCTACTCAAAAGTTACAATACTATCCCAACACCAAACCTTATTCACTTGTAATTAAACGAACATGCACGCGAGAGAACTGCAGGTTTAAGGAAAAACCACACAAAAAGTGGGAGAACATGTTAACTTTTTAATTACTGCTAATAACAAGCTTCAAGATTTAGAATCATACCACACATGTGCGTGCCGGAGAGAGTACTTTGAAGGAATTTGGACGATTATTGAAATTTGTTTCAGGAACTCCAGGTATCCCTTCGGGGCATGTAAAATGGTCTACATCGTGTCCCCACCTATTCCAAGGATAATCACCAAATTATCGCAAATAACTGAATAGCAAGTATGCAGCTAGGTATGTCCAAGTGAATTCAGTAAAACAAAGCCCCTAATTTTAGTAGGTTATAACATTCCCAAAATATTCCGCCCCTAGTTTTGGTTGACGGGTTGAAGATTACACCTATGTTTCTCAAAAGCTTCATGTGCTTAAAGAGAGAAAAATTCTTACTCTTCCATGCCCCCCAAATTCCCGAGCATCACTATCCAGTGCGACTCTGAATTTTCCAGGCAAATCACACCCAACTTTATACCTGTATAGTTTTGAGGAATTTGAGAACGCATATAATATTAGCTCATATTGCTCCACTGTTAAGCTACATTCAGAGAAAAAGAATACCAAAAATTGCATCAGAATATATATATTTATACCCCTCGTATGTATTGCAAGGATGGAAGTTAAAGACAAAGACCAGATCTCCTCGTTCAAAAACAATGACCTACAAAATTTAACATCATCAAACACCAAAAATTCACATACTATGAGAACTTTAAGAAGATGTCGAGCAAAATAGTATATCAAAAGGCATGAGAAGTGTGGTAGAAGTGCGCTTCTCACAGTGCATAAAAACATGAAAATCATTTCCTGTAATTAAAATAATATGATCCTATAATGATTATGGTACTCATGATGATGACAACTGCAACAAATATTTGAATCTCTACCTTTGTGTCTTCATCCACGCTGCTCACAATCTGCTTGGATGATGCAAGGAAATAAAACTTCTCATCTAGCAAATTCATTGCTTTGTCAAAGGCATTCATGAACTGTATATTAAGCAAATTCTTTCTCTATAGATTACCCGAGGCGACAGTAGTAACATACAAGACCAGAAAGAAAAAAAAATGATTGAAAACTGAATAAGAGTTAAATTTCTAAACCTTATATCTTAAATGATCCGTGTCAAGAATGTCCCACTGACGTCTGCATTTCTCATTACTCCAACCATTGCCTTCTCGTGGGAAGTCAATCCATTCAGGATGGCCAAACTACAAATGATTTAGTGATGATGGAGACATAGCTCACCAATAGTACACGAGAAATTTTTTAGAACAGAAGAGGTGGATTACCAATGTCATAGTGCATTGGAAGGACATTTGTTACTTACCTCGTTGCCCATGAAATTAAGATAGCCCTCTCCTCCTAATGCCATAGTTAAACAATGGATCATCTGCATAAGACAATTCTTGCAATTAGAATAACATGGATAGTCCTTCACATCCACAACCAAAAAGCAATAGGAGGAGGAAAAAAAGAAACACAAGAAATGCCATGCAAAAGAAAATGTGGGGTTAAAGAAAAAGTAAAAAGAGACGTGGGATAAGTCAAACAGACCTTGTGAAGTGCAATTCCCCGCTCAATTACTGGAGAAGCTTCCACCAAACTAGACATACCGGAATACATTTCCTTGTCCATCAGCAAAAAGGCAATCGTCTTGTCGCCCACAATAGCCTACTTGAACAAAAAAATTGATTATAATACAGGCGAGCCGAGGGAAAAAAGACCAACTGATTGCTACTAAAACTACTAGGAATCTGAATCTTGCTGTTAATATTGCAAAACGAAGATGGTCGTTCAAGGTGAAGGTAGAAATTCAAAGAACCTGGTCGTGGCTTTCAGCATAGGCTATGCATTTCTCAGTGTATCTCCTATTTGTCAGACTCCGTGTTATTTCCTGCATTGACCAATCTTCAAACTTTTTGTTCTTTAAATAATCGATCCACTTATCGGGGATTGCCATAGCTAAGCGGTAATCAAAACCAATTCCTCCCTCAGAGACAGACCGACAAAGTCCAGGCATACCGGAAACATCTTCAGCAACTACAGTAGCATCAGGCAAGATTTTGTGAATCAGATGGTTCGCCAACATCATATAAACTACAGCATCAACATCTGTTGCCTCACTGAAGTACTCTCCGTAATTCCCCGTGAATGCCATGTTGATTCCATGGTGGTGATACAGCATTGAAGTTACTCCGTCAAATCGAAACCCATCAAACTTGAACTCTTCTATCCACCACCTCAGATTTGACAGAAGGAATCGAAGAACTTCCCAGTTGGCATAGTTAAAAAGTCTACTATCCCACGACTTATGACAGCCACGTTCACCGGCATGAAAGTAAGAATCCTGTGAACCTTGCCCTACATCGAACCCGTTAAGACCATCAGTGACATTGTTACTGGCATGACTGTGAACAACGTCCATGAGAACACACAAGCCTAAGCTATGTGCTTTATCTATTAGATATTTCAGGTCCTCGGGCGTTCCAGATCTGCTGCTAGTTGCAAAGAAGTTGGTAACATGATACCCAAATGAGGCATAGTAGGAATGCTCCATTATAGCCATCAACTGGACAGTATTATAGTTGTTTTCTTTAATGCGAGGCAACACATCGTCCGCAAACTCCCGATACGAATTTATACGTGGTTCTGAGCTGCTCATTCCAACATGTGCTTCATAAATTCTTGGAGACTTGGGCTTTGGAGAGCGAGGGTATTTGAACTGATACCTTTCTGAAGGTGGTGGATTCCAGTAAACACCATCATAAGGTGCAGCAAATCTTGCGGGATCCAAAGTGGCGTACTTTATCCAAGCTGGTATTCGGTCAACCCAAACCCCGTTACCATGTTTGAATATGAACTTTACTCTTGAATTGTGTGGAATGGCGGGATTCTCAGCAGAATCAGGAATACTGATACTCCATACACCAAAGTTGTTCTTTTCCATCTTGTGTTTGGAACCGTTCCATCTGTTGAAATCACCAATTAATTCAGCTTCTCTGCATTAAAAGGGGTGTAATAACCATAAACATCAAAAACTCGAATTTTATTGTCTAACCTTAATAGAAAGGGGAAGTGGGAGAAAGAGAAACTACTTCTATGAAGCAAAGGGACTTACTGGGCAGCAGGGGCCCACTCACGGTACACTATGCAACCTTCTTCCTTGTTGAATCCAAACTTCAAGAAACCTGTGTGGAAAGGAGTTAACCGTATGAACAAGAACATTGGAACCAAGGGACGAACAAAAGTAATAATATTTCAAAGAGATCATAAGCATCAAAACAGCACATAAGTTGATTGTACAAGAAAATATTTTGAAATGGACTGTTCTCAATACAGGAGAACAACATACGACTAGATGTATTTGAGTTTTATATTCTACAAGAACTCTTATAACAAACGAGTAAATTGGTTACCAATTTTCTGTGTCATCCTTACCAAGAGCAAATTCCTCGAGGCTCCCTTCATAATTTTCAATAAGCCGTTTCTGCTCTGTATATCGCTTTATTCTGTATCTGAAATGATCCTCATATCGTTCCAACCCTGGATCCAAGTCAAAGAGGCTAATTCTTTCAGTGTCTTGCTCTGAGGTTTCCATGGCTCTATTATCATCAGTCAAAATAGCTAGAATGGCGGACTTGTGCTCTGCCTGGGAAAAGAGAACCACATGTTACAAAGTAATAGTGCATTTCTCTGCATACATGCGTGTATGAATGAGAGAGCGGGCAAACGAACAGTAAAAAGCCACGATTCCTTGCACAAAAGGTTTTAATTAATGTTTCTGTGACAGTGTGTTTTCAAGAATTCCCTCGTTGAACTGTGTACTGAGACCTCACGATCGTTCCATTAGCTATTCATAATCTTTTCATTTAATAATTTTTCTCACATGACAAATCAAGAAATCATACCTTTCCATGTTTCAGAAGAAGCGAAGGGAAAAAGAAATGGGAATATCCAAGCAAAGATCGAAAGACACTGTGATGTTTTGAGGTAACAGGCCAGCTACATTTTGGGGCCTGCTGAAATATATATAACAGGAGAAGAAAGAATTAAAACAACCAAGAAAGAAATGTTCAAACATTCAAGTATAGTTTACTATGTCCAATAGCAGAAAAAGAAACCAAGAAAGCATAGATTACAAGAAATTCCAAATTAAAATTTGTATGTAAACAAGAACATAGATCATATACCATTCTGTGGCTTTGCATTCAAGTATCCAAATACTGCTTAATAATGAGTGAATGAAATGACTTCCAAAGGTAAATGATCGCTCTTCTTTTCTTTTTTCCAGTTTATACAAGATAACATTTATGTATTACTACAACAATCTAGCTAAAATTTTCATCTCATCATCAGTAATTTGACATTGAACATTTACCCAATGTAGAAAATAGAAGTACAAATGTGAAGAACCACAAAATTAACCACCCCACCCCACCCAAAAACAACAAGAACCCTTTTCAGAAAATGACAACAGCAACTCTAAAAATCACTTATTTTTTCTAATCATAGCTTAGTGGAGAGGAAAATGGGTAAAAAAAATTGAAACAAAACCAAAACCCACATTAAAAATCACTTCTTTTTTCTGTTCTCATTTGCAGAGTTATAAAAAGAAGAAAGAAAATCGAACTACCTTCGAAGAGACATTGTTGCAGGAAAGAGCAGGTTTTGGTAGCAAATTCGAAGCCGTATACATAATCAATCTTCCTTAAAATTCTTGAAAAACTCTTCACTCAAAAAACAATACTACTCAGAGAGAAGCAAACCTCGGAAGCTATGAACTGTAATGGCCAGTGGCGGAGCCACAGTGGGGCATGGTGGGGCAAGTGCCCCACCAGATTTTTCCAAAAAAAAAAAAAATAAAAATAAAATATTTTTTTAGTTTTAGTTTTGTTTTTATAACACCTCGTCTCGTGAACATTGTTTATTGTATCCATTTTGAATCACTTTACGATTTAAAATTAAATTATTTAGTTTGTGAATTATAGGAATACACCACTTGTATTTTAACAATTTTGCTCTTGATTTGGTAACAAACTTAAGTGTGTAAGAGACTAAAAAAATAAAATTACTAATAAAAAATTCACAATGGGCTCTCTTATAAACTATAAAAAGTTCACAATAAAAGTACACAATATGAAGTCAAAGGACTTGGAGGTTTATGAAGCACTGTCAGTAGAGTGAAAAGGGTGAACAAAATGTGAATAACTCTAGTCTATAAGATTTCATCAAAAAAAATTTTTTTGTCTCCGCCAATATTTATATGCTTTTATGAATTTATTTTGTCAAGGTTAATTGTGCTCCCAAAGAAAATTTTCTAGCTCCGCCACTGGTAATGGCAATGAAATGGTGACTCAGAGGACCCCACCAAGAGAATGAAAAAGATCGTTTCTTTGTTTCATAACTGTATTTCTCTGCTTTTCTTGATTGATTACCATTCAAGCAAGGCACATCAAATCAAATATGTTCCGAATGCCACGTCAAGAAACAACCTCCTTGAGAATAATCTGAAATTACAGTGGACCCCACCAAAATGTTCTATGATTTCACACTATACACTGAGGAAATTTGAGAAGTTTTTGGGGAATTAGATTGTCTTTTTATACTTTTTCCGGGCAGGCTTTGATTTTTTTTTCTTCTTCCCAATTGTTCTGTACCCTTTGAGGTGACGGCACCAAAAGGGTTGTCATGGTAGTACGTGAAATAGTTTGGGACAGATAAATTGGCAAATATTAAGGAGGTTAATGGATTGACTTTTTTGACGCAAGTTCAAATCTCACAAGGAATTAGTGACCGTTAAACTTTTGATAAGATTAATTTATTTCACGTCAATCTCTTACATATTACAATTTACATGATCAACAATACTCAAAAAATTGAGTTATTTTAATCTACTGAGATATAAAATCAGTAGATACTGAGATCGTCATTCCAAAAGTATAATTATATATAAGATTAGTCATTTCTCCCCAATTCTTAACTAGTTAATGCACATTTCACACTTTACATGATCAACATTAACATTCAACAATACCAAAATAGGCTGAGTGGTTGATCCACCCACAAGAAGCATCATTTCAAGAGCACGCCAAATATGGTATATATAATAATACACTGTTAAGATGTTGGTTCAAACATGTCAACGGGTTTGATTTGAAAATGGAGTGGTCATGATTTTAGGAAAATGGTCTGCTTACACAATATTTTGTTCCTTATGAACAATACATTTTACTGTCGCACTAAACACACCCATTCTCAAACCTGATTATGTGAGAGTCTTGTGTACAACTTTTTTTTCTTATCATGTATATCCAAAACTTAGTACACTTGCCATGCTGTGTTAGTTATACATGTAAATTTGGTTCTTGAAGAACTTTTAAAAGACACATATCATTTCTTGAGCCAAGTAAAGCTGGAATTGAGGATATTATTGATAGAAAAACTCTTTGAAGAAATTTGTTACACTTGTACTGTTCCAGCAAGCATGAAAGCCTTATAAACAACTGATCTAACAAATTTAGGACCACCACCCCAACCCTTTTCAAATTCCCTAACCAAATCTTTAGGTAACAAATCAACCCCTTTTTGCTTAGCAGTAATAACAGCAGACCATGATCTTAACATTCCTAAAAATCCCTCCAAACTTATCTCTTTTGGTAAATCAAGAAGTATTGGATTACCTTCACTTCCCAATCCAACACTTTTAAATGGAAATGGTAAATTCTTATACCCTTCGTGCAAATGCTTGATTTTTGGATCCCAAAACGGCGTCGTAGTGTCAGAAAACCACTTCATTATTAGATCAATCTCGGGACTAATAACTATATCATTATATCCCCAAACAGCGAGAACTCCACCGGGTTTTTTTAAAACCCGACCCGCAATTGAGTAGAATTTGGGTAAATCGAACCAGTGGACGGCTTGCGCCACCGTGATTAGGTCAACGGAACCCTCGCCGCCGATCAAAGAGACTAATTCGTCATCGGAGAGGGTTAACGGAGTGTGAAGATAGTGGATTTTTGGATGTGGAATGGAGAACTTTAACTGAGATTCGCTGATGTCGGTTGCGATTACTTTTTGGTAGTGTACGGCGACGGCGGTGGCGGCTTGGCCGTTGCCGGTGCCGACGTCCCATGCTAGTGAGTGGTGAGTGGTTCGATCAGCAAGTGTTGAGTACCATTCTTCTGGATATGTTGGACGGAAATCTAAGTAAATGTCGGATTGCTTGTCGAACAAACCTGCCATTGATTGATTGATTTCTTACTCTACTCTGCTCTGCTGCTTCCCCTGCTTGATTCTCTGTGATTTTCGCCGGAAAACAAGAGAATTACATGGAATTCAGAAGCTGCCGAATGGAATATAACTGCCTGCCAAATGTTTGATTTATACAACTAAGAGTTGTTAGATCTAGGACGGTCAACGGGTGTGTGCGCATGAAAAATGTATTTTTATATAAGAGGAAAGCACTATTTATGCCCCTTCAACTATTTTGAAAAACAAGTTATACCCTTTTTTGATTTTACGTGCCCTTTATACCCATAATTATTTACGTGGTGCCCAAAATACCCAATTGTGGCGGAATCCGGCGAACCACGGTGGCTCTGCACACGTGCCCACCCATATGCCCGATTTGATAGGGGTAAAATGGTCCATAAATTCTACTTGTTCATCTTCTTCCCCAACCCCTTCTTCAATTCATCTTCTTCTCCAATCCCTTCATAAATTCCATTGCAAAATTAAAAAAAATTTCCCAAATTCGTAGGGTTCATCATTTCAGAACCCAAGAAAAAAATAATAAAAAACAAAACTAAAATTAAAAGAAACCAATCCTCAAATTTTCAAGCTTTTCTTGCATTTCTGCAAATTCCTTCTAAAAAATATGGGTTTCTTTTCAAGCAGCAGCAGTGTATACTGCCCACACCCACTTTCTGATTTGGAGATGGGGTAGGGGCAGCCACTTTCTGGGCTTCATTTTTTTTTTTGCTTGCTTGAGAAGATGAATTGAAGAAGGGATTGGGGAAGAAGATGAATTGAAAAAGGGATTGGGGAAGAAGATGAAGAAGTAAAATTTATAGACCATTTTGCCCTTGCCAAATCGGGCATATGGGCGGCACGTGTGCAGAGCCACCGTGGTTTGCCGGATTCTGCCACAATTGGGTATTTTGGGCACCCCGTAAATAGTTGTGGGTATAAAGGGCACGCAAAATAAAAAAGGAGTATAACTTGCTTTTTAAAATAGTTGAAAGGGCATAAATAGTGCTTTCCTCTTTATATAATGCTAAATTTCTAATTAAAAAAATCCTCGTCTCATTTATTTCTTTAGATTGACTATTCGTTGTCGGGCCATTCTTTTCGTCTCATCAGTCATCGGATCGTCGCATATCCGTCTCACTCTCTTCGTCATCATTTTTTTTTTGTCTCGTCATGATTGTTTTGGTTGCCAACTCATGAGGTTTACTTGCTCGGTTCGATCTCACAATAAAATGTGAACTTACCGTGAAATAGGTTTTTCAAATTTTTATGTAAACTGAGTGTGATGTATGTTAAACTCGACTTACATAACTCGATTGACACTGGTAGTTAGATCCCAGAAAAATGAGAATGCGGAAACACATTTGGTAGGTCTCATAACACCTACAATTCACTATTTGACATCTTGTGAATAGTAATCCGAAGCAATCACGAATAATTAGACTCATACTTGTACATTATTCTATGATTTCAAACAATTTAAGTGTAGAACAGATTATCATATTCAGTGCCTTAAGCCCTAAACGTCCTCATTGCGAGCCTAATCCACTGGCCAATACTCACGTTCCAACATGCATATCCTAAAGAGGTACTTAAGCTTATGCTTATACACCGTTTGGTAATCTCAAATAATTCAGATATGCAACTCATAGCAATATATATATATATATATATATATATATATATATATGATCTAACCTGCTTTTGGATTGAGTTGGATGCAAATTTCTCCTATTTCTTGATCACAAAGGGATAAGGAAATGTTGACCAATCCTATCTAGAAAAGTAGCAATTGATGCAAAAATGCTATACTTCACATAGCCATAGGAATTGGCAAAATGGTCCAAGCAATCCTTTTATTTAATTTTTTACTTTGAAACATGAAAAAAAAAGCTTTTGCATTCAACTTATTTCAGAAACTGATAAATTAATGAAAGTAACCATAGAGTTCCAAGAAGCATATGCAACAGCTCCATGGATTAGTGTCATCTGTTGTAGGAGAATTCAATATAACTCTAAAGAATCTGAATGGAAGCAGAGCGTTCGAACCGATGATTGGCCATGAAGCAAACTGGCCAGCCTTGCAAAGGGTTTCATCATTCTCATGTCCTCTCAACATTGTCCAACTCTTCCCATCCAAAGATCCCTGATATATCACATTCCATAAAGGCCTCTGTCATCTATCGATTCAGACGCGATACATATATGTTTACAACAGATGCGTTTACCTCAAAATTCCAACGCCTCATGAAGGCCCTCGATCCGTCCTGCCTTAATGTGTAATATTTGCACATAAGCTGCATCAACCATGAAAATTCAAGAATTATGTTCCGATTAGGAACGTTTTTTTTTTAATTCCTATCAAGAAATATATTAAATTTTCATCCAAACCTGGTGGTCATTGCCAATGTCAACCATCCACCACGAACAGTTTCTTCCATCCTCGATGCGTGGCCCAGCAAAAGACGTACCCTACACTCGATAAGCATATCAGTTCTGTTCTAGAAAACGTTATAAGAGTAGCTTTGTTTCTTTACAATTTTTACCTGGTAGGTCCTTGATGCCAAAACTTTAGGGTCGGTGAATCTTGAAATAGGGCTGCTCGCAGTTATTGCTACTTTCTGTATTTTCAACTTTATTTGTAAGCAACAAACGGAAAGAATCTAAGTAAACTAGAAAAAAATTTAGCTTCAAGAAAACTTTACCTTAGATAAAACGGGATTTACCCACTGGTGTTCACCATATGATGTGCCCGCAAAATAAAGAACTCCGTTGCTATCCCCATCACATATGTACTGAAGTTCCTTAAAACTGGATCGTCTATGTTGAAATCTGGCACTGCAGGGACAAGAGTCGAGGCATCACTATATATTATTATTCTCTCTCTAACTACTAAACTACGATAAGAAACTCAGGCACTGCCCCGGGGTAAGTTTATAAGAGCGTATAAACCTGTATTAGCTGAAACTTACTCTAGTTCTTTTGTAGGACCAGCAAGAGCACAATCCTGAAATGCGATAGCCTCTTTCACCTGTTACGTTGTTGCATCAGAAATGAAATAAAAACATCAAAAGACTAATTTTTGGCAATTAGCAACCGATAGTAATCCTTTTTCACTAAAGAATTTTGACTCACCAGTAAATCAAAAGCTAAAATATGTTGGCAAAGGCTGCTCCTTTCTAACTGAAAGAGATAATAGTGACAGCCATTAGTACTCTGCAGCTTCATAGAAAGGAAAACAAAACCCGGATATCTGCGCGTGCATACCTTCTTGAGAAGAGAATACGGGAGCAACGGGAAACGCACAAGAGGTAAAAGGGCATTAAGAGAATTGCATCTCTCTTTGAAAATAAGCACAGGCGTCAAATCTGATAGCAATTCATCTACTCTCTCCCAACTCCATAATTCATTTGTTTGTGAACACCAAAGTAATACCGCATTCAGAACTCTTTCTTCAGATGTGACGGTCAAATCTGGATGCTGCAAAATAATAAACAGGATATCCATGGTCAATTGTAGAGCACCTAGGAACTCTGATATTGGTCTCCACATAGAAGAAAGTCAATTTTTTTTCCTCGGGATCTCTAGAAACCTTAACAGCCACCTCTTGCTTAACTGCCCCAGAAGGTTCTAAGTATAAAACATGCCGTATATGGTTATGGATACGTTTTGCCTAGTTAGCGAGAATTTGGGTGGTTTTGGAAACAAGATACATAGGCTCATCCAACATTTTCCTAACTGTTCCCAATAATATTGGATATGGAATTCATGGAGCATTTTATGCTGATCTTAGCAAAGAGATGATAGGCTGGTAAAATAAAGCAATCTACGACAAATAACTTATCTAGATTGTCTATCAAAATTATGAGCGAGAATTCACCTGCAAAATACTGCAAAAACTTTCTTCATCTAATGCAACAAATTCCACGCTGGCAGTAGTACAATAATCAAAGTGCGTTGAGAATTTTCTTTTGCATGTTTCTTCAATAAGTTTACATGAAGGAACAGACGCAATGACTTGAAGAATTGGACACACAGAATCCTGCAACAAAGTTCAACTGTTAGCCTAATAAAGAACAACCGAAATACTTTGCCATAAGTGTCTGCTTCCTCGTCCATTAAACTTGCATAATACAAAAACTTGTTGTATGACCACCTTCGAATAGAACTCCATCCCTGCATATAATATGTAATAAGTATTAATATCTTATAATTCATTGTCACTAAAGGGCTTGTTTGGTGTTCACAAGTCTGAGCCATGCAACTCCTCCGTTCTTAAATTTACTCCCCCAGGCAGCACTTTACCGATATGATAAAAAAAGATGCATGAAGTTTCAGATAAAATTGGTACACAATTTGTAGAACAAGAAATGCGACATCCATTACCTCAGAGAGGAACTCCAGAAGTGTTTTGCAGCACTCCTGATGAAGAAGACTAACCCCGAACTGATCTGCTAGTAAAAGTAGCTGGAGTAGCAGGGTACCATCATCCTTAGCGTCTTCTTTATTAAATCCCCCATTGTAAATGAATTCAAGGAGAATACGAAAAGCATCCAAAGATACATCTTTCAAGCAAATCTTCTTTGCAAGGGTCTCACTCATGCCATTGGTGAACATCTACAAGTTGAGACCAGCTATTATTCTCTAGCTAGACGAACGTGCAAAGAAGTTTAAGAAATAAGCAATTCATTCCAGCATGGGTTGACTTGAAATACCTTCGTAAAAGGAATGCTCCATAGTCCAAGGATAATTTTGTGAGAGCGTGCAACAAGTCCATGGCCTTCAATAAGGATGTCTACATCACTATACTCGCCTTCCAACTGAAATTGCCTAAGCCTCTGTATATTGATGGGCACACTAGAGGGAAAGGATGTACCACAGCGAAATTGAGAGTTCGGATATGAAATCTCCACATTCTTATCTAAATTAAACAATCTTTTGTTTAATTTACTCCGTTCAATTATTTCTTCACACTGCTTTAACCAGAGGTACTACTTCAAACTGCAAGCTCAGGGCCCTTAGGGAACCGACTTGTGAATCGGAGACCTACATCAATTATATAAAATACAGATGTAAAAAATCCAAGATTCACAAACAGAATTTCTGTAAGTAGATAAATATTGAATATTCTTGAGATAATAGAGTACTCATTTGTCAGTAACACTACGCGTCCAAACGCATGCACAGTTCACAGACGGATTGTCATTGTCCGGCTATCAAATTTTGTATTCAAGACAATATGCCGTGAATAGATTATCTATCAAATGCTTCAGGATGATAGGCTAAGCACAAATTTTTCTCATAAAACGAAAAATAAACAGAAAAAAAAAGTATCCAAAGTGCGAATAAATGATAAGGTTCTCGATGATTTAAGGGGAGGAAAAAAACCAACCTGAGTACGGCCCGTATAGATGTATTGCAGAAATGCATGTAGAACTGGATAGCCAACATGAGGGAGGTGGATAACATCATTTCCTTCGGCACTTAACCCAAATTGTCCTGCTGCAGCCAATATCACCTTATGTGCTGGAACAGCTCTGTCCTCATCTCCAACAACAAAGAACATATCCGATAATTCCCAACTCTCGAGAAAATTTTTCAAGACCCCACTTCTCATAATCTCCAATTTCAGTTTCTAAATCTTCTTCCCCATCATCTGATCCTTCACATTCCCCACAATCTACGTGTCTCCACAAGGATATATGGTTCTGAGTTAGAGGCAGTACACTAACATTCCTATAACCAACATGCTTATCCCAGCTACTAAGGCCAATATACTGAACATTACAGTTCGGTTTCGTGTCAAGCCATTGAAAGCAAAGATTTTGAAAAGGATACCGGCCCTTGCCAACGCTAATCAACCCATCATAAACACTAATCCAGTAGCTTTGAAATGCCGAAGAACAACAAAGACCAACACCGGTTGCATCCACTACCGTTTTACCGTCCACCTCAATCTTTAATCTCTTATTTTTATGACTACCTATAATCACTGTATAGTGTGGATTGTTATCCCTTTTGTAATGATACTGCTGACTACCTAACTGCTCCCGGAACACAATGGTTACATCGTTATGCGCAAAGGCATCAAAAGCCACACAACCCCTTCCCGCTTCTCTAAACCTTAAGTCATCGCGCCAGGCACACTGGAAAGGGGCAACAGTTAATAACCTTTTATGCTGCTTCTCCATTATCATCTCTCCCTACAACAATACAAGTCTTTCTAGACTACTCAATAATGGTAACTAAATGAATCAACCCACATATATAGCTAAGGAAATATCACTATAAATTACAGCTAACCTGCATAAGAATTATCCACAAAACCAGTCATAAACCGAGTCAAATTCGATTAAAAATCAGAAAAAAACCAAAAATCATGATGGGAAGAAAAGAGCTATTCTTGACCACAATGCTAAAAATATCAGGTGCAAACGAATGAATAAATAAATAAATAAAATTCATTAGACGACCCAAATGAACAAGCTGTACTATTAAAAGATCTTCAGACAGTTTTGCAACTTGCAAATATCTCAATCTAAAAGCCAGACTAAGAAGTTGCTAGAAACCATAAAATTCATATAAAAGACCAAGAGCCCCACAAAAAACAACAGCCAAATTCAAACAACTTTTCCATTAAAGACTCGTTTCAAGCTAAAAATCATAAATAAAAGACGAATCTTTATGATAGCTACTCATGAAGGAAAAAAAAACCAAAAAAATATCAGAAACTTAAATGAATGAAAAAAAATTACGATAAATTTTCAGGTGGGTTTGATCTAATCTTACCTGAAATTACATAATCTTGAAGAATCAAACACCTCCAATATCACAACTCCAAAATCTTGGATTTTTTAAGCTCCATATCACAGGAGAACTTGAAAAATGGACTGCGAATTCCAATAAAGAAAAACAAACAATAGAATATAGAAAATTGGGATTGCGTAATAGGTTGGAAATATTTGGAGATCCGTAATGAAATTTATGGGTAAAAAATAATAAGAAAAGAGTACGAAAAAGAAAACGTGTCAGGTTTGGCGGGTGTTCTTGGGCTGCAGCTGGCGGCATGACAACATTAGATTTTTAGTCGACTGGCGCTATCATCCACGTCGGATCTAAGTGTAATGGTCTCCCTTCTCGAAAACGACTTTTGGTCTGTTTTGGACCGTCTTTTTTTTTTTTAACGCTGGCTCTAGTGCATAACTCTCCCTCATATGTTGGATTAAAACTTAAAAAAAAAAATATTGGATTAAAATTAATGTTTAAAATTAATATATGTTTATAAGTTTGAGCAGCACATTGCTATTTTTTATACCGTCATATCATTTGTCATTTTGAGATGTTCCATATGTATTGAAAAAAACTATTATGCATAAGTTCCAAATTGCCTTTTCCTTTCTTTCTTTTCTTGGTTTTACTTCAGTAAAGCTTTTAGTGCGAAATGTTAAAAAATATATACATGTCGAACTATTTTTAATCTTCGAATAAAAATTTAATTATTGATGTCTTTTAAGGTTAGGACCTGTTTAATTTTTTTTGAACACTAAGAGGGGCTTCTTGGCCATCAAATTTTTATCTGACAGTTCAATTTTTTACTTTTAAAAACTATGCTATATCCATGGAGAATTGATATGTTTTATGTTCGAAATCTTTAGCGAGAAAAATTATCTATGACTATGACTATTAGTACAATAAAAGGGGCTTCTTGGCCAATTGAATTTTTACTTTCCCATAGCAGTGGTTGTCTCCTACCCTAGGTGACATCTCTTAAGTTCCAATGTTCAAAATTAAAATAATTATAATAGGTCAAGATTATAATAAATAGATTGTTGTGAATAATAAGATAAAAATTAGAGATTGAAAATGAGCATTTGACAAAACGCATGATCATCATCCGTTGGCAGTTAATGAAAGTTCTAAACTCAATACTTCTACAAAGTTGGAGTGTCACAAAACCACAAAATTTTAGTGTAAGATACTAAAATAGTTAATCGCTAAAAAAGCTGTGTAGAGTGATTTTGCCCAAAAGAAAAGAAATATCCAACTTAAATAGCAGGATGGGATTTTCTATGAACAAATTCCGTTGTAGTCTAGTTGGTTAGGATACTCGGCTCTCACCCGAGAGACCCGGGTTCAAGTCCCGGCAACGGAACATTTATTTTGTTTTATTTTATATAATCCATCTTATATTATAGAGTGATAATCCATCTTGGTGGGTTATGTTGCATTCATCCTCCTCATCATGTCATGCACAAAGTCCACATATTAAAAGGATTTTGAATCATCAATATAAGTGAAAATCATCAACAATTTAGAGGATTGTTGAATTATTTAGTCAAATTCAGACCAACAAAGGTTGTTCTGTACATAGACGACACTAGCATTACAAGAAGAAAACATCTTAGAAACCATACATATTTCCAAAAGCTAATTAATGAGTTCTCCAACAAATCCTAAAATCATGGGAGGGGCGGGCGGGGCGAACAGGCAACTTCAGTTGCTAGTGCAGCATCCAGAAGAAAGAGAGCAGGTCCTGATTTAGCAGCAAATCCATATTTTGATGTGCTATACTTCTTATGAACGCCTGTCAGCTTTCCTGTCCCGGCTTTCTGGTGGTAATTAACCATCATTTTCGCGCATTCCCTGTGGAAAACAAAAATTACCAAATGGACTAATTACTGTCTGACTTCTTGATAATAAAAAAAGTTCACTGATTTGGACTTAAAACAAAGACGCTGCTACTTACAAAAGCTGGTTGTCCGTGTAGTTTGTATGCCTCTCGCATGTTTTGCTCCATTGCTTAGACCCTTGGAGAGAGCATTGGGCAGTAAATATTGCTGCTGCTGCTAATAGTGAAGGCGGGAATTTAAGCATCTCGTATTCAACTAGGCACAGCTCGATCATGTAGAACGATAGAAGCTCCAACTATTTCATATTACCACAAAAAGTCATCACTATCCGAATTTTAGACATAGAAAATCAGTATATATAAACAAGATTAATTTAATTATTCATAAACAAAAGGCGAACCTTTTTATCAGATTCAGCAGCTTTAAGAAACCGCCTCATGAAAACATATGCAGTTGGAACTGAAAGATTAAATTGTAAGACATTGAGTATCAAACTCTCCTGGAAGGGCAAATTAAGTTCATTAGTTCCAATAACATCAGAGGAAATCATATACCAAAACGGAAAATATGATGTCGAACATACCATATAAAGCACTTCTTGTCGGCTATAAGCCTTATCCGAAATCAATATGAGATCCTCCACAACAGGAACAGACACTTCCTCATACTTGCAGGCGAGAAGCATTGCCGTTACTCCAACAAGTTGGAGTTTCTTTCTTACTACTGATTGGAGGGCTAAGAATCTATCGATGAGATTGACAGTTAAGTATAAAGTCTCCTCCATCAGTTCAAATTTGTAATGCACCTATATACAAACAATGACACTATCATGTTCATAAGGCTGCAAACTTTTCTATTTTTCTTTCACTTCATGAAATTCAAAATACGCCATAAAACATTTGTTTCGGTCATTTTATGTACCTCAATCAGCCAATCGATAAGAATACCTCTCATCCTCTCATTTATATCAAATTGCTGTGTCATGTAGTTTTGTGGGACACAGCTACATATCTGCATCAAAATTAAGAAAACAAAGTGAGACAAAAAGAAAGATTGTTGGCCAAAACTAGACATTGACTCGCCACTTCTTTAAGTAAGTCCATTAATAGCACGTTCATTTAGACGAGATTTTTCCGAATAGTTGAACAGAAAATTATATGACTTGAAAGACAATATCCCTTTTATCATGATCATAAACACTATGCACTCGAAACAGCAGGAATCTAATTTTGATAGAAAACACACATTTGAAAACTATAGGGAAAAATATAAATGATAATTAGAAAAAACAGAAATTGAGACCTCAGTTCTTTTATAGTAGGCATGTATATCATCAATGTATTCAACAACAGACAATGGATTCATCTTGTCACTGCTATCGATGTCCACAATCGGCTCCTCGGCTATGTCTTCCATTTCAACTTCAGCAGCATCCTACATCAAATAAAACATGGATATAATCCATCATCCAACAAAAGCAAATTTGGAATATGAAGAAAGAGTTGACTAATACATACCATTCGATCGATTTCCTCCAGAAAAGCTTCAGTATGTTGCACAGACATAGGAACTGGATAGTCACTAGTCGATTTGTAGTCCTCCACATCGACGATGATACAATCTTTCGGTACAACACTTGCATTAGGGACCGAGGGGACTGGTATCTTTGTTTCCTAAGGTAACAGCATTAATAATCATCGATTAAAATACAACCTTAGAAACACCAATTGATCAAAACATTTGACTTTTGAATAAACTCCAAGAATCAACAAATAGTTTATACCTGAATAACAGGCTGCTGCTGCTGCCTGCTAGCTATTTGAGCAGCCAACCTCCTAACCAATTCAAGAATATAAAAGACGAAAATTAGTCTAAAATCTGTCAATGAGAAGTAAAAAAGATAGACTATTACAGACCATAAATTTTTATTCTTTTTTACAAACCTAGTAATTGGACGATGAACTGGGACTCGAGGGTTCTTATTAGGAAATGAATTTTTTCTGAACAAAATAGCCAACAAAAAAAGAAAAAGAAAAAGAATGAATGAGCAACTCTACAAGAAAAGGAAAGACAAGATGAAAATTCAAAGAAACAGTAAAGATAAAGGGTTTTCAAGAACATTACTCAGCCAAGGCTCCTCTTTTGTGGACAACATGAGGGTAAGGCGGTCCTTCGATTATATTCCGATTGATAGTACTCAAAGCCCTCCTCTGTTGGCCACCCATACCTCCGTAGATCTTTCCCCCACCGGCTCCCCTCATTTCACCTGATCAATTGAATCCCATTTCATCATTTGCGTTTAGAAATTAATTGATTCCACCCCATAAAAAATCAGATGAAGAATTTAAATTAAATTTTGAAAATTGGAGAAAAGGGTTCATCATGAACTGATTTAAACAAACCTTGAAGATTTGAGGGCCTGGTCACACCCGTACAGTTCTCATCTGATCCATCCATCTTTGATTATCTTCAAAAACAACTCTAAAACAATAAAAATCAAATTAGACCTACTGAAAAATTCAAAATCCCAGAAAATGTTGGGAAAAAAAAAGAAAAGATTAAAGATTTAATTAAAGAAAATAAACCCCATTTCATTCTTGAAATCAATCATTCCAAATGATTAAAAATCAAAACATCAATCTTTAACACAAAAATCCCACAAAAAAGAACAAAATCAATTAAAACCCCAATTCATTCTTGAAATCATTTCAAACGATCAAAACAGAAATCTACTAAAACACAAGAATCCCACAAAAAATAACAAATTCAAGTCACGAATTAAGATTCTTACATTTCAAATTAAGTGGCGTCCAAATCAAATCATCAAGAGAGAGACTAATCTAATTGGAAAACTCCATTCAAATCAACCGAAAAAAGCCTCTCTCTTTCTCTCTTTATAATCTTCACTCTTTCTGGGTTCTTCTTGGAGACAAATTGAAGGGTTCTTTGAAGAGAATTGATCAGAAAAAAAGCATTGGAATTAGAATAAGATTAGAGAGCGGAATTGAAGGGTTAATACAGCGGTGATATGTCCCGCACATGGTCCCTTTTTCTTTCTTCGTTTTTTGAAAACAACGGCTAGTAAATCCTAGCCGTTGATGTAAAGTATCGTACGGACTCCCTTTGAGAGCCTTTTAACGGTTATATCCTCCGATCTATGGTTTTCTTTTTCTTTTTTCTTTTCAAAAAAATCACAGGTCAGATGTTTTTCCCCTTAAGGTTAAGAATTAATTAATTACTACATAGGGATTACAAAGTTTAGAAGAAAAATCTTGTTTTTCTTGATTTGAAATCAATTTTATGTTAATGTAATGAATTAATTGTATTTTAGGATTATGTAGCTAGTAAATAATAATTAGAGACGTGACGTTGATTGCCTGTAAATGAAAATATTAGTATATACTCCCTCCGTCCCAAATTATCTGTCCACTTTGACAAATGCACAGGTTTTAAGGTTTTGGTGATTTTGATAGTAAAATATAAGTAAAAGTCTAAGATACCCCTAATTAATTTTATTAATCTCATTTAAAATTTATATTTTTCTCTCTCCTTCCTCTCACACAACATCCAACAATCTCTTAAATATATGTTGGAAAGTGATAATTTAAATTAACTAAGAGCATTCAATGAGGAGTTAGAAGAAGGGTAAAATTGGAAAAATTATCATTAATACCTACTTTATTTAGAAATGTGGACAGTTAATTTGGGACAAACAAAAATAGAAATGTGGACAGTTAATTTGGGACGGAGGGAGTATTGTTTTCGAACCACATTGTTTATCATGATCGTTTCTATTAAGGTATGTCGTTAGTAGTTTTTAATAGTTATGCTCGTAAATGAATTATTTTTGAAAAATCGTTATTGAATTTTTCTGCTTAAATTATTTTGTTTTCTAAAAAAAAAGATTACCTAGAAACTGATATGTAAGGCTATTGCGAAAGAAATTGGTAATATTTCAAAATTATCGATGCGTGAGATTTTTCATAAATATTTTGAAACTAAATATTGCTATTGTAGTTAAACAAGTAGTTATTGAGAGCGTCTTATCTTTTAAAAAACAGTTATCTTATATGATTTTTCCCGCTAACTTATTTTTATTGACATTCTTAAAGTATGTCGTCGGTATTTTTAATAGTTATAATTATAAATGTATTAATATTGAAAAACGGTTATTGACTTTTTTTATTAAACTATTTTGTTTGCGAGTTCTTAAAAAATGATTATCTAGAAACTAATTAGACGTGAAGTTATTATGGAAGAAATTGGTAACATTTTAAACTTTCAAATGGATACGTGAAAATTTGTCATATATATTCATTTAGAAATTTACTATTGCTAGTTAGAAAAGTAGTTATTGAGTTTTGAGAGAGTTATATCATATATATTTCAAAAAATAGTTAATCCCGCGTGACTTTTCCCGCTAAATTATTTTTACCGGTACTTTTGTTATTAAAGTTGTACTATTTAAGCAATTGACTTTTTCCACGTTTCAAAAAACAGTTAATCCCGCCTGACTTTTCCCGCTAAATTAATTTCATCGGTACTTTTGTGATCAAAGTTGTGCTATTTTAGTAATTGAACTTTTCCACGTAAATTATCTCATCAGCACATTTATTTTTGTGATAAAAAATTAGAGAATAAAAGGAAAAGGAGGACGTGAAACTATTAGGAAACAAACATATTAAGTTTCAATTATCTTAAAAAACATTTATCGAATATTTTGTATATGGTATGGTATTTCAATCACAATACATTGAGATTCACCATATTCTTCCCATATGCTTTTGTGGGAGCGTGACCCATTTGTTCAAACTCACAATTTTAAGATTATTGATGCAATATTTTGTCTAGCAGTCAGATTCAAATGCCACATTAATTTAAGATGAAGTTTTTGCGACTATCAAGCTCAAATTTTAATCGGTAAGTCAGGAGATCGAGTTATACCAAAAAAAGAAGAAGTAGAAAACCACTATTAATCCTTCTATAAAAAAATAAAATTTTTGCTTAAAAAAAACAGTTAAAACTACATACAAGCCAATGAATAAACTTTACTTTTTCTATTTTCCTCTCCTTTTTGTGTGTGATGGTAATAGGTTGTTTAATCCGACTAAACTAATTAGGATCTTCTTGGAAAAAGCTTGTGAAGTATGACACACTAAATATGCACACTGGGTCACTTAAACTCGTGATCTTATCTTGGGTATCGGGTATTCAATCCTACTAATCTAGTTAGAATCCTGCAGGACAAGTTTGTGAAGTAGGCACATTGAATATGCATATTGGGTGGCTTGAACTCGTGACCTTGTCATAAATATCGAGTATTTGATCCGACTAATCTAGTTATGATCATGTAAGATAAGCTTGTGAAGTATGACACACCTAATGCGCATCATGGGTGCGTCGACCTTGTCGTAGGCATGTTTGAGGACTCAAAACTCGAAAGTGATGAGGTGAGTGTGCTTGTCAACTACATCACCGTCTCTTATCCGCTTCATCCTCTATTTTTTTCAATATCAAAGTTTTTTTTATTATTATAAATTATCAAAGTTTTATTTTATATGTAGTGTATTAGTTTTCTTTTAATAAAAATATGGAGAATATATAGTTTTGCAAGGATATATACACATTTTTCTTTTTTTTCTTTTTTTGGGGGATAGAAACAAGGATATATACTCCATGCAAAATAAAATTTTGTATTATTGTTCTCATTAGAAAAGATGTTACACTCAGGACAAAAAAGATTTAAAAATTATATTATTCTTAATAATATCAAATTGTGGTGGCAGAAATTGTCATATTTGAACAAGAGAATTGACGTGGTCTTCGAAGCCCTGAACTGTAATTCCGACAGTGGAGGCAGTGGGGGGACTGGGGAGGGTTAACTGAGGAGCGGCCAATTTCCGTTTCTGCAGACTTGGCAGGCTGGCCACGCACTTCTTCAAGATGCCGTTGGACCACTACTATATATTAATGTTTTTTTTATTATTATTTATTTGGATTAACGATTTATTAGTAATTAATGAATCTTATCGCTTAATTTTAGTTCGCAATATATACCTCGTCCCTGCAGAACGAGTATTAATATGTGTTGAAACACGGTTCTAACAGGTGTTTAGCTTAACAAACATGTATTTAACATGGTTGAACACCTGTTAGGATCGTATTCTCAACACTTGTTGAGATCCTTTCCTAACAGGTGTAGGAACATGTGCTGTAAATGTTAAGTTAAAAATAACTGATCATCAAATTTTTCAATCTAACGACCGCAATTGTTTAGCACGTGTTGAGAAAATAGCGTTTAACACCATATCCGAATCGTATATACCACAGTGGATCAATGGTGTTTAAATATGGGTAATAGTAGTAGGCTAAAATTTATCCAATAAATTGATGATAAAATTGTAAATAACTCGTTAAATCTCTTATTCCAACATGTGGTGAATATTGTTTAATTTGAATTTTTAACTAATTTTAATTAATGGTGTTTATCCATTAATCATTTCCCTTTAAATATATATGTCGGTGCAACCCCTCCCGCTATCAAAGTGACTTAAGTATGATTAATCCACCATTAAACTGCATTGTGAATTCTCAATATGCCATTTATTAATATTAATCCATATAATCGATGCTTTCAATTTATTTTGTTTAGAGCATCAAAATATCATTAAATATTCTTTAGAAAAGATATCATTAAATGTATGAAGCTTGATTCTTGAAGATTTCTTCCAGATATTTCAAATGTAATTGTCTAATTTATCCTTCTTCTTTTTTTCCTCCCACTTATTGAAAGGTACTTTCCTGGTTTGAGATCAATATATGTGTTCTTGCATGTCATTTCTTTATTAATTTGTTTTAAAAATAAATATATTGTTTGTCCAAATTTTGAAAATGAATTTTTGTTGAAATACACATCAAGTAATTTTGTAAAAACAAAATAATACTCCCTCCATTCCAAAATAAGGTTAACATTTTAAATTTTCATATAGATTAAGAAACTCCTAAAAATAATAAAAATCAAAGTCAAAAGACTAATATATCCCCATTAACTACTTATTGGAAATTGAAATTGTGGTTAAAAGAAAAGTAAAAAAGAGGGTAAAAATGGTAAAAGTTCATTAAATATTCATTTTTTTTAAGCCCGAAAAGGCGTTGCCCCCGAGGGGGAGAGAGCGGAGAATACCCTAGAAAGACCGATTAAAGCATGCCCCATGCCTGGGGAGGGTATTGCCTCACCAGAGGAGGAGGAGGATACCTCACCAGAGGAGGAGATTATTGTCCCAATAAAGGGGAGATCCGGCCCGTGTTCGGGTAGCTTTACCACTTGGGCTACTCGATTCCCACCATTAAATATTCATTGATAGTCCGAATGTTAATATTATTTTGAAAAAAAATTTGAAGTCAAAATGTTAATATTATTTAAAAATGGAGGGAGTAACCATTTAAAACAAATACCACTTGATATATCGGTAACCACTTTTATTACTGTCCATAAACAAGAAAAAAAAGAAGAGGGAACACAAACTATTTGTAACGAACTTTTAAAAAAATTCCCACCATGAACCCGCGAAATTTGTGGCCTTTCGAATGTAATTGGGATCCGAAAAAGAAGCAACAATGTCCAAACTCCTGAAGAAGAGGAAAGAAAGATAAAATTCTCTACCTCAATTACCCGATCGATATTCCGCGAGATCCATAGGCTTAGAGATTTGTTCCTCTTCTGGTTCAATCTCTCTCTAGTTTTCAATTTTTTTTCCATTTCCGAAGAAACAAATTTTCAGGAATAATCATTGCGATGGTGACAGTGGGCGAAGGGGAAATTGTATCTGCGGAGACGATTGCGATGAATCAAAACGAACAAAAGAATGTGATTGAAGAACTTATAGGTATAGTTGAATACATTAGAACAATTGGTGAATGTAGAAGGACTCAAAGGAAAGAATGTAGCGCTTTAATTCGAAGGATGAAGGTTATGTTACCTTTTCTTGAAGAAATTAGGGATTTGGAAACTCCAATTCCAGTTTCTGCCATGGAATGTCTCCAGAAATTGAACAAGGCTTTCCATTCTGCTAAGAAATTGTTGACCACTTGCCACCGTGGAAGCAAGATTTACCTGGTTTTTTCCTTACCGTCTCTGTTTTTTTATTATTTAAATTTCTATCATTTTGAGTCCGAAGTGCTCTACAATTATGCTAGTTTCATTAGATATTTCCGTCTTTTTTTAATTTTCTTATTATTAGTGAAGGGGTGAAAATCGTAAGGGTATGTTCCCATTACTGTGTCCAACCACTCAGAATTCGGTATGTGAAAATTTCTTCTAATTATATATACACATGGTAAATTGTGAGTGGTTGGACACAAGAATGAGAACATACACGTGTACAAACTATTATTTGCGTTAGTGAAGTGAGAGCATTTTGGTTACGGTGCTGAACCAGGGTTGTTAGTTAGGTCCTTTGATTTGACAGTTGAGATTTTTGAATAACAGTTTCAACCGTCGTATCAAACATACCAATGATCTAGATTGATTCAGCACGGGCGTTGACTTGAATAAATAACTGTCAGCATTGAAACCGGACTGTAAGGGTAGGGGATGGCACGTCTGGTTCTGATGCTGGCAGAATGCTTAACCAATCTGGATCGTTAGACCATTTGATTTAACTACTCCATTGCAAACAGTTCAAAGACCCATATTGGTACAACATGGTGCTGATAGAATAGCTGTTACAAGAGAGGGATGGGGGAAGGGGGAAATGTTGCGCTAATCGCACTAGCCTTCGCTGTTGATGGAGAAACTGAAATGAAATTTCAATTTTGACCTTGTGGATCAGTTGCTATGATTTTTGAGAAATTCATATCCGTTGTTTTGTTTGGTTTACAGGCATTAGAAACTGAAGCAATCATGGGGAGATTTTATTCTGTATATGAACATATAAGCTCAGCTATGGATGGCATGCCGTATGAAGAGCTTGGAATTACAGATGAGGAGAAAGAACAAGTACCCTCATTTCCTCAAATCCTTGCTGATTTTGAATTAAGAAAACCTTAATTTGATTACTATATACCTTCATGTGGAACAATTTCTAACACGCAATGTACTAGACGATATATTAGAAGATTCATGGCCTGCAAGAGGCGCACTGTGAATCTCTTCCGGTCTAGAAATCAGATCACTTTCCTAATTATTCAATTTTTGAACACATCATTTGCAGGTTGAGTTAATGTGTGTACAGCTAAGAAGGGCAAAAAGACGAAGCGATACTCAGGACATGGAATTCACCATGGATCTGATGGTGGCACTATCTACAAGCGACGATAGAAACGGAGACATTGCTAGTGTTGAAAGGATGGCGAATAAGCTTGCTTTACGTACTGCAGAGGAGCTCAACGTAGAAACACTTGCTATAAGAAAAATCGTCAAAGAAAGACGAGGCCACAATGCTGAAAGTACGCAGCAGATGATCGATCTTCTCAACAGACTAAAGAGATTTGTTGGAGTTCCTGAAACAAGCATACTTGATGATCCTGTCGTGCCCGTACCTCTTGCTAAATGTCCTTCTCTCGTGATCCCTCATGAGTTCCTTTGTCCTATAACTCTAGAGATCATGACGGATCCTGTTGTTGTTGCAACTGGACAGGTAAACATTCACACTTTTATTCAAGTCCGGATATTCTATTACAATCCTCGTCTCATCATCTATGTCCTAGTATTATCAAACTGCTATACGTCATATATAACGTATAGAAGAACGAGGAATCTAAGGGGAAGCCATGTGACAATTGTTTAAGATTGCAACAGAGGATGAGACGTGGAGTAAGGGCATAAATGATCCCAAATCGTTTTATTTTGGTGTTTATTGTTACTAGTAATATAGACTTCATACTAATTCTTGATTCTGCCATTTTCATCGGATTGCAATCATAGCCTCATCATTTAGGGGCTGCCATAGTATTATCAATATGCTATATATTTATCCTTTTTTGTATATGTATTATAATTTACGAAAGACGTGAAACACGTTACAGAGGTTTTTTAAGATTGAGATAGAGGACGAGACAGATGATCTTAAGCGGTTTTATATGGTCTTTTTTGTTTCTAGTAAATATATGCTTCATACTAATTCTTGATTGTGCCATTTTCATTGGATTGAAGACGTACGAAAGAGAGAGCATACAACAGTGGCTGGACTCGAATCATCGAACATGCCCAAAGACAGGGCTACCGTTGACACATTTGTCTGTGGCACCAAACTTTGCTCTTAAGGAGTTGATTCAGCAGTGGTGTGAGAGTAACAAATTCCAGCTACCTAAAAAGGAATCACCAAAGAAACCCAAGGATCCCGCTGTTGGGGACGAAGAGAAGATCTCGTCTTTGGTTCAAAATCTATCTTCGAATCAACTCGAAGTACAGAGAAAGGCGGTGGAGAAAATTCGTATGCTCTCGAAAGAGAATCCAGAAAACAGGATTTTAGTTGCTAGTAATGGAGGCATTCCACCTCTGGTTCATCTTCTATCCTATCCAGACTCGAGACTTCAGGAGCACGCCGTGACGGCTCTCTTGAACTTATCCATTGATGAATCAAACAAGAAACTGATATCTAAAGAAGAACCAATTCCAGCTATAATTGAGATCTTGCAGAAAGGAAACATCGGTGCACGAGAGAATTCTGCTGCAACGTTGTTTAGCTTATCAATGCTGGACGAAAACAAAGTGAAAATCGGAGTTCTAAACGGGATCCCTCCTTTGATAGTGTTGCTAGAAAGGGGCACAATTAGAGGTAAAAAAGATGCTGTGACAGCACTCTTCAATCTGTGTCTAAATCATGCTAATAAATCCATGGCCATTGAATCCGGGATAGTTGAAGCCTTAGTTAGAGTACTTCAAGACAAGAAACTGGATATGATGGATGAAATCCTTTCGATTTTGCTACTTATTGCATCACATCCGGAGGGGAGGAAAGAACTCGGTCAGCTCTCTTTCGTCGAAACTCTTGTCAAGTTGATTAAAGATGGAACTCCAAAAAACAAGGAATGTGCTACTGCTGTTCTTCTTGAGTTAGGTTCAAATAATTCTAATCTCATTCTGGCTGCTCTTCAATATGGGGTGTATGAACATTTAGTTGAAGTTACTAACAATGGGACTGATAGAGCTCAGAGGAAAGCCAAATTAGTTTTACATCACATGAGTAAGGCTGAACAAATTCCTTGATATGTGAGTGAATAAAACGGGTAGCAGTCTCGCAGGGTCTGAGGAAGGGCCGAACTGTTTAAACTCTTCATCTTTTGGTCACACCAAGACAACCTTAACGGTGTTCCAAAGCTACCCTTCACATGTGAATATGTACAAAGAAAAAATAAAATAAAAAAAAGTGTTCATTATTTTCTATGTAATTAACTCATTTTAGTAGAAAGGTTGTTTGTGAATCAGAAGACTCTTGGTTGAGTTAGAGTAGGATCAGACATGATGAATATGAAGCCATGGGTGTCAAATATGAAGATCTTCATATTTTTTTTTTTCATGTAATAGCTGGTAGTTTTACTTGCAACTCAACCAAGAATGTCCAACTTTGATATTCTTCTTTCCTTTTTATCCCCACTTGGTTTTGTGATACACAATGATTGTCATGACATTGTGGGTAAGTAGGTTCTAAAACTTGTGCGATGCAATTTGATGTCTTTTAAATAATGTCTCGTTTTCAAAGATTTTGAATGAAAAAAATTACGTTAGGAGCTCTATCATCAAAAAAAAGGGGCAGAATGAGTCAACAGTGTACTTAAAATAGAAAAGGATACCTCGAATCTTAAGCTAATTTAGTTAGCTAAACATTTTTAATTCGGAGCAGTATATTTCGATAAAAGACCATTACATGTTAATAATAATATATCGTGTTTAAAATTTGAAAATGAAAAAAAAACACCCATATTAGAAGCTCTATTATCGAGAATGGTCAGGCTAAGCAAGTAGTGTACTTAAAATAGACAAAGATATCTGGTTGTATCTTAATTTGTATAAATTGTTAAACACATTGTCTCGGAACAATATGGTTACATGTCCAACCCCTCAAACCATTAATAATAATGATTTTTTTTTTTTTTAAAAAAAAATTGAGTTGAATATAATACTAATAAAAAAAAGGTGGTGTTGGGATTCTCTTTGGAGGCAAAGCTTCAGATCGGAATTCATGCCATGAGCATCCCATACTACTCATGCACTACAAACGAACAATTATGTCAGACAATCGAGCATAAAACGAACAAGACCAAACAAGTGAAAAACAACAGTTAAGCTAAATAACTATACTCTTCACGTCTAAGCATTTCATACAACCGAATACACCTCAAGCACGTCTGCCGTACAATATCCTCGATTACACAATTCTCTTAAACGTTACGAACATAGTTATCGCTATGACACTACAATCCCACAGTCAAGCTCAATCGTCTAATCAGACTCATAATCACTGCTAACAGCCCCATGTAATAACCCAATGAGGAAGGGCCACACAGAATCCACACAAAAACCGGCTGAATCTTTCCCCCGGCTGGAGGCCAAAAATAAAGAATACGTCCATTGTGTCATTGCTCACACATGAGCTCCACAATTTACTGTTAGCAGCCCTAACTTGTTTCTCCCCGCTAGGGTCCAGGTCCACATATCCACACACACAGAATTATCGCGAACTCACGGGTTCTAACGATATCATAAAGTGGACGTATCCTGCTACAGACCTTTCATAAACAAGAGCTCGAATGGGGCGACGACTCGGTCGACCAAAACCAGATAAAAGACAACGACTAACCAAAAGATACAACGACAAACCAAATAGACAAAGGACCAAGTAAGACGTCAACTACTCAACCAATTAGGACGACTCAAGAAATGCTAACAAAATAGCAAATACAGGAAGGATCCCCAACAATCCACAGTACAATTTCAAAATATGTATTATATAACAGTTAAATAACGATAAGAAAAACCTGGTTAAATTAGCAAGTGTAACTAAGATATGTTACACAGTAATGTTAAAACACAATGTACACTAAAAGTTACAACCAAGACATCACATTTACCAACCGATGATGTAATTAAGAAAGACATGTTATGCATACTACAAGCATAGATTGGTTCGCCGTAGCATATGCACTTGAGACTTAGTAAAACAAATAATACTTCAAGGACATACACATTATCAGCCACCATTATTCACTAGAATGCATATACAACAGTGCATCATTTTTTTATGAATATCTATAAGACAATAATGATTCAAGATTAGTTTGTCCAAACAACAATGCATTTGTCATGGCTTAAATACTATATGCCACCATATTGCAGTAAACATAACACCAGTACATAAGCAAAACAAATTCAATTATATTCATAACCAATGGAGTTCAAGCAATTACACATGATCAAAGCGGTAAAACATATAACGTGTGATTACACTGTAATTCATCAGTTTATGCACTAAATTACGCTCAATTAATTTTTAAACAATTCCAAATTAATATACGCTTTATATATATGTTATGAGACAGAAAATAACAGATGTAGGGTTCTTACCTTATCGAAAGAAATTAAAGAAAATAAAAACTTGAAACCAGAATTTTTCAGGAATTTGCCCCGCTCTTTGTGCGATATCTTTCCACTCCGAACTCCAAATTAAATCCCTTATGCGCTCACTAGTAGCTATCGCGAACGCCGTTGTTTTGATATATTGTACGTTGAAAACGGTGGAAAAATACTCCCTTAGTGACCTCACAAAGTTACAAGAAATCTCACCAAAGAATCTCACTCAAACTCTCTGTTTGTACTGTGTTTCTCGGCCTTGTGCCGTTTTCCTTCTTTCTCTTTCTTTAATTCTGCAAGTCCCCAAAGCTGCCGCCCTCTGATTGCCTAATCATTATGACTATTTTTAATTTTCTTTTATTCTCCCTCAACCCACGAAAAGCCTTCAGTTACTATTCTTTTTCTTATTTTTTTTTATTCATTTCTTCCCTCAAGCCACGAAACTGATGTGATTTTCTATACATATTATTTATATTATGCTTACTCCCTAATCCAAATAAAATTCCTAATTCAATTCCAAGTTCAACTACTTAATTAATTAGATTACTTTTTTTTTTTAGGTGATTCACAATTAAATCCCCAACTACAATATGTGATCAAAAGTCCTTCAACAAAACGTACGCAAATATAACACGTAACATGTTATAAAAATATAAATAGATACAAAACATATGATCGTGTAAAATAAATTCTAACCAATGTAAAAGTCGTGAAAAAAATTAATTACACATCACTAACACGTAAGCAAAAAGTCCCGGGTATCACATCTATCATCAAAAAAGGGGCAGAATGAGTCAATAGTGTACTTAAAATAGAAAAGGATACCTCGAATCTTAAGCTAATTTAGTTAGCTAAACATTTTTAACTCGGAGCAGTATAATTCGATAAAAGACCATTACATGTTAATAATAATATATCGTGTTTAAAATTTGAAAATGAAAAAAAAAAAAAAAACCCATATTAGAAGCTCTATTATCGAGAATGGTCAGGCTAAGCAAGTAATGTACTTAAAATAGACAAAGATATCTGGTTGTATCTTAATTTGTATAAATTGTTAAACACATCTGTCTCGGAACAATATGTTACATGTCCAACCCCTCAAACCATTAATAATAATGATATTTTTTTTTTTTTTTTAAAAAATTGAGTTGAATATAATACTAATAAAAAAAAGGTGGTGTTGGGATTCTCTTTGGAGGCAAAGCTTCTTCTTTTCAAAACCTCTTCTCTGTGGCGCCGTCTCTCTTTTTCCGGATCTATTCCGAAACCCGGATTAACCCAAACGGTAAGCTCTCTTATTTTCCCTTTTCCCTCTCAGATAAACCCTGAAACATAAAATTAATTACTATGTATTATGTATTTTTACTTTGTTATTTACGCGTCTCTATGTGCTTAATTATAATTTGAAATGCATTTTTTTGTCGATTTTAATTTTGGATAATTTATAGTTCATAGGTATTTTTTTTTGGTTTGAAATTTCGTGAATTTATGGTTTTTCGTTATGGGTTTTTAATTAAGTTTACATTTTAAAATTTTTTTATCGGCGCAGTAACATTCAAGACTTTCAGAGGGTTTTACACTGTAATTTCCGTGATTTGGGATTTGGGTTTTGGGTTTTTCATTGTTCTTTGTTTTTTGTTCGGTTAGTATGATAATTCCTATTGTCAATTACGGTTATTAAGTGAAATTGTTGCTTAAATTGTTTGTATCTAATTTGACCAAATTTTGCTATTAATAATAAATCTTTAAATTCTGCTTGTGAAATTTTGTGTACCTTCAAAGGCTGTAGTATGCTGGATAATTTCCTGTTATATACTTTTGTATGGTGCTTAATAATTATAGTACTTGATAAGATCTGAAAAGGAAAATTAGTGCAGTTAGTTTTTTCGGGTTTTCATTTTATTTATTTTTCTTGGTTTTTACCTTAATTAGTTGAAAACTTGCAGTTTTCTTGAGTCAGTAGCTCAACTTTAGTTGAGATGAAATCGTATTTTGTTAAACACATTTTACATGCACGATAATGGTTTTAAAGTGGTAGGCTGAAGTTAGTTTCCTAATTATGTGGCCTCAATGCTTTTTCGTATGCTCTTTTTTAATGCTACAGCACATCTAGCCGATCTAGTTTAGTTAAAGTGAAGCAGTACTACATTTAAATGTGTCTTGTCACAATTTATTTGCTTGAAAATGATGCTTTGTTGTGGACGCACTATTCAACCTCTTCTTTTGAGGTCAGGCTTTCTGAGGTTTATCGGCATTTTCTGCATACTCGACTGGTTTTTGTTGATGACACAAATGATTAACGCTGAAATCAATAATAATGGAGTGGATATTGGTGGAGTTGCTATTCCTGCTTATAAGATAGGCAGTGCGGGAGCCGGCCTTCCACCTGCTCAGGATAAGCAGCAGCCTGCTGCTACTAAAAAGACGGCACTGAGAGACCTGCAGAATCAAAATGGGGGACTAGCACGGAACCATCAAGAAACATTTAGTTTTCTTGGGGGAGGTCTGAGTACAGATGCTGTTAAAGTCTGCGGAAATAAGAGGCTTACACCAGAACGCCCTCCTAACTCGCCTTTTTATCCAGCTTTGAACAACAGTTGTGTAAATGAGCAAATTATAAATGCCCGCAGAAGATTTGAGTTAGAACTAGGCAGAGGAAGTATTCAAAGCAAAGTGAATAAAACTTTCGAGTATCCTCCTCAGACAAGGCAGTTGCATGTGGAAAGTCCTAAAAAAAAAGCTCATCAGAGGACAAGTAACAATTATGGCGAACCTGTTGCTACAGCAAATAACGTAGTTCCAACAATGGCTAACTCATTTGGTGGACCATCAGCTCCAAATTTCTTGGGAAAATATGCTCCGAGGATGCAAGCTGCACAAACTGACTCTCTCAAGGTCACATTAGAATATCCTAGTTTTGTTAATTTAAAGCCCACAGATGAGGAACAGCGGACAGAGAGGTTCATCCGACTGCAAAAATTCTTGAAGGAATGTGATGAGTCTAATTGCAGGGATTACGTCCAGAGTAAGTGCTTAATTATGGGTTTCTGCTTATTCTGTGCATTTCATTCTGGTTATTTTTGTAGTCAAGTTTTCCTTTTGTTTCATGTTAGGGCTTCGACATCTATCCCCGGCTGAGCTCAGCAGACATGCGGTTGAGTTGGAGAAAAAAGCAATTCAGTTAACAATAGAGGAAGGTATGAGTCAATTTCCTGATTTCAATTTCTGTAATTATGCTTCTCTGTGACCAGTAAATATAAGTTAGTTTCCAATGCTTAGGATCTTCTGGACATGATATCTGAACTAGACATGGTCACATAGTTCGTTACCTGCATTCGACTTCTGGCGTATCTTGGTTAATAGTAACTAGGGAAACAACAGACGGTCGTATTGCTTCTTGGTTCAAGTAAAATATCTTTGAGACTTACCTCCGAAATGATCAAGAAAATTTTCATCTCATTACTTTTGGTGTTGGCTCGCTCACCCATCAAGTTTTATTGAGGTCCACCTAAAAACGTTTTGTGCACGTGATATTTCTAACTTGCATCGGAGCTATCTGAACATGTTGCTAAGATTCAATCTGATTAACTTTTGCTCCCAAGTCTAGTCTAGTCAGTTTCCTTGTAGCAAAGTTTGAGCTTGAAGGAGCTTGGTAGACGATCAGCTGGGTTGGTTTACGGCTCCAAATTTTACTGTAGAACATTGTATTGGATTTTCATGTAGAAACCGAGTCGAAGAACTTTTGTTGATTAATATGATAATAAATATAAATTGCAGGAAAAGAAATGCAAAGGATGAAAATGCTGAATGTGTTGGGGAAATCTGACTTGACCAATAATCCAAAACAAAGGACTCAGCTACTACAACTACACTCCAGAAAATGAGCAAATTATTTAGCCCTCTTTGAACTGACTGCTCTGGAAATGCTTGTAGAACTTGCTCTTGAATTTATCTATTCACTGTTATGGTTTATCCATTTTAATTTAGATTATATGAATGAAATTTTCCATAATTAAACTATCACAGGGAGTGTCACGAAGGATTCGAAGCTTTATCTCAAGTTGGCAATAGTTATTTGTTAACGGGTCTGCTTGGATCGAGTCTCAAATTGAGATTCTTGTCTAAGTTTTAAGCTGAAACTAATTATATGAGTTTGTATAATGCTTGTCCATACATATTAACTCACATGAAACAGGAGATGTATGATAATTGAAATAATTAAAAATTGGAGAATTTTAAAATAATAGAAAATGTAAACTACTGTATATAATAACTTAATTTATATTAATATGTGTTCGAGGTAATCATTAAAAAAATTTATTAATCAATAATAAAACCATCATATCTTTATACACCATGTTTATTTTGTTTATTGCCTTAAATCTTATCTCCATCTACTTCTTTTACTACTCAATTTTCATTTAATTGTCGTTTGGATATAAATATATATATATATATATATATATATATATATATGTATTTAAATTAATTATCATTTAAATGTCTTTTATTAGGTGTCAACAATTTATTCTAATTATATCCTCAACATATCTTTTATTAGAAAAGTGAAAGAAAGAAAGAAAGGGGTATTATTGGAATTGTGGTGGAAAGATTATTATTTGTTTGAGTTCTTAAATTTCTTTCAAAGTGTCCTAAATGTTTTATATTTAGGAATGGAGGGAGTATTCTTTTTCCATTAACAATCAACTGATTTTTGTCCTAAATTGGAGAAGTCATTTGAATGACGATTAGTTTTTTTTTTATATACAGAAAATGATATTTTTTGTATATTTATAGAACGTAATTCAATCTCAATAAGATTAGTTAAATAAAAATCCTAAATATCATTAAAAAAAAACTGTCATAATCATAGTCCTATCTATGTTTCACTCAAGATCTTTTATTTTCTGTCATCTAAGATCTTTTAAATGAATAAATAAAACTTCCTAAAAAGAAGAAGAGGAAGGTGCGTGTAGCACAATTTAAGCAAAGGAAACGCCGTTTACTGAAAAAGGAAACCCGGAATCTCCGTCCCATGCTTACCCGTAACCTGTATCTGGCAGTTGACTTCACTGCGCGGGAATTGCAAAGTAAAGGCTAATTGTGGACCCCCACTGGTTGGCTACAAAGAATCAGAATCTCTATTACACTGAACACAGAAAAATGAGTAAATAATAAATATTTTTTGGCATTCAAATAAAAATTTGACGGTCTAAATTTTGTTTGAGCGAATATATTTATAATTTTATAATAGTTATTTCGTAAAAATGTGTTACGTATCTTAAAATATATTTTAATTATAAAAAAACATTTATTACATAAAATATAATATTTGTCTAAAAAATTATATCACTTGTCAAATAATATTGGGGTATTGTATTAGATTGACCATGATTTGGCAGAAAGGGCCAAACATGGCAGTCTTTTTTTTTTTGGGAAACATTTCTGTAAGCCCTGGGGGACAACTTCCGTCCTGGGTATACATGGCACTTCCCAGACGCGCCTTGCCACGTCAGCCCAGGACGGAAGTCCTTACCTTGCCCTAAATTAAACTTCAGCCCCTTCTCATCCTCTCTCCCCTAAGCAAAAAAACAAGGCAAGAAAAAAAAAATCCCTCCCCCCACTGCCAGTGCCGCCTCCCCTCCCGCCGCCGCTGCTATCACCATCAATCTCCACCACTTTGTCTTCTCTCTCAATTTCAAATGTATAAACCTAGAAAAAAAATTGGGAAATTTAACTATAAATTATTGTGAATATTTGTTTAATTGTAATTTGGTGAAGTTGTTAAATTTTTGGAATTTATTTTATAAATAATTGTCAATTTGGGAATTTAGAGTAATTTGTTGAATTTAGGGCATTTATGTTAATTTTGGTGATATAATTAATTTTCTTAAATTGATATTTTTTCTACAATTTATGTTAATTTTGGTGATATAACGTATGTTATTTCTGATAAAATCTATGTCTATTATTATTTTTGTATATATGTCTACACTTGCTCATCTTGGGTTCGGTCCTTTTGATAAGAGTGTTTTAAACAAATAGTCATTACATAGATCGTTAGGAATATGGCTCGACTAGGAGTCACAAAACACCCTATTAATGGTTATTATATGCCGCGTATGAAAGAGAAACAAACTCTGCCTTAATTAACCTAATATATCGATTAGGATTTCGGGGGATTCTGTAGGTTGGGACATATGAAGGTAGATCACGCGCTAGTGACTTCCTTAGTAGAGAGATGTCGCCCAGAGACCCATACATTTCACTTACGTAGCGGTGAGGCGACCATTACTCTAGAGGACGTAGGATGTCTTCTTGGACTACCTACTGGGGGAGTGACGTGGGATGGGGATTACAATATGAGGGATACTCAGTGGGCTGCTACCGTGTTCAATCTGTTAGGATTCCAACCCGCTCTATCATCAATTAGGGGAAACATTCTTCAGCTGTTTGAAGTTTATGCCCACATTAGTGAGCCTCTAGGACATGATGTTACTGATTTGGCGACAGAGCAGAGGGGTAGGGCATTGATATTCATTTTGATGGGTAGTTTTATTTTCCCCGATAAGTCCGGGTCCCGACCAAACATGCGTTATCTCATCACCATCACTGAGGTCGAGCATGATACGACTTCTTGGGCTAGCGGTGTCCTTGCCTATTTGTACCGCCAGATGTGCATCTCCTACATGACTGAATCGAAGGACATAGCAGGCTATACTTTACTCATTTAGGTTTGTCTAAATTAAATAAACTTTTATGTTTAATATGTAATTTGAATATTTAATAATCGATACTATTTCTTTTGACCAGTTGTGGGTGTAGGAGCATCTTTCTTGTCTTCGTCCGGAGAACCGAGGCGATATTACAAATGAGATCCCCGCTGATAGTGCTCTTTAAGGGGCAAGATGGAATAGAGCCTGGAGTTTCCGTAACACGCCGAGACATAATTTGTTGGTGTTTCGTGATAAGCTAGATTTGGTCACCGAGGCACAAGGGGTAAGTAAATTTCGATATTCTTGTAACTTTTTTTTTAATTAAATAAATTATTTTACATTAACTTGATTTTATTTTACAGTTTATGTGGAGACCGTACACTGATGCGGTAATTGCAGAGAGTGGCTCGCGATGAAGACTTCCAGTCAACCGTGCGAGCCCGAACGCCACTCATTTGCTTCGAGATAGTGGAGTACCACCTGCCTGACAGGGTTATGAGGCAATTTGGATTCCACCAGGTGGTATCAATACCGGCAAGGACATAAGGTATTGTCGAGGGTCAGGACCTCTACACATTGAAGGCGGACCCGGCAAAGAATTGGGAGAACGGGCACAACAAATACATAAAGCTGTGGGACGAGAGTGTCGATGCACTCGCAGACGCTGCTCTCGTTTTCGGTAATATTATTTTATCAAGCCAAGAGTACATGACTTGGTACAATAATATTACCGTTCACCAAGAAATAATGATCTCAGGCCACTCTTGATGGGTTATCAACTAAACGCAACAACAAAAGATATTTTGGTAAGTTTTTTTGTTTTTCTTGTTGACATAATCTTTTTTTTTCAATATACTAATTTTAATATTAATGTTACAGACGGAGTCCAATAGGTTGATACTGGATGAATTCGAGAAGCCTGCGACTAGAAATGTGAGCCAGTATAGAGGTCTCATCGCCTGGGCTACCAAAGCCCTCAAAGACGCATTGGATGCGGTTGGGAAGGTAACTTGCAGACCGCTCGCTGCCAACGTAGCAGAAGCTGTCATTGAGCAATCGGTGACACAACCGAGGCAAGCTGTTGAAGGTAGGCTCAACGTGAGAGAGTGGATACTCATCGGAGTTGGCAGTCTACTCAAGAGTATCATGCCGAGATACGGCGCACTAGGCAATGCGGCGATGTGACGGGGCCGTCTCAACAACCGAAAGATCAGACCCATTCTCAGACTTAAGCTCAGACCCAGTATGATACTCAGGCTGATATACCCTCCCGGTTTCTATACCAATTTTCGAGCATCAACACTCTTTCTCCGGGTAGTCAGATGGGGCATACTGGTGCGGGTCCCTCTTCATCGGGAAAGCCGGAAGTCTATTATGGTGTGACGCCCTCTTACAGCCTACGCCTCGGTGACCAGACACAAACGCTGCAGTAGACTCTACTTCTCCAGCCAGCTTCACCTAAAGAGCCGATTCATATCGACCACAAAGGCGCTGAAGTCATCGAAACAGAGCATGGTAGTGCCCTTCGAACCAAAAACGGTCACACATACTATCTACGGAAGAACCCAAAAACGACCGTTAGATACACACCGTCGGGGTAGTAGATAGGATTTAGTTTTTTTTTGCTTACATTTGTTTAATTGTTGTTACATACGAATTGTTTTTTATGTTGTTCATTTTTATTAATAAAGCAACTTTTGTCCAAGTAATTTTTGTACACATACTTTGGTAAATATTTTATTTTAGTGATTTTTTTTTGTAAAATACCAACTGACAAAATTTCTAAGCAAAAAACATAAATCAAAGTGTTTCAGGCACAAAGATTCAGTTTGGCCATAACGAAAATGTCACTTCCGTTGTGAAAAAAGGATAAAAAAAAAAAATAAGTGTTTTTGACCAATCTACTGGAGGTTGAGGGGGACTTCCGTCCTCGGCTGACGTGGTAAGGCACGTTTGGGAAGTGCCACGTCAGTAGAGGATGGAAGTGTCCTCCCACCACTTCCGTCCTGGAAAGAAATGTTTCCTCCAAAAAAAGATTGTCATGGTTGGCCATTTCTGCCAAACCATAATCAGTCTAATGCAATGTCCACAATATTGAGTATGTAATTTTTAGAGTTGTGCATTGTGATTAGTAGGATTGATTCTGTCGTGGATCTGGGCCACCATGACCACTTGGTCCACATTCAGTCACATCACAGTTTTGATTAAAATAATAAAAACAGGTGGGGCCTTAAAAGAATTTTATTTTTAATCAAAAGAGGTGATGTGGTTAATTCTGGATCAAGTGGTCCACAACCCCACATATAGCACAGGTCTATATTAGAATTTTCCGATTAGTAGTATTTCCCCCAGTTAACCCCAAGTAGGGGTAGGTAGGTACGCAGAAACAGCCCTAAAAATTCCCATATTGTTGCTTTAATTGTTGAAATTCAGACAACCACAAGAAAATCTTGGCAAAAATTTTCTTTTTACTTGGAATATCCAAGAATCTTTTTTTCCCATAGTAAGTTGCTCTTTCTCCTCTACCCCTTTTTTTTTGTTTCCATGATTTTTTATGTGGGCTTTTCTTTTTCATTTTTTGTTGTTTGTGTGTATATTTTTTATGATAAAAAGGAGGAATCTTTAATTAATGGATGAAATTGTTGTGGGAAGATCTCCTGAAATGAAACTCTGGGGTTCTTTCAGTCACTTCATGATGTTCAATCTTGATAGATTCTGTGTGTGTGTGACTTTTCAATAGCTTGCTGAAATTAAGGTTTTCTTTAAAGAATTATTTTCCAAAGTTCTTCAATCTAATTCAATGGCAGCTATGACAGATATGAAAATTGGGGAAAAGGGTGGACTTTTATAGTAGTGGTTTTGAATTTGGGTCAAGAACAGTAATGGATGAAGGTGTTTCAACTGAGAATAGTATGTTGGGGTTTCAATCTGATTCCCTAATGGATGAACTGTTGTTAGAAGGATGTTGGTTGGAGAGTAGTGGTCTTTTTGACTCTTCATCATTTAGTTGGCCTACTTTAGAGGACAGTAGTGGCCTATGCAGCCCATCAAAGGGTCTTCTTCAAGAAGAGAGGCAAATGTCATCTTTCACTGATAATCTATCTATTAGCCAGTCCCAAGGTAGAGATTATTCTAATTCTAAATTGGGTTCTCTTGATGAAAATGTAAACAACTATGCTATGTGTCAATCTGCTAAAACTTATGAACACAGTAGAAGGTGGTGGATTGGGCCAAGACCATCAGCATCTGTAATGGAGAGATTAATCAGGGCACTTGGTTATATAAAAGATTGGTCAAGAAATAAGGATATGCTCGTTCAAATTTGGGTACCGATAAACAAGGGTGGGAGACGTGTGCTAAGTACTAGTAATCAACCCTTTTCGCTACATCTTAATTCCCCTAGGCTTGCCTGTTATAGGGATGTTTCAGTGAATTATCAGTTTGCTGCCGAGGAGGATTCAGGGGAGATTGCGGGATTGCCTGGCCGAGTTTTTAATGGTAAAGTTCCCGAATGGACTCCAGATGTCCAATTTTTCAGAAAGGATGAATACCTACGAGTTGGTCACGCAGAGCAGTATGATGTCCATGGATCCCTTGCAGTTCCCATTTTCGAACGAGTTAGTCAAAATTGTTTAGGGGTGATTGAAGTTGTCTTGACCACCCAGAAGGTCAATTATCGTCCTGAGCTTGAAAGTGTCTGCAAAGCTCTTGAGGTCTGATTTTTTTTCTTCCTACTCTAATTCATACATTTGTTTGCTTAGTATCTTATATTGTTCAGAAACCTTGCACTGGTAGTTTTTTTTTTTTTTTTTTAAAATTATTATTGAACTTGAACATTGATTTGAGCTTGGAAACGCATCCAAAAAAGGTATGAATTGAATGATTTGATATTGCAATTTGTCACGCAGAAGATAGATAGGGGAGGGGGTTTGTCACGCCCCGAGCCCACGGGCCAGGAACGCAAGTCATAGGCCTGACAACACCACGATCACCTGCATGGCAACCGAACTCGATATGCCAAAATAGATAACTTAGGTGATAGTGAATGCTTAGGCCCATGATCATATAACACACAATCTTCTCATACTTTTCCCATGTGGAATGGGGGCTCACATAACCAAAGCACAGCTAATTTGGGATTTGAAAATTTTAATGGATAATTAGTTCTTTAGAAGTCTTTCTAGTTGGCCATGTTAAACTTTTTTCATGACATTGTTTTTAAATGCTCATATATGATTGTGACGGTACATAAACAATAAGTCCCTCAACCCCTGGAGCAGAGTAATTCAACAACGAAGATTTGATTTTTTTTTCTTTTTTGTGCAGAAGAATAAAAACATGAATTCTGGTTTACTATTGTGTAGAAAAGTTTGATAATCTTTTGATATAATGATTTTCTGATCTCGGAATACTTGTTTGCTTTTAGGCTGTTGAACTTAGAAGTTGTGATATTTCAAGCACTCCGGATACTAAGGTAATTGGAGCTTAAAATGCTCTCACCAAAGCAGGTTGACACGTAATTCTTGGTACTTATAAATGATTTTTTTTAACAGACTTGTGATTTTTCGTTCCGAGCTGCATTACAAGAGATCATGGAGGTTTTAAGTACAGCATGTGGAACACATAGATTGCCATTAGCTCAAACTTGGGTTCCGTGTATCCAACAAGGTAAACGGGGCTGTCGGCATTCTAATGAGAATTTCATTCATTGCGTATCCACAGTGGATTCTGCATGCTGCATTGCTGATCCCCGAATACAAGGTTTTAATGAAGCTTGTTCCGAACACCATTTGCTAAAAGGTCAAGGTATTGTTGGAAGAGCATTTACAACCAACGAACCGTGCTTTACGCCCGATATAACCTCGTATGCTAAGGCAGACTATCCCCTCTCCCACCATGCTAGGATGTTTGAACTGCGGGCTACTGTAGCTATTCGTTTGCGGAGTATCCATACTGGTTCAACGGACTTTGTGTTGGAGTTCTTTCTTCCTTTAGATTGCAAAGACCCTGAAGAGCATAAAAGAATGCTTAGTTCATTGTCCATCATAATACAGACGGTCTGCCGTACTTTACGGGTTGTTACAGGCAAAGAGTTACAGGACGAAGCTGCTTTGCCTACAGATGGAACATCAATTCCTCCATTTAACAGATTAAGTGAAAAAATGCCGGAAATGGAACATTCCCAGGCAACGATGGCTTCTCAAGGCTGGTCATCTCAGACTTTCCGTCATGTGGAGGTTGAGGAAGGTTTCAGCTTTGCTTCAGATATTCGGACTGGAAATGCCAAAGAAGTGGCTGGAAAGATCTCACAGTTTCGGCATCCTGATCCTGATGCTAGTTCAAAAGCAACCATTTCATTTCATGGTAGCCATTTAACTTCTGTTGACTGCAGCTTGCCGAGTGCCAATAAAACAGGAGAAAAGAAACGCGTTAAGGCAGAAAATACTATTACTTTGGAGGTTCTTAGGCAATATTTTGCTGGAAGCCTAAAGGATGCTGCGAAGAGTCTTGGTGGTAAGCATCCTTCTTTGAGGAAATGAATTTTTTGTGGTTACTGGATAACTTAGACTTTAGTTTTTCGAACAGTTTAAAATGTATCTAGTACGATAAACTAAAATTTCTATATTTCTGCTGAAGGCTTGAAGCATTGATCAATGTTGGAACTTTATTCCGAAATTTTCTCCTTTTGCCCTCCTCTCTGTTGATATTTTGCAAGGGAGGTTTTTTATATCCCTGTACGTGTTCTTATTTTCTTATTCTTTGTGTTCCATTTTCTTTCTTGTATTTCAGTTTGCCCAACCACTTTGAAGAGAATATGTAGACAACATGGAATTAAACGTTGGCCTTCGCGAAAGATAAAAAAAGTTGGTCATTCACTGCAAAAAATTCAGCGCGTGATAGATTCAGTACAAGGTGCATCTGGGGATATACAGATCCAGTCCTTCTACCGTGACTTTCCAGAACTGGCATCACCAAATATGTCGAGGGCAGGCACAGGCACCTTTTCAAGCTTCAAGTCAATTGATCAGCCAGAGCCATCTGAAACAAAGCCAGAGGGTGGCACTTTGAATCCCCCTCCCGTTGTGTCTACATCATCACCCTCCTCTTGCTACAGCCAGAGCTCGAGTTCAAGTCAATGTTTTTCAACTGGAAAGCAGATGAATTCTCAAACACCACATGTTTCAGGTCAAGATGAATCTGTCGATCGTTTGGTGAAGAGGGTTAGAAGTGATGCTGAACTGCATTTGTCAAGTGAAGGAGGGGCAAGATTCTTGCCGAGGTCCAATAGCCATGCATCGTTCATGGAGCATTCTGAACTTGAAAATGTTCCTCCTGCTCTAAAAGAAGCTTGCCAGAATCATCAAGAAGAAACTGCTCAAAGGATAAAAGTTTCATATGGAGACGAGAACATTAGATTTCGCATGCAAAGGAAATGGGGATACGAAGATTTGATGAGAGAGATTTGTAGAAGATTTGGTGTACTCATTACCGATGGATTTCATCTAAAATACTTGGACGACGAATGTGAGTGGGTACTAATGACATGTGATGCCGATCTGGAGGAGTGTATCGATGTATGCAAATCATCTGGCAACCAAACGATAAAGCTGTGTCTACTTCACGACTCTCAGCAGAACAGTGGAAGCTCTTCTGGTACGAGCATAGTTTAGGGATATGCACCGTGGTAAAGAAAATTCGGTTGATGCCATATTTGAGTTCAAATTTCATCACTAAACAAACATTTGAGTAGTAGTGGTTTCTGGGTGGTAGTACTAGTAATTCCCGATCTCCAGGGAACCCAGAGTCTGCATAAGTATGTTCTTGTGAAATTTGGATTTTCTGCAGTTAGAAGTTAATTCTACTTTGGTCAGAAAGGGGTAGAGTTATCTTGACGGTCCTTGTGGGTACCTGTGAGACATGAAGGTCTGCGGGACCTCTCCTGCAGGTGAGTCCTGTCTCAAATTATGTAAGAGGAGTGTGGGGCCGTACCCACAAGGTCCGTCCCATGCCAGACTTCCCCTATTTAGTGTATCAAGTTCATTTAATAATGTAGAAATATAATATATATAGTCTATATTATACTCTTTCCGTTCAAAATTGAATGTCCAGAACATTCAATTTCGGACGGAGGGAGTAGTGTGTGGTGCACTATTAGTGTATACTGAGTGTTTGAACACCTTATGATGGACAATTACCTCGTAGAGTAAAAAAAAAGTACATCAAATATTACATATTGTAAAAGCATACACAATAATGTATTTGCATACACTATTAGTATGGTGTACTTCTTCAAATACAATCTCGACAGTAAATGATGTATAACCTTCCGCAACAGGACTTTAATGTTTCCCCCAACGTGCGACTTCAAACCAAAAGCAATAGGAACCAGAAACAAAAAGGAAGAGAGAGGTATTGGGAAGTGGAATGATCTTCAACTATACCTTATAAGTATTGGACTAAAATCACAATTACATTAGATAATTCATCAACCCTTACAGTTGAAAAATTTGAGATCGACGGTCTCAAATTCGTGATGGTTCACCCTTAATGATTCCAAAACTCAACTAAAATACATCATCCATTCTTCAATATAGGACGTTTATGACACTTTGAAAAAATTAAGTAACTCAAACAAATAGTAATCTTTCCACCACAATTTCAATAATACCCACAATTCAACACCTGACAATAATCGAGATTATTCACCGGCTGAAACAGTTGAAAATTGAGTCTGAAGACCCTAAATTCGTGATGGTTAGTACACAATTTTGTCAAAACTTGACAATAATCGAGAATATTCACCGGTCGCAACAATTGAGAATTTTTTGTCCGAGCACCCAAAATTTGGGCAAAACCGCCCAATTCGTCCACCGCCACCGCCAACCACCAAGGCCACACCTTCAATGTCTCCATAATTATCAAAATTCATTTGAAGTTCAATCAAAATACTCAAGAACCATCCCAAGCATACACGACTTTCCAATTCAAAACCCAAATTGAAGCTTTTAAGAACATTGAATTCTAAAACCCATTAAGTCAAATAGTTGATTTGGAAACAATTAATCAAAATTGAGTCTTTACAACAATGAAATGACAAATATATACACAAACTTTGACCAAGAACTCATCAATAATTCTATCCCAACTTAAAAATGGGAAAGATTACCCATATTTTACTTGATACAACCAAAAAAATTCACCAAATTCCAAGAATTAGGAGCTAAGAAATTAAAGAAAAGAAAACCCGGACAGAAATTCAACATCCCAGATAAAGAAATGTTATAACAAAGACAATAAATATTTGAGCTTTTACAGAAGAAAGTAGGGCCTTTGTTCTTTGACAACGACATTTCTTCCTCCTGTAATAATAATAATTCTTTAGATGTTGTAGCAACAAGATGAGGAGTATGAAAATTGATAAAAAGGGGACATTGAAGGTGTGGCCTGGTGGTTGGCGGTGGTGGTGGTAAATGGGGAGAGAATGAAGATTAAGAAAATGGGTTTAGTATTTTTTGTAAGTTTAAATTGGGTATTAATATTTATTTTATTTAACAATTGAGTCCCAAAGTTTTTCTTGTGTGAAATAGATTGAAATGACCAAAATACCCTTAAAAGTATTTCACGTGTGAGGCACATGCATGCGTTGACGGAAAAATAACAGAAAAATGGATGGAAGTCCCTTATCGGTAGGTCGTAAAATCATATTGGACGTAAAAACTTGAAATTAAAGCGTATTGGACATAAAGCTCAATCTTAAATAACACATTGGACGAATTGGGCTGTTTTGCTACAAAAATTCGTGGTACACGATTTTGTCAAAAATTGACAACAATCAAGATTATTCACGTGTCACAACAGTTCAAAAATTTGAGTCTGAAGACCCTAAATTCGTGATGGTTAGTATACGATTTTGTCAAAACTTGACAATAATCGAGATTATTAACCGGTCGCAGCAGTTGAAAATGTTTTGTCTGAAGACTAAATTCGTGATAGTTAGTACACGATTTTGTCAAAACTTGACAATAATCGAGATTATTCACCGGTCGAAACAATTGAGAATTTTTTGTCCGAATAACTTAAATTTCGTGATAGTTAGTACACGATTTTGTCAAAAATTGACAACAATCGAGATTTTTCACGTGTCGCAACTGTTGAAAAAATCGAGTCCGAAGACCCTAAATTCGTGATGTAGTACACGATTTTGTCAAAACTTGACAATAATCGAGATTATTCACCTGTCGCAACATTTGAAAACTTTGATTCCGAATACCCAAAATTCATGATGGTTAGTACACGATTTTGTCAAAACTTGACAATAATTGAGATTATTCACCGGTCGCAACAATTGAGAATTTTTTGTCCGAATACTTTAATTCGTGATGGTTAGTACACGATTCTATCAAAACTTGACAATAATCGAGATTATTCACCTGTCGCAACAGTTGAAAACTTCGAGTCCAAATATCCCTAAATTCATGATGGTCACGATTTAGTCAAAACTTGACAATAATCGAGATTATCATGTGTCGCAACAGTTGAAAAATTTGAGTCTGAATACCCTAAATTCGTGATGGTTAGTAAACGAATATTATCAAAACTTGACAATAATCAAGATTATTCATCACTTGCAACAATTGAAAATTTCAAGTCTAAAGACCCTAAATTACAGATAGTTAGTACACGATTTTGTCAAACCTTGACAATAATCGAGATTATTCACCGGCCGCACCTGTTGAAAATTTTGTGTCCGAAGACCCTAAATTCGTGATGGTTAGTTCACGATTTTGTCAAAACTTGACAATAATCGAGATTTTCACTTGTAGCAATAGTTGAAAAATTCGAGTCTGAAGACCCTAAATTCGTGATGGTTAGTACACGATTTTGTCAAAACTTGATAATAATCGAGATTATTCACCGGTTGAAACAGTTGCAATATTCGAGTCCGAATACCCTAAATTCGTGATGGTTAGTACACGATTTTGTCAAAACTTGACAATAATCGAGATTATTCACCAACCGCAACAGTTGAAAAATTTGAGTCCGGAGACCATAAATTCGTGATGGTTAGTACACGATTTTGTCAAAATTTGATAACAATCGAGATTATTCAATGGTTGCAAAAGTTGAAAAATACAAGTCCGAATACCGAAAATTCGTGATGGTTAGTAAACGTTTTTGTCAAAACTTGACCATAATCGAGATTATTCACCGGCCGAAATAGTTGAAAAATTCGAGTCTAAAGACCATAAATTCGTGATGGTTTAACGTACACGATTTTTTCAAAACTTGATAATAATCGAGATTATTAACCGGTCGCAACAGTTGAACATTTTGTGTCCGAAAATCCTAAATTCGTGATGGTTAGTACACAATTTTGTCAAAACCTGACAATAATCGAGATTATTCACCGGCCGAAACAATTGAAAAATTCGCGTATAAAGACCATAAATTCGTGGTAGTTAGTAAGCGATTTTGTCAAAACTTGACAATAATCGAGATTATTCACGGGTCGCAACAGTCGAAAAGTTAGAGTCCGAAGATTCTAAATTCGTGATGGTTAGTATACGATTTTCTCAAAACATGACAATAATCGAGATTGTTCACCGGTCGCAACAGTTAAATTTTTTGAGTATGAAGGACCTAAATTCGTGATGGTAGTACACGATTTTGTCAAAACTTGACAATAATTGAGATTATTCACCAGTCGAAACAATTGAGAATTATTTGTCTGGATACCCTAAATTCCTGATGGTTAGTACACGATTTTGTCAAAAATTAACAACAATCGAGATTATTCACGCGTCGCAATAGTTGAAAAAATCGAGTATGAAGACCCTAAATTCGTGATGGCAATACAGGATTTTTACAAAACTTGAAAATAATCGAGATTATTCACGTGTCGCAACAGTTGAAAAATTAGAGTCCGAAGACCCTAAATTCGTGATGGTTAGTACACGATTTTGTCAAAACTTGACAATAATCGAGATTATTCACTTGTCGCAACATTTGAAAACTTTGATTCCGAATACCCAAAATTCGTGATGGTTAGTGCACGATTTTGTCAAAACTTGACTATAATCGAGATTATTCACCGATCGCAACAATTGAGAATTTTTTGTCCTAAAACCCTAAATTCGGGCTGGTTAGTACACGATTTTGTCAAAATTTGACAATAATCGAGATTTTTCACCTGTCGCAACAGTTGAAAACTTTGAGTCTGAATACCCAAAATTCGTAATGGTTAGTACACAATTTTTTCAAAACATGACAATAATCGAGATTATTCACTAGTCGCAACAGTCAAAATATTTGATTCCGAAGGCCCTAAATTCGTGATGGTCAATACACGATTTTGTCAAAACTTAACAATAATCGAGATTATTTAACTGCTGAAATAGTTGAAATTTTTTATTTCAAATACCCAAAATTCATGATAGTTAATACACGATGTTGTCAAAACTTGACAATAATCGAGATTATTCACGAGTCGCAACAGTTGAAAATTAGAGTCCTAAATTCGTGATGAACGTACACGATTTTGTCAAAACTTGACAATATCAATATTATTCATAGGTCGCAACAGTTGGAAAATTCGAGTCTGAATACCCTAAATTCGTTATGTTTAGCATACGATTTTGTATGAATTTAGGGCATCAATAGTTAAAAAAATCTGAGATCGACGATACCAAATACGTGATGGTGTTAACCCATAATGAGGGAAGAATTGGACTAAAGTCAAAATTACGTGAGATAAATCACTGACATGTATAGTTGAAAATTTCAAGCTCGACGACCTCAAATTGATGATGGTTAGCCCACGATGATGATATAACTCGACTGAACCCACAATTATGTGAGATTAGTCATCAGGTGCAACAGTATAAAATTCCCAGCTTGTTTATCTGAAATTCATTATGGCTACCCCGCATTATGTTATAACTCGACTGAGACAATAATTATGTGAGATTAGTCACCGGCTGCCACAGTTGAAGAATATGAGCTCAACGACCTAAAATACCTTATGGTTAGCCTTCCATGATACCAAAACTCGACTAAAATCAAGATTATGTCATATTTGTCTCCAACCACAATAGTTCCTATATTCGAGCTCACCGACTCACAATCTGTGATGGTTAGCCCACGAGGAGGGCAAAATTGGACTAAAATCACAACTACTTGAGATAATTCATCGGCCTATACATTTAAAAAATTCGAGCTCTACGACTCCAAAATTCGTGATGGTAAGTCCACTATAAGGTTGGAATTTTACTAAAATTACAATTGTGTGATATAATTCACTGGCCCCTACAGCTAAAAATTTCGAAATCGGTGGCCCCTAATGCGTGATGGTTATCCCACGATGATGCCATAACTAGACAAAAATTACGATTATGTGAGATTTGTCACAAGCCTCAACCATTGAAAAATCGAGTTCTACAATTCCAAATTCGTGATGGTTAGCCCACGATGATACCAGAACTCGACTAAAATCAAGTTTATTTGAGATTTGTCATTGACCGCAATAGTTGCAAAATGTGAGCTCGACGACTCCAAATTTGTTATGGTTAGCCCACGACGATGGCAGAATTGGACTAAAAAATCACAATTATGGGAGATTAGTCACCTGCGGTAACCGTTTAAAAATTCGAGCTCGACGACCCAAAATTCATGATGGTTAGCCCACTATAACTTGATTGAAAAAACAATTGTGTGAGATTAGTCACTGGTTGCAACCGTTGAAAAATAGGAGCTCGACGACCTCAAATTCCTTATGGTTAGCCCACGATGATACAAGAACTCGACTAAAATCAATATTATGTGAGATTTTTCACCGACCGTCGCAATAGTTAAAAAAATTTGAGCTCGACGACGCCTAATCTGTGATATTTAGCCCACGATAAGGGCAAATTTTGACTGAAACCACAATTATGTGGGATATTAGCGACAACAGTTGAAAATTCTGAATTTGGCGACCTCAAATTCATGATGGTTAGCATATGATGATGCTATAACTCGACTGAAACTACAATTATTCTGAATTTAGTGACCTCAAAAAGTACATTTTTTCCCCTAAACAAATGACAAAATACCAAATAGAGGGTGGGGGGGGGGGGGGGGACAAGACGTCGCAATAGCTTTCTATTTGGTGTTGGGATTTATATATGTTTGTCTAACAGATGCGCCTCAGGTACATATTAATTCAAATAAAATAGACTATATATATGATAATTTAAGAATATAAAAAATCTAAAATCCTATCAGAAATAAGAGAACCCTATGGAAGAAAAAACGTATACGGTCATATACATTAACTTATCCATATTAACATAAGTTTAGTGGCACGTTAGAAAAATCATTTATAAATATATGTACTTGAATGAGTATTTATATACATATGAAATAGCTGGAAAAAAACAACAATCCACTTGCCTATGAAGAAAGATTTATCCTAATTAGACAGTCACAATCAACTCGAGATGAAATAATCTTTAAAAGCCAGCAGAATGAGTAAAATCTCGTTTTCTTGGTGCAAGGTTAGAATCTGGTCCAGACGAGGATCTTGGAGCATTAGATCGATCATTGTAAGAATCTGGATTATCAGCTTGAGAAGCTAGATACTCGAGTGCCACTACAACATCATCAGTGATGGGACGGACTCTCGGCTGCTCCTGCAGACACATTGCAGCTACTGCAATAGCCTGCTGCAAATTCCGGTAGGGAAATCGCCCTTCCAGTAGTGGATCAACCATCTGAACAAACTTGCTCTTGTTGCTTAGGAAAGGTCGAGACTGCAATGAAGTAATATAGATCATTTACATTGAAGCCAAAGATAAAACCAAATCGGTTCAGCACGGTGCTGACAAAAGACTAAAAACAGAGCAGATAAGTGACATAATGTTCTTGTGCACAGAAAGCAAGCACGACAAGTATGAAGTATCATCAACTCACCCACACAATTAAATTTTGCTCCCCTGGCTTCTTAGTGCAGTCAATAGCTCTGCGTCCAGTTATAAGCTCGAGCAAAACGACTCCAAAGCTATATATGTCAGATTTCAAAGTTAGTTTCCCGCTCATGGCATATTCAGGCGCACAGTATCCGTAGGTTCCCATTACTCGTGTTGAAACGTGAGTATTGTCACCAACAGGTCCCAATCTAGCAAGTCCAAAATCTGAAAGCTTTGGGTGGAAGTCATTGTCCAACAATATATTTGACGATTTCAAATCACGGTAAATAACAGGTGGATTTGCGGAGCAATGAAGATACTGAAGGCCATGAGCAGCACCAAGTGCAATCTTTAATCTGGTGCTCCAACTAAGTGGCTCCACGCCAGGATCTAAATCTAAGAATAAAAATAGACATGATAAAACAATTAATACTAAATCTAACGAAACAACGAGATTTCACAAACGAAAGATTTAAATGTAGCAATCGGTCAACCAGGAAAAGATAAATATAGGAAGTTCGCCCCCTTTTTCATACTTCGGATACCAATATCATTTCTACTTCTGATGCTTTTTTTCAGTTAGGAACTTTCGAGATTCTCCTAAATGAAGAGAGAAGGGAGAGAAACCTTCAAAAATTCAATGAATCACTTGATAACAGTTAGCATCCGATTTTATCAGCATACAACACCCTCCTTAAACACCTTAATGTAGCTTTCTTACAACTTTATTTTTCGTCACAATTAGCTAAGCATGAAACTATCACCAATAAACCTAGAGGTATAAGCCTTTTGAATCTACTTGAATTCACATGAGAGTACAAAAAGTCCAGTCCTTTAACCCATGATTGAAAATTATGCTGCAAGTACGTGAATCACAAGAGTAGCCACCCAAATTACCTTACCCTGGTGTTAAACCAAAAAACGAACATGATCAGGCAGGAGACAGGGAAAACATGAAGCAACCCAGGCATTTGTCAGATATCTTGTTCCCTTTCCACTATCAAACTCTTTCTATTTCAAGAATTGGGAAACGAAATGAATTGCGAACTGTAAACTTCATGGTGCAAGAAATTTACCAAAAAGGTGATTCTCCAAGCTACCCAGTGGCATGTACTCGTACACCAAGAGCCGCTGATCACCATCAGTGCAATACCCGATCAAATTCACAAGATTTTGATGATGCAAGAGATTGAGCATAAGAACCTCCACAATGAACTCTTGATTCCCTTGAAGACCTTCAAGATTAAGTTGCTTGATAGCAACAATCTGGCCATGGATAGAATATAATTGATCAACATTAAAATGCCAACAGTGAGTGTTTTGATTAAATAGCTTGCACATATATCAATATGAAATATTACGTCTACGGTTATTTTCTCTCTCTCGAGAATCGCCTACAAGAATTCTGTCTTTTTCCCTTTTCTCTTCTCAAATTCAGAGAGGGGCTAGGGGTTAATCATAATATTGTCAACGGGAGTACTTAGAAAATAAAACTCTTTGGTCATTTCTGTTAGAACAATTGGGAACTAACCATGCCACAATCTAGACGACCCTTGTAAACGCATCCAAAACCTCCTTCTCCGATCAAATTAGCTTCTCGGAAATTCTGAGTAGCCGTTGCAAGTTCTTTAAATGTGAAGCTACGTGCCGTACCTACCATTTGATCATGGTTTTCTTTGCCCTTTTCACTCGAATAACCATTTTGTCTCCGACTTTCTATATGTGAACAAAAAAAATCAAAAAAACATTTAACAGAAAGTTATTAACTTTTTCATTGCCAAGCAGAAGCTCATAAATTCTCTAAATCAGAATTGCTTACCCTTTTTATCTGAAAAAGACTTCCTATTTGGAGTCACTGCAAAAATCAAAATTAAATCCAAGAGAGCAATTACATCAACAACAATTTATATAACAAAGAATCAAACAGAAAAACAAGAATCTAAGTAACCAAAATTACCTGAAACATCAACATTTCGAGGGGTCATGTCTTCATAATCTCTAACATCCTTATGGATAGGGTTAATACAAGAAAAACAACGACGCATTTTCGCTTTCTCTCTGCTTTAATTACCGCGATTTTTAATCAAAATCTCAGCAAATAAAGAGAGAGAATTTTGCATAAAAAACCAGAATTTTTTTTCCCAAGATTCTTCACCTCAAATCAATCCAACTACATAACCCTTTTCAAATCCTTACTAACAAAAAAAAACAATAGAAGGAGAGAGAATTTCCTTCCCTCCCCTCTATAAAAAACAAAAGATCAAAGGAACCCTAATCCAAGAAAGCAATAATTCACAGATCTACAATAAGAAAAAAGAGGCATTTCAAGAAAATTTCAAAAGGAAACAAAAAAAGCCCAACAAACCCTTTAACTAATTTATTAATTACACACAAATGCTGACAAAATTTAATTATACACCATACAAACAAACAAAGGATGTAAATTATTATCGCGTTTTACAAAAAAGGGAGAAAGAGAAAAAAAACAAGAACCCAACAAAAAAGGAAATAAATTCCGGAAATTAAGGTCGAAGTATGACCAAAGAATGGAAGGGAAAGCAGGGAATTAGTAGTAAATCCTTATTATGAGTTGGGTTTGATGAACCATAATCATTACTAAAATTAGAAGAACAAAAAAGTTTATTCTTTTTTAACGGCAACTTTACTGGTGAGGACGAAAAAATCATTTCTTTCTACTAATTTCTGGCTTTTGGGGCTTAATGGTGTAACCAAAGAAAGAAAGAAGATGAATTATGAGTTGGGATTTTTTTTGGGGGGGGTGGGACTGGGGGGTGTTATTTGAATTTGATGACATTGTTGACATTGCAGCCGTAGGTCGCTTTCATTCACTGCAAACTTTGCCATTTTGCATTTATAAACGTTCTGGTGGGGAAGAGGATTGTCAATTGCCTATCTTGTCCTTCGTCTTTCTCTTTTTTTTTCTTTCTAACCAATGTGATTCATTTAGCAGACCCAATTACTTGTGAACAGTGACGGATGCAGTGTCCCGCCACCAGAACAACATGCCCACGCTGAAAATTATTTTTTTTAGTAAATATGTTATATTCTTGCTCACAAAAAAGGTAAATCCGTAAGCGACTCCACTGCTATCAGGATTTGGATCAGGCACTGATTGTGAAGGAGAAATGTTATTTATGAGAGTTCAATCATATACGTACATCGAATAGAATACTTATTCTGGATTGAATTAGATTGATTTAAAGCTAGGCTATGGGATATATGTAAAACTCAGTCCCATATGTCGCGTTACGGATCTGCGGACACTATATATCCAAAATTACAAGCCAAAATAGTGCATCTAACTTTAAGGAAATGTAGAGACATCGTTAAGAAGATTGATCTTCTCTGTCCTTTTGTGTTCCTCAGTTTTCTTGGCAGAGCCATGTTATATTGTAGGGGTGGGTGGGTGCACCCAAAATGTGAACTTAAGTCAACATCTTTGCCCTTTTTTTCAAGCTCATACCACATGTTTTCTTCCTATCAAGTCCGACTAATATTACACTTATTGAGACATTTAGTAGGAGTGTAACATGTATATGTATTGTACATACATAAATCTGAATCGCAAAATTAAGTTTATATTAGAATTTTTTTTAAACAATAAAAAATTTGGGAAACTATTATCACGAAAGGAACATATACTTCCAAGAAGCATGGACCTTCCATATATCCTACTACTACTATTTTCTCAATAGGGACCATCACCCAATAATGGGAGAGTTATAGTTCCCACCCTTGGTCATAGGGTACTTGGGTATTGCAATTGATGATCAGCCACGAGTTATTATGAAGTTGTGTTATTTCGATTTGTTCAAAAAAAAATTAAAAAATTGTGATATTTCGTCTTAAAAAATACTACTCATTCCGTCCTAAATTATCTATTCACTTTATATTTTGCACGAGAATTAAGGTTTTATTAAATTCTATAGTGAAATATGGTAAAATATCAAACATATATTTAATTTTATTCCCAACTTAATTCTATCTTCTTTTTCTCTCTCTATTCTTTTCTCTCTAACATTTAATATAAGGGGTAAGATTGAAAAAAATCATAATTAATGGGTCATTTATTTAGAAAATGAACAAATAATTTAGGAAAGGTTAAAAATGGGCATATGCCCGCCCCGTGAGCTTAATGGTCGGGTATGGGGCTATGAATTCCATGCACATTTAAATGCGGGTATTAATGGGCATACCCGTTCGGGTAACGGGCAATGCGGGTATGAGCGGGTTGCAACCGGGCATGCCCGCTTTGTTTTTTTTTTTTCTTCTTAAATTTTGGATATGGATTAATTTTCACAGTTGAGACTTGAGAGCCAAAAGAAGAAAGAAAAAACCTAAAAGCCCAAGATAAAAGTTGAGTCGTGCTATATATCTTGGGCAAAGCCCCTTGAAGCCGTTATATACTTCTATTACCAAAATATTAACGGTTTCATCTCTGGAGGTAACTAAATTATTTTCTAACTTATGATTTATCATTTACCATTTATAATGTTCTACATTCTAACTTCTCAAGTTGTGTGTGTGTTTTATAGGTGGAGATGATGAGGAGGAATCAACACTATCTAAGTTGGATTCAAATAATACTTCTAGTGTTCAAGATCTAGATCAATAAATAGAGGATATTAAAAAAAAACGTATCTATTTTTTGTTGCTTTGACTTCAGCAATATGTTTGTTAATTTTGGATAGTTGATCTTGAATTATTTTTGAAATTATGGACTTTGATTATTTTTTTTTATAACTAATTTGGATATTGTGGACTTTTATTTGATTGTTCTTGAACTATTTTGGATATTTATTTACCCTCTACAGGACTATAAACTACAAGTGAATGAGAAATAATTACATTTTGTTAAATTTTTCGGATTTAATCTTTTTTTTTTAAAACAAAATTAATAATAAGGGTCGCGGGCACGCCCATTTGCCCGCGGGCATTCGGCGGGCGGGTACGAGCATCCCTTTTGATGGCCCGTGAAAAAAGCGGGCATGCCCGCCCATCCCCATTTAAGACATGCCCATGACGAGGCGGGGCGGGCGGCATACCCGTTTTGACAGTACTAGGAGGGAGTATGAAAGAACGATACACAAGTCTATTTTGTTCTTTTATTATTATTTATGCATCTCAAACATTAAATTCTCATCAAATGTGTCTTAACCCAATGGGGCAGGCACCTGCCTACGACCGTGAGGTCGCGGGTTCGATACCCTCCTCGTACATGGGGCAAGCTTTAATCTCCCTTTTTATAGGGTTACTTCCTTCTCCTGTGAGGCACCTCTCTCCTCTTCATGAGGCAACTGCCCAGCCAGATTTCAAAAAAAAATTAAATTCACATGTCGTGTCTTGCATCTATCTACAGCCTATATAAACAATTTAATTATACGAATTTTGAGATAATAACCCTCCAATTAAAATCCAATCCAAACATATATATGTACTGTACATTCTTTTTGTTTTTTTTCCAAAAAAGAAACTGTATTATAAATGTAAATTGCAAAAAGCTTACAAAGTAAGTGATGGGAAACTATGTACAACTCCTGGAGCATTTTGAATATCTCTGACTCTAGAACATATGATACCTATTCTAGTATGCAAGGGTGGAAGGAGAAACGTAGGTTCATGTACCGTTTGATTTCTCCATCTCCACAAACAAACTAACAATTTCTCTAAAAATGAGTGGCCATCGTAACTCCCCAAAATACTCGACTATAAATGCCGCCAATGCCTTTATCCACCCATCGAACTACATCCGCCTCCTCAAAGAACGAAAATTGCCGATCAGGAAGAAGAAAACTCTTCCAAATAGTAGAGACAGGCGGACAGTCCCTGAGAGCATGCAACGTTGTCTCCAAACCAGCACCACAGGTTGGGCAACTACCATCATCTCTAATTCCCCAGCTATACAAGAGAGCATTAGTTTTCAGACGCTCCAGGCGAATTTGCCAAATGAGTAAATGATTCCTCAAAGGCCCTTTACTTTTCCAGATTTTCTCCCATGGAGACTTGCCCGTCGTGATGATTGGGTTCAAAAGACAGTACGCTGAACGAGACGTGAATTAACCCGACATCGAAGCCTTCCAAAGTATCTCATCTGGGGCACCAGACGACAAAATAAGCAATTGCAGCACATAGATGAATTGGTTTGGAAGAAAATGTTGAAGGAAGGAAAAGTCCCACCCTACATCCAAAATCCAATAGCTCGACACCCTCGCACTAGTTTCCTCTACTGGTAAAGGTTGAAGCAAATGATCTTGAAGATGAAACCCGCAAAGCCAATCATCTTGCCAAAAACGAAACCGATCCCCATTTCCAATGGCCCAATGGAGACCTTTCTTAAGTAATTCGAAACCCTCAACAAGACTTTTCCAAGTGTGTGACGATCCCGGTTTAGGTCTCCCTTCCACAACATCAGACAAGTGACCATACTTTGCAGTCAACACTCTCACCCAGAGGGCGTCTTCGTCTTTCAACATTCTCCATGTTTGCTTGGCTATTGCCGTAGTATTCAGGTCCCTCATTCTCTTAAAGCCAAGTCCCCCGTCTTTCTTGGCTCTGCAAATCTTATCCCAAGCAACAGAATGAAGTTTTCTTTGGTCTTCGTCTTCCCCCCAAAAGAATTTCCTGTTTGCCTTTTCCATTTGATCAATCACTCCATGCGGTAACCTTGAGGTCTGCATAGCATAAATGGCCATTGTGGAGCTAACGGATTGAATCAAGATAGCCCTAGCGCCCATGGACATAGTCTTCTGTTTCCACCCGTTCAACCTGCGCTTCAGTTTATCAACCAAAAAACCATAGGTGCTAATAGACACCCTACGATGAAGCAAAGGCATCCCCAAATAGGTCCCGAGATCCCGAGCTAAGGAAACACCAAAATTAGCAGACAAAATTTGCCCTCGACTATAGTCCAACCCCTTAGAAACAAACATCTTAGACTTTCCCATATTAATTTTCTGACCTGATTGTTGGCAAAATTGAGAAAGGACTGTCCTCATCGTTCGTGCTTGTCGGTCAGTCGCATGCCCAAATAGAAGAAGATCATCTGCAAAACAAAGGTGAGAAATGGCTGGACCACCCCTAGATATGATAGGGACCAATACCAAGTTAATTGAACCTCGGCTTCCATTTTCCCAATTGTAGAATTAGACTTGAGTTGGGCCTAGTATAAATTAGCTGGCCTTTCTCAGCCTTCTTTGGCCCATTTAGATTAGATCAGCCACTATCTGCTGGCCTCCAAAAGTGCGCGAAATTGATTAAAAAAAAAGCAACACCTTCAACACTCCGCACATTCTTAGTCAATTAGTTAAGGGATGTCACAAGGTCGATAGTCCAGTGGGCTATGGCCTGTCCACGACTGTGAGATAGAGGTTTGATACTCTCTTCATACATGGGAGACGTCTTTAAATTTTTCTTTCTAGGGTCTCTCCTCCTCTTATGAGACACTTCTATCTCCCCTTTCATGGGGCAACCCAGTTCAACCAAGCTTCAAGAAAAAAAAGGTTAAGGGATGTCAATTTTGACCTTGACTTGCTCCGTCCCGATTTGACCTGTACTATTTGGATCCGTCACGAACTGAGAACAGGGTTATATTTAATGTAATATTTGATATGCCCGCTCTGTTCATATTATATTATTATTAATTGTGTTTATATGAACGTTGTTCATGCAATTATAGGATATTTGAAGCATGTGGGATATAACTTTTGAAGCAATTAAAGGATAAAATCAACTTTAGGCAAAGGTGACTTTGTGTGGAATTCAAGTTTTTGTACTCCTATTCCTATATTCTTCTCTCAGCGCATCGCTAATATGACTAAAGTGCGCCGCCGGCCCCTCAGCTCTAAAGCCATTTCCCCCGCTATTTTTCTTTTCTAATTCTGATATATACCAAATTCATATAGATCATATAATCTAAGTACTGGGGATATTATTATAGAACTGTCTATCTCCTTATTCTTTAATTATGTAGACATTTATAAACAAAACAAAAAATAAATTACTCATTTTCGGACTCCCATGTTATCCTTAAGTCTTGTGTGATTGTAGAAATAGATAATGTGGTAAGAATGGGCACCTCATTGTAAAAAAATGAAGGAATTGGATGAGATGGTGGATGACTTGTCTGGAATGAAAAGTCATCCTAAGTATGGTATTCCTATGTTGCTGGCCGAATGATTTACGAGGAAAGGGCTAAAAAATCTTCCAAAACTTATTATGTGTCTCATTCCCTATACAAATAGATAATTACCCCTGCTCACTTTTCTTTACGGATTTCACTATTTTTTTAAGTTATACATTTTTTAATTAAAAAATTAACATATATTAATTTTTTATTAGCGAGACAGAACATGAGACACTCCCAAATGAGGATAGAAGATTCCTACATATGAAAAACAGCTAAATAATACTCCCTCCATTCCTAAATATAAGACTCTTTAGACAATTTTAGAAAATTAAGGAACTTGTCATTTTTACTGAAAATTTCAATATTACCCCCTCTCTCACTTCTATAGCATAAGAAAAGAAAGGAAAAATTAGGGATGGTAGAGGCGATAAATAAAAGAAATGTCGAGGATATAATTAGAAATAAATTGTTGACAACTAATAAAAGAGTTTTAAACGACAATTAATTTGGATACTTATAAATCTCATAAACGATAATTAAATGTGAATGGAGAGAGTAGAAGAATAAAGACACATCACATTAGAAGACATTCTGTAACAAACCCTGAATGAGTCAGTCAAATACCACCAAACAAATAAAGAATTCATCTCTTTTTTTTTTTCTTTGTACATTCAAAATCAGAAGGAGAAGATCACTGCTTCTGCAAACAAGGAAAATTCTCTGCTCCTTTTGATGCTATAGAAATATTTTCTAAACCAAAACTAGTCTCCCTAAAGCTTGTACCAAAAGTAATACTACCAAAAAAAACTTTGTATATTCCTTTCCTCTAGGCACAATTGTACCATATTCCATTTCCACCCCTTCACTCAATCACCTCCCATGTACTCCTAATTCATATCTCAACAAGAACATAAATGGTATATTTGGACATCCATTCATTCCAAACTTAAGATTTGTCGCGAACAATTGAAATATCGCGAAACCAGGATAAAATTTTCAAAATCAAACACTATTTCTTTGCCATGCCATTTTATAACAAAAGGGAAGATTGATGATGAGCAAACCATTTTCTCGTTAGGTCCCTAAGCCCATTATCAAAAACTTCACAAAACTTAAGAGGCCAACCTTCAGGCTCAACAGCAGAGAACCCTAAACCAGGTGTCCGATCATTGGACTTAGGGTTCAGCTGCTGTGTCCAATCCACAACGTAAGCCGAAACCCGCCGTCTAAACTTGGCCTTAAACTCCGGCCAAGCTTGAAACTTATAATGATTCACGACCATATCATGAATATTCATCTTAATTGTCCTAAACTCATGTTTTAACTGAAAATGATGTATTACATTAACCAAAGACTCATCAATTCCCTCCAAATAAACTATGGACTTGTGCCTATTCTCAATATGTCTTCTACAATTGTACCCTTGTGTCACTCCCATTACAGGATGCACAATCTGATTAGACGGGCCAAATTCGTGACATCCTATATATACCTGGCCCACTAAAGGTTCGGACTGTCTCGAATCTTGCAACAACGAATGTAACATGGGTGGTTTTGATAGGGTCTTAGGATTTAACCAAGATGGAGAAAAAATAAACTCGTCAACGTCAAAATAAGCCATCCATAAACAAAAATCTCTAGCGTAAACAGCAGCGTGCGAAAATGCGGCTTCTTGAGTCTTTTGCCATGGCCAAAACTCGATTTTAACATCGAATCCTTCGTTATTTAGTTCTTCAGCGATTTTTTCCAAATTATCTTCGCTTCCATTATCATAGAGGATGAATTTTTGGACACCAATTTTGGAATGGTAATAAACCCACTCCTTAAGAAACTTGGCAACGTTGTATACCATGGTACATGCGCACAATAGCGACTTTTCACCATTCTGTTTTGCTAAATTACGCGGTGGGTTGTAATACGCCAATGTGGGGACCACTTTTTTGTCTTGCATCGTTTCGAGCGAAATTTTGATAATTCCCTCCTCTTCGGATTTAACGGCTGTTAAGTTCGGGCGATGACACCGAAACACTTCCTGAATTGAATGTGTAACGGTAGTCCTAACGCCGTTATCCACGTCGTCTCCTCGGAAAAAGACGCAATTGAACTCAGAAGGCTCACGGTTGAATCCCTGCCGGTTGTTCAGTCCCTTGAGGAAGATGATGACGTCATTCTCCGTTGTTAGAGAATCGTAAACTAGGTAATTCCACCTGAGAAGCTCTGGCGGAGGCGAATTCCTCTCCGGTGGAATTTCCGGAGTTCTCGTCAGCGCCGGTTGAGGAAAAGGAGCTCTCCGGCGAGTCCTGGTAGGAAGGAGACACTTGAAAGTTGCCCTATCTGGAAAACGGAGAAATCCGGCGAATATCGCCGGAGAGGTTTCCTCGTCCGGAAATAAGCAGACATAATTGTCACCATCGGAAGTAGAATTAGAAGCTCCGGCAGCGGCGGGGACTATGACGAGGACTTCCCAAGCAGGGAGGAGAACTGAAACGGTTGTGAACAAGGAGGAGGAAGAGGAATATAGAAGCGGAGACGCCTCAGGAGGAATTTCACGGGGAGCGAGATTTTCAGTGATAGCTTGATTGGAGCGGAGGAGACGATTAGGTGGCGGGAAAAAGGAGGCGGCGGTGGGAGTGTTGTTGTTGTTGTGGTGAAGGCAATGGTGAAAGAGAGTGGCGGCGAAGCAAAAAGACGGAGACGACTACGTATAGGAAAGTAGTGCGGATTTTTGGGGCCATAGGTTCCGGCGGAATTATGTTAATGGTGGTGGCAAGGGATTAAAAGGAAACAGAGATAGAAGACTATGCTAGGAATTAATGAGATTCTGGTATTTCTGTTTACTTTGGTGAGTTTTATAGTAGTATTTTTTTTATTATTAAATAATATCTTAATTATTATTAATATCTGAAAAATTGAAATTAGAGAACTTGATATTATTTTCATGGAACTTGTATATGCCCAAAAGCGAGGGGAATATAGTAATACTATGTGGTTATATAGTATTTGTTTATTACTACTAGGGTATTCATGGTTCGGATTGGTTCAATTTTATACATTTTTTAAACCAAAACGAAATATTCGGTTTGAAAATTTTGAAACCATTCAAAATCTCAAATCGGTGCATTCGGTTTGTATCGGTTTGATTTGGTTGTTCGGTTTTTGATAGATACAAAATATATTGATTAAAAAATAAAAATAAAATAATTTTTATATAATAATTTAGCTGCTAAAAATATATATAAAAAAAGGATAGTGATTATTGGATCAAAAAGTTGGGATCAAATTTGGATCAAGAAGGCATAATGTCACATTAAATTCTAACAATCATTTACATTTTATACTCTTTTATCCAAGTTTTTTGATCCAACAATCATTATTAATAAAAAAATAAGACTATTATTTTCACAAGTTAAACACAATAAAAAACAAAATAATGAAACATAAATTCTTGATTCTTAAATTTCAATATAAAGTAAAAATAAAACAATTTTTTTATATAATTACCTAACTAATAAAAATATAGAGAAACATGTCTATTGTTTTTCACAAGTTAAACACAAAAAAAAAAAAAATTTAATGAAACACAAATTCTTGAACTTCAAACAAATTACTAAAAAATTATCCAACGAGGAAAAAATCAAAAATACAAAAAGTACAGCATTATTAGTGTCAAAGTAAAACGAGTGAATCTAAACCATCTTCAATTTATTACTTTAGCAGTGGAAGAGCTTGCTTGTCATGGTATAAATAAGAAGTTCAACATGTATTATTACAAAATAATTCTTTAATATATATATATATATATATATTCGGTTTGGTTTGGTTTGATTTGGATTATTAAAAAAAATAAACCAAACCGAAAGTTCGGTTTTAATTTAGTCCAAATCAAAACCAATCCAATGCACTGCTTAAACCGAAAATTCGGCGGTTTCGATTTTTCATGAAATTTGCTACTATTTTTTTTATCATATTTATCCAATTCTTTTGTGACTTCTAAGTTATCGGCACCATTTGTTCAAATTTTGCAGTGCTTGATGCACTTTTTGATTGTATGTTGCTTTACATCGATCGACCATAAAACAACCGTATTTACAATTCCATCCAGGAGAGATACCTTTGATGATTCTAAACACGATCTTCAATTCGCTTCAAGAGTATACGATTTCCAAGTGTCGTATACTGTATATTAATTATTTTTTGAAAAATATAATTTTTATATGTAAGTCTTTATTTAAGAATAAACTCCCTATAATAATATTTTTCTTCGATTCCGGGAGTATTAATGTATAGAGATTTTAGTGTATTATAAGTTTTTTTCTTCGTCTCATCTCAAATCATGGAATGTTTTATTTCAATTTTAGTCAGTATTCATTTTCTCTTTATGAATATGATTTTTTTTATAAACTCTAATAACTAACTTCTTGTATTTAGTAAATGTAAACTCCACTAAAAAAAATGAAATTTCTTATTTAATTTACTTTAAAGAATTAAATGTACTAAAGGAGACTCGGAGTCAGACTCCGACTTGAGTTTGATTTGATGGGATCATATATTCTGAGTGTGGGGCCGTAACTGGGCTGCACGTACTTAGTTGTCGTGAAAGTCAGCTGCCCGGAAATACTTGCTGCCACGTCCGAGTAAATATCATTTAGACAAGACCATATTTCCAAATACAACAACCATATGCAACGATTTTTTTTTAGTGAATAAAATCCAATGATTACCTAGTTTATAAGTAGTTTTGATCAGGATACTACTGATGCGTGTTGTTTTTTAAAGCTTTGGTCTAACTTGTATTCGAAAACACACGTTAATTATAGATAAAAGTAAACGGTATAAATCATCTGTACTTTTGTAGGGATGGCCATGAGACCGGATGGGACGGAAACCACAATCTCCAGCTATAGTCCCGCATTTTCCATCACATCCTCATCCTCGACCCAACTCTGAGAAAGCGGGGAATTTTTTTCGCTAATTCCCATTACCTCAATTAAAAAAAAATTAGGGAAATACAACCTTGCAAAAAACAACCTAGAATTGTAAAATAAAATATTTAATGCCTGTAAAACGAAATTGCACAATCTAAAATTCATCCTCATCCCTACCGCATCTCCAGTTTAAACTGGGGAATTCCCATCCCAACTAGGTTAGGCTGGACAAATGTGCAAACGTGCCAATTATCAAAGAGATCTGAAGAAGGCGGCTCTTCCAGAAATTGGCCCAAAGGCAGGGAGGAAGGAAAGCAGGAATGTATCATGTCTAATAGTCTTATTGATAAAAGCAAGCTAACCCAAATATACATTCATCTCTTACCACTAAATCAGTCTTTAATGTTGGGGTACCAATAAATGTTTTGTCTCTAAGTTCTTCCACCTACAATGTTTGGGTTGAATACATTATATGATATTTACAAGTTGTTCTTTCTTTTCTTCTATAATTACCACCACCTTAATAGGAGCCTCAAATGGCCTATCTGCAAGTTACTATGCCCGCTCGGGGCGAAATGAAATCAAGCTCCAGACAAAAAAAGATACAAAAATGACCAAATAATTTATGTTCACAGCTGCAAAGCCAAGTCTGGCTGCTGGGGCGAACCGATCTGTAAACTGGAACTAGGAGAACTTGATGACTGGACTCGAACGTTAAGGTCAGGTGGCAGGCCGCCCAGATGTTGTCTCTGCTGAGAAGCTAATACCTGGAGAGGGTTTTTACTGGAAGCTCCCATTTCAGGATGAAAATGCACCCCAGTTTTGTGGCGACCGGAGTTCTTCTGGATTTGCATGGAATGAGGGCCCTGGATTTACAGATGAACCATCAAAGGCCGAAAAGATACCACCAGGCATTTGGTAAGATGATGTTAAGCCCTCTTCCCGTGCAGACGATGATGGTCCAGATGGTGTTGCGAATCTTGATATTGCCATTTGAGAAGACGCATCATAGCCAAACATTGGATTGAAACCATTCCTGTTAGAGTGAAATACCGATTTCTGCTGAGCCGGAAAAGAGGACCCCTGGTGTTATCCATGGTGAACTGACGCCTTGTTCGGCTGCCTCATTCTGGCTGTTCAATCTCCTTACAGCTTCAATCATTTGCTGGGTTGGTTGGCACATCATGGAAGGATTTACTCCAGGAAAAGAGGGAACCGGTCTGCTTGAGTCACCACCTTCACCACCTATCATCAAACCATTTATTGATCTCTGCTTTTCAGCTGAAACAGCTAATGGCTGAGATGGTGCTTCCTCTTCTCCCACCCATCCAGGACCAAAGGGTATTCCGTCTGGAAGAGTGGACTTCAATTTCCTTGAGGCAATTTTCCAGGCAACGGGCCCAAGATCTGCAGCATACGTTGCCAAGCTTCGTGCATAGCCATGCTGCTGAAAATTTGGACCTACCTGGATCAATGACACGAGCATAATTTAGCCTCACTGAAAGATTAACTGATGAAGTGAGCCAGCTATATTAATCTGGAGGAGAAGAGAGAAAAGGAAGGGGGGGGCTATTGAAAAGGAAGAAGAAAAATATTTGACAGGTAAATCGACAAATATAGCTTCAACTTTCTAATACTGTTCAAACTTAATAGATTCTAGACTCCGTAGTCAAGCAATGGCACAGTGATGCAATCCAAGGATATAAAACAAGAACAAAAAAGAAGGTGGATGGTCAAAATACAAGTAGTGCACTCATTAGTTCCTTCACGAACAAACAGAATTAAGAGAAACATGGAATTGAAACAGAAGTTTCCCAGAACACAAACCGGTATAAACCGCCTCGGATCTCTAGGGGCATTAGATAAACATGATTGTCCATTGTCAGAGCCAGAAGGATTGAACAACTTGTAGGTATCACGCCTGTTCTCATCCACTGAGAAATGTTTCTTTCCATACTTCATGTCAGCCCTCAGAATAGAAGCTATGAAACAGAAGACGAGAAAACATTGGTATCTGAAACAGTACAAAGTCGAAAGGGATAAACTAGAGAATGTGCAAAGTTCGATACCTGGAAACTCAGTGTTCCAGTCAACCAACCATTCAGAGTAATTTTCACCATTCCGTGGGCGGAGAGAAGATGCAAAACCATCATTAGAACGAAATCTAAAAAATGCAGGCGCCTTTCTCAGATTGTAACCATTAGATCCACTTCCTCTTTCTTCCCCACTAGCAAGAGTTGCACCCGAGGAATGTTCAAGAGCAACAAGATCGGGTGAACTCTCGACAGGCTTCTTCATGTTCTTGCTTGGGGGCCTGCCTCTTCGCACAATCTTAGGTTGTGGCTCACCATCATCACCTTCATGCCTAAGATTCTCGAAGTCTCGCTTAGCCAGCTCTTGTATAGACCGTGCCTACAATGCCCCAGGTTATAATGATACAAGTAATAATAAAGAGTAATAACAGAAGGCTTACTCAAAGATTTGGCTATACCTGCCGATAGTACACTGTGTCAGCTGCATTGTACTCCATTGCATTTGAACATATCAAGAATACATCTGCCTGCATGAATGTTTAGTAGAAAGATGGTCAAACAAAAACTCAAAGGATTGACTCAAAGTGAGATAATTTATTCTAAACAAAGAATGCACCAAATAACTTCTAGAGCATACAAGAAACTTTATGGTTGAACATATCCAGTAAACTTAATGAAGAACCAGAGGAAGGAGATTGTTGCAAGGAGATTGTTGCGCTCTCTACACATCACAACAGATCATAAAACACAAGATCAACCACTTCTCCAAACAGTACACTAATAGCTTCAATCCGACTTGTGTTGCAGATGTGTAATGATGAGTAACCAAAGTCTCAGGGAAATTCTGAAGAATCTATGGAGATAAAATTGAACTCATATTTGAAATACAGCCATGTCCAACCCACTCCAACTCAAAAAAATCGAAGCAAATAGACCATCCATGATCACAATCATTGGGCAAACAAAACAAAATAAAGGTTTAATGTTAGGGAAGGGTGGAAGGCCCTGTCATTCAAGAGGCAAAAGTGCTACTATAAAAGACGACATTCGTCATTTTAGTATGCTTTCTCAAGTTTTTGCACTTCATCAACTACATCCCTCTTTCAAAAACAGGTATTATTCTTCATAACGGCTATTCAACGTATTACTAAGATTAATAACGTTTACTAACAAAGCTTCAGGATGGACTTGCAACAGGCAAAAAAACATGAAATTTCATGATAGTGTCATCATGACAGCAAGTTTACTACTTCATTCTGCAGATATTACAAAGTCGGATAAACATCAAATGAAACACCAACCTCCAAGTCTTCCAACTTTGAATAGCTTCCGCTGCCAAGTTTCTTCCTCACAGTCCCAAAATCCATTGGGTGCTCAATAATTTCATGATAATCAGGAAGCTGCACAGAAACGATTTCAACATAAACACAGGGACTGCATCTAAAGAACCACTTGACTATAAACATATCATCCCAACAAATACCTCGTTTGGATCTACAGGCTCTGAGAAAACCCCGTAAGTGTCCTTCCTGCATATTCAAGAAACCATATTAAACTTTGTTTAAAAAGTAAAAAAAACTAGAATACAGTACTAGAAGGGAAAACAAAATGAATATCATAGTAGCTAAAAAGGCAAAAAAAAAAAAAAAATGCTGCATACTTTTGAAGCCTATCAAGAATGAAAAACAACAACTTTTTGTCTGGCAAAGGTGTTGTGGGTCCTCCAGACTCCTCCAAGGGCGACCCTATCCACAAATTCAATAACCAGAATTAGATTAAAAAACAACAACATCAAATGTCTGGGAAATTCTCAACAAATAATGAATGGAAAAAAGCTTTGACTTGTAACTAACCCTGTAAGGAATTGTCCATCGCTTTCGTACCCTTTTCCCCCTGAAAAAATTAGTAAAAAATGGGTTCCAGAGATTTTTATCATACTGTAAAAGAAGAAAGGGAAGCAGCAACTAAAACCCAAGTACCCTCCAAGTACGATTGACATAAAATCATCATCAAAGAAAAGACAAAATCAGAACTTTTTTCCAAGAATGTAAATATCTGTTGGTGGGTGGTCTACATAAATAAAGTTCAACAATTGCATCCAACAGAATAAAATATTAATAGTTATCGAAACAAAGTTGTTTTACAAACATAGTAAATGTTCACAAAGGTCAGTAAATACTATGTAAGCAAATAAATTAAATACAGAGAATCTTATTAGCAGATTTGTAATAAAGCTTGACTGAGTCCTATTAGATCCTTAAAAAGGTCCACAGAAAGAAGAAAAATAAAATCAGTTATTGAAACAGAAAAAGAAGGGATTTTTATTTCGCGCGAAATCCCACAAACGTTGAAAAAGCGCAAAACTCAAAATAACCTTCCCATGGAGGTCGTTGTTTCTAAATTTTCCAAAAATAGAAAATTGTTGATTTAAATTTTTCAAAAAAAAATAAATTCCAAATCAAATTCTCACTTCCCCCAAAAACGATACAGATTGAGCCCTGAAATTCGGTTTACCTGAGAAGTAACTACGTCGTTAGATCCGCTATCAACTTCATTGATCTTCCGTTTCTTGTTCACACCAGCTTGATCTTCCGGCTCCGAACCCGAACCACCCGAATTTTCTTCAGAAGAATTTTGCTGCAAATGCTGTTGTTGTTGTTTAGATTCGGGCAATTTCACCACAAGCTTAACTTTCTTCTCTTTCCTTTCGTCGTCATCATAGTCATCATTTATAAATTCCGACGAATCAGAATTAGGGTTCCGGCGAGTGGATCGCCGAGCTGAATTGGAATTGGGATTAGAAAGAGGGGTTAGGGTTGTTATATTAATTATTTGTTCTTCTTGTTCCCTCCGCTTCTGGAGATCTGCTTTAGAAGGTCTTCCCTTCTTCTTCTTCTTCATCTTCATCATCCTAATTCCTCCTCCTCCTTCTTCCGCCGCCCCCTGCCGCTGCCTTACCCATTCCCCCCCCTGTTTTTTTTAGAGAGAGAAACACCGGCGGAGGGGAAAGGCTATTATTCTTATTTTGGTTTTGTATTTTTATTTAATTGTACTTTAGTACTCTTAAGTTTTGAACATTGTCAATTGAGGGATCACATTGTCAATTTATTACAAATCTTATTTTAGCTTTTTTTTCAATTAGTATGTTCTTATATACGAGAATATACTTGTTATGTGATATTCTGACTAAATAGTACAACTGAATACATGTAATATGGAGTAGGGTTAATCCTTCGTGAAATGTCATATGTATGATATAAGTGGTGTGGTGATTGATCTCAATGTTAATAGTTCTCTAAAGTTCAGCGAATGAAGCAATCTATGATTGTACTCTACTAGTAAAACGAGTTTTTAATGTTTCATTCCATTATCGCCAATTTATCTTCTTTTTGCTATTTTTTATCGGATACCTCCTTCATATTCCTCTTCCAATACCCTCGAAATCACATCACCACATCCATATCCCTTATTTACCTTCGTTACCACCGTTTAGAATATTATTCCTCTTACCCCGTGACAGACTCTTATCCCTCTATTTATGCCTCATTCATAATCGTCCATCTTTTCTCCCACAACTCTAATATTTTCGTTGCTCTAAGTAGGAGTTATCGATATATTGGATATTTTACCATTTCCTCTGGCTCAAAGTGGACATGCGTCCAATTTTTATCCTTTAATTGAGAATGTCCCAAACTCGGTCCTTCAATTGACAATTTCCAAGAGTTACGGGCACTAAGATGGAATTAACCCCTTTGTTTTTCTTTTGTTTGCGTCTCGTACGTGGAAATAACACGAGGGAAAAGGGATTAAAGAAAGAGAGATAGCATTGTTTAAAGAAGATGGTTTAACTGACCGCTTACGCGCTTTTTTGGGTCTTGGGAGTCAATCTTTTAAGAGTTTGTTGAAGGGTTTTTCATTTGTTACTTGGAGTTAAAAGAGGAATTTGAATTTTTATTTCGCATATACAATGCACAATTTAACAAGTGTTTCATGTCTCGAAATATATGTTGAAAAATCGTAACACATTGACCCATTGTAATATTTATAGATTATATTCAATGTGTTAAGGAAAGTTCATAGATTTATAATCACATTGACCCATTGTAATAGTTCTATTAGTATATTAAAAAAACCAAAAATAAAATAGAAGATTTTAAGTTATGTTTAAGTGGCTTTTTGAGTACCATATACAACTAAATATTAAAAATTAGGTGTTGTGCATATATATTGTAATTGGGGACAAAGATCCATCAAATATTCTTCAAATACTTGCATTTAACTTATATCTACCTCAAACATGAGAATAAATCAGCCAACTTTTTTCAATTTATCTTTAAAAATAGCTAATATGTACAGAATTGAATGTCTATTTACTATACAAAATAAATAAGAAAGTTAATATTCAATTTCGGACGAAAAGAAATAATAAGATATCAATATGTTTTAATTTTAAAAATTACATTTTGTATCTTCACGCGCGTTGCAAGAAACACTGTGATGGAATTAAGAATGTCCCAAACATTCTGTAACTTCACGCACGTCCAATTTTTATCCTTTAATTGAGAATGTCCCAAACTCGGTCCTTCAATTGACAATTTCCAGGAATTACGGGTACTAAGATGGAATTAACCCCTTTATTTTTCTTTTGTTTGTGTCTCGTACGTGGGAATAATACGAGGGAAAAGGGATTAAAGAAAGAGAGAGGGCATTGTTTAAAAATGATGGTTTAACTGACCGCTTACGTGTTTTTTTGGGTCGTGGGAGTCAATCTTTTAAGAGTTTGCTGAAGGGTTTCTCATTCGTTATTTGGAGTTAAAAGAGGAATTTGAATTTTTATTTCGCATATACAAGACACAATTTAATAGGTGTTTCATGTCTCGAAATATATGTTGAAAAACCGTAACCCATTGTAATATTTATATATTATATTCAATGTGTTAAGAAAAGTTCATAGATTTATAATCACATTGACCCATTGTAATAGTTCTATTAGTGTGTTAAAAATACCAAAAATAAAATAGAAGATTTTAAGTTATGTTTAAGTGGCTTTTTGAGTACTATATATAACTAAATATTAAAAATTAGGTGTTGTGCATATATATTGTAATTGAGGACAAAGATCCATCAAATATTTTTCTAATACTTGCATTTAACTTATATCTACCTCAAACATGAGAATAAATCAGCCAACTTTTTTTCAATTTATCTTAAAAAATAACTCATATGTACATAATTGAATATCTACTTTACTATACAAAACAAATAAGAAAGTTAATATTCAATTTCGGACGAAGAAAATAATAAGATATCAATATGTTTTAATGTTAAAAATTACATTATGTAACTTTACGCGCGTTGCTAGAAACACTATGAACGAGAGTGGGAAAAGTGTTATATTTTATCGTCAACAATATGACGTAACTTACGCACATCTCTCAAGAAAGTAACTGATGCAGTTTAGATTTTACTTACTAAATTTTGACTTTATGTGAACGAGAGTGATAAAAGTGCTTTGTTTCATCATCAACCGCTCGACGTAATATATGCACATCTCTCAAGAAAGTAACCGGTACAATTTAAATTTTACTTACTAAATCTTGACTTTATTCTCTCTCTTTATATCGTTAAAACCAAACATGGCGTTATATATAATTGTTTTTTTCAAAAAGTAATAAGTGCGATTTGAATTTTACTAACAATTTTTAATATATTCCTCTTAATTATATTGTTAAAACAAACTATGAAGTAGCACAGTAGCAGCTGCTCTTCTTTTCTCGAGTGTAATTTGAACAATTTTGATGGTACTTAATTACTCTAAATTCAGTTTCTAGTGCATAACAAACTACTTCTAATATAATAATATTTATATTTCTTATTTTTACTTTATTTATAAATCTTATTGTCATGTGATTATCACTTTGTGCTATTTCATAAAATTCATTTTGTGAATCAAAATGTTTAATTAGTAGACAATAATATTGGTTTATGTGTAATAATTTTATTGATATACTAGATAATCTACTAAAGAATGTACTAGAAAATTGGAAGTCATGTTTAAGTATTTCGTTTAAACAACTAAATATATATTTAAAAGTGAGGTGTTATCTATATATCCTAAATTGAGGGTAAAGATACATAAAACATTCTTCTAATATTTGCATTTAACTTTTTTTTTCGGGGGTTGGGGGGAGTTAGCTGGCTAGGCGCTTTGGCCCGATATTGAACCCGAGACCTCTCAGTCCCAGGCAGTGAATGTTACCCACTGGAGCTACCATGCCTTCGATATATTTGCATTTAACTTCTTTCTACTTCAAAATGAAAATAAATCAGTCAACTTTTCTCAATTTATCATCAAACATAATAATTCCTTCATCCTAAATTGAACATTTCATTTCCTATATAAAATGAATATAAAAATAGATATTCATCTGGACAATAATTTTCACTTTTATGTTGTTAGAAGAAAATAAAAAAAGCTTTCAAATTCTAGATCACTATATCTGATATGTGTGTGAGATTGATTTGTTGGGTATACCAACCATTCAAATTAATACTCTTCTTTTTCATACTAAGTAGTTGTAATCAATTAAGAGCTGCAAATTTTGATGAATGGGAGTTCATAATAAGCTCAATAATTTGGAAAGCCACATGGGATGAACACTTTTTTTAAATTATCCATTAATTATAAAATTGTCAAAGTCATTACAATTAAAAGATAAAATGAAAATACAAGAAAACAAAAGACACTAGTTGTAGTACTGTGAAACGGGGCGGGGCGGGGCGGTCCGGTCCGGCACGCGCGGGCTTATTTCAAAACGGGGCGGGCCCATTTTTTGCGGATCATTGAAACACATGCCCATACCCGCACCGCACAAAACCCGCGGGCCCACTCAATTTTTTTTTGTTAAATAAAGATTTACCCATTAATCATAAAATAGTCAAAGCCATTACAATCAAAAGATAAAACGCAATTAGAAGAAAAATAAAAGTTATACAATGGTGTAAACACCATTATAATATGTTAATATTAATATATACCGTATTAATATATTATATATACCATCAAGCGAGTAGGAAATATGTTAATATATACCATATTATATATAATATATATACTTTTCCAAAAAATATTATATATAATATGTATACTTTTTTTTTTTTTTATCATCAAGCGAGTAGGAAATATGTTAATATATATACTTTTCCAAAAAATATTATATATAATATGAATATATATATATTTTTTTAAAAGCCCGCGGGCGGCCCGCGATCCGCCGGATCCGCCCGCACGGGCCGTGGGCTAAACGGCCCGCATTTTTGCGGATAAATATTTCCTAAGCCCATATCCGGTCCGGTCAGCGGCGGGGCGGACCGGTCCACGGGTTTCGGCCCACTTTGACAATACTAACTAGTTGATGCCATGTTAGAAGAGTTCCGACTAAGTAAGCGTCGGACTGTAAACGGCAATGCCCAAAAGGGGAAAAAATATTAAACTCCGTTTCTAAATAATTGATACATATCACTTTTTTCTATGTTCCAAATTGTTTGATAGTAGTACATTTTAAAATTTGATAAACACTTGTCATGTTTCTTCCACCTTTACCCTTAGTCAACTTTATTTAATACTTTAGTTTTTCCAACAATTTCACACTTACATATGCATATCAAAGCATACTTGAGCGACTATAATTAAGGGTAATCTGAATTTTTTTTTCTTCATAGTTATTGTCTTCCAATCATTTTCTTATTCTGTGTGAAATGTATATATTATTTAGGAACGGAGGTAGTAGCGGATCATGAATGGTAACATGTAAAATTGGTACAAATAAGGAAACATTTAAAGGAATTCGTGTGTTTTCTTTTCCTGGCACGACATATTTACTCCTTCACGAAATCAAATTCTTAAGATGACAACAAAGAGAAAAGAACGAAAGAAAGAAGCTTAATAGGTTCTTTATATTAGCCAAAAAGGGCAAGTTCATCAGTTATTCTTGAAAAAGATAAGTTAGAACTTTCTTAAGTCTATTAAATCCTATAATTTCTAGTAAATTCTACCTACAAATAAATGAGACGATTTTACCCTTATTTGATTCATATAGCATTTTCTTTATCTTATTTTTGTAGATTGGGTATTCGAATTTCCTCGACTAAATCAATTATATATACACAAAATAAATGTAATGCCATATAAAGTTATTTTCCGGTGACTTGTACTCGTAATCTTATCATGAATAAACCCTTGATTTATTTTATTAGATAGAATTGTAAAGGGTAGTGATAATGCCAGAGCAAGAATCCTCCTGCAAGAGCGATTTACGTGCATGTGACTAAATTGCCCCTCTAACATATTAACTAAATCTTTTAATTATTTTTTTTCCCAATATTTTCTCTCTATCCTGGCTTGATCTTTCTCTCTCCCCTAGATTCTTTCCTTATTTTTCTCTCAATCTCTCTATTTTCATATGATTTTTGTTTCCATATCTATTGTTTTTTTCATTTTTTCCTCTCTATTTTTTTTTTTCGTTTTTTCTTCTTTCCATCTCCAAGTGATTTTATTTTCTTCTCTATTCTTCTCTTTCATTATCTCTTCTTGCTCTTTTGTCTAACTTTGAATTATATATATATATATATATATATATATATATATATGTATCCAGATAATTTTCAACTACTTTCGGTAAAAGAGGTAAATTTTATTATTTTTATTGAGTTTTCGATTTTATATTGTTGTTGAATGATTCAATATAAGAAAATGGTCTATTAGTGAGGAAATTGAGAGAAGAAAAATAATAAAAAATAGAGAAGAAAACAAAATCACTTGGAGATGGAGAGAAGAAAAAAAAATAGATAGAGAGAAAGGAAAAAACGAAAAAAACAATAGATATAGAAACAAAAACTACGAGAGATGGATAGAAGAATAAGGAAAGAATCTAGGGGAGAGAGAAAGATCAGGACAGGATAGAGAGAAAATATTGGGAGAATAGAAAAAATAATTAAAAGATTTAGTTAATATGTTAGAGGGGTAATTTTGTCACACGCACGTAAATTGCTCTTGTAGGAGGATTGTTGCTCTGGCATTATCACTACCCAATTGTAAAACCTCAACTTGAGTAAGCAAAACAAAACTATAGACTAAATTTTGGTTTAAACTGTTTTTTGGATTGAGTTTATGGATGAGACTTGAAGTATTAAGTCATTTTTCTACTAAAAAAATAAATAAATAAACAAAACTAGAGACTAGAGCTGTAAATCAACCAAGTTGTTTGAGTGTTCTGCTCGTTCATGTTCTTTTAAAACTTCGTTCGTTTGAAATTCGAGTCGAACATGAACAAAAAAAAATGCTCGTTTCTTAACTGAACGAACATACGGTTAATGAGCTCGTTCGAATATATGATATTTTGTATAAATATAATATAGATATTTTATGATACAAACAACATTATATTATTTTCGACTATATTTATTAATTATATTTTTTTATAAAAATATATTATATTTCATTAAAAAATAAGTTAAACGAACTGGAGTAAAATTTAGATAACTAATTCGAATTTTTGAGAGCTAAATGAATCGAATTAGAGTTGTTCATTAAGATTCCGAACAATCAAGCGAACAAAATTTTAACCTCTCGAGTAAAAATTTAACCACGTTCTAATTTTAAATTGTATTCGGACTCAAAACTCCGATTCTAATTTCAAATCGAATTCGAGCTCAAAACTCCGACGAAATCTCGTTTATAACCCTACGTAGAGACTGCTGTCACGGGTCGTTCGTGACTTCGCACAGGAGACAATCTCAAGTGCTGAAACTTGCGACTCGTGACACTGCCCACTTTGGGGCATAAGGGCGCCCACCTTTTTAGTTTGCTTTCGAATTCAATTCCATCATAGTACTCCTCAACTTTAATAAATGTCAAAGAGATAATGATATAAACTTCCCCAAAAAAAAAGTTATATATAGGAGAATGACATATATCGAGTGGTACATTACTATTATTATTTTTTCCCAGCATTCTCTAGATATATAATATTATTATTTCGATTAAAATCGAATAGACATAGTGTTTATTGGCAGAAAAAAAAATTGAAACATTAATCACTTCAAGATATTATGAATTTGTGACGTCACTCTAAACAAGCCTTTTGAAATTATAAGTACATATTAGTTAATCTATGATCAATTGTCACCGGGGTGGTGAGTTTTAAAGGAACATGTATAAAGTAAAATCTTGAAAGTAAGGGAGTGATATCTAATATTTAAAAGTACACATATTGTGAAAACGTTATTTTTTTTTATAATTGATAATTAAAAAATATTAGGGCGATACCGGTGGTAATAGAAAATTTTCTGTATTTAGAGATAATTGAATGAGTCTCTAGAAGAAAGCAGAACACGTTGTAGAAAAAGTATTTGCATTTCATTTTGTAACTTTCTAACACAAAACATTAGTCTGCTTTAATTATGCATCTTCTTATGGTGTGATCATACCAGAAAATAATACCATTCAGAAACGTTCCTAACAGATCTAATGACTAGTGCTTACCTCATAATTTGAAACATCACATGAGAAACGTTGACAATATTAATTAAATTGAAAATTTAGGATAAACTAGATCATTAATTAATGACACTTCATCCGTCCGTAATTAAATGTCGACTTTTTTATTAAAAAATGAGACGTTCAACTCTGAACGAAGAGAGTAAATGAATTTACTAGTATCCAGGCATTATTGATCTTTCTTTCTATGCAATGTTGGTTTGACCAATCCAATTTTAGTCGCATCGTTACGAATATATCTTCGAGTCAATGCCAAGATTATTATGCCTTTCTTACGAGTCAGAACTTATCCAACAAGGAATTTCGCTGTTTTAGAATCGTTATAGCATCAGAGCTTTTCATCGTTCATTTGTCATCAGTTCACCAACTTCTATGACCTTTTTCGGCACAAGGCGGACGTCAGCCTTCATACATAGTCTTACGACTTTGCGGAGACATGTTTTTGATAAAAAGTTGTCCGGGCTACCTCTTTTGTGAGGAGGTATACCCTTTCTTTCGAAGTTACTGAGCTATTTTACCTCTGTAAGGCTGCATTGATCCACCTAACAAAAATTTCTATAAACATGTAACAATTATCTAATTTTTTTAATATTTAGTTAGTAAGTCTCAGCTATTTCCATTGAGACAATACCTGAGATATTGGATAACAGGGGAAATCATTCCCATGATTTAATTAATGAGAACCCACAGAAAGAATACTATAAATTCTCCAATCCAACCCAAAGGAATGAATGAAAAATAGAGTAAGTTCTCCTAACAATACTTCAAAAAATGTGCATTGCAGTGTTTGTTTGGCAATCTCACCCTCTCTACCCACTTCTTCTTTTGCTCAACAGAGATGAATACCACAACAGGCAAACTTCTTTTCTTTTATTCTTATCAATATATAATAAAAAAAATTATTCTTTTATTTGTGATGATCTGATTGTGTCTGAATCTTATGAAGGCCGACAAAAGCAGTGGGATGGTGGGAAGATGATGGTGAAATATTGGGAGGAAGAGACGAGGTTGCTGGCGGAACATGGTTGGCTTGTTCGAAATCCGGCAGACTGGCTTTTCTGACTAATGTTCTCGAGCTTCATACTCTCCCTCAGGCTAAATCCAGGGGACACCTCCCTGTTCGTTTCCTCCAGGTTTTTCAAAACTTCAATCCCTTTTTCTCTTTCTCCACGATTTAATTGAGATTTATATTTTCGAGTCAGAAGTGTTGACTGAGTCTGAGCCAACTTTCATCACTAATCTTTCTTTCTCGAGAAACTTATGCTACACTTGATGCATTGGTTCAACGAAAATTTTATTTTAGACAAGCTCTACCATTTCTCACGTAAAATTAAGGGGTGAGACCCATAGTTACACGTTTCTCATAAATTGCTGGAAGTCCTACTTGAGTAAGTAAGACCAATGAATAAAATACTTTTGCAATTATAATTTGAGCGTGGGTCCAAAACTGATGGACCATGTCTAATAAACAAACAATAACATAAATCACTAAATCCCCAATATTTCAGGGTATGAGTAATGATGGATAGAAAACCGACAAAACATTTGACAATAAAAGAATAAAATAGTTGCTTATAGAATACCATTGAAATATTAGTATCGTATACATCATATTTGAACCATGTCTTGATTAAAAAAATATGTGGGACAAGATCAATATGTCAGACTTATAATAGAATTTCCCTTTTTTTATCCTAGTGCATGGTAGTTTTGATTGATTAATATGTCTTTATTGGGGGTATTATATGGAAAATGCAGAGTGTAAAGAGTCCAAAGGCATTTGCAGAGGTTTTGGTAGAAGAGGCACATCAATACAATGGATTCAACCTCATAATGGCTGATACTCAATCCAAAACTATGGTTTATGTGTCCAACAGGCCTAAAGGAAAGCACATCTTCATTCAACAAGTTCATCCTGGAATTCATGTCCTTTCTAATTCAAATCTCCACTCTCCTTGGCCCAAGGTTACACTTTCTTTGGCTAACTCAATCATATGACCGTTCTTTTAGGACTGATCGCACAGTTCTCTCACATGAATTGGGTGGGGTTCACATCTCCCCGCTCAATTGATGTGAGAGAACCGTGTGATCAATCCACAAGGACGGTCCTACGATTAAATTTTCCACCTTCTTGCACTCCTCCCATGTACCCATGTTAAAGAGTACACACAAATACACGGAATATGTGTAAGAAGTATATATAAATGACATAAAAGAACGAGCATTTTGGTAATAGAATAACATATGTCAAGCTACTGTCAGACTTATGAATCGTATTTCTAACCAAAAATTTCCAGGCTCAAAGATTGAAGCTGAACTTCAAAAAGCTACTTGGAATTTATGGCAAGGATGAAAAAATCCCAGTGAAAGAAATGGTTGAAAAGCTTATGAGGGACACGGTGAAAGCCGATGAAAGCAAGTTGCCACATATTTGTTCTCTGGATTGGGAGTTTAGCCTGAGTTCTGTGTTCGTAGAAGTTGATACTCCACTAGTAAGTTACTCTGGTTAGCTCTGATATTTTTTTAATTTTTTTTGGATAAAATAAGATACTAATATAAAAACTAGCCCGAAGGGTTAAGTACAATATAATTACAAAAAGTATTGTTTAAAGCCCTGCATTCATCCCTATCACTATACGACTAACAAAAAGGGGACGATGTTAGGGTGAACAGGAATAAATCTAAAAAACAAAGCTCAACGGGCATATTCTGCCACTATTTGACTGACAAAAGGGTTAAAGAGTGAAAGAAAATATAATCTGCATCTGAGAGGTTCTCTCCAACTTTGGTAAGTACATGTACACAAGAGTTTGCCTCCCGGTAGACATGTGAGATGCTAGTCTCCGGTATAAGCCTCCGTAGCTCTGATATTTTTCTAAATTGCTTTAATAGACTTTTCAATCACTTGTTTTCTCCAAACTTTTCCAAAACCGCCTTATACATCCTCGTCTCAAAAAACAAATTTCTATTTCCGTCTACGATGAAAATCAATTTTGTTTATGATTTTAAGTTGTTTTAATTTACTATGTTTAGGGACTCTATGGCACAAGAAGCACAGCTGCATTAACATTCAAAGTGGATGGTGAAGTAAGCTTCTATGAGATTTATCTTGAGAGTAATAAATGGAAGGAGAAAATGGTCAATTATCATATCCAGAAATTGCAGCAGAATATGTATGGTTAATCATGATTTTCTCCACCAAGATCAAACATTAGTTGTAATAATTTATTTTCATATTTGATTGGTTATTTATTTCGAATAAAGAAGGAGATATTCAATATTGGACGAGGGAGAGTAATAGAAGAGCACTACTATTAAATTGTGAGGATTGTATAACACTATTCATGGTTATAATGCCTTATTAGAAATTGATTCATATTCCAAATGCTTTATCTTTTTTTTTTTATTACAGTTCAACTCATAAAAAATTAGTTATGCTTAAGATGAGAGGTTAAATCGAGTGTAAATTCATTTTTTTCCAACCTAAACTCTATAGTTATTAAAAGTATAAGTAAAATCACGTCCAATCCAAATAAAACTCCAATCATATATATATATATATACACACATTACATTAATATATTGTTTGATATGTCAATGATGTTGTGTGTGATATACAAATGATATTGCTATATGGAAGTTATGTAATTAGGCTATAGATTCACTATAGACTGTAATCGATTAATGTTAATTATATGTAAAATAATTTTATTAGTATATTACACAATGCAATAAACGAGAAAGATATACCACAAAGGAAAAAAAGAGGAAAGACTCCGAGGAAAAGAAGAAAAAAAGAAAAGGAAAAAGGGAGACAAAATGAAAGCAATTATCGACTAACTTTCTAGAATGCGGATAGGGATGTCAACGGGTTCGGGTCGGCTCACATAACTCGAAAAAAAAGTGAGCGTGAGTTGAGGTGCGCTGAGCATGAGCCGAGCTTGAGTTAAATATTCAAGCTCGAATTTTATGTGAACTGAGCATGAGCTTGACCCTACTGAGCCCGAAAAAAGTTTGAACCCAAATAAGAATAATATAATTAAAATAATATATAATAATAATAATAATAATAATAATAATAATAATAAATTAAAAAGAAGAAGACCTGTTAAGTAGCATTCTTTGAAGAATTTTTTAAATTTAGTGAGGAAAAGTGATGCATTGTAAGAGTGAATTAAATGTTTATTTGGAGGAAAAACTTTGTCCAACACAAGGTGGTAGTGTTAATGAAGACTTTATTATATTGGATTATTGGAAAGCAAATTCTCTTAAATTCCCTACAAAAGATGTATTAGCAATTCTTGTAAGTTCGGTAGCACCTAAGAGTGCTTTTAGCACCGGGGGTCGTGTCTTAAATCAATTTCGCAACTCACTACTTCCATATACAATTGAATGATTAGTTTGTGGTCATGATTGGATTAGGAGTTCACCAAAAAGGGTGTAACTATGTGGAAAAGTTTGATTCTGCTTTTATAGGTTATTTCTTTACTTAATTTTCTATTTTATTTGTCTAAATTATTGTTTCTTCATCACTGCTTCTTACTTTATTTACTTATATTTTTTTTCTTTTTGTAGATTTGAATCACAATAAAAAGTGAAATATTGTAGAAAAATTCAATGGATTGCCGAAATTGAATTTGGCACCAACAATAGAATTAAATCACTCTTTTGAAATTTGAAATTTCATCATTTGTTAGAATTTTAAGTGCAAGAGTTGTTTTATTTTTTATATAAGACTCATTTTATTAACATAACAAACAATTCTGAAACTTTTACTTCTCTTGTTTTATTTTTTATTTTTTATATAAGGCTTTTACAATTATGGGACTTCCGTTTCTTTTGTTTTAGTCTATATAAATTTTTTTGTCTACATTGTATATAGATTCTTTAACTTTTGACTTTGTTATGTATTTATTTTTTGTTATTTTTTATTAGTTTATTTTGTTTCAAGAATTAAGTGTCATTGTATTAAGTATATTTGTGTTCTTGTCAAAGTTTAGCTTCAATGCTCATTATATTATACTATTATTTCTACATGATTTTTATTTTTCTGTTTATATAAATTTAGCTCGTGAGCTCAGCTCGAGCTCACATTAAAATATGAGATGAGATTTTCAATTTTTATGTGAGCTGAGCTTGAGCTAAATCAAGCTCGGCTCACATAACTCGACCGATACCCCTATATGCAAACGCTGAAATAGTACAGAACAATTAATTTTTAGTGTATATATATAAATTTTTTTCTTTTTTCTTTTCTCTTTATATACTATATATTTTTTCAATAAGTAATTTCAATCTGTTTGACATATGTTATATTATATACAATAAGTGTTTTCTCCAGTCTAAAATTTATCTGAGGTATGTAACACTTAATTTACACAAAAAGTGTTACAAAATCACAATTCTTACTTCTCCAAAAGAAATTTAACCGTTAATTTTTAATCTAATAAAAAAAGTACATGGTTGTTTAATATGTATTGAATTTTTTATAGGAAAATGATTTACTACTAGAATTTTGGGTATAAAAACCCTAAATTCCCAAATTGAGGGTGTTAAATGACTATCTTACCCCCTGCTGGTATAAGGGATTCACCCAACTATAAGGGCAAAAAGGTCCGAAAAATTATTTTAATCAATCTTTTAGCCAATAATTCTAGTAGCCTAGCAAAGTCATTTTTTATGAGCCTAATGACGTTATGCAACCGTCGCAAATTTTCGAGTAGAAGAAGTTCCTCTAAAATTATCTTCAAGAATTGATTCTTACTTTTTTTTTTCCTTCAAGAATTCCTGAATCATTTCCCATTCTGGGATCTACTCGATCTAATACCCTAATCAATAACCAGCCACCCCCGATTCACCCACTTTCGAAATTCCTTGTACGGTTCTCAATATAGTCCTTGATTTAGCCGTGATAATGGCGATGTAATGATTTGTTCACATGGATTTGGATTTGAAACAATAATTAGTTGAGCGATTCAGTTTGAATTTTGTGGGAATTATAATAATATAATAAATATGGAACAGTTTGAGATTTTCTTTAAGAGAGCTGATACGGATCAAGATGGAAGGATCAGTGGAGTTGAAGCTGTTAATTTCTTCCAAGGTTCCAATTTGCCTAAGCAAGTTCTTGCTCAGGTTATTCTTCATTACTAGCAATTATTTTTTATTAGCTGAAATGTGGAATATTATAGTGTGATTGGATAGTATTTTGTTCCGCGAAAGTTGAATACTTTATGAAAGGAGATTCTAGCAGACTGAGACATATTCATAGTGGTTGAAATTGGATACTTTGATTGGCATAATGTGTCTGTTCTGTTATTTTTTTTATCTGATCTTATGCTGGAGAAATAGAGATAGTTTTACTACTCTTTCAAATGGTTTCAAGTGGATTTTAACCATTTATTTCACTCTCTGTTTGATTTGCAATTTCGATGCCGGGCAGGTTCAATTCCCTGTTGACTTCCCTATTTTAAAGTTTAAAACTTGACTGGTAATTAGCAATGGAGGAACGATCAATACGGTTTTTGAGCTGTTAAATAGTTATGATATGCATGGTCATCATTTTATCAACAAGGGACATTCACTCTTACTGTATTTTACGGTGAGTATGATTTCTGACATAATTTAAAACTGTTTTATTGGGTTGTAGATATGGATGTTTGCAGACCAGAGCCGTTCTGGTTACCTTGGCCGTGCTGAGTTTTACAATGCTCTTAAACTTGTGACTGTGGCACAAAGTAAGCGAGAACTTACACCTGATATTGTGAAGGCTGCACTATATGGTCCTGCTTCATCTAAGATACCTGCCCCACAGATAAATATTCCAGCGACTCCTGCACCTCGGTTTAATTCAATGGGTTCGCAGCCTGTAATGCAACCTGGCGAAGCTGCTCCTATGTCGTCTCAAAATCTTGGTTTTAGAGGTCAGCCACCTCCAAACCAAAATATGAACCAACAGTACCGTCCATTGCAAGGTACCCAATCAGTAACGCCATCTCTTCCAACATCCTCGAGTCCTGCTTCACATCCTCCACATGGTGTTTCTACTCCCGGCTTTCCAAGGGGCAGTGGACCCAGTCTTCCAAACACAAATGTATCCAGTGACTGGCTTGGTGGAGGAAATGCCCGAGCTTCCGTTGGATCACCAGTAGCAAATAGGGGAACCAGTCCCTCAATGCTTTCTGCGGCACCGAGACCTCAAGATTTAGTTTCAGCATCTTCGTTAACAGCAACAAGAGACCCAAAAGCATTGACTGGTTCAGGGAATGGTTTTGCTGCCAACTCAATTTTTGGAGGTGATACCTTTTCTGCCACCCAAACTGCACCCAGACAAGCTTCCTTGGCACCAACTTCCTCTCTGAATGCAACAGCTGTTTCTTCAGCCATTATTCCAGTCAATGCGGCACCAGAATCTTCAGCTAAGCCAGACCCTTTCACGGCATTGCAAAATACTTATACAAGGTCACCTGCAGGGAGCCAGCACCAGCAGACACAATCATTCCCGAAGACTAACCAATTCCAGTCTCAAGTTACTCCATCATTCTCATCATCTGCAGGGAATCAACCACAGCCGACACAATCATTCCCGAAGACTAACCAAGTCCAGTCTCAAGTTACTCCATCATTCTCATCATCTGGAATGCCAGTTAGCAGTGGAAATTCAACCTCGGAGCAGTCTCAACCATGGCCAAAAATGACACGTCCTGGTGTTCAGAAGTATGCCAAAGTGTTTATGGAAGTAGACACTGACAGAGATGGTAAAATTACTGGTGAACAAGCTCGGAATTTGTTCCTGAGTTGGAGACTGCCAAGAGGTATGAAGTTGCTAAAGAATTCATTATGTTCTTGTTTTATGATATTGAGGATTCAATTCACTTGCTTTTACATCTTCAATTCTTCTCTTCTTATCCTTCTGTTGAACATTTCTCAAATTTCTTTAGCAATGTGGTTGAGGGGGATCATTTTCTGGTATATCTTTGCGCGTGCGCGCACACACACACGCACATATATATATCATACTTTCCTAATGCTTTCTGTTGTATTGTGTTACATGATCAACTGTTGATGTCTTTTACAAACTATTTTTTAGTTTATGGACATCAAGGTAGAGTTCTAATGATAATGAATTTTGAAGCCACCAAACGATGCAGTTACCACCTCATCTTAAACTATAACTTATCTTTTATGTTCGACACTGAAGTCTTGTGAAAATCACTTTCCTTTTGGTTTGGGATGTTTCGTGAATTCTGCTCTCTGGCCTATCATACTCAGTAATTTTGTTTTTTAACCTTTGCCAGAGGTCTTAAAGCAAGTCTGGGACTTGTCAGATCAAGATAATGACAGCATGCTTTCTCTGAGGGAGTTTTGTATTGCTCTCTATTTAATGGAGCGATACAGAGAAGGTCGTGCTCTCCCATCTGCGCTGCCTGCTAGTATTATGCTCGATGAGACTCTATTGACTCTTGCCGGTCCTCCTACCGCTTCTCATGGAAATGCTGGCTGGGGCCCCGCTCCTGGTACTCAGCTAATTGCATTCCTGACTCTTAATGTTCAATAATCAGATTGTCGTTGTAACATTTCATCAACTTTAATTCTGTTTAGGCTTAAGACCGCAGCAGGGTTTACATGGTCCTCAGCAAATTATGCCTGCTGGTGTAAGGCCTCCCATGCAACCAGGGTATCCTCAAGCAGATGGAACATCACTGCAATTCAATCAGCAGAATGCTAGAAGGCCACCACTGGAGAATTCCAATGTCAATGGCTTCAGTAATGGAGAGCAGAACTCTTTGGATATGAAGGCTGCTGAAGCTGAAAACAAGGTACGAAATCTTCTCCTGCACGTTCTTAATGGTAATATCTGATGAGTGTACATATTCCGGAGCTACTTTGTTTCATGAGGATTCTAGCTTTTGAAGAAAATGAAAAATTACATTTCTAATAGGTTAAAGGAAAAATGAACGGGTATAAACTTGATATACCTATTTCTCGAATATGTCAAATTAGCATTCATTTCATCAAACCAACTTATTGTGAAGAATTGTGGCTTTTTGTGTTGAACTAGATTGCCATATTTTATCTAGCAATGGTTTTGGTCATGCATTTCTGTTATAGGTTGGTGTCTATGAGTACAGAAATGCAATCCCTAAAATTCTCCTGGTGGTTTGTTTTTTATTTATTTTATAAATCGAATGGTTCATATACGTTAGATGACTTATTTCTCGAGTCATGCTTGTGTTTCATTTCTAGCCTTTTATTTTTTGCTGTTTTCCAGCAAACATGTCGTGCATACATTTTGGTTTACAAGCCATTTAATGTTTCTGGAAACTGGTAAGAATTTGTGAAGTTCATGGAATCTATAGTCTTATGGCATTCTTGGTATTGTTCCACAGAGTGCTATGTGGAAGTGTTATATTCATGTTGTTTTACGTTTCCCCCCTCCTTTTTGGAAGTATTTCTTTAAGTCTAATCACTTGCATGAACTTTTGAGGTATATGAGCATGATTTCTTTGGGCTCTTTTTGAGGATACTGAAGTTACCCTTTTGGCTAATGAAAGGTTGCTGATAAGAAGGTGATTCTTGATTCGAAGGAGAAACTTGAATTTTACCGAACGAAAATGCAGGATCTTGTAAGTATTTGATCTCTCTCCTCAATGTTCTGCTAGATTTATCAACTGAATTTTTACAGTCACCTGTTATTGCCCTGATATTCTATGTTTTGATATTGTCCTTTCCATTGTCTCCTTACCAGGTTCTCTACAAAAGTAGATGTGATAATCGACTCAATGAAATCACTGAAAGGGCAATAGCAGATAAGCGTGAGGTATCAAAATGGATTGAAAGGATAGTCTTCTCTAAATACTTCTTTCTGGCTTGCTTTTTATTTATTTATCCCAAATAACTTTTGTTTTGTTTACTCTATTCCAGTCCGAGTTGCTGGGCAAGAAATATGAAGAAAAATACAAGCAAGTTGCAGAAATTGCTTCTAAATTAACTATTGAAGAAGCTTCATTTCGTGATATTCAGGTGAAGAATGCAACTGATATGTCTTTGTTTATCATCCTGATTTTTCATTCTAGTGTTATGGAATTTTGATTCTGAGACTAGTTCTGCATTTCAAAGCATTACAACATGTGCAATTGAGAATACTTGACAGTCTACTTTATATAACTCTTATAGCTTTATTTCTCTTGTATTTCTTGATGTTTTTGCTCTAATAATTCAGACCATTGCATAAGTAGGTTTTGATTTTCTTGTCCCACTAATGATCAATAAATTTTGGCCTTTCTTTGTGCGGCACAGTGTTATCTTTATTGCTATTTTGTTCAGGAGATTAAACCATATCTGGGGTTTTCATTAGTTCATGAAACATTGATTCTAATCTTGTAAGCTGACTGATACTATATTAATACATCTCTAGGTAAGAAAGATGGAGTTACATCAAGCAATCATTAAAGTGGAACAAGGTGGCAGTGTAGATGGTATTCTCCAGGTAAATTTGACAGCAAAGTTGTAATGATTTTAGTCTTCTCAATCTAGTTGGGAAACCATGTCGTGATCAAGTAAACTCATGCAGTATGAGTGCATCCTTGTTGTGTCCAGGTCCGGGCTGATCGTATACAATCCGACCTTGAGGAACTGCTGAAGGCTTTGTCTGATCGCTGCAAGAAGCATGGGGTAGATGTGAAATCAGCAGCTGTAATTGAACTTCCCCCAGGTAAATACATTCCTCTCTTTTGCAGTCATTTTATTCTTCTTGTTTTCTTTCTTCATCCTGTTGTCTGCGTCTTTGTTCCTTGTCTTTTTCGTATTATAAGTTCTTCGAAAACGACTCCCTTTGGTAACCACCAGCATTAGAAGATATATGTAAGGATAATGCTAGGGGAAATTTCTACCGTTTCTATTAGTTCACAAGGACAACTTAGATATGTAAAATTGGAGCAACTCCTGTCTTGTATTAACGTCGTACTTATTTACCAAGGTTTTTGAATAACCATGTTACGTAGTTTCCATAAAGTATTCTGATTGCAGATCATGCTTACTGATGTCATTATTATTTGCTGCTTTTCCGACTGGCCTAATGGTCAAAGAAAATGAACAAGGAACCATCTGTGATGATGAATAACTTTTAAGGAAAATCTCGAGACTTTTTTTCTAGTTGTGTTTGTGGCTAGAACTGGATGTGGGACCTTTTCTATATGATAGCAGGCATACATATATTGTATATAGCTTTTTTGGTATTAAAGCAGTATCCGTCTGTGATTTTTAGAAATTCTAATGTTGAAGCTTGTGGCTAGAGTTGATTGCATATATATACATATCATTCAAGTCTCTTTTAGTGTTGAAAAAAGAGAGGAGGTTCTGTATGTTTATACCAGGGAAATCTCTCGATACGTCTTGTGCTGTTCTTCTTAGTTGGTACAATTAGGTCCTTTAATTAATTGTATTATTTCCATATTTTGCATGGTTATTTTCAAGGCTGGCAACCTGGCGTCCTGGAGATGGCAGCTGTGTGGGACGAAGAATGGGATAAATTTGAAGATGAAGGTTTGCAATTCTTTTATCTGAACTTAAATATTATTACTTATAAGATATTTTTTCTCCTGAAACTTGACTTATATATGAACTATGATTAACATGTTGGCTTGCTATTCTTTATTGGCAGGTTTTTCACATGATGTTGCTATCCCTACTGGTACCAATTTGGCTTTTTCTCAGAAAGAAAATGCTTCTCCAACTCATAGTCTTTCCTCCGATTCAGTGTCAAATAATGATAAGTCAGAAAGGTCTTTTGCTAAAGATGTTGGTAATCTTGAGAATGAATCCTTCTATACTCATAGCGACGATGAATCCAAAAGTCCACATGGTAGTCCAATTCGACAAACAACATTTGAAAGTCCAACACAGGATTATTCAGACAGCCATTTCGGGAAGAACTCAGATATAGATACCGAGTCCCACAGGTATTGGGTTGATTATGTCTATTTAATTGTCTGCTACTTTCCATCTTCCCTGATCGTCAGTTTTCCATACTTTGTTGGATGCCGGTCTCTCTCTCACTCTCTAACTTTCTTTGGCTGAACAGAGGAGGATTTGATGATTCTAACTGGGGCACCTTGGACAACAATGATGACATTGATTCTGTCTGGGGCTTCAGTGCTAAGGTTGGTAGACTTCTTTTTTCTTGGGTAGCTTCTTGGCCCTTGTTTTTACTGATGCGGCCATGAAAATTTTCTTACAGGATACGGATCACGAGAAGCAAGTAGAGGGATATTTCTTTGGCGGGTCTAGTGAATTTGGTGGTAGTCCCGCAAGAACTGACTCGCCCCAGGCTGGTAGTTCGTTCCAGAAGCATAGCACATTCTTTGAGGATTCAGTTCCTGCGACACCACTTTCGAGGGCTAGCAATTCTCCAAGGGGATTTGATTCTGGAAGAGGGGATTCATTCTTTGACGGTTTCTCAAGGTATGATTCCTTCAGCACACACGATAGAAGCTCTCCTCCCCGTCGAGAAACCCTTACTAGGTTCGACTCCGTAAATAGCACTAGGAGTTTTGACCACAGTCAAGAGCTCTCCTTTGATGACTCCGATCCATTCGGTTCCAGTGGTCCGTTTAAGGTCTCATCAGAGACTCGTCAAAGTCCAAAAATGAAGTTCTGAAAACTGGAATGCTTTCTAGTTGGTCGACTAATCTGTTCACCGTGTAAAGTTTTCCTGTCGGCTTGGCTCGGAATGTTAATGATGCAGAATTGCTGACAATCTTGTATATTACTTATCCTGGTGAAGAGAATAGGAGAAACCAAAATTGCTGAAATTTGTTGATATGTCATCCTTAAAGTGAATTGCCATTTTTCTTGTGAGCATTATCTGCATCTGTCTATAATTCCGTGGATATATTTTTTCTTGTCTAGAAGGAGCAGCTTTGTATTATGTGACTATAAAGAAGAGTATATTTTGCAACTCTAGTAAATTACATGGCAAACTTGATTGATCTATCTAGTATACTAAGAAGTGGATTAAATGCTAAAGAATTCTAGGCTCTTGCATTATATAATGAACAAGAAAATCACTGAGATCAAACTTGCAGTGAGAAGGGTAGATTCCATGATACTTGCTGCTGCTGATGTAAAGTCTGAATCAGAAGGAAAATGGCGGTTGTTCCAAGGAAACCGCGGTGGTGGTAGTGGTGGACCATGGTAGTATGGTGAATTATCATCATCACTTGGACGAGAAGGGGGTGGTGGTGCATGGAGAACCACCAATGCCGGAGTTGGTGGCGGAGGAATAACCTGTAAAGGAGGCGGACAGGTGTACCCAGGTTGGGGGTGGTGATGCTGATGGTAAAGTAGGGGGACAGGGGCCGGTGGTGGCGGTGGTGGAGGTGGACAAGTGACTATGGTCGGAGGGGGTGGCGGGGGTGGTGGAGGCAGAGGAGGAGGAGGAGGTTGTTCGCACCCGCAGTCAATTGTGGCGGCATACGGTATTGATTGCCATGAAAAAAATGAAGAAGGCGGCAGCCATAGTTTTTTTAAAGAAGAGAAAAGAAAGAAGGGATTATTAGTGCATTAGAATAAATGGTTTTTTGCAGCCTTATATAAGTGAAGTTTCCTGCAAAATACACTTTTGATAATATTACCATATCTGCACATGGAAATAGAAGAAAAAATGTAATATAAAAGATTTGATTTGGATGCAATATAGCAAGTAAAAAAATGTACATCTTTCCTTACTTTTCCCCCAGACCCCGCTGATGCGGGAGCTGTCACGGGTCGCACGAATATATCATCTCTCATCGATCGTGACGATGCTCGGTTCACTAAGTCATCACACGAAAATAGCATGTGGTGCACGACGTCGGCTAACCTCGGCGCAGGAAACACTGTAGATGCGCCCCAACAGTGTGCCGAAGATGCCCCAGCAGCGCACATCGCTACTGTAGTTGCGGCCCAATGTGCGTGCACAGCTACTGTAGTTGCACCCCAACTGTGCAGTTGCCTATTTTTGCGTGCCATTCGATTCCAAAACTTCTATAACTCGGCATATGTCCTAAAGACATCCTAGAGGACCGGATAAGACAGTTAATTTATGTACATATCTTATATTTGGTTGTATATGAGTTTTCCTACCTCCTCAAAAATGTGGTGTCTACTCCTACCATTTGGGCAAATGTCTTTTAAGCTCTTATAGGGGGAATAAAAATCAGTAAACAAGCAAGCAATTATAACCACGTTCAAACGACTCCTCCCCCTCGTCATCTTGGACGTTTAAACTATACTCTAACTCATGTAATTATACATTTAAATCAATGAAGTGATTTTCGTGCAATTCGTCCCGTGCCATTTATTTTGTATTTATTTACGATTTTGCCATCGAGTAGTGTTTGTCCCATTTTCAATTATTTCAAGGAGCTGGGAATGACTAGGGCTAAGAGCCAAAGTCACTCGGCATCACAGTGCGTCCAAGACCCTCAAGAGACAACTCGTGACAGGGCCTTGTGCACTGGGAAATCCATCATACAATAAGTATTTCTAAAGATTCACAGAATAATTTCCAAGGATCTGGGAAATCCAGTTCAAGTAAATTACAGAGATTCTCATTAAGATTCTTTCCAAGGACTACTCAAATCTTAGCACACAAAATTAAAATCGAATGAAGAAAATTCAAGAATGTTCCCTGTGAGCAAGAAAACTGCAGAGCCTTTTTCTAGCGAAAAAACCGTTCAATAAAGAGCAAGAATTTGGTGAAGTAAACACTTTAAACTTCGTCCTCGTAATGTAATCCCTCCGATACTGACCACATTCAACGCCTTCTGGTGCTTACCATCTCTTTGTGGACTTGTTCATAAGCTGCCAACAAAGATGCTCGCGTATTTGCTATCTCGACAAGAGTTTCTAGAGCTGCAGATATACACAAGAAATGAAGCACCATAAGTAAATGATAGTTCTGCAATGAAAGAGCTGAAGTAAATCCTTCATTTAGGTAATAATAAACCATCAGCAGGGGATTGATTCTTTATGCCAAGTATTAAAGAAAAGAAAGAGGCATAATTTAAGGCAATTAGCACTCCATCAGTTCACCTGTTTCAAATGAAAGTTGGGCAGCACCAAGTTTCGGAGAGAAGAACGCTCCAAACATGGAGAGTGTCTTGAGTTGTCGTTTTTTAACCTGGAAGAATAGTTGGAATACGATAAGGTAGCAGGCGAAATATGCCCGAGGCTGAAGATACATCTGATTTTGTCCCAGTATAGGAAGAAAGTAGTAACAATTTGGAGCCTCACTTACTAGTTTATCATTAATATCTGGAGATTCACCATTTCCAGTCCTTTTGTCCTGCATATCTATGCAGGGGAGAAAAAATTAAATCGGCATATTAATTTGGAATGCCTAAGAGAGTCGGTATCAACGGAAAAAGAAAAAGAAAAAATCAAAGTCAAGCCACTTCATTTTGTTCTTTCACATCAGTAAACAGTCAAAGGCTTAATGGTACACACTTCCTTTTCCGAAATCACAAAGTTACTTATATCTTTTGAGCAAAGTGGGAAATCGAGCACTGACCAGAGTTCTCAGATGTAGAGGTCTGAGAAATTGATGGACCATTAGAGTCGCTCGCTCGGTAATAGTTTACCATCCTCAAATATTGCAGAGGATCCCCATTTGTGCAACTTAAAAACTGGTTCCTCCATCTCAGAGTCAACTATGCGCCACAAATAAGTATCATGAGCAGAGACAGTCATACATTCAGAGAAGAAACTAAATCCCTTTCAAAAGTCTCGTCTTTCCTATACTATGAGAAAAAATTATGCTGCCAATACAAGCAGTAGTATCTGAACATGAGTCATAGCTTTAGAAGATCAAAAAGAAAATTTCGTTGCAGAAAGAGGCATAACATGCTCTGAGCTGATCGTCCTAGTTGAATACTAACGTTATTGTACTTTCAAATATTTTGAAAGAAAAACAAAACTTTAAGCTCTCACGATACACAATAATTGTATTTTACATCACACATGAACTTCAAGACAAACACATTAACTTGTTCACAGATTAGGATTACTAAGTATAGTAAGCCGGAAAACTGAACTAATACAGAAAAGCATCGACTTTTACCACATTGAAGGTATACTTGCAATGTAGTTTCAGCTGAATGGTCTTTGAGATCAAACGAAGAACTACTGATTCGCGAGGCTCCCATTGAATGCCGTGCACTAGTCAACTCCAGCCATCCCTGATAACAAAAAATTCAGCTACTTCACTTCTTAAGGCTACTCATTACAAGAAGCATGATACTAGGAAAAAAGCAATTACTGATAATCACTAGTGAACACAAAATCAAAGTCCCCCAAATTTCACTTAATTTCTAGACAATAAGTAAAGATCTCAAAGAAAACAAAAAAGAAAATTCCACTTTGGAATAGGAAGAGAAAAGGGAGTAACTTTTTCTTCTTCTTTTTTTTAAATTACCTGGCGAAGAGTTGAGGATAAAGAATCCATGAGGCTTAGATAGCCATCCATGGAATCAAGAAACTTCAATACATTTTCTTCAGGCTGTGTCACCATATTTGCTAAGTTCAAGATCATATAAGGGTTCAATGAATGTCAAAGGTTTTCTTTTCTCCTCCTACAACACCAAGACAGCAAGACCCATCATCTCAAATTCAATTACATTATCATTACCCGTCTCAAAATCGAATCTTTTACCTAGTATATGACATTAGCAAACGAAACAAAAAAAAATGAAATTTCAAGATGACATCAAAGATTAGATGGTGCTGATAGATTGTAATTGTAATAAATCTGACCTCTGTTGATTCTGCTATGATGATGAATTTGGAGTTATATGAGTATTCCGGGAATTTTGTGGGAGATTCTTCAAGTAATCATAAGAAAAACTATTGGTGTTGGTGGTGGCTGTTCTCTGGGATTTGGCAATAGGGGAATTTCTACCGAAGGAGGAGGAGAAGGAAAAACAAATAACATAAAAAAAATTTACCTTGCCACGTCACAATGTATAAAGCCTTTTTAAGATTCGTATGTACAGAAAAATCGCGGTTGGGGTTTTTTTATTTGAGGAAAATATTTTTTTTCTCAATACCTATTGTAAACAAGCGAACTCTGGATCAGGTGTACTAGAAAATATGCTAGAATATCCAAATTAGATCAGGTGTTGACAAAGGTTGTTATTATTAAAAACACGTATTCTTAACACTTGTTAACATCAAGTGTTGAGAATTTTCTCCTAAAACATTCAACCGTCCGAATTTGTTACGCCGTAGTGATAGACTTGGACTTTTATTTAATACGAAACATGGTTCTTTCTGCATATTCAGAACATATATAGTTGTTGAATAAGTTGATTTGACACTTGAGATTATTATCTGTTATCATTATTTTTTAGATCATTGTATAATTTTTATTTTCTTATAATTTCAGATTTTCTTTTCATTGTAATGGCCTCAGCTATTTTGTGATTGATGAAAAACTCATGTTATATATAAACTCAAATTTAAATTATCAGAATATTTATTTGTGTAACAGAAAACACTTATCACGCATCAAATCAGATTAAAGATGAGTATTTTATCTACACGTGAAGAATAGATTTCGTGCTCAATCTCTGCTCCGAGTTGGTCTGCAGTAGAAAGAGGATGACCAAAAAGAGTTACTGAGTCTTCTTCTTTTACATTATTTAAATGACTTGATGATTGTGTGTTTTGGTTTTTCATTTGATTCAGCAGCTGCCAACTCTTTTCCTTTCTCTTTTTTTTGTTCTTCCCCATCTTGCCCTTTTCCCCTTTTTTCTTCATCTTCTTCTTCTCCAACTTAGATGATGGTTCTTTAGCATACAAAAAACCCTAAATTCTCAATTTCATGGAGGAATTTGAGTTGTTCCGGATTTGTTATTTGTTCTTTTCTCAATTTCATTTCTGGGTTTTGATGAAAGATTCAATCTTGGAACTTCACAACAAGTAGTCCCTCCTGCCTTAAACATTTCTTACTGAGGTAATTTACTTTTTTCCTCCTCCTTTTGCTTTGTTATTTTGATGCTGGGGATTTATGGGGGTTAGTGAATTTTCTGCCTTTAAACTACTTTTAAGGGTGCTAAAGATGTTGATGTGGATAATTTGGATTTTCCCTTTTGTTTAATTAGTATGCTTATGCGAAATTCTAGTTCCCCTTTCTGGGGTATAGTTACTTAATCCAACTCAAGAAATGGCATTTCTTGAAATAATTTGCTTGGAGATGGAAATTGTTTTTGACAGTGATTGCATTTTAGACTTTAATTAATTTTGGTAAATTGTGCCTTGGAAGTGCTGTATTTGGAAATTGGGCAATTTTTAGATTGGGTTGATTATTTGCTTGGAATGTTTGTAGCAGTTGGCAGCTGCAGTTGATATATTAGCAAAGGAAGCAGTTGGGCTAAAAGGTTGTTCCTTTCTTCTTTTCCAGTGGAACATCACTAAAAGAAAATAATAGGTTATGTCCATAATAAGTTGGATCAAGGTACTTTACTATGGCTTTTGAGCCATAGGGGAGTAGAATGATCATAGGAAATTTATATGGAGTTGTGTATATTTTTATGTACTTCAATGCGACTGCTTTGCCCACCATTCTGCCTCCAAGAATGCTTCTGTTTTTTTAAATCTCTTTTTGGATTTTTATTTTGCTTCAAATTGTTTGCGAATAAAATCATTTCATTTCAAGATTAGGAAGAAGGTTTCTATCTGACTTTGTCTCTCGACTTCAGAAAGTAATATGAAATTTCACTACCATCTCCAGGATATTGATCTGATGGCTGGAAGCTGGGATGGAAGTAATGACGTGGCTAGCCAGTCAGATGATAGCCACCATTTTGAGAGACTGCGTGTGGAGCCTATTTATGATGCCTTTATATGTCCTTTGACAAAACAAGTAATGCGAGATCCTGTGACCTTGGAGAATGGGCAAACATTTGAGAGAGAAGCAATTGAAAAATGGTTCAAGGAGTGTAGAGAGAGCGGAAGAAGGCCGGTTTGTCCATTAACTCAAAGAGAACTGCGGAGCACAGAGCTTAATCCCAGTATTGCTTTGAGACACACCATTGAAGAATGGAATGCCAGGAATGAAGCTGCTCAGCTCGACATGGCCCAGAGATCACTGATGCCAGGCAGCTCAGAGAGTGATATTTTGCAGGCTTTGAAGTTTATCCAGAGCCTGTGCGAAAGAAGCCCATTCAATAAGCGTGCAATCCGTAATGCAGAGCTGATACCTATGATTATTGATACGTTAAAGAATAGTAGTTGGAGAGTTCGGCTGAAAACTTTGGAAACTCTTCGAATTATCGTTGAGGAGGATTCTGATAATAAGGTTGCTGAAAGTGTCCTCAGCTAGTATGTTTGTTTCTTGAACTGCACACCTAAGATGCCACTCATAGCCGTTATTGACATTTTTTCTCTCCTTTCTCAGGAAATAATAGCTCAAGGAGACACTGTACGCACAATAATAAAATTCTTATCTCATGAACAATCGAAAGAAAGAGAAGAAGCTATTTGTTTGCTGCATGAGCTCTCCAAATCTGAAGCTTTATGTGAAAAGATTGGTTCAGTGAATGGGGCTATTCTCATTTTAGTGGGCATGGCAAGCAGCAATTCGGAAAACCTCGTGGCTGTTGAGATGGCTGATAGAACTCTTGAAAATCTGGAAGTGTGTGAGAACAATGTGAGACAAATGGCTGAAAATGGTAGACTTCGGCCTCTCCTGAGACTATTACTTGAAGGTACCTCATTGCTATGGGTTTCTGATGATAAACAGTATTTTTGCCTTTTTCCGTTGAAAAGTTTTGAAATTGAGGGAGTACTATCAATTTAGTCCGACCTTCTCTAGATTATATTCTTATGCTTTTGCCTGCGCTTGCTCCTCTAAGTATCTTTATTCGTTAATAGGAGTAAATCTGCAGTGATTCGATATATTTTCACCTGATATGTATTCTACTCCGTTGGTGCCATCTGTTAGACACTGGATCGGAAAGTAATCAAATTACTCCTGAACTTCAATCGTAGATATGTGTTTCGATACTAACTTTATAAGTTCTTGATTTGGAATTTGATTTCATTTGACATATTACTTGACCTCTTCTGCTTAACCATTTGCAGGATCTTCAGAAACAAAATTGTCCATGGCTTCATTTCTTGGTGACTTGGTGCTGAATAATGACGTGAAAGTCTTGGTGGCTCAAACTGTGGGGTTGTCACTGATCAATATCATGAAGAGTGGTAACATTCAGTCAAGGGAGGCTGCCCTGAAAGCCTTAAACCAAATATCATCATACGAGGCCAGTGCTAAGATCTTGATAGAGGCCGGTATACTTCCCCCTCTGGTCAAAGATCTGTTTACTGTAGGTGCCCACCAACTGCCTATGCGATTAAAGGAAGTCTCCGCAACAATCCTTGCTAATGTTGTCAACTCAGGCTATGACTTTGATAGCGTCCCTGTTGGACCTGACCATCAGACTCTGGTCTCAGAAGACATAATTCATAATCTTCTCCACCTAATCAGTAACACTGGACCAGCAATAGAATGCAAGCTTCTTCAGGTTCTTGTTGGTCTCACTAATTCACCCACGACTGTCTCAAGTGTCGTTTCTGCCATTAAAAGTTCTGGTGCTACTATCAGTTTGGTTCAGTTCATTGAGGCTACACAAAGGGAGTTGAGAATGGCTTCCATTAAACTTCTCCAAAACTTATCTCCCCACATGGGTCCGGAATTAGCTAATTGCTTGCGTGGTACATCTGGTCAGCTAAGTAGCCTAATCAAAGTCATATCTGAAAATATTGGAATAACTGAGGAACAGGCAGCAGCTGTTGGGCTTTTAGCTGATCTTCCTGAAAGGGACATTGGTCTCACAAGACAGTTGCTAGATGAAGGTGCATTCCAGCTTGTCATCACCAGAATTATGAGGATCCGGCAAGGGGAGACCAGAGGAAGTCGCTTCGTGACCCCCTACCAAGAAGGGCTTGTTAAGGCTCTTGCAAGGGTCACATTTGTCTTGGCTGATGAACCTGATGCCCTTGCTCTTTGTCGTGATCACAATCTAGCTGCTGTCTTCATAGACATGCTACAGGCTAATGGACTTGACAATGTGCAGATGGTTTCTGCCATGGCCTTGGAGAACCTATCTCTAGAATCAAAAAACTTAACCAAACTGCCAGAATTGCCAACTCCTGGATTTTGCGCCTCGATATTCCCTTGTTTAAGCAAGCCGCCTGTAATGATTGGATTGTGTAGGGTACATCGTGGTACCTGTTCACTAAAAGAAACATTTTGTATATTGGAAGGACAAGCTGTGGGAAAGTTGGTAGCCCTGTTAGACCACACTAATGAGAAAGTGGTGGAGGCATCACTTGCAGCATTGTGTACTTTGTTAGAAGATGGGGTGGATATTGAGCAAGGGGTTCAGGTATTATGCGAGGCAGAAGGGATTAGGCCTATACTCGATGTGTTGCTGGAAAAACGGACAGAGATTCTGAGGAGGAGGGGTGTTTGGGCAGTTGAAAGACTTTTGCGATCAGATGATATCGCTTATGAAGTTTCTGGTGATCCCAATGTGAGTACTGCACTAGTAGATGCTTTTCAACATGGTGATTACAGAACACGACAAATTGCTGAGCGTGCCTTGAAGCATGTGGATAAGATTCCCAACTTTTCCGGTGTCTTTCCCAACATGGGATGATTGGATTCTCAGGTGATTTTCCACTTCTCTAGTGATTTTTAAAGTTTGTTAAGGAGGTGATGGTACATAGTGTTGTTTTCTGTTTCTGTATTATAGAGGGTTGATGTTATTTTCCGACTTCCATTTCCCTCGGGCAAACTGCATATTCTACCATTTTTAGAAGTTGGGATGTAATATTGTTTTTGTATCACTGTTATTCAATAAAGTTTTGGTTTCTTTTTCTCAATTTTCTGGTGTATATTAAGTACTCGTTCTCAAATGGATACCTTTGATTCTTGTACCATTTTGTCTGGACATTATGTAAAGGGAGAAAAAAGTTGCTGCAGCAACCGATAAGAAAAACAGATCATTACAACTTTGAATAGGAAAAGAAACAAAAGCATATACATCATTGAAGAATTTCAATAAATCAATGCCAAATGTAATTGCCAAAATACAAGCTGACTGATACAAAATCATTCAAGAAGAACGGTCCATGTGACAATTTACATTCAAAAGAAATCTCTGCAACTGGATAGATCTATCTTCAATTTGGGAGTCCAAACGCGATTACAAATGCAGAACTGCCATAGATTTGGTCATGCAGGAAGTAGCATCCAACTCGTGAGCAACGTGGCTTCGCGATATATGAGTCCATTTTATTCCAGTATCAGACACATCAAACATGGTCAAGAAATCCAGTACCTGTCCAAATATTTTGAACATTTCAACCCCAAATATCAAACTTTTATCAGCAACAAATGAAGCATTCCAATCCATTGGTGCGTCAGGATGTACCGAAATTTCTCTCCAGGTTAGATACATAAGATCAAGCTCCCAAAGTTTCCTAACTGCTTTGTTTCTCCTGCCTATTTGTCCATCTCCTTCACACCATGAGACGGAGAGCATGAATAAACGCCCACTGCAGGATATGAGTTTCGGATAGTATTCATGAACACGGGGAGGAGATGGAGTAGTTTGAATTCTGACCCAATAGCCCTTTTCTATATCATATCCAGCAAGTTTGTCAGTTTCTGAGTATACATAAAACATTCCGTTACATACAACACCAGAGCAAGCAATCCCGAAATCCATAGGCAATCTCTGAATTTCTGTCCATTTATTTGATATAGGATCATATATTTCACCTGAATCTAAAGGCTCGTCCCAGGATCCAAGACCACCAACGGCGATCAGAACATATCTTTTATGATCCTTACTTGATTGTTCACCTTTTTGTCCTGCAAACTTGTAATTCTTCAAATTAGGCGATAATGATACATCGCTTCCATCAAGAGAGTGTCTAAATTGACGTCTGAGTGAAAGTCTGTGAGGATCCTCATATACATCCGAGACGCCACCAATCCTGGAACGATAGAAACGTCTTTCTGGCCGATTTTGCTGACTCCTAATGATCATACAATCTGGACTGACCTCAGAAACTCCTAAAATAGGTGATGATCGCGCATATTTCATAGAGGCAGCTTTGTGCCACGACTTTGTAAGAGGACTAAATACAAGAACTCCTTTGTGCGTCTTGAACGAGCTTCTATCCACTCTCCCAAAGTTGGTTAAGCTAGAACAACCGCCAATGACAAAAACATCATCCTGGATGCTCGCCACAGAGAACAAAAACTTTCCTCTGAGAATTTCAGCATCTATTTTGTGCCATTGATCAAGGGAAACATCCAATGCATGTATCTCCCCAGAACAATAACCATCTTTAACAACTCCAAAAAGAAATAACCATGGAGTCTGGTACGAACCTTCTCGCCTCATCTGCATGAATCGGGGTGTTGATGTCAAGCTTCTCCACTTCTTGCAGACAAGACGAGAATTCATGAGACTAGTTACGGGAAGTCTCACCAAGCACATTTCTAAAATGTCATCAGGAAGAAACACATTCAAACTATCTGACCGTGCTTCTCTGAGTTGTAAAACCTTTCTACTATTTCGCCTCCAGAATTTTTCTTTCATCCCATAGGCGAAACAATCTATAGTTGCTTCGTCATTTCCACATATAGGCGTATACCCTTTGCCTTCCTCACATGCACTTGATCCCCTTCTACCACCATAATCCCCAATCTCTTCACTAGTATCAGCACCTACCTTACAACCTCCACCTCTGCCATACACGGTCAGACAGCTAGCTCTCCCACCGTCCTCTTCTTCCCCCTCCCCTCTATGATTCTTCCTTTTCAGCTTCTGGCTGACACTTCTAACCAGCCGCCTTGACACGCTCAACGACTCAAGATCCCGACATAGAGACTCTTCTCCCATTAATCTTTGTGACGTCATCTTTTTTTCTGCTTTTTGCACAAGAGAGTCTCTACATTTTCCATTCCCTTGCAAAATTCTTTGATTACTTTTATCAAGCTTCTTCTTTCTATTCACCTACAAGAACATATGTGGTGAATTTAAGCCCAAGTTTTCCAAAAAGGCAAAGCACCTCACCAACCACTCCCTCTTTCTTCAAAAGTGAAAAATATTCATCTATGCAAGCATCATATTTTCAACTCTAGAAGACACACAAGATAGTAATTACTCGGTAAATTTATCTTTCCTCTGCCCATTTTTTTTGGTATTCCGGATATTTATCAACCCAGCTAATCCGATCGAGATATATGCAGTGTAAAGACGAGATATACTAACCCTTCTCTTCATTTGTCTCCATATACAGAAACAGACGGACATTGAAAAAAAACGAAAGATAAAAGACCAAATACAGACAAAGTTAAAAAAAAACATACTCCCTCCATTCCTAAATATAAGACTCCTTAGACAATATTAGAAAATTAAAGTAACTTGTCATTTTCACCGAAAATTTCAATATAATCCTCTCTCTCACTTTTATAACATAAGAAAAAGAAAAGAAAAAATAGGAATGACAGAAGTAACAAATAAAAGAAATGTTGAGAGTATAATTGGAATAAATTATTGACAACTAATAAAAGACAATTAATTTGTATTCCTGTAAATCTCTTGAACCACAATTGAACGACAATTAAATGAGAATGGAGGGAGTACCTTTCTTGAGCTCCACCACAAACGATCCCACATCAAGAACTCATCTCGGAGAAACAAAAACGGATCAAGATTGACAAAATGAACAAAAATTTATGAGATCCCAGCTGGGAAGAAAATATTATATTATATAAATCTTAGCTCCCCCTCCCTAATCAAGAACTGAGAAATCATCAAATGATTCATGAGAAATGAAGCAAGAACTAGCTATAATTGGATTGAATTTTATCTGTAAAATTTGTTGGCCCAGGTAGAGAGAGGGGAATGAATTAGTAGAGCGACTCTGAAGAAGATATAAAAGCAAATTCAGCTTTCACCACTTTCCCATATGGGTGGGGTGCCATTATAGTAGTAAGAGAGCATTTCTTTCTCCCATCTGCCTTTTGTTTTTTCTTCTTTCCCTTTTTATTTCATATTTCATTCATTCATATGGGACTCCATCTATTATTCCACTCCGGCTCCTATGCTGAACAAAAAGTGTTCAGTATATGCGGGTCAAGCTGTCAATCATTTGATTTTTGTATTTTTTATCCAACTGACTTTATCAAAGAAAGGGTATTTAGAGATAAACTTTGAACTATTTTTTTAAAATTTTAAACGAAATTTTAAATTTCCCCTTTTCTCTTTCTTACTCTTATTAGGAAGAAGATAAATGAGGATCACTAAAATATCTTCCATTTCAAATTGAAGTATTCAGAATAACAGAACATGTGTGTTACTAATTAAGAACACGTGTTCACAGAATAAAAATATGTGTTCAATAATAAAAAAATATGTGTTCACTGCACAAAAATATGTGTTCACAATACTATATAAGAACATGTGTTCTTATATAAAGGTGCCTTTTTGCATTTTCTGTCATTTTCTCTCACCTCGTTAACCCAACCGATGTGACGGTTGCGTGTTCTCTTTTTTTTTATTAAGGGAAATTACATATGTACCCTTTTAACCCTCTTTTAAATCGCAGTCGTCGATCCATTTGAAAAATAAAATCAATGGCCCTTGGTGTGGCCCGCATCGGAACTTTGGTTGTTCCGCACAGGAGCCGGACTGCTATTATTCCTCCTCATCACCCGCCCTCATCATCATCTCACACTCTCTATTTCCCACTTTTTTTTAGCCAGTTATCCAGTATCAACTCGACTAATGCAGTTGTAATATATAAGGTATACGGTGCTCGTGTTTTTTTTTCTTTCACCACCTTAAATTCTCCCTCACAAGAGGAGGAGAATTTTTATTGCCTCGCGTAGGGGAGGGTGTCGAACTCGGAACCTCTTTGTCACGGGTAGAGGCTTTCCCCACTAGGCTACGACCTCCTTGACCGGTGCTCAAGTGTTTACTTACTATTTGCTAAGTCACGAATTTGAACTCCAAAAATAGCCTCTTTGTGAAAAAATAAGGGTAAGACTGCGTACATCGGGACTTTCTCCAAATCATGCTGATGCAAGAGCCTTATGCAATGTGTACGATTTTTTTTTATACAACATGAAATTTCTCTTTGGTGACTTAAGAACGTGACTTTATTCAGGTACCTCATCTCACATAGTATATGTTTAAAAGGTGTTTCTATTAGATAAGCATGAACCTAAATCTCATGGTCATTTTGATATTTTGACATAGCAAGTAAGTGATCGTAAATTATCAAGTTTGAGTCACGTTTTGAGCCTGCGGACACATAGCGTAACACTGATCATAAGAAAACCTTTGAAAAAATTAAAATTAACGATGAAGCCAACTGAACTGAGCTCACTTGTCCTCTCCCTCCTATTTTAACTTTACATGTTACGCACTCGGAGAGAATATTATTTGGTTCAAGTTAAACTAAACTATTCGGGAATAATTAAGTTATACCTCTTATCAAATTAAGGGTCTCGTTTGTATTATTTATATTATTTCTCTTCCATTAATAAGAAAACCAATAAATTGTTACTAATAATATTTTTGTACTATGGTGCATTCCAATTCTTAACCAACAAAGTCCTAATCAAATAAATACCTTTTAGACAATATTAATAAGGTAAGGTAAGGTAAGCTAGGGTGAGGTGAGCTATTAAGTGTGTAGGGAAGGATGAAGGATGGGTTGTCACTTTCCTTCTCATCTACCAACCATAGTGTAAATGTAAATTAATTTTTTAATTGAGGCCTGGAAAAGCAAATTTTAACATAATGAGAGTTTATTGTGGCCAGCTAGGATCCATGTGTACATTGTGTGATTGGCCGGAAAGCGGGGTAGTGGAAGGGGTAGGTTTTGAGGGAAAATTCAATCGTAAATCCTTCCGGTGGGATTGGCCACACAGTCTCCTTACATGAATTTGACGAAAATCTACTTACAAATATAAACTCTCCTCAATTCACGTAGACTATGCGTGGGACCAGTTTTATAAGGACGATCGTAGAATTTGGGTGTGATCCGATTTTGAGGATGGAAGAATGGACCCCATGACTTGTTCTTAGATTCAAGCTTACCTTTGATTGTTAATGTGTTTCACCATTGTTAAATGGACAGCAAGAATTCTAGAAGATATTTGAGGGAAGGTTGGTAAGGATTGTTTGTTTTGTTTGATGTTTGATGCGTACAACCCTCACTCTCTTCTCATATAAAAGGAAACTCTTGTATTTATGCTCTTATATGTTACCATTATAAGGAAGGTAGGAGGAGAAAATTGTCAATTAAACATATAAACACAAAAGAGCATGAGTTTTGTTTTCTTGTAGCTTGTAGCTTGTAGGGAAGTCTTGTTTTTTTCCTTTGATGAATTATATAATTGGTCCACCAACTACTATAGAAGAATGTTTTTTTTTTTGCTAAATAAGAAATTTTTCATTAAACACAAAATAGCTGAAGCCATTATAATCAAAGGAAAATCTGAAAATATAAGAAAATAAAAGTTATATAATGATTTAAAAAACCATGATAACGGACAAAAATCACACCCAAGAAAACTTGGGTGGTTAGAAAATACTAAGATAAAAACTAAGTTAAACAAATACATAATCTTCTTCTTCGCACCATCTTCTCTGCAATCCTTGAACCACAGAGACAGAAAAATATCACTTTCAACATCTTCCGTAGGGATCGACAATTTATAGGATCATAGGCGTATCAACCGTACTACAAATTGCCTCGGAAAAATGTAGAAAGATGATAAAGGGCCCAGATCAAGTCTGGGTTGAAAGAATCCTCCTAGAAACGTAGAAAAAAAGTCTAGATCTGTGAAGATCTGAGACATATCCAACTTCCGTGTCTTGAATCTTGAAGAAAAATACTATGAAAAAAGTTTCATATGATTTGTGGTACAAAATAAAGGTATAAAACCCAAAGAAAAGCAATAAATAAAATTAACTGGCCAGGATCCGATCATTGGCCGAAGCCAATAATCAGATCTGACCAGTAGAAAAGGCAGACAGAAGAGTTGCGGGAGGAGGGGAAAAAACGCAGAGAGAAAAGAGGGGAGAGAAAATTTAATGCGGAAATCTTACTATAGAAGAACCTGGGTTCTGTTTCAGTTAGATCCAGATACTTTTAGCTGCGAAAGATATCAAGGACAATTTCTTTATATAAGACATGACGATTCGAAGAGGTAGCTTTCACTTTTTGCTAAGGTTGGAGCCTAAGGACTCTTTGGAAATGCACATGAACAGGCATTAAGCATTCTAGCTTAACCTATCTGCACGCTCGCTTGTTATCCTTTCAATGGGAATATTACTCATCTAGCAATTTCATTTCCTTCAAATGTGGGATATGAACAAGTCACATGCCCCTAGGCTTGACTACTTATGTGTGGGAGCCCCTAAGAACATGTTTCAATTGAACTCCTATATCCGCATTTTTTATAAAGTTATTAATGTTAGAAGAGTCGTCTCCATCTTATACAGTACCTCTGTAGTACCCAATTTAGATTAGTCGAACTTAAACATTGGTAGTCTAAAACTAAAAAAAAGTCCAAGATCATATGTCATGAGAAAAGTTGTGCTTATAAATAGCGAGAAAGGTTTAATTTCAATTTTTATATGCACTTATACAAGGAAAAAAGCACAAAATAAAAAATGAAAATAAAAAAGGGAGCAAAATAGGGTACCAACCAAAACAATAAATATGGTTTTACCTTTTATTATTATTATTAGTAGTATTAGTATTGGAAAAAAGAAAATTGTGATTGGGCTTTGAAATGAAACCAATATAATAGTATGCAATGGGTGTATATGACTTGTTGGAAGAAGCCCAACCCAAATGTTTCTACAGGCCCATGTTTATCCTTGAATCCAAAGCCCAGAGCAAAGAGCTGACGTGTTCGTTAAACAGTTGATGCAGACATGGCGGACACCTATTGGCTAGCGACACCCACATTGCCTCCAGAGTCCAGCGGCTCGGCCAATTGCATTTCAGCTGAACATTCCTCCCAGAACCGGCATTTGCATACCCAAGAAGAAGAGCTCAAAAAAACGGAGGGAAAATGGCGAAGCAAATCTGGTTAATTTTATATGTTTTAATTTTGGCTTTGATTTCTTCTGTCTATTCGATTGACGATAAGTGTTCTGCTTGCGCCGCCATTGCTGTGAGTTTTTTTTATTACTTTTTGATTTGTCTGTATATAGAATCGCATTTTATTTTATTTCATTTTGATTTTTTCCTTTTTAATGGAGTAACGGTTTTTGTGGCTTTTGCAAGGATCAACTTAAAAACTATTTCTTGATTTTGCAGGAGGAGCTGGAGCGAGGACTTTTGAAAGTAAGATTTTTTACGTTTTTTTTTTTTGTTTCTCTGTGATTAGTAGTAAACCTTTCATTCTATAATACAAGTCGTTAGGATATATAGCGAAAATTAAGAAAGCAAAAAAAAAGTAATTTGTTAGTCAAAATATCAATATTACTCTTTGTATGCCACTAATTATATTTAAGGTAGTAAGATTGATATTGTGAGTAACAAAATGCCTCGTTTTTTATATAGTACTTAAAAGATTGAGACTTTCTTTTTATAGTTTTGATTTCCAATTTCTTTTTAAGTGAGTCTTGATTTGAGGGTTGATACCACAATATGGGAATTGGAAGCCCTAAGTAAACTAAAGATACCATTTAAGTTTAGGAAATGCATCTTTTTTTTTGTATAATGCATCTCATTGAGGTTTTCCGGCAAGTAATAGTATAAGCTCCACAGGAAAGACCAAGAAATCATCTAGATATGCGCCACCGCTTGGACTCCAAAGGTCAGCGTCAAGGAAAGGTAATAGACTACAGGTATAGACTTCAGAAATTTCTCTGTCATGTACTTCTGTTCATGATAATGTGTCACCAGATCTACTTTCATTCTTAATCTTGAATCTGGAAATGGACTGATGACCAAGTTTGAAAACCCTTTTCTCAATGGAGGCTTAGCATTGCATACTTTTTTATCTTTTCAAACAGGGTCAGCGAGTTGAGAGTTGTTGAGCTTCTGGATGATCTCTGTGATAAGATGCAAGATTATACTCTTGAGAAGGTACTCCTTGATTTATGAGTTTCCTTCTCTATTATTTGATTGGTGTAGGAATACATTTTTTTGTAAAAGATATCCATTAAAATGTTACGGTTATTATGATTAACATGGGAGCTCTGGCTCACCCCCTTTGCAGTCAGTTGATGGAAGCTGATTTTTCTGTATCCAAATTGGCAGGTAGATTCTGGAAACCATATATGGATCAAGGTGCACAACTGGGACATCCTCAAGGCCAGTACGTATGCTTCATATATCCTCAAAATTCTAACTTTATATGCACACAGTTTGTGAAATTAGGTAGCATATTAGTTGCTGTCCCGCTCATTGCAAGGCTATATCTAATGTATCATTGATAACAATATACTTGAGGCACATTTTGTTTCTTCTTTTTGAAACAAGAGAAAACATGCAACTTGTGATCCACTTCAGGTCATGAGTTATTTTGTATCTTCTCCAACTTCCTGCTAAAGATCTTAAATTGAACAAAAGATATTCAATTTTCAGTGAATGAATATTAGATATCTTCAGTCAGTTTTATGTTATTCAGATTGAGATTCAACAAATTAGTTCATAATAGCCAGTTTGTTTTCGCATTTGATGATACTGATCTTATCGTGCTCTCATAGGGGCTAAGGTTCTAAAAGTTTCATCTCATGATTGACTTACATGTATTTGTGACAAATTTGTTGTTTGTTAAGACTCTAATTCCTTGTTTCTTGTAGTAGACAAACAGGAAGCTAAAGCATATGCAAAGGACATATCATCCTTTTGTGGGAGGTGAGATACTTCCTCGAAAATTCGTTTGAGTGAAGTTTCATTTTCTCTCTTATGATTACACAATTACACATCAGTTGTCCTAAAAATTGTTCTCTTTGCCCAGGTTACTTGAGGAGACTGAAGATGAGGTGAGTTGCATTTTCATCCCCTGTTCTTCTCGATTGTTCTTGTTTGATTTCAAAAGCAATTCTCCTGCTACAGTTTAGGAGTTTATTTGCTGACATGAAACGTTCCACAAATGTGAAACCAGTTATCTGAGTTAATTAAGCAAGGATCTGTGAAAGTTGGAGATGTTAACAAGGTTTTGTGTGAAGATCTCAGCAAATACTGCCAGCAAACAAGGTAAGACATTCAGGTTGTTATTTTTTTGGTTAGACCGAGGGTGTCCACCGCCGATAGCAGTGACTAATCTCCCTCGCCACGGGGGCTCTCCGAAGAGGTAAATGATTGTCCATGAAATGCGCTCCATTCCCATGGGCAGGAACCGAACTCCATTCCCTTGGGCAGGTTGTTATACTAGTTGAAGAAAGTGGGTTAAAAATATCGCAGTTCCAATAGATTAGCCAATCTAGTGTTTCCTCTTCTTCTTTCTCACCAACTATTCCTGATTCAACAGTCTCTTGCCCATGCAGTTCTAGATATGGCGATGACAAAGATGTACACGGGGAACTATAAAAGTGCCGGCATTCTTGAACTACACATATCATGGAAGCCAGACAAACCAGTATGATTTGCAGCATTTCCTTCCTTCATGCAATTCTTTTCCACTGCCTTCCCTCCCGTACCCCCTTTGTTTCTCAAATGAATACGCGTATCATGGAAAAGCTTGTGCTAGATGAGCTGTTTTCTTTGAAATTTCTGAATTCTTTAACATTTTTTTAGCTCTTCTAGGCCTACGTTAGTATTCTCTTGCTCTCATTCTATTTCAAGTTTTATACCATATGCCTATTTTCATACTTGGTCAAAATGTGGTCTGGAATATTCTTAACAATATCTATCTACTGCAAAACTTTCTGAAATGGCTTCTTCCCGGATAACATTTACAGGAAGAGACAAATATATGGAGAAGAAACAGAAATATACATCTGGAATTAAAAATGGAACTGCTAAACTTTGTAATCAACCCTGTACATCCGTGAGGAAATTCCACACCACCATAACTCAAATCAGAAATCATCCAATTAATACAACAAAATCATCTCTAGCAGATGATACAACACTTCATCGCTAATAATAATATACATCCTCCCCCCCAAAACCAAAAAGAAAATATATTTTTACATATAAAAGCACCTGCTGTTTATCAAGCCAATGAAGCAGCAGGGAGCAGCAATTTTGGGGGTTGTCATATTCCATAGCAGCTCAACGTCCATCATTTCTTCGACCATCATTTTTACAGCAGGAGTCCTCTATCCCCTTTAGTATCATGTCATGAGTCGCACTCCAGTACGCCTTTCAGGAGATTTAGTCCTTCAGCTGATATGCTCCTCCGAACCCGAGATGGAGGCAGTTCTATCTTAGGTGGAGGATCCGGCGAGAAGCAAACCACGATAACTGTTAGATTATCGCATGTGTTTCTCTTAAGTGCTTCCCTGACCAGTTCTCTTGAACATCTCACAGGATCGTTGTGAATCATTAGTTCTTTCCTGACCATTGTAACAGCACCCTGGCTACTCATCACATCCCATAGACCATCACATCCAATTATCAAGAACTCATCATCCTCGGTTAATTGAGTCTCCTGCAACTCTGGCTCTGCACTTAAGGGGCACACAGAACCTTTAGGGCCCTTCATGTGCCAGTCTCCAATGGCACGTGCTACAGATAGTTGCCCGTTTAGGTATCCATCATACACGGCCCCTCCAAGTTTCTCTATTCGGAGTCTTTCAGATGTACAGTTAGGTTTATGATCTTTGGATAGCTCAACAGCTCTACCTCTTTTCCCTAATACAGCACGGCAGTCCCCTGCATTTGCAACTACCATTGTTCTGCACAGAAATAACATCAGGGATAATTCAGCAACATTTCCTTTAGAATAAATGAATAAATCTGTAATTGGTAAATTTCCCATCACCAAGAAGAAAGGGAGAAACGAGGTGGTGCTCATGTACCTTCCAAATATCATAGTAGTCAATGCTGTAGTGCCAGAAGAGATGTCGAGAGCACTATCATCGGCAAAGGCATGATCTGCTTTTAGAAAAGCATTCTTAATTGCCTTCTCCGGGCAAACAGGAAAATAGGAGTCGTCAACTATGAACTTGAGAATATTCTTCCTAATAAATACTGCTGCATCTATTCCACCATGACCATCAAAAACCTGAACGAGAAACACTTGTTAACTTTTACTGTCTAAGATGAGAAAACTAAACTAAAATCAAACAGGTAATTATTTCATTCATTTGAACATAATGAGGTAGAGTAAAGCATTGAATTATCTGAGATTCGATCACTCCAATGTGAACGTCTTTTTGGATATTCCCAATCCATTAGGATGCCCTATCCTGAAGCAACAATGCAAAGGCTACTAGTCTGCTATACTTATGAATGTTTATTCTTTTCTTCTCCCTCTGAAGGCAGGGGTCTATCAATCTCAGACATTAAATTGAAAACATTAAGCATGATCAGAAGTGAACATGATATTAAATGTCAAACCTTCTCAGACAAGAAGGATGATTGATAGGTTTTAATATTTCATACCCCGAGAGTTGACAACTCATGAGTATTAAAATCATAAAGGCGAAAGTTAGTCAGTTTACAAAACAATCTTTCAAACATCATTGTTATTACTGGTGATTCAAGTATAAGTAGGAACCAGTCACACACCCCATAGAAAGCTCCTGGAGAAGGGAGATCTGCAGTTTCACCTAAATGTTCAAGTAGATTATCTATACAGATGTTTTCATCCTCCATATATTGCTTGGGTCCTTTTTCAGCGCAGCATCCAGATCGAAATATTGGTATGAAGCTTGATTTGCCACTGGAAGGTGATTGGTTTCTAACCACAATGAAATCAGCATCCTAGAAAGATGTACATAGATAGGATTGTTAAATAGTGTATCAATCAGTTGCTAGAAAAGCGTAAATGAAGTTAAAAAGAATCTGATGATGCGGTTTGGGCACAGAACAATATAAGGGTCAACTAAGATGCTTCTGATGCTGACAGTTTGCATGCTCATGAAGTTCAAGTTATTCCTTTCGAATCAGAGACTTAATTCAATGGTTTTAGTTACACCCCTTAATTAACAGTGAAAGCTTAGAGTTGCTAGAACTCTTTCTTGGGAGACAGAAAGACTATAAGCAATAGTAAGGCCACATGAGATGATTAGATGTGATCATATTTCCCGAGTTCAGCACATACGAAGTTCAAATAAGCAATCCTAGCTATGCAACTCCCTAAAGGCTCAAATAAGCAACGTAAACGTACTGAAATGGAATAACAATAGAAGCCAAAAACGACTTTAGTGAAAACAAAATCCGTTTTACCAAATCAGTAGATGATAATAATGTAGCGGAGCTAATAGAGTGATGCATGGTTGACAAGTGCCTTGGGGGTTTGCCTCTTGAAGTCTGCTTCAAGTCATTTGAATCCTCTAAAGGTTTGTCTTTTGCTACAGGCATATTGTCCTTATTATATCCATCCTCTATTAGACTGAAAGGAGGCGAAAAATCAGAACCGGCTGCCATGTTCCAGAACAGCCACCGAGTTCGTTCCTTATTAGAAATCCAAATCTTAAATATTACAGAATCAGCCAAAATGTCAACAGCCCTCCCTCGAGTATAGAATCCGGTTTTCCAATATACACGAAAATCCCACTATTCTTCAGCTCCTCAATAGTAAGGAGGAATGCAAGTTGAACTCATCAAAATGTTCATTAATCAGTGTCTTCTTGATCAGATAAGAAATTCCAAATTCTTCAAAAATATGAGATCAGATATTCAAAACCTTGACCAAAAGAAAACTGCCCTAGAAATAAATTTCACACCTCAGAAACCAATAATTCACCAATAAAATTACTCTAAACCACCACAGGGACTAATAAATAATTTGAAAGTTACAAACTTTACTGCTGAAATCAACAATTCACAGGAAACCCACAAAAAAGTAACAATTTTTTACCAAAAACTACCATATATTCCCCACTTCTGAGTCTTCTCAATCAACTACACAAAATCAAGAATTCAAATCACAAAACCAAAAAAGGACAAAAATTGATCTCACAGATTATGAAGATAATTTCAATGCCTTTCTTTTCCTTCACAGCTACTTCACAGGCATCCAAGGAAAGAAAGTGAAACCCTTTAAAGGATGAGACGAAGAGCAATCAACAAATTCTAGAGAGAGGGGAAAATGAAAAACTTCTAGAGAGAGAAAGTGGAAAAAGGCCAACGTTTTTCAATGGGGGTGGGTAACCGGCAATTACAGGTAAACGGAAGTGCTAGATGACGTACACGTGGAATATTTGGAGTGGTTGATTTTAGAATTAACCGGGTGGCAGGGGAGAGTACAACGCATCGTGACCGTAGGATACTTCATATTGGGCAAATGGACGGTGGGTTTGACGGCTAATTGGTTCCTTTGTTAGGTTAGTTAACAGCCGTTAAAGACAAAGTACCTAGGACTGCTGATGTAGATGTGGCAAGCTTTTATTGGCTGCTTTGTCTGATTTCGGCTAAGATCAAACGGATCCGCTCCTCTTTTTCCTCGAAAAAATGAACACTTCTGATATGTACCGGATCCAGTGAACCATGCTGTTCAGATTTGACCACATCATTGCATTTCCTTCTCTCTCCTCATTCTGCAGGGATGTGGCCAAATCTGAACCACATGGTCCACATGGACCCGGTCCATATATGAATTTTCCCAAAAAAATTGGAGAAATTTTATTTCATAATAACATTGGTGTATTTGGTTTATGTCTGATTTAGATTTGAAACTTAAATTAAGATTTAAACTACTTTTGAATTGAGTTTGAAAATAAAATATCAAGCCCTAAATCGTACAAAAATTGATCTGAATTTTAGACTAATTTGAGACCGCAACCAGTAATCTCATATCCTAAAGTTTAATCTTATAACTCTCTATGTTGGCAAAGAAAAAAATGGCTTAATTTTTATAATTTTTTTAGAGTATTCCACGCTACATATATCTTACTTTTTTTTTTTTTTTACTAAATAAATTATATTTCCATTAAACATATATCTTACTTCAATGTGAAAATGAATGCTTGTAAGTTTGAATATCATGACATTACCATATCCAAAAATGTTGACAATTCTTAAATTATGAGTCTCTTCGTCTCAAATTATCTGTCTATTTATATTTTATATGGAAATTAAGATTTCACCAAATTTTATAATAGGATATGGTGAAATGTCAAATATAACCCTATTTAATTTAATCTCAATTTAATTAGACATTCGTTTATTTCTCTATTCTTCTCTCTTCAACATTAATGTAAAAAATATGATTGAAAAAATTATCATTAATAAGCCATTTATTTAGAAAGTGATAGAGTTAACTTGTGACATATTAAAAGGAAATATGGATAGATAGTTTGAGTATGTGAGTAGTAACAAATACTCCTCCACTCTCATTTAATTGTCGTTTAGGAGATATATATGTATCTAAATTAATTGTTATTAAATGTCTTTTATTATGTGTCAACAATTTATTCCAATTATACACTCAACATATCTTTTATTGGAAAAGTGAAAGTGATGGAGAAAAGAAGAGGTATTATTGAAATTGTTGTGAAAAGATTATTATTTGTTTGAGTTCCTTAATTTTTTCAAAGTGTGCTAAACAACCTACATTGAGGAATGGAGGGAGTACCATTTTTTTTCTTTTCTTTCTTTGGAAGAGTTTGAGTTGGTAGCATCATTTGTATGCCACTAATTTGAGCCCACCTTTAAACTATGATATGATTAAAAAAGGGGAGATTTTTGGCTCATGCACCACCAACCTTTCTCAAAGTCTTTAGCTTTTTCTCTTTATTTTTATTTATACTACTTGGTTAATTTGTAGTTGCTTTTCATGTGATTTCATTTCACCTCTATGTTTTTGTAAGATTTCTTCTTTGAATGTTTAAACTTTATCTTCACTTATAATTGGCAACTTATATAAAATGATACTCTTGTATTTATGCCCTTATATTGGGCAAAAAATCCCCTGTCCCCGTCAGTGTATGTTCCCGTGTCCCCAACCAATCACAATTCACCATATGTATATATAATTAAAACAAATATTTATATAGTAAATTCTGATTGGTTAGGGACACAGGGACATACACAAACGGGGACAGAGGATTTTCACCCCTTATATTGTTACCAATGAATGAAAAGGGATAAAAATGTCATTAATAAAAAAACAGCCCATTTAAATTATTGCAAGTACTACAAATATGAGTTTGATACTAGTATGAGACTTAGACCCAATACAACACACTATATTCCAACTGGGCTTTATTCTTTGCTTGAGCAGGAAAATGATGAATGATCTTCCCAAGTCCCTCCAAAAAAATACCACAAAAGGTAAGATTTATTCCTTGTAAACTACCACACTCCCAATTTTTTTTTTCTAGTTTTGAGTCAAAGTGCTAATCTTTCTCAACTCAATTGCTGTTCTAACTAGGTACGAAGTTATAACTTATAGGTTGGGCCGAAAAACTACAACATTATACTGAACTAAATATAAAAACTGCAAAAAATGTTAGGATCCAATTTGATCAAATATTTCGATCTAGTAGGATTTTAAAAAATTTCCCGGGTCGTCCCTGGTCCTAACTTGAGATGGGATCGCTACAAGGTCTAGGATCTTTGGAACATTTATGGGACAAAATTTTCGTTCTTTAATGATGCAAGAAGAGAGCCATCCTATCCCAATTTCAAACTCAGCTGACCCACGTTTTTGTTCTGTAAGTACTGCAGCTTTTTTGTCTATTTTTTGGTTTTATGATAGTTATCTTGATAACCCAAAAATGGCTTCCCATTTCATCTGTGTTTTCAGAGGGAAAGATACTATCTTTTCCCCTCCTCCATTGCCCATTACCAGTAACTATATATAGAATCTGATTCTTTTTGTTTGCTGGACGACAAGTTTTGTTCTTTCCCTTACTTTCCTCTTTCCAGCATGTGCATATGACTGAGAGCTCAAAAGGTGTTTCTAATTTGAACCAGCGATGGTTTCTTTCAACATTTCAGCAGCTGCGATTTGGTATGTACTGCAAACCAATGTAAATTTTGATTATTTTTTTAACCAATTTTGCTAAAATGCTTTTGGGATTGTGTAGAGGTAGCAGGGCATTCATCTAGGATGAGGATGATCTGGGCTATTATAGTATTTCAGTTGCTGTGTTTTAGAGCTTTATCTGGTGGGTTGGCTGGAAATGTTTCTTCTTCAAAACCAAAAGTGGTTATTATTGGAGCTATTTTTACATTCAATTCTACCATTGGTAAAGTTGCCAAGATTGCGGTTGAAGAGGCTATCAAAGATGTGAACAATGACCCCAGTGTCCTCAACAGTACCAGACTTGATATTAGGATGCAAAATTCCAATTGCAATGGATTTCTTGGCATGATTGGAGGTAGGCAACATTGTCTTTTCTCCTTTTCTCTCATTATAATTGGATGTATATAATTAATACTTTGTGTTCCTGCTATAAAGTCTTGGAATGAAAAAGATAGGCTTTCTGGATTCTGGTGGTAGATACTTTCTTTGATTATCTGTATTATGTCCGTTGTTGTTCTTCAAATGATAATTTTTTGGAAGACGAGGCTTGTTAATATGTATGGAGGTCTTGGAAATATTCAAGATTTCCATTTTCTGATGTCTGGCAAAACTTAAATAACATAAAGGATATATATTTGCCAGTTTCATTATATTTGTTGATAGCATAATCTTTGCAGCTTTGCAGTTCATGGAGACCGATGCAATTGCTATTATTGGTCCGCAGTCTTCTGTGGTGGCACATAGCATATCATATGTTGCTAATGAACTCCAAGTGCCTCTCTTGTCTTTTGCAGCTACCGACCCTACTCTTACTTCTCTTCAGTTTCCTTATTTTATTAGAACGACACAAAGTGATTCATATCAGATGGCTGCAATAGCTGCAATAGTTGAATATTATGGTTGGAGAGAGGTAATTACGGTTTTCATAGATGATGATTATGGACGAAACGGAGTGTCGGCATTAGATGATGCACTTGCAGCCAGGCGTTGCAAAATTTCTTATAAAGCTGGGGTTCCACCAGCAGATGGAACTAGCCGGAGTGAAATAATGGATATTCTTGTGAAGGTTGCACTGTTGGAGTCTCGGGTTATTATTCTGCATGCATATCCTGATATAGGGTTTATGGTTTTTTCTGTGGCACGTTATCTTGGAATGATGGGTGATGGTTATGTTTGGATAGCCACGGATTGGCTTTCTTCTGTTTTAGATTCCTCTTTCCCTCTTCCATCAGACACCATGGATACCATGCAAGGAGTTCTTGTTCTGCGGCAGCATACTCCTGATTCTGAAAGGAAAAAAGCATTTTCAGATAGGTGGAAGGATTTGACTCGGGGGTCTGTGGGACTAAATACCTATGCCCTTTATGCTTATGATACTGTTTGGATGATTGCTCATGCTGTCAATTCTTTTCTCGATCAGGGTGGTATAATCTCATTTTCTAATGATTCCAAACTCTTATCGGTTGAAGGGAATAATTTACACCTTGAAGCAATGAGCATTTTTGATGGAGGACATCATCTCTTGAGTAATATCTTGCAGAGTGATTTTATTGGTTTAACAGGGCCTATCAAGTTTGATTCTGATAGATCCCGCATTCTCCCTGCATATGACATTATAAATGTAATTGGAACTGGTTTTCGACATATTGGTTACTGGTCTAACTATTCAGGCCTATCAACTCTGGAACCTGAGATTCTTTATTCAAGGCCTCAAAACCATTCAAGTGCAAGCGAACGGCTACGTAGTGTAATTTGGCCTGGAGACTCAACAGTAAAGCCTCGAGGATGGGTTTTCCCAAATAATGGAAGGCTGTTGAAAATTGGGGTACCGAGGCGGGTAAGCTATCGGGAATTTGTTTCACAAGTGCCAGGCACTAATGATTTTAAAGGATTCTGCATAGATGTATTTACTGCTGCTGTAGGCTTATTGCCATATGCTGTTCCACATCAATTTGTTCCCTTTGGAGATGGCCATAAAAACCCTAGCTATTCCGAGCTTGTGAATCTAATTACAGCAGGGGTATGTAAGCTAAAACTTGTATTTTTTTTTCCCCTTTAATCAGAAACAGCTCTGTATTTTGTTAATTCTTTGATTTACTTGTCTTAGGTAATTGATGGTGCTGTTGGTGACATTGCGATTGTTACGAATCGAACAAGGATTGTTGATTTCACTCAGCCATATGCTTCATCGGGACTAGTTGTAGTGGTCCCATTCAAAAAGTTAAACACAGGTCCTTGGGCCTTCCTAAGGCCATTTTCCAGATATATGTGGGCTGTTACTGCTGCTTCCTTTCTGTTTGTAGGAGTAGTTGTGTGGATTTTGGAGCACAGAATCAATGATGAATTCCGTGGATCACCAAAAAGGCAACTTATTACCATTATATGGTGAGTAAAATCTTGGTTGTCTGATGACAAGCCCAGAAGAATTTCAGACTGCAACTTTTGCATGTTATTTTTCCAATCTCCTTTACCCTGCCGCTTATTTTTATCAGAATGTATCTGAAACTATTTTGTCATAGACCTAGAATTTTTTGGTAATACTGAAACCTAGTTCATAGGGTAACAGTTGAAGTTGAAATTTGAAATATCGGTATTGTAGTACTATTGGTTCTTGATCATCATTTCAGTACAAAAATGTATTCTGCATCTATCATATGGTGTATACTTTTACTGCCTGAAGAATACTTGTTGCTAAAATTGCCTCTGAGCTCAGACGACTATTATGCTTTCTGCAACTATTTCTGGCATTGATTAAGCATGATATAACAGTTTGCAACTTTGTTGAGTGGAGAGCTCTCAATTGTTTGTGTAGCTATTACTCTTTATCAACAATGATACTGCTTGATAAGTTTTTTTTTGTTTTTTTTTCCCTTTTTACAGGTTTAGCGTGTCTACCATGTTTTTTGCACATAGTAAGGAAGCAATTATCTTCTTTTCAGCTAATTTTGTGCTTATAAGGATTCAATTGCTAGCTCCTTGTTAAATTTTGTTATTATTATTATTTTTTTCTAAATACAGGGGAGAATACAATGAGTACACTTGGTCGTATGGTGCTGCTCATTTGGCTCTTTGTGGTTTTGATAATCAACTCAAGCTACACTGCAAGTTTAACCTCCATTCTCACAGTTCAACAGCTATATTCTCCTATTAAAGGCATTGAAAGCTTAAAACATGGTGATGAACCAATTGGATACCAAGTTGGTTCTTTTGCTGAAAATTATCTGATAGAGGAAATTGGTATAGAAAAATCTAGGCTTGTTCCCCTTGGATCTCCTGAAGAATATGGTAGAGCACTCCAACGGGGTCCAAAAAAGGGCGGTGTTGCTGCTGTGGTAGATGAGCGTCCTTATATAGAACTTTTCCTGTCAAGCCAGTGCAAATTCAGGATTGTTGGTCAGGAGTTCACCCGAAGTGGTTGGGGCTTTGTGAGTTTCTCATTTCTTGCTTGATTTCCTCTCAGAATGCATATTTACTTTTTTGGCCGTGTTCATGTAGCTTTTTGAAGGTTTATAATTGCCTATCGGGAAAAAACATTATCTGCCTGTATTCTTTATGAATGTATGCATCGATGAAAGAGGCGATTGTTGATTTCCAGCCTAATAGTTTTTCCCTCTGGCCTCTACTAATAATATATACTTGTGCACTAGGCATTTCCACGGGACTCTCCCTTGGCCGTGGACCTGTCGACTGCCATTTTGACGCTGTCTGAAAACGGAGACCTCCAACGGATTCATGACAAGTGGTTGACAATCAACGCCTGCAGTTTGGACAATGCTGATATTGAATCAGACCGTCTTCACCTACAAAGTTTTGTAGGCCTGTTTCTTATATGTGGAATAGCCTGCTTCTTAGCTCTCTTGATATACTTCATTAAGATCATGCTCAAGTTCCGTAAAGCTGCTGCTCGTGCAGATTCAATTGCACAAGGCCAAGGAAGCTCACGTTCTACTCGGCTTCAGACATTATTGTCCTTGATTGATGAAAAGAAAGATCAGTCGAGAAGAGACAAGAAGAGAAGGAAAACCGAGAGATTGGCATTGGATGATAATCAAGAAATTGAAATGGGAAGAAGTCCTAAAAGAAGACAATCACAAATTTCTATTGCGACAACAACATTCATTGAAGCAAAACCAAATTCATTTGTTTAGTTCTTCAACCATACAATTGAGTATTCTACCACCAAAACAGGTAATACAGTTCCAAATTTGTGAGATAAGATTTGGTCATTGCTCTAGTTTTGGAACTAATAGGATTCCATATCTAGTAGAACATTCAACCTCAAAAGATTAAGCCGTAGATAAAACATAGAATTTTCTCCGTGTACGGTCAATTTATTTATTTATTGGTTGAAACAGGAAATTACAACTATCATTTCCTCTCTGGTTCTGTTGTCTTCAAGATTTGATTATATTATACAAAACCTTGATCAAGTTTTAGAAATCTTTGTACTTAAGTCCAAGTTTCATAGCTCACAAAGCACCTTTTTTGTAAAGAAGTGAGGTTGATATGTTATAGTGGGAGAAAAGCTGGAAAGCCAAAGTACTTTTTTGTAAAGAAGATGAAAATGGAATAGCTATTCATAGACCCTACAACAAATAGCCTTTGATTGTGTAGTTAAAATGAGCATTTTCACATTTGATAGATGCCCTTCTTTGTGTCTCGCTCCCTTTCCCCTATTGGAAGAACTTTATGGAGGGAGGGGTATAAATGTCAAACTCATAAACTATAGTCTCGAATGTATGGAGTTGTTGTACTACCAACTATGCTAACATTCTTTAACCTGATGGAAGAATTTTAAGACGACTGTCTAAACCAATGCAGTAACGGCCACAAAAATCAGAAACTTTTCACGAATCAATTCATAGATGTACTATCACAATAGATTAGTTATACAATGATGATTAGTAAGAAATCACTGATTAAACCACAAAATTCCTGGACCATATATGATTTCCTTCGTCTTCCTGATTCTCTTGTCACTGTCCAGAATACCTGCACTTGCCGTAACCTGGTGATAAAAAAACACAAGGCAAATATAAGAGATTGTTAAAACACTTATGTAGATGAAAGTAGACTCAACGATCTTAGTTTAGATTCAATTTAAGAACTTGAATTATCGAAATAGACTCCCAGTGGGGAAGCTATTAGTCCCAGAAACCAACAATTGTCGCATGTTTGCAGAAACTTACTTGGATCGCTGAAGGTAACTAGACCTGTGCCTTTGAAATCACAATTCCAGTAGTTTCTGCCATGCATTTGGTAATAAGCATTCATAGCATAAGAAGCATGAGCATGAACTTTATCAGGTCCAAAACAATCCCCTTTCTCATATATCTCTCTACAATCCACACCTCCACTTCCACAGCAGAAATCCAGAACTGCCTGAATTACCCTCTCATCAGCATGCGGTTTCGCCACACACCACACCGATGGCCCTCTAGCCACCCCCAAATCTTTCTCCCCGAACCCAAATTTATCACCCCCATTGCTACAAAATTTGCAGCTCAAATCAACATCATAAACTTTTGATCCATCTGGATTGAACAAACCGAAATTCCTCTCGCTTTCACCTCCTTGTTTCTTGTTTTCGTTGAACAACGAAAACACGAAAATTTCTAGTTCTTCTCTAGGCTTCATTGGGGTACCTATGTTTGACTGAGATCTTTGGATTAGCCTTGTATTGTAAGTTCTTGCATTTTCAGGTGAAGCTGCTGCTTCCCCGGGATCGCCCTTTGAAGGCCACCCAGATTCAGATATTGTAATTTGGATTGACCGGTTTCCAAATCCTAGACTAATAATAGCTGATCTAATCGCATCGATTTGTGCATCGAGCATGTTAGTGTACATGTACCCCTTAGTAGTGTCACGCACCCCAGTCGCATTCCCTAGTAATGCATATTCTATGTTGACCATAGTGGGATTATCCCTATATGCAAAATAAGGATAAGCGTTGACCATGAAAGGTGCTCCAGTATCGGCCAAGAATCCAACAATGGCTGTCATGGTAGGGAGGAGCGTGGTGGCAAATGTGGAGGTTGAGGGTGGAAATGAAGAAGCGAGAACAGCCATGCTATGTGGTGTCGTGACCTTAATTTTACGGTCAAGCCCACGTGCTAGTAGGACTTGATGCAAGTTTTGCATGGCCTTGACAAGGGCATTATGGTCCAGGTCTAACTTATCATCATCGTCCTGCCCGGTTAGGTACTCGTTGCCTACTGCTATGGCAACGATGGATGTGGCCGGAATGAAGGGGAGAATGCGGGTGGCGAACCACTCGTCAGCTGCAGATACAGTGGAGCTTAGGTTGGAAACATGGTTGTTTTCAAGTGCGACAATTAGATCAATACCGGTGTTGGAAAAGGCTTCAAGAATATCAGGATTGGTGTCGTAAATCTTGACCTTATCAATGAGTGTGGATTGAAGCATCTGAGCTACTTTCTTTGGTGGTGGGAGGTTGTTTCCGATTGTGCCGTAGTTTATTCCGACACCGGAGACATTGTCAAATGGATTGAAGACGATGAGGAGGAGGAAGATTTGGAATGCAAGAAGTGGTGTAAGAATAGCCATAGTGAGTGAATCTAGTTTCTGCTGGAATGGAAAACAAAAGGATAAGAAGACAGATAAAGGAGCATATATTGTTCTTAGTCTGAACTGCATTACTTTCCTAAGCCTAGTCTAAGAAAAAAAATGGGATGGAAATCGTCTATCCCCATACATGTTCTCATACATTCAAAATTCGGCAGGTGGACATTTCTTCCAATTATATATGCACGTGGCGAATTGTGAGTGGTTGTGTACAAGAATGGGAACATATACGGGGATGATAGACAATTTTGTGCCGAAAAAACGTATACCTGGCCTATTGATCTAAGCTAGAACTTTTTTTCACATATTTCTAGCGGCCCTACTCACACAAGTATGATCTAGGTTAAAAACTTCAGCAGTGATGAGAGAAATGTGAATTCAAGATCAATAAGTTAGGTTTAAGATACAATTTTTCACTAGACAGTGGAAATGGTATAATGGATCGGGGCTCACCTCCCACTCATATGAAATCAGAGGGCCCTACTTAAAATCGCCGTGTTCTACCTTTTCAAATAAAATCCACCTGATTTTATACGAGGGAGAGGTGAGACCGAACCCATTTAACCTATGGAAAATGATTTACTCCTAGAATTTTGGGGATAGAAACCCTAAACCCCCAAATTGAGGGTGTTAAATGACTGTCTTACCCCCCTGCTGGTATAAGGGATTCACCCAACTATAAGGGCAAAAAGGTCCAAAAAACTATTTTAGTCAATCTTTTAGCCAATAATTCTAGTAGTCTAGCAAGGTCCTTAACCTATTTCCATCCCAAATTTTCTGTTTTTGTAAAGGAAAATGGTCTTTTGAGACATGTGACTAATGGAAAGGAAAAAAATGATGATGAAAAGCCTGCAGGAGTCCATGATTGTTTTGAATTTGAATTTGAATTTGTTGTTGGCATAGTAAAATTCTAAAGTTTGTACTGGCAATATAACAAAAAGGGGTGGGTCATTGTGTGCAGCACATTATTGGGGGGATGTTGAGGAAAATATCTCTAGGTTTGAAAAAATCCCTTGTTTAGGCATTGGATTCACACTGGTGAGTGATTTCTTGAGCAGTGCACAAAGACTTCTTATGCATCCTCCCTCCTAGCACACTTATTGCTTTCCAGGAAAGAGAGTTGTGTCAACCGGGGCCCAAGAACGCAACCTGACAACACTAATAGTAAACTACTTGCATCCATTCACACTCTACCAAAGTAAATATTTCAAGCTGACGACCACAGATACTTAAACTAAAATGTACATACCATTCAGTAATTTCAAACAATTCAGATATTGCATGGTGTATAACAGAGCAACACATTTTGTGGACAAGCAGAAAAAAAAAAAAAAAGAACATTAGGAGTAAGCTCCCAACGATATTCTTCAAATTTCGACTATTGCTACAATAAAAGATGATTCACTCTCCTTTGCCTGGGTAGAACAGTACATGGATTACACTGTAATCTGTATTTACAGGCCGGGAGCTAAGCTAAATGTGGTTGTTCTTAAAGTAATTTTGGAAGATTTCATTGTCATCTTGATGTATACAGTTCAAGAGAAAAAAAATTAGCATAGTGAAAACGGGCCAAATAGTTGGCCAGGCTATTGCCAGACCCATTTGTCGCGCTCTCATGCCAGTGTGATTGTAGACGCTGATGGAGAAAGCGAATGGGAAGAGAGTAGGAATGGAGAAAAAAGGGAAGGATATTGAGAAAACCAGTTTCTGCAGAATGGTATAATATCTTGAAACATGCTCTCAACTGCATAATATAATGTGTTATTTAAATTTGTTTACAATATCTATTCACCTTTCTCGGTAGATAATATTGAATTCGAAAGTGGAAAAGTCTTTGACTTCTATAATCACTTGATGATCATATAACCCCAGAAGAAAAATGAAAAGAATGTAAGAGGTTATTAAGCTTCATAAACTTTGCACTCCTTATCAGCAGGGTTCGTTTCGCAGAAGTCCTCCAAAGGGTCTCCGCTTCCTGCTGCAGACGCTCCTGGCCATTTCTTTGCTACAAGATGTGCCAGATCAACAACACGTTGGCTGCAAGGGAAAATCGCGCAACAATTAGTGACATAAAAACACAAGTTCTAGGCGGTATTTATAGTAACTTGGTGTATTCTTAGATTGATTAATAAGAGTAACCACCATGTTTACCTGTATCCCCACTCGTTGTCGTACCAGGCGACAACCTTAACCATATCATCTCCCATTACCATTGTCAAAGAGGAGTCAATGATGGAGGAAAAATCGGAGCATCTGAAGTCAACAGATACAAGAGGTGCATCACATACATCCAGTACACCCTTCAATGGTCCCTCGGCTGCCTTTCTGAATGCTGCATTCACATCTTCAGCTGTAATTCCTTTCTTCGCGACATTTATAACAAGGTCAACAACTGATACGTTGGGTGTTGGTACTCGGAGCGCTATCCCATTGAGCTTTCCCTTCAACTGAGGTAGCACTAGAGACACAGCCTTAGCAGCCCCGGTGCTAGTTGGGACTATGTTAAGTGCTGCAGCTCTTGCTCTCCTCAGGTCACGGTGTGATGCATCTAGAAGCCTCTGTAAGGCGAAAAATAACCATGTTAAAAACCTTGAGATTGCTTGTTAAAAACGCGCGATTGTTGCAAGCTTCATTGTAGTTGTAGTAGTTTATATATGATTACCTGATCACCGGTGTAAGAATGGGTGGTTGTCATGGTTCCCTTTACAATCCCTGCAAATTCAATGTACCGGTTAGTATGAAAACCAACCACTTTGCTTTGCTTTTATTAAAAAAATTGGCATCATTTCACCATGCTACTTCTGGTATAGTTCTTGGAATTGTTTCAAGCTTAGGAATGTAGTAAATTCTGGTTTTTGTTCTAACTTACGTATTCTGTAGTTCAGAAAGCAGCATTTATGGGAATGTTATTCCAGAACGAATTGGTTACTTACCGAATTCTGCATCCAAAACCTTGACGAAAGGTGCCAAACAGTTGGTGGTGCAAGAAGCATTGCTGCAATATTGCAGGTAAACCAATTTAGTTGGTTTCATCATTGTATTTATTGACGGATGATTTTCAACAGTAGTCCATAATTACTTTCTAGAGTACTAACCTGATGATGTTAGCAACTTCGTGGCCGTAATCTTGTTCATTTACACCAACAACATAGGTTGGGATATCAGCGCCTTTTGCTGGAGCAGTGATAATAACTTTCTTGGCACCGGCCTGGATATGCTTTCCTGCTCCTGGTCCATCCACGAAAACACCTGTTCCCTGCATTTTACATGGTTGGTTTAGTAGACAAATCTCAGATTTCAATAATAGAACTGAGAATTGGCTAAGAGGAACTTCATTTGGTAGTTATGGATTGAGAATGTTATTACCTCAATAACGATGTCAATGTCGAGCTCAGCCCATGGAAGCTTGAGAGGGTCCCTGCTAGAGACAACTTTAATGTGTTTCCCATCGACACTGATGGTGCTATTATCTACGATTTTTACATCCGCCTTGAATGTTCCGAGCATTGAGTCATACTTCAACAAGTGGGATGCCTGTATTCAGCAGGTAAATCATAGTAATTTATACCAAGTAAACTGTCATCAGTTCTTGGAAAGGTTTATATATGGACTCACATTCTTGACACCACCACTGTCATTGACAACCACCACGTCAAGAGGTGAGTCTTTTCGGCCATGCCAGCAGCGGAGGAAGTTCCTTCCAATCCTTCCGAAACCATTGATGGCCACCTTCAGTTTAGCCACAGTTTCTCCCTTAACGGGGGTTGATGATCCTACGGTCTTTATGCATAAACAAGAAGTTACTTACAACCTGAGTGATTAATTGTCCAAATACGAGGTCCAAACATCAATTGGATCAAGAGTTGTTTCTACTAGTTCAAGTTTCCACATATATTCTTGCTTAACTGATTGTCAAGTAAATTTCTTTGCCTAAATTTAGAGAAATATATCAAATTATCTGTGTTTCCATGAAAATATGCATATAATTTTACAGGCTAATGAACTATCAATCAGAGAATGGAATGGTTTTAGAGCCAGGCTGGAAGTAACACTACCTTAGGAGCAAGCTGAGCGGAAACGGCATCAAAGAAGTTAGATTCACGGGTGTTGTAAGCGAAGGTAACACATCTGCTGGATCGAAGACCAGAGAAGTCAGCTACTTCCAGTTTCTGCAGAGATGATCAGAGAACAACAAATTCATCAGCATTCTACAACTTAAAGAATGAAGCATACTTGCGAGTAAGAAAAACGTGGTGATCAAACAAACCTTGGAGAAGCATTGAGTAGGGAAAGAGTGAGAGGTCTTTGAAGGAAGCCTTGTATTGGTGGGGATTCTGGAATAAGCAAGAGCTGCTGCATTGGAGGCCATGGCTGCTGTAACTAAAAACTACAGAGCCAACTTCTTTGGTATGTATATTTCTTTCTTTTAGTTATTTGGTTTCAAAATCTTGAAAAGGAAAGAAAATTATGGCTGAAATTGTTTTAAAGGAATGAGTGGTGAGGATGGTGCATAAAGATAAGATCATCCTATGGTCTTGGATTACATTCTCAAATTCCAAACCACACAAACTTTACTCTTTTTTCCTTTTTCTGATCATGACTGGATGGCCAATGTTCCTCTGTCTGTGACTATTAAGAGTTTTCTTGGTCATAAAAAGTTATCTAATTTGAACCATAACTTCCACACTTGCCTCAAGAGTTACTACCTCTAATACTGATGTTACCGTTTTCCGGTTATAGGGAGTATTACATGTAGCATTTCAGAATATCCGGCCGATCAATTTATGAAGAGTTACATGGAATGTTACAGAAGATCTAACCGGTCTGAGAATAGTCGGTAACAAGGTCCCACTTAAAACAACAAAAGGACAGGATTTAACTTTTGTCAAGATAGTAATAGATCGGAGACTTCAACAATTTCTCAACAACTTAACAATAACTGGTTTTAAAGTTTACAAAAACATAAATCACAAAGCTAAATTGTAATTTCTTAAGAAAAACCAATTGACTATAATAAGTAATATAGTTGTATCAGAACTGCAAGAGCTGATGATTCTTCAAGACAGATGTTGCCTTTCAATACTAACAGCTTCAAATTTATAATAACCCAATCTCACAAATTCTCATATGCGAGCTTCTTCAACCTCATCGGCATCCACAGCTGCTCCATTTGGGTTATTCTCTGATCGCAGCTGGCTAGAAACATCATCTATTGCTAAGTTCAGTTGTTCAATCTTCTCTGCCAATTTCTGGCGCTGTTTCTGCAGATATAACCATATACATTTCAGTTCTAGAAGCCAAAATATGCATTTCCAAGAAAAATAACACAACTTTCTCGTTAGAGCCCAATAAATCACAAGGTGACTCCAAAACGTGGTTCACAGAATCAAGTTGTTATGTGCAGTATAAATATATATGTCAAGGCCCCTCTTACCTCCAAAGCTTTTTCTTCATCATATATAAATTTGGGCAATTTTCTCATCAGATCCTTTTTGTCAGCTCCAGCTAGTGTCTTGCTGATCTACAAAATAGAAAGAAAAGAAACTGTTTATTCAGCATATACCACAATAATTTCAAAGTATTCTTTTCCAATCTAGCACAAAAGGATAATCAGATTATCAAATAAACAAGCACATCTAAAGCGTGCATTCGTTTCTCAAAGTTAACCAAGATTGTTTGATAGAGTTACCACCTGAGGTGCATAAACACAACCAAGCGTGCCAATAATTAGTCCTCCCAAAACAAAACCACCAACGAAAAGGCCATTGCTTGACCTTCCGTCATCACTGCCATTAGACAAGAAGCAGGAGATTTTCCGTTAACACAACCTGATGCACAAAGCTTCTTTCATGAAATAGTTAATAAATAAAGACAGCACCTATAGCTTGCTTGGACAGTGAGTTTTCTTTTCGAGGCAGTTCCTGCATGCCTTTGACCAAAGGATAAATTACATGGAACTGCACTTCCAATAGCTTTCTCTACCAGCATAAAAGAAGATCCTACAAACGTTATTCAAAAGGCGAGGGGGGAAAAACGTTAAAGACGCAACAATCATATAGTTTGTGAGAATTGACCAAAGAGTGACATGGTGATGATTCAATGGCTCAACAACAAAAATTTTCTCAATGTAAATTCTCGTGTCTATATTTTGCTCCTCTATTTTGTCTCCAATTCTTTGTTACCTATATACTATTACTGAATTAGTTTAACATAACTGATGAGCCTTAGTTCCTCATACTCCATTCCTAGAAAGAACAAACAATAATTACCAAAGTTTACAACTTTCCAACTTCTAAATCTCTTAGTTCCTAATCCTTCAGATAAACACTAGGTATTAAAATGGTACACTATATATGGCATTTAGTTATTTAAAAAAAGACTCATTCTTTATGCATCTTCTAACATTTTAGCCAAGGCCCAAAATCCCTTTCAAGAAAAGTATGTTAATACCCACAAACTTGTAAACTTGTTTTGGGGAGGAAAAAAAACAAAAAGAAGACAAACCCACCTCAATAATATCCCATTTTCTGTATAGGAAGCTCGATTAATATCATAAATATATCGAGGAAAGAAAATACTAGAAATTGATGAAGGTGGTACCTGAAAAGGAATAAGAAGAGGGATTCTCAGATAATGCAATAGAACTTGAAAGAGCCGCCGCCATCTCTTGCAAAGGATTTTGAGTCTGGCGAAGTTAGAATAGAAGAGAAATGATGCATTTGCAGCTCAATCATGCATTTATTTTCCTTTTTTTTTCTGTTCGATGAAATCGATGAAGGCAGCCATGGCCGACGAGAAAATACAATTAATAATAGGAAAATGATTTAATGTGAAACGAGTCCATTGGGCTTTCAGTTGCTCGTTGTTCTTTAAAGCTATGGGCTCTTGATGGGCTTGGCCCTAAGTTGACATTCTCTTTTGTCCTTAATTTGCTCATTTTTTTGGAACTATTTCACTATTGGCTTAGAAGCATTCATTCACAAAATCTATCTTCACGAAAAGGAGATGACTTTCACCTTTGATTCGTGAAGGGCGTACTCATGGTAAGTTCAATGATTCGAGTAATTTAGAAAGCGGTTTAATGTCGCATTCTCAATTGTTCAGACTCGTCCTACATATATTTCAATTGTCCTAAGTCTATAATGTGTAGTACATTTTATTGATAGAACTTTACTAAAATTGAGATTATTCACCAGTCGCAAACGTTGAAAATTTTGAGTCCGATACCCCCAAATATTTGATAGTTAGCACACAATTTTGTTTGAATTTTAATAAAATCGAGATCATTCACCGGAAACAACAATTGAAAAATTCGAGTCTGACGGCCCCAAATATGTGATCGTTAGTACACGATATTGGTAGAATTAGACTAAAATCAAGATTATTCACCGACCGCAACAGATGAAAAAAGCTGAGCCTGAAGGACCCAAATCTGTGATGGTTAATACACAATTTTGTGTGAACTTTACCAAAATCGAGATTATTCGTTGGTCGCAACATTTGAAAAATCAGAGCCCGATGGCTCCAAATTCGTGATGGTTTACTACACGATTTTGTTTGAACTTTACTAAAATCGAGATTATTCATCTGTCACAACAGTTAAAAATCTTAGCATGACGGCTCCAAATCCTTGATGATTATTGTCAAAACATTAAAATTTTGAGATTATTCACCGGTCGAAATAGTAAAAAAAGTATGTGAACCCGACGATCCCAAATCTTCAAAACTAGACTAAAATAGAGTTTATTCATCGATCGCAACAGATAAAAAATTGGAGACCGAATAACCCAAATTTGTGATGGCTAATACAAGATTTTGTCTTAATTTTACTAAAATCAAGATTATTTGTCGGTCGAAGCAGTTAAAAGATTTGAGCCCGACGACCTCAAATCATTAAAGGTTTGTACACAATATTTTTAGAACTAGATTAAAATCGAGATTATTCACCGGTTGCAATAGATGAAAAAATCGAGCTCATATGTGTTGGTGAATCCACGATTTTGTCTCAAGTTTACAAAAATTGAGATTATTCACCCATTAAAACAGTTAAAATACGAATTCGACAGCCCCAAATATGTGATGGTCAGTACACGATATTGGTATAACTAGACTAAAATCGATATTATTCACATATCGCAACAGGTGAAAATTCGAGCCCGAAGGACCCAAATCCGTGATTATTCTGTCTGAACTATTTTGTCTGAACTTTACTAAAATCGAGATTATTCTCCGGTCGCAAATGTTGAAATATTCGAGCACGACGACCAAAAACCTGTAATGGTTAGTACGCGATTTTTTTAAGGACTTGACTAAAATCAGTATTATTCATCGATAGCAACATTTGAAAATCCAAGTCCGACGTCCTCAAAATATGTGATGGTTAGTACACAATATTGTTCGAACTTGACTAAAATCAATATTATACATCAATCGCAACAGTTGAAAATTCGAGTCTGATGATCCCAAATCTGTGATGGTTAGTACACGATATTATTAGACTTTACTAAAATCGAGATTATTCACCGGTCAAACAGTCAAAAAATATGTGAGGGTTAATACATGATTTTTTTTTTAATTTTACTAAAATCTGGATTATTCAATGGTAAAAACAGTTAAAAAAATCCAAGCTTGACGCCCCAAATCCGTGATAGTTAGTACATGATATTGGTAAAATAAACTAAAATCGAGATTATCTACCAGTCACAACAAATGAAAAATTTGAGCCCGGAGGACCCAAAATCGTGATGGTTAATACACGATTTTGTCTGAAGTTTACAAAAATTGAGACGATTCGTCAATCGCAAAGGTTGAAACTTTTGTGCCCGACAGCAAAAAAATTGTGATGATTAGTACACGATATTGTAAGAACTTGACTAAAATAAGGATTATTCATCGGTAGAAACAATTGAAAATTTGAGTCTAACGTCCCCAAAATTTGTGATGGGTTTAGTACACGATATTGTTCGAACTTGACTAAAATCAAAATTATCCATCGGTCACAACAGTTGAAAAATCCGAGCCCGACAGCTTCAAGTTCGTGGTGGTTAATACACGATTTTGTCTAAACTTTACAAATATTAATATTATTCGTCGGTCACAATACATGAAAACCCAAGCTCGACGGCCCCGAATCTGTAATAGTTAATACACGATATTTTTAGAACTTTACTAAAAGCCCGTTTATTCTCCGGTCGCAACACCGTGATGGTTAGTACACAATATTGTTAGAAATTTACTAAAATCGAGATTATTTACTGGTCGTAAAAGATGAAAAATCTTATCTCGAATGACCCAAATTCGTGATGGTTAATCCCGAATGACCCAAATACGAGATTCTTTGCTAATCACAACCGATGAAAATTAGAGCTCGACATCTCGGAATCCATGATGGACATACACGATTTATTCTGGATTTTACTAAAATCGAGATTCTTTGCTAATCGCAACAGATGAAAAATTAGAGCTCAACATCTCCGAATCCGTGATGGTTAATACACGATATTGTTATAACGTTACTAAAATCGAGATTATTAATCGGTCGCAGCATATGAAAAATTCGAGCTCGAAGGACCCCAAACAGCGATGGTTAATAGACGATTTTGTCTAAAGTTTATTAAAATCGAGAGTATTCATCATTCGCAAAGTTTGAAAAATTAGAGCTCGACAACCCAAAATCAGTGACGATTTTGTATAAGCATCACTAAAATCAAGATTATTCATCGGTCACAAGAGCTGAAAAATCTGTGCCAGTAGAACCCAAATTAGCATACACCATTTTGTATAAACTTTACTAAATCGATATTTTTAGAATTTTACAAAAATTTAGATTATTCACTGGTAGCAAAACATGAAAAAAAATACGAGGACAAATGACCCAAATTCGTGATGGTCAATACACGATTTTGTAACTTTACTAATATCAATATTATTCGTCAGTCGCAATAGTTGAAAAATCCAAGCTCGACGACCCAGATTCCATAATGGTTAATATACGATATTTTTAGAACTTTACTAAAACCGCGTTTATTCACTGGTCGCAACACTGTGATGGTTAGTACACGATATTGTTAGAAATTTAGTAAAATCGAGATTATATACTGGTCGCAAAAGATGAAAAATACGACCTGAATGACCCAAATCCGTGATGGTTAATACACGATTTTATCTGAACTTTACCAAAATCGAGATTATTTATTGATCGCAATAGATGAAAAGTTAGAGCTCGACAACCCTGAATCCGTTAAGATTAATACACAATATTGTTAGAACGTTACTAAAATCTAGATTATTCACTGGTTGCAACAGATGAAATATTTGAGCCTGAAGGGCCCAAACCATAATGGTTAATACGCGATTTTGTATAAACTTTACAAAAATCAAGATTATTTTTGGGTCGCAAATGTTGAAAAATTAGAGCCCGACGACCCCATATATATATAATGATTAGTACACGATTTTATCTAAACAGTACTAAAATCGAGATTATTCACCGGTCGCAAGAGATAAAAAAATATGTGCCCGAGGACCCAAATTCGTGATTCTTATTACACAATTTTGTTTAAACTTTACTAAATTCGAGATTTTTCACCAATCAAAACAATTAAAAATCCGAGCCCGAAAACCCAAATATGTGGTGGTTAGTACGAGATATTGCTAGAACATGAATAAAATCGAGATTATTCACATGTCGCAATAGATGAAAAATCCAAGGACGAAGGACCAAAATCTGTGATTGTTAATACACGATTTGGTCTGAACTTTACTAAGATCGAGAGTATTTGTTGGTCGTAACAGTTAAAAAAATTCGAGCTCGACAACACAAAATCCTTAATGGTTAGTGTGCACGATATTGTTAGAACTCTACTAAAATCAAGATTATTCACTAGTCGCAAAAGATGAAAAATTCAAGCTCGAATGACCCATATTCTTTATGGTTAATACATGATTTAGTATGAACGTTAGTAGATTTGAGATTATTCACTAGTCAAACAGTTCAACAATTTTAGTTCGACAGCCCAAATATGCGTTTGTTAGTACACGATTTTGTATGAACTTTTCTAAAATTGAGATTATTCGTCGGACGAAAAAGTTGAAAATCCGAGCTCGACGACACAAATTTATGATGGTTAGCACGTGATATTGTTAGAACTTGACTAAAATCGAGACTATTCACCAGTAGAAAAATATGAAAATACGAGGATGAAGGACCCAAATTCGTGATGGTTAATACATGATTTTGTCTGAACATTACAAATATTGATATTATTCGTCAGTTGCAATACATGAAAAATCCAATACACGATATTTTTAGAACATTACTAAAATTGCGTTTACTCATCGGTCGCAACACCGTGATGGTTAGTACACGATATTGTTAGAAATTTACTAAAATTGAGATTAGTTACTGGTCGCAAAAGATTAAAAATCCGCACCCGAATGACCCAAATCTGTGATGGTTAATCCACGACTTATCTAAAACTTTACTAAAATCGAGATTCTTTTTTTATCGTAACAAATGAAAAATTGGAGCTCGACAATCCCTAATTTGTAATGGTTAATACAAGATATTGTTAGAACGTTACTAAAGTCGAGATTATTCACCGTCGCAACAAATGAAAAATTCGAGCCCATACGACCAAAATCCGTGATGGTTAACATACACAATTTTGTCTAAACTTTAGTAGAATCGAGATTATTCATCGGTCCCAAAGGTTGAAAACTTAGAGTCTGACAATCCCAAATTCATGATGATTTGAACACGATTTTTTCTAAACATAACTAAAATCCAGATTATTCACCGGTCGCTAAAGGTGAAACATTTGTGCCCGAAGGACCTAGATTCGTGATGGTTAATACACAGTTTTGTATAAACTTTACTAAAATCGATATTTTTCACATGTCAAAACAGTTAACAATCTGAGCTCGAAAACACTAAATATGTGGTGGTTAATACATTATATTGTTAGAACTAGATTAAAATCAAGATTATTCACCGGTCGCAACAGATGAAAAATCCAAGGATGAGGACCCAAATTCGTGATGGTCCAATACACGATTTTGTATGAACTTTAATAAAATCGAGATTATTCATTGGTTGTAACATTTGAAAATTCGAGCACGACAACCCAAAATTCATGATGGTAATATACACAATATTGTTAGAATTTTATTAAAATTGAGATTGTTCATTGGTTGCAAAAGATAAAAAATTCGAGCCCGAATGACCCAAATTTATTATGGCTATACATGATTTAGTATGAACGTTAGTAGAATTGAGATTATTCACCTGTCAAAACAGTTAAACAATATGAGCTCGAGAACCCCAAATATGTTATGGTTAGTACACAATTTTGTATAAACTTTACTAAAATCGAGATTATTCGCCAGTCAAAAAAATGAAAATCCAAGACCGACGACGCAAAATACATGATGGAACGTACACGATATTGATAGAATTTTACTAAAATCAAGATTATTCATCGGTAGCAAAAGATGAAAAATACAAGGACGATGGACCCAAATTTGTGATGGTTAATACATGATTTTGTCCGAACTTTATAAATATTGATATTATTCGCCAGTCGCAATAGTTGAAAAATTCAAACTCGACAGCCTAGAATCTGTAATGGTTAATACACGATATTTTTAGAACTTTACTAAAATCGAGATTATTTATTGGCCGCAAAAGATGAAAAGCCCGACCACGAATGACCCAAATCCGTGATGGTTAATCCACGATTTTATCTGAACTTTACTAAAATCGAGTTTATTTGTTGATCGCAACGATGAAAAATTAGAGTTTGACATCCCCCGATCCGTGATGGTTAATACATGATATTGTTATAATGTTACTAAAATCGATATTTAATCGGTCGCAATAGATGAAAAATTCGAGCCCGAAGGACCCAACTCTGTGATGGTTAATACACAATTTTGTCTAAACTTTACTAAAATCAAGACTATTTGCTAGTCGCACTAGTTGAAAATTCCGAGGTCGACCACCCTAAATGTGAGTAGGTTAGTACACGTTATTGTCAGGACTTTACTAAAATCGAAATTATTCACCATTTGCAAAAGTTGAAAATTCTAGCCCGATGAGCCCAAATTCGAGATGGTACGCAATTTTGTTATAAACTTTACTAACATTAATATTATTCATCGGTCAAAACAGTTGAAAAATCCAAAGGGTACACGATATTGGTAGAACTAGACTAAAATTGAGATTATTCATTGATCCCAAAGGGTTAAAAAATCTAGCCCGATGACCCAAAATCTGTAATGGCGAGTACACGATTTTGTCTAAATATTGCTAAAATCGACATTATTCACCTGTTGCAAGAGATGAAAAATCCGAGCTCGAAGGACCCCAAATCTGTAATGGTTGATACATGATTTTGTCTTTACCTTACTAAAATCGAGATTGTTTACTAGTCGTAACAGTTGTAAAAATTTGAGACTGACTTCCGCAAATCGGTGATAATTAATACATGATATTGTAAGAACTTTACTAAAATCAAGATTATTCATCAGTCGCTATAGTTGATAAATTCGAGCCCAACGACCCAAACTCGTGATGATTAGTACACGATTTTGTTGGAACTTTATTAAAATCGAGATTATTCACCAGCCTAAATCTTAAAAAATCAGAGCCTGATTGGGCCCAAGTCTTTGATGGTTAGTACACGGTATTGTGAAAATTAGACTAAAATCGAAAGTATTCACAGATCCCAATAGATGAAATAAATCGAGTCTGAAGCACCCAAATATGTGATGGTTAATACACGATATTGTTTGAACTTTACTAAAATCAAGATTATTCATTAGTTGCAACAGTTCAAAAAACTTGAGCCCGATGGTTCCAAATCTGTGATGGTTGTTAGTACACGATTTTGACTAAACATTAATAAAATCTAGATTATTCACTTGTCGCATCAGTTGAAAAATCTGAGTACACGATTTTTCTGAATTTGAAAAAAATCAAGATTATTCTCCATTCGCAAAAATTAAAAATCCAAGCATGACGACCCCAAATCCTTGACAGTTAAGTACTCAATTTTTTAAATGAATTTGAATAAAATCAAGAAGATATACCGATCACAACGATTGAAAAATCCGAACTAAATCTAGATTATTTGTACACGATTCGCAATGTTTGAAAACATCCGAGTTTGACGGACCAAAATCCGTGATGGTTAGTACACGATATTGTTAAAACTTTACTAAAATCGAGATTATTCACAAGTCGCAATAGTGGAAAATTTTGAGAATGACGTCCCAAAATTCGTTTTGGTTATTACACAATTTTGTCTGAACTATACTAAAATCGAGATTATACACCGCTCAAAATAGTTTAAAAAATCTGAGTCCGACGGCTCTAAATCCGTGATGGTAAGTACACGATATTGTCAGAACTAGAGCAAAATCGACATTATTCACCAATCGCAATAGATGCAAAATACAAGCCAAGATGACCTAAATCCTAATGGTTAATACACGATTTTGTCTAAACTTTATTAACATCGATATTACTCATCGGTCGCAACATTTGAAAAAATCCAAGCCCAATGACCCTTAATTTTTGACACATTTATCTGAACATTACTAAAACCGAGATTATTCACTTGTCGCAACAGTTGAAAAGTCTGAGTCTGAGTCCGAGTCCGACGTCCCAAAATCCTTGATGATTAGTACACGATTTGTTGTGAATTTGATTAAAACCACGATTAATAACTGGTCGCAACACTTAAAAATTTTGAGCACGACGGTCCAAATTTCGTGATGTAACACACGATATTGTTAGAAATTTTCAAAATATCGAGATTATTATCTAGTAAACAAAAGTTGAAGAATTCAATCCTGACAACCCTAAATCTATGATGGTTAGTAAACGATATTTTCAAAACTTTACTACAATCGATATTATTCAATGGTTGAAACTATTAAAAAATTTGAGTCTAACGACCCCAAATTCGTGATGGTTAGTAACTTTTTTTTTTTTTTTTTTTTTTTTTATTACTAAAATCTACCGATCGAAATAGTTAAAAAAAATTGAGCCAGACGACCCCAAATATGTGATGGTTAGTACACGATATTGTCAGAACTATATTAAAATCGAGATTATTCACCGGTCACAACATATGAAAAATACGACTCCGAATGACCCAAATTCGTGATGGTAACATACACGATTTTGTCTGAACTTTACTAAAATTGAGATTATTTACCGGTCGTAATAGTTAAAAAAATCTAAGACCGACGACCTCAAATTTGTGATGGTTAGTACACAATTTGGACTGAACATTATTATAATCTAGATTATTCACTCGTCGCAACAATTCAAAAATTCGAGCCCGAGGTCCCAAAATCTGTGATGGTTAGTACACGATTTTGTCTGAATTTTACTAAAATCAGAATTATTCACCTCCCGCAACAGTTGAAAAATTTGACTCTGACGGTCTCAAATCAATGACGGTTAGCACACGAATTTGACTAAATTCACGATTATTCACCGGCCACAACATTTAAAAAAATCGATACCAACTGCCCAAAATCCGTGATGGTTAGTACCCGATACTATCAGAACATTACTAAAAATAAGATTATTCACCGATCAAAACAGTTAAAAAAATCAAGTCCGACTACCCTAAATCTGTGATGGTTAATACACAATATTGTCAGAACTAGATTAAAATCGAGATTATTCGCCGGTCGCAACAGATGAAAATTTCGAGCTTGAATGATCCAAATTCGTGATGTTTAATACACAATTTTGTCTAGACTTTACTAAATCGAGATTATTCACCCGTCACAACGGTTGAAAATCTGAGCCTGACAAACCAAAATCCGTGAGCACACGATATTATTCGAACTTGACTAGAATCAAGATTATTCATCGGCCGTAACAGTTGAAAATTTTGAGCTTGACGACCCCAAATATGTGATGGTTAGTACACGATATTATGCGAACTTGACTAAAATCGGAATTATTCACCGGTCGTAACAATTGAAAAATTCGAGTTTGACGGCCCCAAATTTGTGATGGTTAGTTACGATTTTGTCTAAACTTTACGAAAATCGAGATTATTCACCAGACGAACAGTTAAAAAATTCGAGTCCGACGACTCCAAATCCGTGATGGTTAGTATACGATATTGTTAGAACTTTAATAAAATTGAGATTATTCATCGACCGTAATGATTGAAAAATTCAAAGCCAGCGACTCAATATTCATAATAATCAATACACGATATTGTTAGAAATTTATAAAAATCGATATTATTTACATGTCAGTAATGGATTATTCACATGCTCGGAATTTTAAGACCTATGGGAAGATTAATGTAATAAACATTGTGAACAGAGGTTGAGTCAACACTGCCTAAACATGCTGAATAATATATTGTGTATATTATATATATTTGTCATTAGCGGTTGGTTTTGTCTCTTGGCCTTGTAAAGACTGAGATTTCACATGGTTGTTAATCATTTATCATCTCTGTCAAATAAGTAGTATTAACCCAAGTTTTTCATATTGTGAGACATAAAATCTCATTGCATAATCACTATTGCCATTTTAACAGTCAAATAATGAAATTACTTAAATTTCTTCTAAAAAATAGATAAGATTCTGCACTAAGGGAGCATAATAAATGAACAATATTCATTTCAAGATTTCTTTTGATGTTATTGTATTTTGGATTTAGAATACTGTATGTGTATAGCTGCATTAAAATTTCTCAAAACTTCAATTGAGACTCAATCCATTTCCATTCAAAACAATTTGACTCGAACCATAAGTCTCGTGTTTAATGTCTACTTTCCTAATATTATTTTTTTAAAAGATAAATTGTGGTATTTTATTTGTCCGCATCTTGTATTATATTTTAAATAATACTCTCTCCGTCCCAAATTAATTGTTTATATTTCTTTTTTTTGTTTGTCCCAAACTAAATGTCCACTTTCTAAATAAAGTAGGTTTTAATGACACTTTTTCCAATTTTACCCTTCTTTTTGCTCCTCATTGAATATTCTTAATTAATTAAAATTATCACCTTCCAACACATATTTAGGGTGTGCTTGGACATGGTTTGGCTTGAGACTGGTTTGGTTTGGTTTCACTTTTGGAGGGAAATTTGACCACTTAAAATAGGCGGGAAACATTCAAATTCAAATTTTTTTTTTTCAAATAATCGTCCAAATTCAAATTTTAGCCTCAAAATTTTGGAATTTGAACATCTCCCGACAATTTTAGAGAAAAAAATTTGGAATTGAACGATTATTTGAAGAAAAAAATTTGAATTTGAATGTTTCCCGCCTATTTTAAGTGGTCAAATTTTGGGCATTTCCCTCCAAAAGTGAGACCAAACCAAACCAGTCTCAAACCAAACATTGTCCAAGTACACCCTTAAGATGTGGATACATTTTTATTTATGTTTTACCATTAAAATCACAAAAATCTTAATATATGTACATTTATCAAATTGTACAGATAATTTAGGACGGAGGGAGTACTACTAGTAATAAATTTCAAGGAATCTTTATTCAATTTGCTAGGGAAAAGAGAAGAAAAACAAAACGTCTCTTTGGGGGCCCAGCCGGCGGACACGATGATTGTGACTCTACTTGGACAATATTTGGTTTGGGTTTGGGTTTGAGATTTGGTCTCAAAATTGGGTGGAAAAATACAAATTTTGACTTAGAAAATTGACGGGAGAATTTCAAATTCAAATTTTTTCTTTCAAATATTAGTTGAAATTGAAATTTTTGAAAGAAATAAATTGAATTTGAATTGCTCCCGCCAATTTTCTTTTAAAAATTTCAATTTCAACGAATATTTGAATGAAAAAGTTTGAATTTGGAATTCTCCCGCCAATTTTCTAAGTTAAAATTTGTATTTTTCCACCCATTTTGAGACCAAATCCCAAACTCAAACTCAAACCAAACCTTATCCAAGTAGAGCCTATAATCGTAAAAAGTACTAGAAATTGCTGCTCATTGACTGTGACTGAGAGCACAGTAAAACAAAAAAACAGTAACCTTTTTTCTCTGCTGCTTCTTCTTCAACTTCTCCATGGCTTCAATGGCTCATTGATCGATAAGATCAAACTCCCATTAACCCTAGAACTGCAAATCAAGATAATGGGTCTTCTCAAAATGAGGTTTTTCCATCTGGGATTGCGGTTAGATTCACAATAAGCCTATATATCCAAATTTATGGGTTCAGTTATTTCTTTAGCAAGAGAGATTTAAGAATTTTGTTAAGATCACTTGAAAAGATGGTTTCTTTGTTCAAGTGAAAATGCTGTTAATTTGACACATTTTGACTGGTTTCTTCTTCTTGATCATGGCGAGGCCGAGGCGTCATGGATGGCAACTCCCTGCTCATACTTTTCAGGTTCTCTATTTTTAGTTTCATTTCTTAGGATTTTGTTTGTTTGTTTGTTTTGTTTGCTTTTGTTTCTGAAAATTTCACTTTCTTTTCTTCATCAAGGCGTTCCTATGTTGATATGTCAATTAACTTTCTTTTTCTTGTCTTTGTTGTTTCTGCACTGAGAAAAGTCTAGGAAGCATTTCTTGTTTTATTGAATAATCAATTAATTTTTCGTGTTCCGTTGGGCTGTTTTGGGAGGGATATGAGGGGGGTTGACTGCGGATTTCTCTGGTTATATTCTATTTTTAGTGTGTTTTTGAAGATCCTGAAAGCAAGGTGTCGCCTAACAGAAATATGATCTGGATGAACTATTTTGACATTGACTGGAAAATGAAGTTGTATATATCTTGTTGCAATTCTTGTTTCTTCTATGCTTTCATGGGTTTTCATCTGGATGAAACTTTATATTCTTAATTTCTTAAAAAGGTTTCGGAACACGGTTCAATGAATTCTGAGCTAATTACAGTTATTGGTGCATGATATTGTTGCAATATGAAATTGATATGAAAACATTTGACCTTTTCAAAAAGAGATCGGGAAACAGTACATCTAAGGCGTGTTTTAATTACACTAGGGATATGTTACGTAAAACTTGCATTTCTCTCAAATTCCTTCTTAGAAAATAAGGTAGAAGGCAACATGTATAAAAAATGAACGCCGAAAAGGTGAAGAACTTTGTAGACAATTTCATTTATCCTCGAAAAGGTAAAGATGGAAGCAAGAGAGAAACTTGAGAGGTTGATGTTTTTTTTTGGGTGCGATGTTTATTCTGATTCCCCAAAAAGGTGAATATGTGAACAACCAACATCTTCAACTTTTGAAATTTGTAAAGTAACTGCATGTCCAAAATGTGTTGGGTGGGCAACAGGGAAGTGTCTAAGTAAATACAATACTGAGAAGAAATAAAGATAAAAGAAGCATCTGTTGAATATACAAGAACTATTGGTGTTCATTGTATATGTTACTTAACTTTGGCGTATCCATTACTTAATGGATACCGATACGGGCTCATGGAGAAGTAGCCACTTATCGTAGATTTTGAGACTAATAAACGTAGGCTCTTTATTTTTTATTCTTTCATCTGAACTCTTCATCCTGAATTTAGTAAAGTAACCTGTATTTTTTTCCGAGCTCCTGTGCTAATAAGTTTACTTCTAAATAGTTTTAGGCTCTTCTAATCATATATAAGTTAGTAGCATTATCTAAAAGACGTTAGATGCTCATATGTGATTTTTTTCATCAATTGTTTTTAGTTTTTGAAGCTTGTGTTCTGACTGCAAGTTTTGCTGGCTTTTAGGTTGTGGCAATAACTGTTTTTTTCCTGTTGTCCGTTGCCTTCTACGCCTTTTTTGCTCCCTTTGTTGGGAAGGACATCTATGAATACATTGCAATCGGCGTTTACTCATTCTTGGTGAGTGCAAAAGGGGGCCTATAAGATTTTATTCCTTTTAGATAAAGCCAGTCATTTTCTTGTTCATTCATCCAAAAAAAAGAAGAAGTCGTTTTCCTGTTCAACGATATGTATATTTTTTTCTCATTATTTGTGGCTCTTCTTTCAGGCACTCTGCGTGTTTGTTCTTTATGTTAGATGTACAGGTATTGATCCTGCTGATCCTGGAATTCTTGTTGAAGCTGACAACACTGTTACCCATAGATCGCAGAGCAACACCGAGTTACCTGGTTAGCTCTGTAAATGCAATCTATTTATCCTTACATAAACATTTGAAATATCAAATTTGACATGTCTTGAAACACAATGGATGCTTGACTAAAATTTGGGTTGAGCTTGATAGCATATCACCTAGGTGTCTGTCTGCCTGTTGGTTCCTTAGAACAGATAAATGTTTGATGAGACCTTTGAGGTTTAAGATTTAGAAATGCAGAATTCTTGTAGAGCATTGAGTTTAGCTGAGTCATTTGTTTGGAAAAGGCAATTTAGGATGAATGATATTCTACAATGCTAGATTGTCACTTTTTATAGCTGAATGGTGTCTGATCAGGTAATCTATCATCTATTGAGGAGCCAAGCAAGGTCGGGTTAAGGGATGGAGAAAAATCTGGACGGCATGGCTCTAGTTGCTGTTCCAAAATTGCAGGCATTCTTTGTGGTTGTGTTGTGATAGAAGATTGCCGCAAAGATGATGATAACTTGCAGGAGCAAAATGTAGAGGAAGAGGCTTTATTCTGCACCCTGTGCAATGCTGAGGTACACTACAGCTTCTAGAACTGAAAGTATTGTAAATCAACTTCTGTCATTGAGGTTTTAATATGGATACTACTTTCCCTTTCATCCATTGGAGAAATTATTTTTCTTTCCTTGCCTCCTTTGTCAAGGCAATCTAAAAGAAGGAATATGTTTTTCCTTGGAGTTTCGTGGGGGTCCTTTCCAGTGCTTGTGCATGAGCCTATGCAAATAGGGTTAAAAGCGGTAGATAGCCTGGTTCCTATAGGTTGACCACGAGAACTTATAATCGTCTTGTGGCGGGCTAATAACTAATAAATGGAGGAGTCGTTTCCAGGCTATCGAGCGGACCTTTCTAGTGGGTCATGAGGTGAGGTCCCGTGGGGATGATCCTAATCTTCATCAGTAAATGGGGAATCGGCATAAGTCAATTGTTACGAAAGAAGTAAATTAAACTCGATTTATGTCTTCAGACTGCTAATTGCAGCTGGTAAAACCCATGGATAAAGTTAGCAACTTGTGCTCTTTTTTCTCTGAAGCGGAATTGTGCAGACTAGAAGTGGATATTTAGATTATATGCCTTCAATGTTATAACATCTTCTTTCTACCACATCTTTTTCTATTGCTATTTTCTCCATTCAGTGATTATATATTATGAATTAAAGTTCATGGCTGCATATGTTACATGAGAAATTCTTTATAGGTGCCTCTTGCTTATTTTCTTAGTAAAATACTTGCACCAAATTCTTAGGAGTTGATTCGGCATACGAATTGCTACTGCATTATTACAGATCATTCAAGTAAGCTTTTTACTCTTGCAGGTTCGAAAGTTCAGTAAACATTGCAGAAGTTGTGATAAATGTGTCGATGGATTTGATCATCACTGCAGGGTACGTTTGCAATAGTGTTTAATACACAAGTAAGATTGTTCCTTTTTGGCTCTGTTGAATCAACAGATGAGAAGATCACAGGTACTGTGAAGCGTGTGAAGCAGCATGAGCACTGGCATATGTGTCATTTGAAATTGTTGTTATTACTTCACCCAATGGGTTTTCACTGTGCTACGAGTAGATATCTTAAGATTCTACCGATAACACTTCTCTTTTACTAATATAATCCTGTTCTGTAAAATCACTATCGTGTTTGTTTTTATATTGTGTACATCATTGTTTTATTTGCAACTTATGCAGTGGTTAAATAACTGTGTGGGGAGAAAAAACTACATCAGTTTTATATGTCTAATGGCAGCAAGCCTTATCTGGGTAAGTTCTAAGAAGGGATGTCTTTGACTAAGCACTGAATTTATGTTTCCATCCCTTCTAATTTACATGCATTTGTATATCAGCTTGTTTTTGAATGTGGGGTTGGCATCCTGGTCCTTGTTCGATGCTTTGCCGATAGAAAGGCTACAGAAAATCAGATAACTGAAAGGCTTGGAGATGGATTTTCTCGACCACCATTTGCCACTATTGTGGTATATTTTTTTACCTAGCTTCTCTATTCCTAGTGATTTCTTGTCCTAAGCAAATTGAAGGTTTTGTGGTGTCTTTTTCAGGCACTGTGTACAGCTGTTTCTTTTCTTGCGACCGTACCTCTTGGTGAACTCTTCTTTTTTCACATAATTTTAATTAGAAAGGTTAGCTCTCTCTATTTCTGTGTGTTTTTGCGTGTGAGAAGAATGGCGTACGCTAATTATGAAATTTTCTTACAGGGTATAACAACATATGAGTATGTTGTTGCTATGAGAACCCAGAGTGAACCTCCGGGGCCCTCAGTTGAGGGAGAAGAACAGCAAAGCTTGCCATCATCACCAACAAGTTCTGCTGTGACTGCAATTAGTGGAAGAAGTTCTGTTGGAATGGGCTTGCAATACAAAGGTTCTTGGTGTACTCCTCCTAGAATCTTTATGGACCATCAGGTGGTGATGCCCCTCGTATTTGAGTACTCTCATTGACATATAAATATATTTTTACTTTCTCCTATCATTTCATTAAAAAATCTCTTTTATTTTCTTCTTTTTATCTTCTACTAAAAGATTATACTCTTGAACTCTTCTTGGACTGTGGCTAATTCTTTGTAAAAGCGACCAGAATATTTAGACTTGTATTAAGCTTGCTTGAAGAGCAGAGATCTTAGAGAAATGGCCTAATACCGATATCTTATTTGCAGGATGAGATTATCCCTCATCTCAATCCAGGAAGGTTACCGTCCACAGTTGATCCAGATACAGTCCAAGATAAAGGGAAAAAAGTTGATCAACGTCCTGTTCGAATCAGTGCATGGAAGCTTGCGAAACTAGACTCAAAAGAGGCCATTAAAGCTGGTGCTAAGGCCAGAGCTTCGTCGTCTGTTTTGCGTCCAGTAAGCTCTAAACATCATCCTTATGACTCCGACTATGTATCCAGTGCTAATTTCAGTGGTAAAAGCAGTCCAACTAGTACAAATCATGGCTTTTATGAAAGGAATGCTAAAGCAGGGACTTCAAGGTTGTCTTCTACCAAGAGTTCATATCCACCAAGCCGAGCAAGCCGGGAGGACATCGAAGCATGTAATCACAGCATTAGTAATTTAAGTAGTCCTCTCGTGATGAATCTCACTCCTTCTCCACTAGTACCGGAATCTTCAAACAGAGACCATTTCAATCCAATGTATCAATCATCAGCAGATCAATCACCTTTATCAGCTAGAACAGGTGATAGGAATATAGCCGCTCCAGTTCGCGAAAATCTGACACAGACCCCTCCAAAGAGAAACAACGTGAATGTCACAGAGTTAAAGTCTTCAGTGTTTTGGGATCAGGAGACAGGGCGTTTTGTGTCTGCTGCAACCAGGAACACTGCGGGTTCTTCCTCTCAGGCCGCCTCTGGTGGCGCAGAACTGACTTTTACAGGTCAATCAATCTTCTTTGGTGGTCCTCTTGTGAATGATCAATCCGGCAGAGGGACAAGAACTGGCGGCTCATTGGCCGCTGGTCAGCAACGGAGTTCGAGTTCTAGTTACTATCAGCAGGGTAGATCTCAGAGGGGTGGTCAGCTTCCTGTGTTTGTTCCTAGCGATAATTCCCAGCAAAATCAGTTTTCTCGGTTTCAATGAGTTTTTTTTATATGAGATAATTGATTTTATTTCTCTAATATAGAGCTAGATTTACAGTTGGTCTAATCAATTTTATTGTTTCCCTTAAACTTTTGATTTAATTCATTTTAGTTTTTTTGCTTTTCATGTATAGTTATTGTTATTGTATTATGAATGAAACCTTTTCGAAAGGGCTCAAATTTATTCCACTAAATGTAGATTGGAGAAAGAGTTGATTAGCCGATGATGTATCTCTGAGCTGAGGCCTCTCAATCTAATATTGGGAGTTCGTCTCTTGCCTAGTACAGGAAAGCGAGAATTTATTGTATGTTTATAGTAATTTCTCTCGTGTTGGGCTAAGTGTCTTCCAGATAGTACCCGGATTAGTCATGTCAATAATGACTGGGCATCGGTATCTTTTCAAGAAAAAAGTTTAAGAGTGGATTGTACTATAAATTTAGATAGATGTAAAAAGATTATCTTTCTGCAATATAATTTCCTTGGAGACATTAGGATAAAGTTTAATTAAATGGCCATTTTGCCATTCTAGTTTTATTTTTTTCTTGTGGTCATCTTTTCATTTCATATAACTATATTCCTATTAATACTCTTTAACACTGTTTTACCTGTGTCAAACCTTGAAATCCCATTGTCCAAAAACACAATGACCAAGATCATAATGAACTTTTTGCTTCCATCCGTACAGTCCCGGTCCAGTTTTGTTCCTCAAACCGGTTTCCCCTTGTTAACAACAACTCCTTTTCCTATCAACAATCAATGTCCGTCACCTAAAAATTCCCCAGTTTCTTGATTGCCATAATTTGAAGGAAACAAAAAGGAGGGATTTTTTTGTTTGTACTTTCTTGAAGGGTTGGATTGGATCCTTCATCCATTGTTAGATAATGGGGGGAGGAGCTCGAGGTGGGAGAAATCTTAATGCAACTCCCACATGGGCTGTTGCATTAGTCTGTGCCATCATTGTTGTCATTTCCATAGTACTAGAAAAAGTTATCCATGCTATAGGGGAGGTAACTCTGGGAAATATTTTCTTTCGTCTTCTCTTCAAACAAATGTAGAATCACATTAGTCTAATTAATGATATCTCTTGTTTCAGACATTTGAAAAGAAACGGAAGAAAGCCTTGGTTGAAGCCCTTGAGAAAATTAAAGCAGGTAAGAACTTACAATTAGGATTTTATTGATTTCTAGAGGTGACATATTGACATATTCCTTGTAATGACTGATCTTTGATATTTGATGCAGAGCTTATGGTTTTAGGATTTATTTCCCTTATTCTGACATTTGGGCAGAACTACATTTCCCAAATCTGCATTACTGAAAAGATAGCCAATACTATGTTACCGTGCCCCTTAAAGCCACATCTTAAACATGGTGCTCCTAAGGATGAGGGAGAGCATCACAGAAGGCTCCTCTTTGATGGCCACAGGTTTTTAGCAGCCGACAGTCCAGCAAAAGTGTGCCCAAAGGTAGGGATATGTAGTTTCTCCTCTCCCGTAACATAATATCTGCATCCAATGCTCAACCGGGAATTTTTCCTAGTACCTTAGTTTTTTCCTTAAACAATGAACTAGAACTGAATTGTCACCTCAAATTGGTTTGATGACAGGGACATGTGCCAATTATATCCGTAAATGGATTACATCAGCTACACATCTTCATTTTCTTCCTTGCAGTATTTCACGTTGTTTTTGGTGCAATAACAATGATGCTGGGAAAGTTAAAGGTAAATATATATGTTTCCTTTTTAGCAGAATAAGCCGGTCATGAAATGATATAGATCCAAACTAGTCTTCATTTCTTGGACTTGTTTAGTATTCTTTTCGAATGATAAAGGATGCAAATGTTGTCTTTATTTAACACGATCAACCTGGAATGTTGTTTTCTTGTGATTTTCTTATATGCTCAGATCCGTGGATGGAAGGAATGGGAACGAGAGGCAGCTAGCGAGGCATATGGTAAGTGGGAAAAGGTTGCTATTATGAAACCTTAATATCTGTTTGTGTGATATGTTTTACAAATTTCTTTTAAATGTTTGCTGGTTCTTTGGATATGCTTTAATCTATGCCTAGATAGTTAGAATGTCATTCCTTTCAGTGTTCCTAATAAATCCTTTTGTACTGATGATTCTGTCACACACACCCCACCCCGCCACCCCATTTGCAGATCCTTCGAGGTTTAGGCTAACAAAAGAGACATCCTTTGTGAAAGACCATGCTGGAAATTTCATGACCAAAACGCCCATCCTGTTTTACATGGTAAGAACTGTAATTTGAGGTTCAATTTTTATTAGGTGAAATTAAAGGGGAAAGGTGACAAGAAGAGGTGCACAATTAGAAATTTTGTTAGTTAGAAGTTGAACTAATGTTTGGAAACTCAATTACCATGAAATTAAGACTTAGTGTTGTTGTTGATTATTACAGGCATGCTTTTGGCGGCAGATGTTTAGGTCTGTTCGTAAACCAGATTACATGACTATGCGTAACGGTTTTATCGCAGTGAGTTTCTAAATACCTGGAAATTTCCCACTTCTTAATATGCAGATTCTCTCTTTTTTTTGAAGAATCACACGACTTTCTTTTAGGTTCATTTAGCTCCTGGAAGTAAATTTGATTTTCAAAAGTACATCAAGAGGTCACTGGAAGATGACTTCAAGGTTGTGGTTGGAATCAGGTAGTAGGCCTTTTCACTTAGCAGTTCTATCCAAGAAAAATCTTGTTTTACATTAGACTCATCTGACCTGATGTGTTTGTCGTGCTTTCCAGTCCACTTCTGTGGGCATCTGCAGTGTTATATTTGCTTCTTAATGTACACGGTAGGTTTTCTTTTTTGCCTTCTCATTTCCATGTTTAAATAAGATTTTATTTGCTTGTTAGCATCACATTTAAGAATATATATATATATATATGTCCTTTCATCAAATTATCAACTTCTTTCAGGATGGCCGATTATGTTCTGGTTAACCATAATGCCACTCATGGTAACAACTTTTTCCGCTGTTTTAGCATTATACTTTCTCCTGCCCTTTATTGTGAAGAGGGAATATAGAAATAACTAACATGTATATTGGTGTAAAGACGATCGTAGCAGTTGGCACAAAGCTTCAGTCAATTATAACGCAGATGGCTGTCCAGATCCAAGAAAGGCATGCCGTAGTCCAAGGAATACCTCTAGTTCAAGTCTCTGACGAACACTTTTGGTTTGGCTGGCCTCAACTAATTCTTCATCTTATCCATTTGACCCTCTTCCAGGTATATTCAACTTCTGCATCCTTCTGCCAGCACATTTAAGTAATTTATTCGTTGTTTACTTCAATATAAAACAGTTTTTTTTTTGGGATGATAATTACACTGCTGATAAGCTTTGATCTTCTTTATGTTACATGTGCAGAATGCATTTGATATAACTTATTTTATCTGGATAACGGTAATATTAACTATATTTTCTTCTACTTTCCCAATCCTTGTTCATTTCGTCATGACCAACTTGACCAAATATTGAGTTCTGGTGCAGTATGAGTTTGGATTGCATTCTTGCTTTCATGAAAACTTCAATATCGCCATAGCAAGAGTAGTTATCGGGTAAGTCTTCTAAATGCATACGGGAGGAAATCCAAGCCAGAATTACTTCATAAGAGCATACAATCTAAATTGAAATATTCCCGCACATAGAAAGATCATCCATTTTAGGGGGTTCATTCAATCATTTCTTTCTATAAACTGTGTCTGTTGATATTTTGGTTTAAGTAAACGAGAAAAATCTGGTTTGAGCAGGTTTGGAGTCCAATTCATGTGTAGCTACATGACACTTCCACTTTATGCCCTTGTTACACAGGCAAGTATTTGGATTATACAAAAATCTTGAGTGCATTTGCTGATCGACTTAGCAAATTCTTTTTTTAATATTTGCTTAAACGATTTTACTTAAAAATGAGATGTGGGGCTTCTTCTCTGGTTTTTTCAGATGGGTTCAACAATGAAAAGATCGATTTTTGATGAGCAAACATCCAAGGCACTAAAGAATTGGACCAAGAATGCCAAGAAGAAAAATCCAGTTAAGCCAGGACCAACTGCAACTAGGACATTAGGAGGGAGCCCTGAAGAATCCCCCGAGAATTCTCCAACTCATCCTGGATCATCTCAGCAGACTGCTAACATCACTGCCACGGTAGATATCAATGGAGAAAATATATCTCCCAGGAAAAATAAGCATGCTGGTGGTGACATAGACCTGCTCTCGGGCCCTTGATTTCTTAGAAACGTGGTGAAACCTGGAAACACGAATGGTCTATCTTATGTATAGACAGTGATAACGCTTATTGAGATGGCACGCAACAAAAAGATTATCTTTAAACATGATATAGATTGAAGGGGGCAAAAGACTAAGGTTGTACATTTGTTTGAGCCTTGCATCCTCTTTCTATCTGGATCATAATACTGCTGCCAGAAATGAGTGTAATTCCATATTGTATTATAATACTACCTGATTGATCACTTGTACAAAAGATTTTGATTGAATATCAGAGTTTGTGCTGTTCTAATCTAAGGTACCATAGCATAGGGTCAGAAATTTTTATTAAGATTGAGTTATTTTTCAATCCTTTTGCATTTCATACTTTATCCAACCAAAAAAAAAAAAAAAAGGGGTAAAGAGAAAGCACGAATTATCTCGAGGGTTGAAATGCAATTTTTTGATAACATCTATCATGAAAACAAAGACACGCGTCATTCGTTCGTTCGTAGATTTCGATTATAAAAAGAAATGATTCTGAGCTATTTTAACATGTCGTTACAAGTAAGAGTCAGAATACTTTGAACTCCTTTACCATAACTTCCCCAAGCTGTCACTGAAATCATCTCCCCTGGATTTTGCAATAGCTGTAAAAAGGACGATGGGATTCACCATTTCTTTTTACCCCAATTAAACTTTTCATTATTGTTCTAGTAATTAAATTCAGAAATCATACCATAAATACCTAATTACCAATGTCGTCGCCTGATTCTGGCCGTCCTGAGAAAATCATCGAAAATTTCAAAATTAATGCGGATGGAGGAAGGTATTTGAAGCTAGAGGTATTTGATCACAAGATCCTGACAAAATACGACTTACAAAAATTTCTAATCGTGGATGTGCATCCTTCTCGCGGAATTACTGACGAAGAAAAAAAAGAAATCAAAAGTGTTTGTGATAAAAAGGGATATACATTTGTGGACTTTAACATTGATGTGGAGAAAGACAGGGAGGAGGCCAATCAATTGCCTGATATCTGATGATCCCGAAAATTCAGATGTCAAGTACCCGAAGAAGTACAAGTAGTAGGCCGGATTTTTGTTCCGGCTTAGGGGGAGTCTGTAATTAGTTTGTTTTTCGTTGATGTTGTCAAAATCTGAGTGTTTTTTTTTGCTTTTGATATCAATAAGTTGAATGAGCTTAATTCATATTTGACTCATTTAAAATTTGTGAGCTTAGTTAAATGTTTAATGTTAACATTTAGGTCACATTTTATTGTGAATTTTGCCGAATTTGTGAGTTTCATTCCAGAAACGCCATTCAACTTAAAAAAAAAGAAAGAAATAATTTCACAACGCAAAGGAAAAATAAATAATACTTATTCCGATTTAAAATATAAATTTTTTTAGGAGTTTTTTTTGTTGTAAAATAAAAGTATTTTTCCAAGAATCGTGTTTATTGGTTAATTTACTCCTACTTTATTTTCTCCTATATTCATTTTGGTCAAAAAACGTATAGTTGCATCAACTCTCTATTAATTTATTTGTTATTGTGACTTATTTATCCATTAACCAGTCTCAAGATTATTCATTTATAGATGTGGAGAGATTAAATGTAATATAATTAGAGTATTAATTAAGGGTGCTTTTGTGCTTCTGATTAATATCTTAATTTATATAAAACTTACGAGAGGACTTATATTTTGAATCGGAGTACTAAATTAGTCAGAACACTTTGCAGCCTGCCACATCTAGAGTGAGGGGAAGAACAGTGGATAAATCGGCTGGGCATAACATAAGAGTGATCATTAGACCAACCATGGTTTCTTCAGTTCAAAGTAGCAGAATTCATAATTCTTGGCATTGTTGGAACCCATAATTACCAGCCACACATCAACAACACAACAACCAAATCCACTCCTTTTACAGTTACCCATTTCCAGAAGGTCTTCAATTTTGATTTCAGTTCTTCCTCCTTTGGGCCTCCTTTTATCACCTCAGCCATTGCTTGCTAGAAAAAGGCGCAATAGGAAGACAATCCCACTTGAAGATTATCTCACTAGCTGGTAGTATCTCTTCTCTATTTATGTATTTTTCTTGTTCTTGAAATGAAATGATTCTTGATTATGTTTCTCCAACCATTAGCTATTGAAATTCAAGTCAGTAAAGTGTATATTTTTTCCTTGTTTGTGGAATCCCATTTGATATCTATGTGATAAGCTGAGAATGCTTTTAGTTCTGTTGTTGACAACTATGGATAAAACTCACCCCTTTATGATTTTCCTAGTCCTCCTAGCCTTATTGGGCAGCTTTATTTTTCAAAGGTTGCTGCTTTTTATGTATTACTGATCAATTTGGTTCTTCAAAATTCTGTTGATTATTAATAATTAGGGTTGATGATTCCTTCCTAATCTTTTGTACTGGGGAGAAAGATGCAGTTCTACTGGTAACTAGGAATTGATATATGAGACCGGTTGCGTTGAAACTAGGAAGTTATAATTTATAAGGGGGTAGGGGGTATGTTTTAGAGTTTTAAATGTCTATGGCTTCAAGCAGAAAGCTTTCTTTACCTTTTGTGCTATCTTCTTTAAGGGCTGCTATTTCACTCCATTGGAGTTTTTCCAGATTGAATTTGCTTAGGTTGTAGCTATTATAGTTTTGGGGGTGTCAGAAATGGTTTTACCCGTTGAATCCTGGATGTTATGGTGATTGAAATGATGATAATGTCTTCACCTGTTGAAAAATACTTGTCTGCTTTTGTCATAGCCCCAACGAATCAGCCAAGTCGAGACCATAAAATTTCCAGGACTCGTGAGATTTCTATTACTACTGTGTTTCTGGAAAAATTTACATGCTTGTAAAATCATCCTGTTATTCTTGAATGCATGTCCTGTCACTCCGATCAGTGGATAGATATTCTTTAGCCAACTTTGGAATTGGTAGTGTCGAGAAATATATTTCCTTTCACTGAAAAACATACTGGGATGCAGCTGATGGGCTAAAATACTACGATGTAATTGAAGGAAAGGGTCGTGTTGCTGAAAAAGGAATGACAGTGCAGGTCTGTTTAATTTTTCTTTTTCTCCTCTTGAGTTCATTATTGATATCACATTGAGAAGTCGTACATATTTCAAGACTATTACTTGACTATGTTTTATTCTGAAACGAATATTGCAGCCGGGGAGCTACATTTGATCTGAATATTGAACTTTTAGAAGTAAAAGCACCAGAAGGGAAGTGAGATAGATGCATCTGAGCACTGATTTCCTTCTTGTTCTTGTACTTCCTTGTATTTCTTCTCTCCTACCAATCATTCTTTCTTCTGTATAATTGATTCTTAGAATCCGAAGCCTTTCGCGACAAACTTTGTACTGTGGAAGAGTTGTATTTTTCAGAGTTTGATATGTAAAATAGATGAAAAACTGTTGATTTTCTGATCAATAAATGGTATTGTGGTGTAGGTGTTGTTTCCCTTCAAGTATTCATTCCTGTGATGGAAGTTGTACAATCTTTAGTAGTCTGCTTTACCTTCAAAGTGTTAACTATTTTATGAAATCTGATGATAACATGTTGCAAGTGTCACTATAGGGATTGTTGTGTCCAAAACCAATTATTTGTGACACTCACCTTTTAGAGGTCGAGAGCGATTGTTAAGGTTTGTCTCTGCTTAGGCTTGATACTGTTAAAGATTTATTTTTTATTTTTTGGGTGTCGCTTAATTAATTAAAGTTTCACATTTGAATATTATTTTTTAGAGCAAATAGTTTTTTCTGCCATAAAACTTGTTACGAGTGCTATATCTGCCACAAATTATGTTTTCGTGTTTTTTTCTGACACAAAACTAATTACGAGTGCTATATCTGCCACAAATTATTTTTTCGTGCCTTTTCTGCCATGAAAGTTTTATGAGTGCTAAAAATGCCACAAAACGAGGGAGGGTGAAGGGAAAAATAGGTAAGAGATCAAATTAATTTCAAATAAACCCTAAAATCAAATTTTTATATTACATTGGGTACCTAATTTTATTTTATTTTTAATACTTGACCCTTCTTCCCAAATTTACCAAAACCCTCACCGCTACCTTCTTCTTTCTTCTCTTGCCACATCGCGCCACCACCTCCCATATATGTTAGGTTAATTATGTAGTGCAAACTAATCTATATTTTGTTTGGTACTTTGATTGTTATGTATTTTGTTTAAATTTTTTTTGATGGTTTTAGCAGTAAAGCGCTTGATTAATCATGTAGTGCAAATTGATTAGCATTTTGCTTATTGCTTTGACTTATATGTATTTTGTAAAGAAGTTTCTAAAGGTTAGAAGCAAAGCATTTGTGAAATTTGTTATATGTGTCTGAAATATAGATCTAGAAGTACTTTCATCATATGAATTGCTATTCTTGGTTAATTTTCAGGGGGTATGGGTGGGTGTGGGGGTTGGGGATTGGGTGACAGGAAAAGGGGTGGTGTCGGCCGCTCGAGGTGGGAGGAGAAGGAAGAAGAAGGTGGTGGGGGGTTTTGATAAACTTGGGAAGAAGGGGTCAACTATTTAGAAAATAAATTGTGTACCCAATTAAATATAAAAATGTGATTTTAGGGTCTATTTGAAATTAATTTTATCTCTTACCTATTTTTCCATTCACCCTCCCTCGTTTTGTGGCATTTTTAGCACTAATAAAATGTTTCATGACAGAAAATGCACGAAAAAACGATTTGTGGCAGATATAACACTCGTAACTAGTTTTGTGGCAGAAAAAATATGAAAACATTGTTTGTGGTAGATATAACACTCGTAAGTAGTTTTGTGACAAAAAAAAAGCTATTTGCTCTATTTTTTTTAAAGAAAATGAAAATTTATTGTGAGCTCCTCTCCAATCAATAGTAGGGCGTAACAAATTAGTTGTGGAGAATAAAATGATCATAGAGTCAAATCTCCTCAATTAGGAGATCCTACCATAAAAAATAAAATAATAGTGTAAATGACTAACTGGACTAGTCGTAGATTGTAAAACTAGTGAGTGTCCTATACCGTAAAACACAAAAATCCAAAACCCCTCCAAATGGCACCTTGGCTCGAGTCTTTGAACAAGAAAAATTCGAGTATATACGGGGACGTCTTATCGGCCGATTGGATTTTGTACTTTTGTACTTGTTTGATCCAACGGTTGTATAAAAAAAGCAGGGGGTATTTTAGAGATAAACTTTGAGCTCTCTTTTTCTCTTTTTACTTGTAACTGGGTGTTCAATAATCGAGAACATGCGTTCAATAATAAAAAAGCGTGCGTTCTATAATAGAGAACATGTGTTTACTTGATCGAGAACGCATGTTCGATAATCGAAACGTCGTTCACTAATAAAAAAATGTGCGTTCTCTAATAAAAAAATGTGTTTATTGATGAGAACGTGAGTTCTCCGAGAGAGAGCGTGCGTTCTACAATAAAAAACATACAAGAACGTGTGTTCTCTAACGAGAGAACATGCGTTCTTTTTCACCCGCAACTTTTCTCTCTCCTCTGTAACCCACTTTTTAACTTTTCAAAGTATAACTTTTCTCTCCTCTAATAAAATTACATATGTACCCTTTTAGCTTTTCTCTCTCCTCTAATAAATCTCAACCATTGATCCTTTTAAAAAATGAAATCAACTAGCCCATATGTGTGTCCGCACGCATCTTGAATTAAAGGCGTTCAGATGCGAGATCGGGACTGTCCAAATGGGCGCAAAAGTACGCCTAAGTGAGAAGCGTATAATAGAGTAAAAGTCGTGGTGGTGAGTTCAGTAGATAGCGAGTTGCCTAAACCTCGTCTCCGTCTTTCTCCTTTCCGGCGAGTCTGCCTGATTCGTTGCTACGCCCTTCAATCCGATCACCATCCTTCAAAACGAACGAGTGAAGATGAGAGAACGTCGTGTGGATCTATTGATCTTGATTTTGGAGTTTTCTGCTCTCTTCTTCTCCCCTGTCCTCTCCGATCTGATCCTTTCCAAGGTTGATCGCCGGGTAATGTATTCTCTTCCCATTTCCCTATACTTTTATATGACAGTGAATTTCTGCTTTTGATTCTTTGTTCATTTCTATTGTATTCTTTGATGGGTATTAATATGATGATTCTGTTTGAATTTGATGAAATTAATTGCATCAAGTGTGTACCAATTATCGATGTAAAAATATTGAAAATTTCGTTTTCAGGAGTTTGTAGTAGTGTTTTTTTTTCTTCTCCTTGAGATATATACATTTCAATTTTCTTTAAGTTTAGCTTTGATTTTCTTTGATAATTAAGTTTAGCTTTTGCAAATTGCTGAGACCAACATTAAAAAATTTGATCTTGTAGTAGTTTGGATCAGTCTTAAGTTGAGAATTATTTCAGGTCAAGATATAAATTTTACTTTCTTCAAGTTTAGCTTTGCAAACTGTTTATTTCTAACACAATTCTGTTGCAGATTGATTTGACATCACAGATTGTGCGCTCCTTTACGACATTGAAGGTTCATTATCAATGCCTTTTTCTGCTTTATCCTTTTCCTTTGTTGCCGGCCTTGAATTGTTTGTTTGGGTTCATCTGTGAATCATGCTTCACTGATTCGTATCTGGGATGCTTGTTCTAACAGGTGGAGAATAATGGCGTTAACTCAGTTTCAGAACTTTTGCTTCCTTTCCCTGATCATCAAGCAAAAGACTTGGCCTTTCTGATGGTGACCACTGTCGAGGAGAAGGGGAAATTGAAACGGTTTTCAGACCCTCTGACGGTTCAATCTGTTAATCCTGAAGGGATGCCTCCACAATTAACTTGGTATTCAGTATCTCTGCCAAAGGAATTGGGGGAAGGGGAAAGATTAACGTTGGAGGTTAGGGCAGTATTCTCCCATAGACTGCAACCGATCCCTGAGAAAATAACACAAGCCGATATCCAGCTAGTTCTATTCCAGGATAGTGCTCACTATCTCTCTCCTTATACTGTCAAGGCCCAGTCACTTGCTATTAAGTTGCCGGAGCCTAGAATAGAGTCATACACGAAACTTGAGAACACTAAAGTTTCTGGTTCAGAGATTAAATATGGACCCTATGAAACTCTTCCATCTTTCTCATACTCAGCTATTGTGGTTCATTTTGTGAGCAATACACCTTTTGCTGTGGCCAAAGAGTTGGTGCGAGAGGTAGAAATTTCTCACTGGGGAAATGTGCAAATCACCGAACACTACAACCTTGTCCATGCAGGTGCTGAGAACACTGGGGAGTTTTCAAGGTAATTTCATTTTATAATATTTTTGTAAAGGAAAGAAGATATTGGTTTAACAAACGGATGAGGTAGAAGAAAGAGAATGAGGATTCCTCAAAGAAGCAAATCAGGAGACGCTTTGTATTTGTCTTTAGCATTTTAATGTAGAATTTGTAAATGATGAATTTGTTGCTTTCTTTAATACACAGGCTAGACTATCAAGCTCGCCCACACGTTAGAGGTGCATCAGCTTTCAGGAATCTGGTTGCAAAATTACCTCCAAGGGCTCACTCTGTTTACTACAGAGATGAGATTGGCAATATTTCAACATCCAGTTTATGGAGTGACTCAGCTAAGGTAATTCTTCTTTAAGGTTAGGTTTAGTATGATTGTTCTGATTTTAATGGATTTCTGTATTTGCAGACACTGCTGGAGATTGAGCCCAGGTATCCTATGTTTGGTGGCTGGAGAACTGCTTTTACCATTGGTTATGGCTTGCCCCTTCAGGATTTCTTGTTCCAGTCAGAAGGGAAGCGTTTCCTTAATTTCTCTTTTGGTTGCCCAATGAATGAGTTGGTTATCGACAATCTAATAGTGAAGGTATAAATTTTCTAGCATTTTAGTACCTGCATAATCTTTTATTGCCTTCTAATCTGCTTCCAAGTTTTGAGGATCAGAAAATCTAAAATGAAGTTTGAAATATTCTGTATTGTTATGGCTTTAGTTACTTTTTCTTGCATGCATTACATGTAAATATGTTTTTCTTTAGGAAGCTATTTATAGCGGCAGTTTTCTGCTGTAGGTTGTTCTACCGGAGGGTTCAAAGGACATATCTGTCTCTGTGCCATTTCCTGTCAAACAGTCACAAGAGGTTTGCAGTTTTGAGTCCGCCTAAGAATTAAGCAGTTTTATACTTCTATATGCAACTTACGATCATTTTTGGGTGTTTGCAGCTTAAGTTTTCCCATTTGGATATGGTGGGTAGGCCAGTAGTTGTACTGGAAAAGACAAATGTCGTCCCCGAGCATAAACAGTATTTTCAGGTAATTCTTTGTCATATTTCAATACCAGGAGACAAATGCAAATCTGAGTCCCTACTAGAGCAAACAAGTGGTGAAAGAGTAATAGACATGCAAATGATATAAGCCAACATAGTATTTTACTATTACATTTTAACTTGAGGATATACTATCAATACTCTCAACAAGAAATGTCCTGGCAATACTCACTTTTGGTTCTTTTAGGATTCCTTTATTCAGGTTTCTATATGTTAGGAGGATTTATTTTCTATTTGGGTTGCTTGTGCATGTTTCCTTAAGAAACGGAAATAACACCTATGTGCCATTTATATCGTTTTTATATATCATGTTGAATCTCTCCTTTTCTTTTCTTTTTTATCTTTGCACAGGTTTATTACAGGTTCAACAGCTTATCCCTGTTGCGGGAGCCACTGATGCTAATATCTGGGTTTTTCCTCTTTTTTGTTGCCTGCATCATATATATGCACACTGACTTGACCATCTCAAAATCTTCTGCTTCTTATTTAGCAAAATTGCAATGGGATGAGGTAGGCTGACATTGTGCTCTCTTTCTTTAGTACTAATCGGACAGACTGTAATATTTTCAGACTGTTATGTTTTAGGTACAAACATCCATTCAGCATTTCCAGGGCCTCATGAGCCGATCTCTGGCTATCCACGATAAGCTCGAAGCATCACTACATGATCTCTCAAGGACAGGTGATATTCAAGCTTGCAAGGCAGCACGAAAAGCATCTGACAGCTCACTAAAGGAGATTTCCAAGGAATTGTCTTCTTCGCTGAAGCCTTTACTCACATCCTTACAGTCTTCTTCACGGGCTGCTCATATACTACCCAAGGTGGTTATCTTCTCATCTTTGTTATTCTTTTAATCAACATTTCTGTTAGTGGAAAAGCATGTCGACATATATCATGTATAAAATCTTACAGTAACTAATCACTCGGTCTGCTTTTCCTATAGGTGGATGAGCTAGTTGCGAAGGAGAAAGAACTACAGGACAAGCTTATGGCAAAACACTCTGTAGTGGTAGAATCTTTTGAGAAAAAATCTGGTAGACGTGAAATTGAGAATCGTGTTGCTGCATTGCAGCAGAGGATCACAGTCTTGAGGCAGGAAATTGACGATCTTCTTGAAGTGATAGATGAGATCTAATCCCCAGTATAGAGATAGTTGTTAAAGCAGCAGCTTGCTTACCCACAACTTGAAGATCATTCTGGTCTGAATTTTTTATGGTTGGGGAGAAGCTTTTGCAGTTACTGGAGATGGTAGTTTTTGCAGTTATGAAGTTCCGCTCAAAACTTGGTTTATGTAACCCAATTTCCACTATAAAGCTTACAGCTTGGGACTAATTGTCACTTCTCTTTGTGGAAAAAACTGGCATGACTTTGGTTATTTTATCTCTAGTGTCATGATAAATTGGTCTCAATTTTGAGCTAATCTACTTGGATTGGGTCTAATTTACTTTGTGGGATTCGGCTTTAGAAATTTCTTGCGGTTGTGCATCCCGCGTAAAGAGCCATGTGTTAGGTCTTCCCTCTCTAAAGGTAATGCGTAATGTTACTGGCTAATTGCAGATCGAATCCGAATTAGTCATCCAATATCAGTAGATGTCGGGTTAACAAAAAAAAATGTCTAATTTACTTTGTGGGTTTAATAAAAATTCATTGACTTTTCAATGCTTCCCAAAATATAATGGGAAATAAATTATTTATTTAAGAGTATAATAGAAAAAATATTTATTGTTTTACAAATTTTTAATTCTTGAAGTACCTTGAAGGGGTCACTCGGGTATAGAGTCGCCTTTGTGTGATTGATCCCACAACCCTTTCATATGAAGTTGAGGTGAGGCACTCAGTCATGAGAGTGTTATATGGTCGATCATATAAGCATGGTTTCTATATTGAAATTTTTCTTTGAAGGGGATGTACTTGGAATGCGTTTAGTCATTTTTGAAACTCATACTTAAAAAGTCTTTAGATTGAGTCTGAAAATTAAACTGAAATACTGAGTGATTTAATATTGTAATGGAGATGGAGTATAATTTTAAAAATAAGAGATTAATTTTAGACCTAAAAAATAAAAAAAAGGAAAAAAGAGTATCCAATTTGGGAGTATAATATAGGGGGTATTTGAGGGGTTGGGCAGCGTACTACTACTGCAATTATCTCTTCCTCTGTTTCATCGTTCCCACACATAGGCCGTCGGAGATTCCATTGGCCATAAATACAAAAACCCCCAATAGGAATTACTACTTGAAAAATGGAGACTTCACTCAGGTACTCCGGAGATTCCAAGTCTCTCAGAATCTATGCTAAGGAGAAGTACCCATTTCACTCCTCCACTCTTTTGCAGGTTTCTTTTTCCATTCTTAATTTCATTCTTTAATGGGATTGATTAGTTTTTCATTAAAGTTCATACCTTTTTTCCTATCATGTGTGATGTGTTGTCTTGGTAGCTTCATGGTGAACTTGACACTCGTCTCGGAGCTCCCACTCAGTTTGGTGCTATGATTAGGCACTTCTATTCCGGTTCCTTGAATTCAGATGTATGCCCTCTTTCTCTCTTTGTCAAAGTTTGATTCTTTTCTATTCAGCACCCAAAAAATAAAGTTTGATTCTTTTTGTTTGTTGAACTACTTTACTTTGAACCAAGTAAATAGTTAGCTGATTTCATTGTGCTGTTGCAAATATTTAACAAAATTCTTTTTGGTAAAATAGTTATCAGCTAGTCTTGGTGTTGGATTGCTATACAATAAGAAGGAGAAAATTCGCTACCATGTCCGTGGCAAGATGAAATATGCAGTGACGAGTGATGACAAACTTAACTTCCATGTTAAGGGGCGGTGTGAGACTGACCCCTGAATTTAGACAGGTTGGTGGTCTTTCTCTTGGTGTTTTTTTAACAAGTGAGAATGTTCTGTTGTATGGTAATTCTTATTCTGTTTTTGAACTGTAATAATTGACAGAAGAAGTATGGAGGAGCTGCTGAATTTAGCTGGTTCATTCCTAATTTCAAAAATGACCAAGATGTAAGACTCAAGGTTGGGTATGAAATCCGTGACAAGGTAATCTTTTTGTTGTTAGTAGAGCTTCTTCCTTTCCTCTATTGAAAGATCAATGAGGTGAAACAAAAATGGATCTTTGTATTTGGTGGTTTGTCTGTCTCATAACTCAATTGGCACTAGATGATTATCTTGTAGCAATGAACTTTGTCTGCCTTCTTTAATCGTATGCCATCTTTACTCGTAGCAGCATATTCCTCAGCTTATTACTTATTAATCAGTTTCTTTTTATATGACGACTTATTTGGTAACAATCATTTTTTTAAAGAGAAAAAAATCTACCTGTTAATATATTAGTCTACCATGCATGACAATTTTTTAAATATCCTCTATGTTTTTGTAATACTATATTCTGTTCGCTTGTTTTGTCTTTGCTCTCATTGATGTTTGTTATTTCAGGTTCCATACATGCAGATAAGAGAAAATAACTGGACACTCAATGCAAACATTAATGGGAGGTGGAATCTGAGATATGATCTATGAGGAAAAATTTGTTGAACTTGAGATAGAACACAACAACAACAATAGCATAACCCATTAAGTCCCCAAAAATTTGTTGAACTTGAGATAGAATTTTAGTAATTTTTTATTAAATTCTGAAGAGTAGCTGCTGAGATGAACTTTCTAATGATGTATATGGCTTGAAAAGCCACAACTCTTGGAGATATAGCCATTGCAATGAAACATTGTCTCTTTTAAAGTATCATTCTTATGCCTTATGTAGTACTTGCAATCAACAATTTCTTTTGGCTCCAGTAAAAATCGTGTTTTCCCACAGGTTGCAAATGATTGACATGGTTTGTCATTTTGGATGTTTATGTTTGAGAATGTCAGTTACATCGTTCTTAGTTCGAGATTTAACTAGTAACGTTCTGTTGCTAGAACTCGGGTTTAACAAAACCCTCGGGTTTGTAATTGTATGCCTAACTTGTTTCCTTTTCCTAGCACGATAAAGGCATTATTGAGCTTTCTTAGCATAAAATTTGCAAGAATGCAGGCTAGAAATGTGATGATGTTGTTGCTAATATTGCAATCAGAAGAGGAAACAGAGAAACGTCTTTCCTTTTATATATTTGGGCTATCATCATCTGATTTACATGTTCCTTTTCTACATAGTGGGAAAACAGGTACAAAACATAGGTTGTAATGAAGAAGGGAAGGAAACAAGAATGGATGAATTCTCTGTTACTTGGTGAATTTGACATCTGGATTTCTTATTGATTTGAGCCACATATCAGCCATAACTCGAGAAGAAATGCTCCACAAGGTGTCTTGTCCCTTGTTGACTAAACGCTTTACTCTCTTCCCCTGCCTTTCCAAATCCATGTGCTACTAGCCACTGCATAGCTGTGAGCCTCTGCTTCTCTGTATCCCATAGATTTTTCCTCATTCCAGTTCTTACTTTGAGACCTCCGACGTGCAAAGCTCATAACTTTGAACTTCTTTTCCTCATCATACCTTGCAGATTTCTGGTCAACAGGATTCGTAAGAATTAGTGCTATCATAGGGCCTCCCACTGGCTCGAATTGTCTCAGGGGATCACGCAGTTGAATGACAATGGAAATGGTCATGGCTGCTGACTCTTCTCTGTCATCAGTAACAGCAGAATTTCCTGGAATCTTGGTTTTAATCCAGTCCTCAAGTGGTACTGCAGAATCCAGAAGGTTGTTACTTTGTTCCTCATTAGCTGGCTTTGTACTGAGTGGGGAAACATCAAACGGGGCATCTTCTTCAGCCATATCAGCCTGAACTTTTAGGCCATCAACTGCCATGGCCTCCAGCTTCTGCATTGCAAATGCTAGAATCTCCTCAACTGTAAGAGGATCTTCACTCAAATTCCAAATTCCTGTTGAAATTCTTGCCTGCCTTCCTGTGTTCATAGCGGTCACCATAGATTTAACAGAAGCAATGGTTCTTGCAGCACTAGAGCTGGCACCTTCTTTCTTTCTACCTTGGATAACAGCTGAAGCAATGCCTTCAAATGCTATCTGTTCTGCTGTTTTACCTATGAGCTCATCGATAGGCATAACGGATAAAATCCCAGAGCTAAGTTCTTCGATTCCAATACCAGCCATTTTCTGGAATAACTCAAATTCATTTGTTACGTTTGATGGTAAAACCACTGGCTTTGAGATTTGCATTGCCAGTTTAGGAGTGTCTTTCCTAGCCATTGAAGTATCGAGTGGATTCATGGATGCCAAGTAACCTCCATTTCTTGTTTGAACTACAGCTCCCAGTCCCTTTCCGAGGTCCGGTATATACACCTGGGAATCAGCTGCTTGGGAATCTTCATCGTCTTCCAGCTTCAGTTGAGGGACTTCATGGTTATTCAGATTCAACTCCTTGCTTTCCGATTCCTCGAGCATTTGAAGAAATTCTCTTGTTACATCCTCCTCTTCTGCATCCAGCTTTTGTGATCCAGTTTCTTCATCCATATTCACTGGTTTATCATCTCTCATCATTGATTCCAGGGCTTTTATCTGTTGAGCAATGGAATCAAGTTCTGTGAGTCTTGTAAGGTGGAATTGTTCATGAACAATCTCTTTTACAACCACCTCACTTGAGACAGATTTTTTCTCAGAGCCCTCTTCAGATTGCGCTTCCTCCTCTATTCTATCTTTTTCTTGAATCTCTACACCCTTATCAACAACTTCAAAGTCTGGGAAATCATCCTCCAATTTCGTATCTGGAACTTCCGTCTTCTGAACAGGTGGAGGAGGTAGAGCTAGAAGTGGAGGAGGAGGAGCTGGTTCATCAAGATTCAGGTGATCAATTTCTTGAATACTCTCTGCTCCTCCACTCTGTGAAGGAGTCCAAGCTTCTGCTCTGCTGGAAATTTTTGGACTAGGAACACTGAAAGATGTTTTCGATTGTTTCCGAGCAACCGAAGATGAGTAATTCTTGCTTTTAGCTGATTTTTGTCCCTCAGCTTGACTATAAATTCCAATACCTCCATCTTTCTCCATAATCTGAAATCCCAATTTCAGAACAAGTTCTCCTCCTTTAGCCTTTCCTGAAAGATCAAAACTTGTGTCCCATTGCCTAACCCGAGTTCCATCGAAGCTCTTCTCAATGGATTCTTGAATCAAGCTGCTCAAATCCACAGAACTCTTGCCAAAATCAAGTTCTGCAGCATCAACTGCAAAAACATAAATCAAGAACGGACGAGGCTCGAATTTCATGCGTGTTCCATTTCCAGGGGTGTAATAAACATGGCACCTTATAAACAGAGTTTCTTCGAAATCAGCAGCTCCCTGTTGGACTCTTGATGGCATTGTCTGAACTGCGCCATCCTTGTTTTCCTTCTTCCTTACACAAACAGATAATCGAAGACCGTTCATCGAAGCAGGAAGTCCTTGAACTGCTACAACTTCAACAGAGAACAAACAGCTCAACTTCTGCATCCCAATATGTGTAAGAGCTCGAATCGGCTTCCAATTCCAAAGCCCCTTTTTCTCAGAAACATCTGATTTATCATCCTCAAACTTCTTGAGATCTTTCTTGGCAGCATTTATAAGCTTCTGCTCCTCTTGTTGATCAGTATTTGTATCAAGCCTTGATGACCGGGTGCGCCAAGGCGATAAAGACAAACGCCTTGATCTTGGCTTTGGATTGAGATTGAGATTGATCTTCTTGTCCTCATTTGTATCAATCTCATTGTCCAAAGCTGAAACAGAGGGAAGTGAGGATCTTGGAAGAACAAGAGAGTTTGTTCTTCTATTAGTTGAAGTAGAAGTATGAGTCTGATAAAGGGATTGGCTTAGTGATTCAAGTTCTTCCAGAAGATGAGTATTGGAGCCTGCATTTTCTGCTGCCATTTTTGCAACTTTTTAATCAAAAGCTGGAAACTTTACTATAAAAGTTGATAATAAAAAATTAAAAAAGGGGGGAAGTTTGTTCTTTGCAGGAGGAGCTTAATAATAGTTTGGGATGGAAAAGAGAAAAGGGAGAAAGTTAGGTTGGATTGAAGCCTAAGGGGTTTGAGGCCAAGAAACAGCCATGAAAGATAATTGAACAAGACAGCACCTAGGGGCCATGAATTGTTGTATGGTGTTAATTTGTGAAGGATAAGGCAATAACGTTTGTCCTTCTAAGGCCTTGAGATGTTTTAACTGGGCCATCTGTTGCAGGGTAGAGGAACTCTCCACAATCAATCTCAAGTAACTTACTACTCCGTCCCAAATTATTTGTCCACTCTGACAAATGCACGGGTATTAAAGATTTGGTGATTTTGATGGTAAAATATAAGTAAAAGTCTAAAACACCCCTCGTTAATTTCATTAATCTCATTTAAAATTATGTATTTCTATCTCATTCCTCTCACACACATCCAACCACCTCTTAAATATGTGTTGGAAAGTGATAATTTTAATTAACTAAGAACATTCAATGAAGAGTTGGAAGAAGGGTAAAATTGTCATCAATACACACTTTATTTAGAAAGTGGATAATTAATTTGGGACAAACCAAAAAAGGAAATGTGGACAGTTAATTTGAGACGGAGAGAGTACTTTTTTTTATTACCAACATGAGTAGCGAGGTGCTGTAAGTAAGGTCTTATCTTTGAATTTTATGTGCAAAGAAGATTCTGTTGAGAATTCTCTTTTTTTTTTTTGGGCAAAGAGTCTAACAGTAAAACAGATTGAATTAGTTATGTATAAATATAACTTATTTAAAACACTTCTTGGATTCTAGACTAGTCTTAATTAATGATTAATAGTTGTGGCATGAGATTAGATTTCTTATCTGGTAACAATTAAGTTGAAAATGACGCCCTAGGACCTAATCAAACTCAATTGATAAACTTTTTTTTATTTTCGGAGTTGTAAGTCTCGACTTTGATAAGATAAGAAGATTCTTCTCTTCTCATCTTCTTTTTGAGAGTGAATATAGTTTCTTATTATTATTATTATTATTATTATTATTATTATTATTTTAAAAAGGATTGAATGTAGTTTCTCAGATATGATTTTTTTCGAGATTATTCTTTTGGATTTTTGTAAAGATTAAATTATTTGCGAGAGACTCGGGAATTTCAAATCAGAGAGTCATTGTAATAATTGAGGCCAGTTGTTAGTTCTATCTGTGTGTTATTTAGGTGATAATATATCCTTATATAGTAAACAAAAAAGGAAGAGGGTGAAAGTGTTTTTTAGACTCTGGGTATCCGATTAGCATTTGGAAAATAAAAGGTAAAATTAAATGGGGCTAAAGTGTTTTTTAGACCGCGTCGAGAGAGTGAAGTATAAGTGGACCATAAACCAATTATGAGTAACAAAGTTTGTCCACCCATTACTAATAATTCATGTCACCCAAAGAATAGTATATTATCATAAAATTACTGGTGTATGCGGGTCACTCACTCAGGGCTCATGCATCTTGTTCTTGCCTACCACCAAACTTCATGATTGATAACAATGCGTGAACTGCACTTTTGCTTCCATGAGCTTTAATCGGTGGATTAAAAGTAGTAACTCTTTTATTCATGTTTTCAGGAGGCTGGACAAACAACTCTTCAACAAAGACAATGGATGTTCAGAATTTAGGACACAAAAAAAAGAAAGAAAGACCACGTAATAATAAGCCTGCAGCATTTGCCTCCCATTTCTTCTCTTCAGCCATCCAATTTTTTTGCCAAAATCAAAATTTAAGTTCTATCCAATTTCAGTCTTTTACAATAGCAGTGTGTTAATAAAATAACTTTACGTATTTGTTAGTTTACTACTATCTGCCCGAAATAATATGTTTTCTGTTTGAAATCTTTTACTTTGATGATAATAAACAACATTAAAAGAAAAAATAAAACGCATTATTATTTTGTGTTGGACTACTCTCGCGTACTTAAAATACTGAAAAAGTATCTCGTGCAATTTTAAAGTGAATTAGAGTCCTAGTATTTATAATGAGAGAATTAGAAATCCTAGTATTTATAGGGAGGTCCCTGAAGAATGGTGTATTTATTGTGAGTAGGCTTGGTTTGGTTAAACAGCTACCAACTGCTTTCCTTATAAAAAACTGAAGCTCTGATTATACAGCAAACAAACTGGCAAGTTGACAGAACTTTAAACGTTTTTCTCTTTTCTAATTCCATCCAAAAAGCTGAAACTAACCTCCTACCACCGACATGACTCTTCGACTTCACCACCACCGGCTGCTCCTGCCCACCAGCCTCAATTCGTCGTCTACCACGCCGCCGGACAACAACAAATCCTCGCATATCAAAAGCGTCGATTCCGACTTCGTCGTCATCCTTGCTGCTCTACTCTGTGCCCTTATTTGTGTCCTCGGACTAATTGCTGTAGCTCGCTGCGCCTGGATCCGCCGGATCTCTAGTAGATTCACCGGAAATTTAGGTCCTATAACTCCTCCTGCTAACAAAGGATTAAAAAAAAAGGTACTCAAATCACTGCCTAAGCTCAGTTACTCTTCGGAATTAGAAGCCGGTAAAAAGTTGTCGGACTGCGCCATTTGCCTTACTGAGTTCGCCACCGGAGATGAAATACGAGTTCTTCCGCAGTGCGGCCATGGATTCCACGTAGGTTGCATAGACATGTGGCTCGGATCACACTCCTCGTGTCCGTCTTGTCGGAAAATTCTGCTGGCGGCTCCGCCGAGGTGCGACAAGTGCGGGGAAATGCCGCCTGCGAGCTCCTTGCCGGTGGCTGAACCGGAACCCTTGGCTAATTCCAGATCAACAACGCAGAGAGAAGATTACGCTGATAGGTTCTTACCTTAGCTTTAATAATTAAATTAAATATCTATACATAGTAAATTAGGGGGTTAGTTTGGAAGAATTAATGTTTAATTTGTTAAAACATATATGCATCTCTGTGTATGTAATTTAAGTGAAATCTATGTGTAATATACAGCAGGAAGATATAAGAAAATTTTAAGTTCATATTTGGTGGTAACATTTTAACAAAATATTACTGAATCCATCAAATTTAGGAGAAGGAGAAATACAGTGGGTGTGATTGGATTGAATTTGTTATTTTGATTTCAGTCTCAAATCAATTTCAAACTCAATACAAAGTTGGTTTAGATCTGAATTTAAGTTTTAAACCAGCCCAAAATCAAATCAGGTCCGCTACTGTGAAAAGATCAAAGAAGAAGAGTAACAACATTCAGATTTTACTTGTTTTTAAAGTTTATACACTCACTAAAGAAAGTAAAATATGATGTTTATTTCTCTACATTTGTTTTCCCCTATATATTTTCTCTACATATACATTTACTAGGTGAGCAATCACAATAATCAGAAATTCATCTAATCCGGACAATTACTAATTGGAAGGAGAGATGTAATTCATCATAAGTCTACTCAAGTCCCACACGACAATATAATTTGTATATTAAGTAAATTTGGAAATTACTTTCAGTGTCTCACTAATTCTCCTAAGATTTCATGACCTCCAAAAAGCCAAAAAAGGAAAGGAGTATTGGTTAGAAAATGAAATCCCAAAGTGGTGGAGAGGCTTGGTGATTAGAAATGGAAGTCATTGGTAGTTAGAGTGGGTCTGTTAGGAGCTCCAATTTATGTGTTTCACTTGCCATTCCACTCCCAAGAAAAATGGCCACCTTTTCAGGGAAGAAAACTATCAAATTGTTACAGAGAAAAAAAAAAAAAAATTTTTATTTTTATTGGCATTCGTTTATTCTCGAGTCATGCTTAAGAGAAGTGAGAAACTGTTATTGATTTCTTGATGATGTGTTTTAAAATAATCTATTATATTTTGAATTAGATATTTACTTTCTCATACCAAATAAATAGAAAATAAGTCATTCAATTTCAAATGTAAAGAGTAAGGAAAAAACATCATATGTCCCATTATCTGTCTTATTGTCAAATATGACATTTTCCCCCTAAAAATCCCACTGAAAATTGTGATTCGACAAAGCAAGCTTGTAAACGAGCAAGAAGCACTTGATCAAGGAACCAAAGATTACAAAAGCCCTAAAAAAGGCATATTCTATTCGCTCTAAAGGGAGAGAAAAAAGGTTTATGAAGCTGATATGTATATTATTAACCATATTCTTGTCCTAACCAACTAACATAGTGTGATGGCTTTGATATACTCCCTCCATTCATAAATATAAGACTCTTTAAACAATTTGAGAAAAATTAAGGAAGTTATCATTTCCATCTAAACTTTCAATATTACCCCACCCTCCCTCTCTCTCACTTCTACGTCATAAAGAAAAGAAAGGAAAATGTTGAGGGTATAATTGAAATAAATTGTTGACAACTAATAAAAGAACCTTAAACGACAATTAATTTGGATACCTAGATATCTCCTAAAGGACAATTAATAGGGAATGGAGGGAGTAGCATTTAATTTTTTTTAACACCATTAATTTTCTTTTAATGGAAGTCGTCGAAGAAAATATTAAGGAGGATCCATCGAAAGGTACTACCAATACCACTAATTAATATATCCAACAACCTCAAAAGGCAAGTGTTACAACACAATGAATAGCTCCAAACCTTTTTTTTGATCAAATTAATAACAAGACTTGATTAGTGAAGTCTCAAATCCCTCATTTAAAGGTATATTCTCATACAAACCTATGTAATTAGTTTTATGTTTGCAAAAGTATATAGACTTGAAAATTAATTTAAAAAGAAGTGGCGTTTATGATGGAGCGAACTTAGACTCTGTCAAAATCGTTTCAATCTTAAAAGAAAGAAAAAAATAAAATAAAAGAAAGGGGCGTTAGTGTGTATTTATAGAGAGACACATGGCATTGCAGTTCAGGGTAGTTAAGAAGAAGGTAGAAAGAGAGTATGTAAGCCACGTGGTGGTTATTATCCAGTGATGTTGGTCATGTTGATAATGTGATTAGGGCATCCGTTAAGAATGAAGCAAGAAGATTTCATCAAAAACAAGATGACGACGACGACATTGTTAGTCATAAAAGGGAAGATTATTGTTTTATTTTTTATTTATTTATTACGGGAGGGCGATGTTTATACTAGGTGTCGAACCAAAGGCGGAAATTTTGCACCCTACAGGGTCAGCTTTTCTAGACAAAAAAAAAGGGAAAAATTATCGATGCAATAAAAACATGTATTCCTCAAAATTCACCTTGACAACCAAATTAATTGCGAGTATAGTTTAGTTAATCTCATATTTTATCAGTAAAAGATTATAGGTTGTAGTCATTTATAAAACAATTTAATAATACATTTATTAGATTCAGATTCTAATTAGAATAGTGCATTCGAAAGTAGAAAATAATACCAACACAAGTTAACTCATTTGATAAGGATTTGACACGTCTTTACAAAGGTCAAGTGTTCAATTCCTGATGCCGACGTGAGAGTTGTGTTGGTGGATGATATGTAAGTACCTTTATAAGCGATTTATGGTCCTTTGGGCCTGCCCTCACCCTTGATGGTGACCGGAGCCGAACACATCCAAACTTTTTTTAACCAAAAAAAAAGTAAGAAAGTAGAAAAATATGTTTGGTCTCATTCTTTACTGCCACGTACTCATGTAATGGAATTTGGTTGGGCAAATCTCCAGAAATATTTATTTGAAGTTGGGCCGTCCGTTTAAAAAGGCCTTTCATGATAGTCCAGAGGTGAGGCCCAAACTCCGAACTCCATATATATATATATATATATATATATATATATCAACCAACGCCGGAGTCGGAGTCGGAGTCGGAGGTACCACATTCATATATCACTTTAATTCTTTCTTTCTTTCTTGTTTTAGGGGGTGTATTCAATCCGGATTTAAAAGATTTTAACTGATTTTCAAAAGTCTATAGATTCTGCTGACTTTATGGATTGTTTTAACTCTATGCAGAGTCTATCAGATTTTATTAGATTGATTTATGAGGATTTCTTTTGATTTATAAAGTCTATATATTATTTGAATAGCACCAAAAAATAAAGAAAATACTGATTTAGTGGTGTATTATACAGATCCAAATGTGTTGAATTTTCAAAGTCAACTTATGTTTATCAATCCTTTTTTTTTTTGGAATTAAATCATTTTGTTAAAAATTTAAAAAGTTTGGCGATAGTCTTTGATTTTTTTTAGATCACGTAACTGCGACTTTTTTGATTTATTTGTTCAAGGTTTGTATAATTTACTTACTGGTATTTTTTTCTTTGGTTTAATTAAGAGATGTTTTGTGATAAGTTTTGTTTGAACTTTTTTTCTCTTTGATTTTCTCTTTCAGGAAAATGAAATTCATGTTTGAAAAATAGAAATTTGTGGTTAAATAGAGAAGAAATTGTTTGCTTTATTTAATTTCTATTTGAAGATGATCAAGAAGAAAATTGTTTGTATATTATGACATTTATTTTTGGAAATAAACATTTCATATTAAGTTTTCTAATGATGTTAGTAGTTTGAAATATTTCTTTGTTTTTCTTATAATTTTATAGAAATGAGATTACTAAAAAAATTGTAATCTAAGATAAAATTATCAAAGATATTTTAATTTTAATATTAATTAGAGAAAATCAAAATCTTGTGAAAAAAGAAGAGATTTCACCTTACACATTTAAACCTATGAAATCCATCAAAATCCAACCTTTAATGAAATCTATGAGAATCTATAGACTTTTGAATACCTCTAGATTTTAATGGACTTTTTAAAATCTAAATTGAATACCTCTAGATTTTAATGGATTTTTTAAAATCCAAATTGAATACTACTTAAAAATCCTATAGAATCTAAGTTGAATACACCCATTAGTAACAAATGAATACTATTATCTTCTTCTTATAAAAAAAAAAATACTATTATCTTTTCTTAGCTCCAATGGCTTCATTGTGGACTCTGCAACTTTATTCTCAGGTATTTTTTTTTAATCCTAAAGTTTGCTGCTTTTTTGCTGTCCCATAAGGTCGTATTTTGATTGTTTAAGGTTTTGAAATTTATTCTTCTATATAACAGGGTCGAGTTTTTACGAGAGTATTGGAATTCAGAACGGAAATTAATGTCTCCACAAAATGGGATATACGCAAGAATGTAAATCGGAAGCTGGTGCTGAGAGCAATCAGTGATTCTGATGATGGTATTGGAAAGAAGGGCATTCAAGATGATGATGATGTTTTGATCTCCAATCAAGACAAACCAATTGCGCTTAAAATCAAGTGGCAAGAGACCATCACCTCTCTTCCTCCTCTCACTTTCTTGGTATTTTTTGTTTATGCATTCTCCGGTGCCTTTTTTTAATGAAGTTTTTAGCTGCATTTTGGTTTAGCTTGAATTTCTTGCCTATTTTGTTTGATAGTAATGTATGATTCTGACTAAATCATAGTAGTTTGGTTGGTATTATGAGGGCACTTAACATTGGAGAAGTAGGCTTATTTATGACTGATTGAGTTTTATGTGAATGAGATGTGGGATGCATTTCCACCGTCATTGCCTGATTGAATAGTTGGTACTGCAATTGTTAGCAAAAGGGGGGCAAAAAAGAAGGGAATAATGAAGTTTAAAAATTGAATATCGGTGCTTGTGTTTCTCTGCTATATTATTTTTTCTTGTTATTGTTTCAAAATATTTACTTTTCTAACTGTTACAGAGGAAAAACCAGTCTGGTACCAGTTTTGCCTTTGGAATATGCGCTGCAGCAACTTTGTTGATTATTCTCTTGAGGAGCTATGTGTCAAGGAAGTCAAGACAAAGTCACCCTGGCTCCGTAGCTGATCTTGTTCGACGTGGCCAATTCCCAATTGAGATCTGATAGAAGAGGCATGTATGATTCTGACCTTGAAACATGAACTCTCCTTGTCTATTCATTTGCATTTGTATGTACATTTCTTTCCATTTAATTGTTTGTCATTCTACTATACCATAAAGTATAGTGCATGTTTATCATATTATTTATCTTGCTAAAGTTTTTGCTCTCCAGTTCAACCCCTCTCAAGTATGAAGATCCATTCAATAACCCATTGGTGAAGGTCGGTAAGGGAAACTCTACCGTTGAAATGTGTGGAAAAGTATATCGTTTAGCACCGGTGACCCTCACTAGGGAACATCAAGCTATCCACCAGAAAAGAAGGTCACGTGCATATCAGTGGAAGAGACCTAAGGTGTTTCTTAAGGAAGGTGATTCAATACCCCCTGATGTGGATCCTGATACGGTCAGGTGGATTCCTGCAAATCATCCATTTGCAACTGCTACAAGTGATATTGATGAGGATTTGGCACAAAACAATGTCTATCAAAAGCATGGTGTTCCATTTCGCATTCAAGCAGAGCATGAGGCACTACAAAAATAAGCTGGAAGCACTACAAAATGTAAGCCTATGAAACCACCTTGCTCTTTTCTTTACATGGAAGCAAATCTAGAAATTCACATGCAATCCACAGTCTGGACATCAATTTTATGGCTGATTTTACTATCTTTTTCAATACCCCCCCCACCCACCCAAAGGAAGAAAGGAGTCTAACTCTATACCTGAACTAATGGAGAGAAGAGATATTCTTCTGTAATAATCGATGAAAAACATCACAAAACAAAACTATACACGGCAAGATAATGAATGAAATATCATACTATGCATGTTATGAACGTCAAAAGTTTAACTCCCGAGTCCTGACCTTGCTCCAACTGAATGTGTGCTGGCACTATCTTTTTGCTGTCAATGGATGAACTGTTTAATCTAAATCTACAATTTTGGTTGTTTGATTCTGGCCAACTCATATTTCTTATTGCATTTTGAGTAATTGATACTCGTGTGAAGTAAATAAGCACTACCGTAGAACACAAATGAGTTTTGATACGTCGTAGGGAAAGTATTTTTTGCACTAAATATCTCATTGCATTCTGGGTAAGGGTTTGCTGGCAATCAATAAAGATCTCGTTTGCTATTGGTCAACCACTTGTCTAAACTTTTATTCCTATCCTGCACTTTTTGATGAATGTGATAGGTTGTCGGGAAAGCATTTTTTGCAGGAAAAATATGCAACTTTTCCTGTCGTCAAACTAGATGTCAAAAATAAATTTGTTGATCAAGTGGTTGGGAATGACATTGTTTTACCATCTCTCTTCAGTCTTCAGTATTTGTGTCTATCACACGATCTTGTGATGCATGTAGCTTACAAGGACAAAGCTTTGATGTCACCACTTCTGTGCAGGGGCAAAAACTTGGTAAATTAGTTCTGGATCCTGGTGCTGCCAAAGATTTTGAGAGACCATTTAAATCTCAGATGAAGTCTGAAGATCAGGTTGAACAGCGTTCCTCAAAGAATCAAGCGGGATTTAGGCCCCCTCCATGTTCTGATTCTGCACATAACCCATTCGTAAACAGGCCAGATTGTGAGGAAATGCAGAAACCATAAGATACAACCTTCTATTTTGTTTCTTTGCATGTAAAGGTTCAACATGTCATATGCAAACTGAAGCTTAGTTACAATTTTCTTGAATTTTCGCAATGGCAAACCCAGCCATGGAGATGAAGTGATCAAAGTCTGACTGTATATAAGACATTTATGTAATGAGACTCATTTGTTATCCTCTTCTAAAATCTTGTATTTATTATAAGACTCAAATGTTAGAAATATTGCTTTTACTGCATTTTGATTCCGGTACTGTCAGCACCATGATAAATGTTTACTTATTTGTCAGCCCATCGGACTGATGACCCAATGACTGAGATTATGTTAACACGGTGCTAAACTGTCAGCACCAAAACCAAGCTGCTGTCACTGAGATCCCAACAGTCGTGATCAGTTATATGCATATAATGTCAAGTGCACTCTATCATGTGAAAAATCCAGACCAGTTCTAGGCCAATTATGGAGATTGCCTCTGATATCAGTTGTTGCATTCATTTTTTGATAAATATCAACTTCATTTTCAACTGATATTGGTAAATAGTTCATCTAATTTAAAGACTTTCCATAGCTAACATACAAAAACAGGGCTCGAAAAAGAGTTATTTGAAAGGTCACACAGATAAATGTACTGTTTCTTTAAAGAAGATAATATTTCTTTCTTTGTAATTCGGCGAATAAACTCTCAACTAGTCTCCCTTAGCAGCAGCAGCTTGTTTTGCACCAACAGCAAAGAACTCAGTAATGACTTCAAGGGGCATTCCCTTTGTTTCTGGTACCCTCAAGTAAATAAAAACCAAGGAAATGACGCACACAACGGCATATATCCCAAAGACACCAGCCAAACCGATCGAACTCAGCATCACAGGCAATGTATAGGTGACAATAACGTCGCATATCCAGAAAACCAAGGCACATATGGCGATGCAAAGTCCACGGACTCTTGTAGGAAATATTTCGGAACAGAGAATATTCGGGACCGGTCCATAACCCATGACGAAGGTGCAAAAGTAGAGCACCACGCATACGGTTGAGATCACAGCATGAACCACAGTTCCCAGTTGGACAACGTTGGCAATTACCAGAAGGATGAGTGAGACTATGAGTACTGGTATGGTTGTCAGCAGCAATGACCTGAAATAAGAACCTTTCGCGTATTAAAAACTAATCGTAGAAGATGAGCATGTGTTTTATTCTCAGTTTAACTCAACATGCACAATACAATCAAACCCGGATTAGATAAAGGAACAAACACCAGCAGAAAATTGAAGGAAGGAGAGGCAAAGGAATTGGATACTACCTTCTGCCTGCAACATCCATGAATCTCATCGCAACAGCAATAGAAGGAAGCATCAAAAGGTTTGTGAATGCACTTATAAGGAAAGATGAAGAGTCTGCTCCAAGGCCAAGGCTGTCAAGAAGAACCGACACTCCTGCCTGCTCAAGGATTTGAGGAGTATAGTACATAACCCCATTGATACCAGAGAACTGCAGAAACAGTGCCAAACAATGTCAGATTGATTAGGCAGTGAAGAGTTTCCATTTATGGAGTGCACACACCATGCATGCAGCACTCTTAAGTCGATTTGTTTCCGTAGCAAACAAGTATAACTTAAATGTCACGAGAGATATACAATCACATTCTCACGAGATAACCATGGAGTTTGAAATGGAAAAATGAGTTCAATTGTACCTCATGTCTCCTTTCTCGATAGAAGAGAAAAGGAAGTTGAGCAGAAGAACAAACATAAAATAACATACCTGCTGCAGTATTTGAATTCCGATCCCAACAAATAATGCACTTTTAACTCCTGGTTCTAGAAGAGCAGCCCAATTTGGTGCCTTGGAAGCAGCTTCAGATGGATGAACCATAGCTGGTCCAACTGGATGCTGGCCCATAAGTTCCTTAGAATAAAGAGCAGGTTGGCTTACAAGAGCTGATGCATGAATATAATCACCTTCGGCAGGAGCACCTCCAGGAAGCGAAACAAGAGAGCCACGCCTAGACACAGGGCCCCCATCCTCATGCAGATAAATCCTTTTGAAACCTCCTTCTTTCTTTCCATCCGCACCCTCTCTTTCTGACCATTTCCATGCTAACTGCCAACCACCCCCAATGCCCATGCTACCAACTGCTTCACCACCTTGCATAAGGCTGCTGTGGCGCCTCATGCTTAGGGCACTTCCATGAAAAACAGGAGCTACCATGTCCTTCTCCAAACTCGTAGTTTGCCGTGAGATTAAGGGACTGTGCAAATTATCATCAGAATCTGCACCATGAGCATCTGACATGTAACCCTCTTCTTCCCTCTGAGACTCCATATCCCACTCTTCATGTTTAACATGGGGCTCGTGAGTTGTACTGAACATGCTGCCGAAATTTGGAAATAGCATACTACGCATACTACCAGTATCAGGGAGCTTTTCATGGACACTGCCAAAAAGGGTCACAAGGGGATCCATAAGAGGTACACCTTGATTTACCAAACTTCCTTGCCGAGAAACTAGGCCAATACTACTCTGACCAGTGACTGGTTTGGCAACCCAAGACATGCCCTCTTCAGGTCCATACAGTTTTATGTGTTCTTTATCATCAGCAGCTTCATATTCATCATCAAGTTCATCAGCTGGGCCAATGATATACTCTTCTAAGGATGTCTCTCCACCAACTATCAAGCCTTCAACCAGCAAAGCCATTTCACCTAACAACAAAAGAAGCATCAGCACAACCCATGAACTTTGCTAAAGTTACATACATTCCTGGAAACAGTTAGAAGAAGGAAAACTGTTTTAAGAGTTTTCAAATAAGCCCACGACTATCTAACAAATATTGTAAATTTGGAAATAAACGATTAACAAATCAGAAAGATAGGCTAAAAACGTGCATAAGAAAATGGAAAAGTAAATGAAAGAGCAAACTCTGACTGCGTACAAACTTCTGTGAGTTTTCATTTATTATAGAAAGCTGCCTTTATAATATCAGGAAATCAAAAAATTTGCTTTGCTATAAAGGAACTGAACATTGAATGCATCAATTGTTTGGAACATAACAAATATAGTGCCCCGGTGGAAGACCTTAACCGACCTCACGTGAGTAGGAGATAGGGTCATATTCTCATTCCTTGCAAAACCCCAAAAGATTAAAGTTCATGGAACCATTAGAACTTGCAAATGGATCAGAAAACAATTTTCCGAGGTATACTTGACTGAAAATTCGGGTCTGGAAGTACATCTCTAATCATGTTTGTGATTCTCCATAAACAAACATGCTTGTCTAATACGTTTGCTAAGAAGTCTGAAATCAATGTATTGTTTAACTTCCGGGGGACTATGTAATCAACTGAATAAGTTCGTCACATAAAATAAATAATCATATATTTTCTTCAATACATGAGTGGGGGAGCAAGCATGACCACATGAGCACTTCTTTCCAGATATATAGGATGAACATTAATTTCAACCAAATGAGTCACCTTAAATGCATTTTCATTTTCCTTTACTCTCTTTTTCAAGTGGGCGCATCTTAGAGATGCTCATGAATATTTTACACATCGAACTACCGAATCCCACACCCTGTTGACACCACTTGGAATATACCATAAGAGACTTTCATGCAGTTTGCAATCACAATTCCTAAATTCTGATGTTAAAACTTTTCATGTAGATGGAATTGGATAGAAAACCAACTCTCAACCTAATACAGGAACAGCCAAAATGCAAATACTTAATGGAATGCCATAAGCACCCAAGACAGAAAGCAAACAGCAGTTGGGTAAATGCATAACTAATCCATGTAAGACCACCTTGAATACCATATTACCTCTGTATCAAGACTAAATTGTTGGCTCAGCAGAAATAAATCATTCGCAAATAAAAGACAGGCAGACGCACCTGAAACATCTTCCCTGCCACGTAATCTTTGCAAGACTCTTTTGGCCTCGAGCATCCTTCCTTTGCTCACGAGCCACCGAGGAGATTCCGGTATAAAGAATACCGTTAATAAGAAATAAAGTAGAGAAGGAATAGAAAGAACTCCTAACATCAATTTCCAGCTCGGTGAGGGACTCAAGGACATCCCAAATATCATACAGTATGACAAAAACATTCCAGCAGAACCAGTAAACTGAGGAAGCGTATTAAGCAATCCTCTTATTTCAGATGGGGCTGTCTCAGATATGTATAAGGGAATAAGAGTAACAGCCAACCCAATTCCAAATCCATCTAAGAGCCTTGCAAAAAGTAGGACATAAACATTGGGTGACCATAACATGATCAAACCACTGATAAAATAAAACACTGATGAGCAGATAAGCATTGGACGGCGTCCAACCCAGTCCGCTATCGACCCCGAGCAAGTTGTGATCAGTGTAGCTCCAATCAATGACATGGCAACAACAAGGCCTTCCACTGCAGAAGACAAGGCAAGCTCCTTCTTTATGTAAACAACAGCCCCTGCCAAAGTATACAAAAGTAGCAAACTCAAATGCAATCTAAAGAAAACAAGATCAAAACTTTAAAGGCAATTAAATAATAAAAAAAAGGCCACAGAATTAAGAAAACAAAGATGAATTTGAGTACCTGCAATAGTTGCATTGTCCCAACCCTGCAAGAAGTTGCCAATTGCGACAGCAATTGCAACCAAAACCGCTCCGTTCATTTTGGATGGACTCTTAATCTTCTGAACTAACCTGTATGAGAATTTAAGATCAATGACAACACTAATTCACCATTTCAACCAAAAACACAGATCCAAAAATACTCTGATAGTAAGAAACGAACCCTAATTACCAGGAGGAAGTGAATGGAGGTGGCCCTCTCAATTCTAGAAGCTGAAGGATTATTCAAGATAATCAAATACTAGAATAAATTTATCACCCAGAATCGAAAAAAAAGCTAAACAAGGAAAGGGAACCAATAAAAGCTAATAATTTAGGGGATTTTACTTACCTTTTGAGCACAAGAACGGTCACCGGTCACGGCGGAGGACGGCAAAACCTATGGCGTGCTGGGATTTTGAGGCAGTGAAAAGGCCTACTGAAATATTCTAATTATTTATATAACCACAAAAGATGAAAAGATGGAAACTTTAACGGTTGTCATTACAGCTATGCAAAATATTTCACACTTACCATATATGAAGACAAATTAATGCACATGAAAAAGTTTCTATCTTGATGATGAAATATTAAACAAAAAAAATTAAGATCCCACCCCACCAACAACCATCAACATCTCTCAAGCAAATACAATCTTTTGCAAAGATTACTGAGGAAATTTTTGCAGTAAGTAGCTCTCCTTACAGTTCAAAAGACAATAAAGATTGAATCTTGATTAACCAAGATGTCAGAAAGGGATGAAAAATTGAAGATCGAGTGAAGAAATTTCAAGAAAAATAGTGGGCTCGCTTGAAATGGAGCAGAAAGAAAGAAGTGAAAAGTGACCAACTAAAGAACTAGTAAAAATTTGCAGCTCCAACCACTCCTATTCTATTCCATCCAGAAGAATCATCATGTCCTTAGTAAAGTGATCATATAAAGTACTACCTCCAATCCTAGATATAAATTTTTTATCACATATTACAAAAATTAAAATATTATTATTATTATTTTAAATAGAATTAGTGTTATATAAATTATATTTAGAAATGAAGGGAGGAATGAGTAATATGAAAAAGCTTGCTAAAGGGATATGCCAAAAGAAAAAGAATCTTATAATATGGCAATAGATATTTGTGCTTCTTTTTGTGTCTTTTCCCATTCAGATGCATGAACATTAACTCCTCAGGCTATTAATAGAAGTACAATAAATTGACTTCAGGCAGATTCTGCTTACAAACTTCATCATAAATAACGATATACTCCAAATCATAATTGAATCCTTAAATAAGTGATCATTGTATTCCTTGGTACTTTTGTATGTACATACATGTTTATGTCTAGATAACCTAGTAATTTGGAGTAGTTGTTGTTAAGTGAATCATGTTAATACTAGAGTTAGATACTTGACATTTACTTGTGATTTATATATGCTTTATAGAGTTTTAGATCAGTTATTTTCCTGAGTAAGAGTCTAACTTTGCAACGCAATTATGAGAATTAAAAAAAGAATGAGGAAATCAGAAAGAAGTTTTTTTTTTTTTTTTTTTTTTGCCAAGTAAAAATCAGAAAGAAGTTCAATCTAAATGATTTGTGAATTCTTCTATTTGATGAGAGAAGAATAAGGAGGTTTGTAATTTGTAATTAATGGGCATAGAACAATGTTGTGCTGCCGGTGTACGTGGCATTGGATCTATTGATCCAGCACAGACAGATACACTGAGTAATCAAAACAAACCTTTAGCTGTGGGTCCGCTCCGCCCATGATGGGATCTTTGTCCAAACTCGCACTAATTTGTATTTCAAAATAATAACTTCTATAATATTCTTTTCTTTTAAAGTTAAATATTCATTTTTCTATATAAAATTAATAAAAATAATAATGTTTAATTTTAAACAGAGTGAATAATTATTTAAGTTATACATAATAATTCATGTGTACTGTGATTTATATTCAGACAAGAAACACAAAATATACTAATCTCGTTTAATAAGTACAAATAACACCAATGGTTATTTAATAATTACAAAATAATATCAATGGAGATAGTGCTTGTCAAATCAATGAAAAAGTTAGGAATATAGTTTTAATATGACATAAAAAATACATTTTCTTTGATGGGTTGAGTTGAGAGTACACGTGTAATTTTTTATAATGTGATAGCGTATGTATATGGGCAATTTAATTTTCACATACCACTCGTATAATATATTTGTACTGATGAGTAATTTTCACCGATTGTATATTTACATTATTATAAGAAGTCTATAAAATATTAGTATGTAAAAGAAAAGTGAAACTAAAATCATTAGTAAGAAGAGAAGGTTAAACAATGAGGGTAAGAAGGCAGGTAAGCACTCTTCTCCCTAAATATGATTAGGGAATGGGACAAATTCTACATCATGTCAACAATGGCGTGGTTGACGTGTCAAGATAAAGACCCTTCAATATAGTAAAACCTACAGATGGAACCCAACTACATGTGTGCGTGGGATGGGTGATATCAATCGTGGACATCTTTGATCCATAGATGTTCAGTTTGATATTAGTACAACACATATTCAACATTAGACCCGGACTCATCCAATCATAATAGGAAAGAAAAGGAGAGAGTGTGTAAGATGATTTCACAAAGAGGAGGCCCAAATCATTTGGATTCATGTCAATCCAATAGGAGGACAAGTTGGGCCCAATAAACTAAAGTCAATAATTATCGGGTCAGCCCAAAAGAGTGACATTTTCCGGCGACGAACTTCAGAATTAGAGAGATGGCGGGTTTGTTGTTCAAGTGTTGAAAGGGGGCGTGCTTCCGGGAGCTATGACTGTGGCCTTGATCTATTCTCCTCCCGATTATGTTCTCAACAAGAAGCCCCTCCTCCAACCTTCTTCTTCCTCCAACTAGACCCTTCTCCAGATTCAGGTTTATGCTCTAAATTGTTTATTTTTGTTTATTTTTAAGGGTTTCTTTTTGTTTCCCTTGTCTCGATTTTGTAGCATTTGGGTCAGTTTTAGGCTGTTCAATTCAATCTGTATTTTTAATTTCTGTTTAGTTTTGAAATGCTGATATTATTTGGATGTCCTGGTGTCTCTTGACTTCTCATAGTAGGAATTAGGAAGAAAAAAAAACAATTTATATTGATCTTCCTTATTTTGCACAACTAGTCACTGGTTGGGACACAGGATGCCTCTGTGAGCAACAAACAAGTCTTTATTTGTTCTGGATTCTTGTTTGTATCTGCTGCTCTTCTCTTCATTTATATAGAATGCAAAGCCTAAGACCTTTTAACCGGGCAATTAATTGTGTCCCAAGTGGGCATGCCGTTCTCTTGGACCTGCCTTAATATTCTGGTGCAGACATATATATATATATATATATATATATATATATATGTGCTCGAGTACCGTTGTTAATTTTCCACTTTGAAGGAGTAATTGTTCGCATTATAACATGCATCTAAGGCATCGTATTATTCTTTATGCAGGGATGTTCGAGTTATACAGATGCAATACTCCAGAAGTTGCTAATTTTCTTGAATCAATTTGGCAAGTAATAAATTCTTGTGGATGGTTCTACTCCGGTTGTAGACATCTGGGAATTTAAAGTTACGTATATTTTGCTTGATTGTTTTTGTTGGAGTTACGATCTTATCTTTGTTTGTTCTGAATGCAATTTGTTTCCTTTATGTGGGAAAGAAAATATATGGCCTTCATCATGTTTTTATGGTAAGAAGAGTGCGGGGAAATTGAAATCATTCATCATATTATTATTATATGATAGGATGAAGTTGTCCAGCTTTTGAAATAGCTAGAAAAGCTTGTGATTTTGTTAAAACAATCCCCAGTCCCCACCACTCCATGTAGCTAAATGTGTGAAATTCCACTTGTGCTGGGAAATGGGTGCTGCAGAGCTCCTTAGATTGTATCTGATGCCGAGTTTTTTCCCTCTATCTTCATCTCTTTAATGGATACTAACTTATTAGTGTCTAGTTGAATACTATTTTTGGTTTTTTGGAACGGAACATCCATAAATGTTGAATTTTATGTGGAATGATACCCAAGAGAATCGCGATGTAATTAAGGGATGGCAATGGGGAAGAAGACCATGGTCTCCAGCCTTGGCCCCGATAGCGGGAGCAAAATTCATCCCCACCTCCAACTTAAACTGGGGAATTCACGCCTCTACTGAGCCGGGACAGGTTGGGACTCCGATTCATTGCTATATCCCATTAATTACATCACGATTAAGACAAAGATAGGTAGTATGGGTTAATTCCGTTTGTTATGCATGTAGGGATCAATCACCTCGTCTTTCACAAACACTGTATATGAAGGGGGTGACGTGCATAATGGATTAAAAACTTGTTCCATCCTTTCAATTGTGTCGCATCACAAAAATATTTGTGGTCCTCCTTCTTTGTGTCCCCGGAGCAGACACATAAATATGCACACCAAAAGAAAAAAAAATCAAGATAAACACACGTACACTGACATACTAGAAAATAATTAATGTGATCTAGAGATAATATTAAGCATTAGCATTAGATAATATTGCAGGGCAGGAGAGGGATCTTTACGTGGAAAATAAATATTACTACTAGGAACTATGAACACGTAGTTGAATATATATAATAACATGTTCTCTAGAGTAGAGTCCAGGAATCAGCGGTCTGGAAACCAACTGGAGCGGACGTCATGGGCATTGTATCAGTAGCAGCCGATGTAAACCCCATAAAATCGGCCCAGAAGGACGACGTAGTAAGAGGAGGAGTGTTATGTAGGCAGGGTAAGTGATGGTTTGATAATTGACAAAATGGGAGGAAGCTGGACATGACTTCTTCTTCTTCTGTCTTGTACACTTTTGGAATAGTTGCATTTGTTACTCTTTTCGAGGTACAGTAGTAGTATTCTTCCTTGTTTGCAGTTTCAATATTAGTGGTGGATCTTGGCAAGGATGGGGAGAAAACCGGGTTTATCAAGGATTTAAGATAGCTACTATCCTCTTGTTCTTGATTTATGAGAAAACCTGGGGAGTTCATTCCTTCTTCAACCAAAGGAGGTAAAAAACAACCTCCTTGAAGCACCATATTATTCTTTTTCTCCCCTAGTTTGTGCAGTATTCTGCAAATCGCCCATTCCTCCTGCATACCAATAAAAAGTAAATTAACATTTTTTTTCAAGTTGTTTACTTTTACATGGTGGTCAGGGGCGGATTTAGAGTTACTTCAGGGTATTCAATGAATACCCTGAACAAGAACGAAAATAGCAGAGATGGTATAATACTTCAACTTTCATACTAGAGGTCTAGGGTTCAATTCTCTCAATGAATACCCTGTACAAGAACGAATTTTTTTTTTGGATTACGAAATGAATACCCCGTGTTTGAATCCTGGATCCGCCCCTGATGGTGGTGGTACTAATATTCCATGTCATATCTATAGTTGCATCACTATAAGCAAACAGACAATGTACAAGAAAAGTCAACTCCAAGCACAGCATGGTTATCACTTTCAAACCAAAAAATGTACTATTGATCTTGTATTTTATTTCAACTTTTACGATTGTTTTTAAGGACCATTTTTTTTCAAATAAAGCCAGATACAAATTAATGATACTTCTGACTTGAAAAAATAAATTTAGGTAAATAATTTAGAAAAAAGGACCTTGCAGGAGTGACGGAGGAAGAAGTGAGAGTGAAGGCGGTACTCATGCATGACCCAATTGGTCTTTTCACCACGAGGGGCTCTACCTTTGTAGAAAACCAGTGTCTTCTTCGTTCCCACAAGTCCACCATGGCCACTTTGAGTAGTGTAAATCTCTCTGTCTTTCCCAGTTGCTTTCCAGTAGCCAGCACAAGTTGCTCTGTTTGTTCTTAGCCCAGTTGGGTATTTTCTGTCCCTCAAGCTGTAAAAATACCATTCTCTCTCCCCCATCTTTGCCCCTTCTGCCAAACAGCATTAATATTATTACTATTAGGAAAAGAAAAAAAAAGTTTTTAATAACTTCTTTGAAATTTTTTATGTTCGTAAGAGAGAAAAATACAGCGTTTTTTAAATTAGGGGGACAACCTTAGTTCTGTCTATGCTTTTAATGGCCAAACAATAATAGGGGGTAAATGTGGATTATAGGAGTCCATCATATCAATTATATGTTGTGAAAATCTGGACCTATTTTTGTAGCTAGACAATGGGATTTTGTGCAACTTTATAGAGAGACATAAGTAAGTAAGTAGTGTTTGTAATTAAAGATGTTAGGCTATAACATAGTGTGTCATACACAAGGGTATACTAGTACAACAAAAGATGTGAAGTTTTTGCATTTTGAAGGAAAATACATTATTAGCCATGCAAATGAAGGAAAAAAATGTACCAGGAAGTTCCCAGGGTTCACATCTATTGAGATCAACTTCAGGAATGTTGAGTCCACAGAAGCTTCCATTTAAGACTTTAGAAGCAAGATAGAAGTTTACGAGTTCTTCATCTGTGGGATGAAACCTGAATCCAGGTGGCAAACCTTGCTCGTTATTCATGTCTCCAAGTTCCACCATAATTTCTTCCAAACCCAACATCTTAAATTAATTACCCTTCGATCTTCTTTCTTTCAATTATTAAAGAAACAACTCTCAATTGAAGCTGTATAAGAAGAAGAAGAGAATGATCAGCAAATTTATAAAAGGCTGCGTTTAGTTGGAGTAGTAATAATTAGGAAGCGCTGAAAACGAAGGGTGAAGATTGAAGGAAGGAAGAGGAGTGATAGATTTGGGTTCATAAATGCCCTATGTATAGTAGGCTGATATATCACCTGAAGTAGAAGGAAGAGAGTGTGTGTGGAATGGGGAGGGGGGCTTTTCGAGCCATGCGTAATAAGTATTCTGTCTACACGTATCTCAGTTATCGGACGAGATAATATGCCAATTACATTTTCTTTATTAGATGAATATTTATTTTGCTCGTGCAATATTACTCATAATTGTATAAAACAACGTGTATTTTCAATATTTACATAAAAAGATATTATGTATGTGTAAAAATACATGTTTCAAGCGAGAGGATGTTATTAAATGCAAAGAAAGAGAGGGTGGTGTTGGGAGAGGAGAATTTTAGATCCATACAATACGGAATAAGTGTTCAGTCTGTATGTACTATTAGATTATCTTAATGGACGGTAGAGTTTCATTTTATCAAATGAACGCTTATGCTGCAAGTAAACAAATGCTCATATATGTATGGAAGAACATTTTTTTTTCCAACCATTATAAAAAAAAATTATCGACCAAATAAATATCTTATATGTTACGAAAAAACACATATTCTACATTGAATACTGATTAAAAAAGAAGTGTGAGGAGGGCAGTCCGGCTCCTATGCGGAACAGGAAAAAATTTACACGTGCGAAAATCTCAGCCGTCAGATGATAATTTGAACGGTTGGAATGGTGTCCCGCACGTCCCGCACCAAAGCTGTCCCGCATAGGAGCCGGGAGCGAGGTAGGGGGTGTTAATAAATGCAAAGGTGGATGCAGAGATTTATGCGTGCGTGTGTAGACATTTCATTTGTTTTGTTTTGTGTAGAGAAGAGAAGAGGAGTCAGGGTTTCAGGTAGGTGGGTGGGTGGGAGGGTCAGAATTTTATAAGTTACACAGACATAGAGAGGCCGTAGCTGTTCCCCTGCCATCCCTAGTCAATTAGGGGTCCGGCGCTACTATTACCCACGATTTTCACCCAACCCCCACCCCTCCCCTCATTCAATTTCCACCTTGGCTCAGGTGCTGAACAAGAAAATTCAGTATATACGGGGACATCTTGTCATAGCCCATCGGATTTGTACTTTTGATCTGTTTGATCCAACTGGCTGTATAAAAAAGCAGTGGGTATTTTAGAGATAAACTTTGAAATCTCTCTTTTTCTCTTTTTACTTGTAACCGGGGTGTTCAATAATCGAGAACATGCGTTCAATAATAAAAAACGTACGTTCTATAATAGAGAACATGTGTTTACTGACCGAGAACGCATGTTCAATAATCAAGAACATGCGTTCACTAATAAAAAATGTGCGTTCTCTAATAAAAAATGTGTTTATTGACAGAGAACGTGCGTTTATTGACAGAGAACGTGAGTTCTCTGAGAGAGAACGTGCGTTCTCTAATAAAAAACATACAAGAACGTGTGTTCTCTAACAGAGAACATGCGTTCTTTTTTCAGCCGCAACTTTTTTCTCTCCTCTGTAACCCACCTTTTTAACTTTTCAGCCGCAACTTTTCTCTCTCCTCTAATAAAATTACATATGTACCCTTTTAGCTTTTCTCTCTCCTCTAATAAATCTCAACCATTGATCCTTTTAAAAAATGAAATCAACGGCCCATATTGTGTCCCGCACGTACTGAATTAAAGGCGTTCAGCACAGGAGGCGGACTGTTCAATTTCTGCAACCCCTTATTACTGTTCACTTCCAACCACACAATTTCTTCTACTCCCATTCAATTGTTTAATTGTTTCATAAGCAATCACCAAAAAAATAAAGAGTAGTGCTAGGTGGCACAGATATGGGCTTCATTCAATTTATGTGAAAGGGATGTGGAGTCAGTGTGACAAGAACGGTAATAGAATTTGAGTGACCCCAAATGACCTATCAATCATAAATTTCAAGTATCGTTTGTTATATTGCACAATTTTTGTAAAGTTCCATCCATGTATGAGTAAAAGAAGATCACATGCACTCGGGGAAAAAAAGTAATATGGTGTATGAGTAAGTGCGAATTTAAAACTTATGCATTGAGGGAAGCAAAATCAGTAAATTTCAAAAGATTGGGAGAAGAGAGTGATGTACAATTTTCTAACAGATTTGTCAGAAGACATAAAAGTGTTTTTATAAAACATATGACGTGTTTGGAAATTATTGAGGGCAGCCGCTATCCTCCGACTTTAGATTCATTATTGTATATAATTATGAGTCTATGTGCTCATATCACATTTTGAATTGTGAAATTCATTTTGATATAATTAAAATAATTATAAAGTAAGTGAAATTAGGTAATGTAAAATTCAAACCATTTTATCCTTGACAAAGAAGATATATATATATATCTTTGGAGGTTACACGTGCAGTGCTAATAAAAATAAACTTTGGGATTTTAACAAGTAACAGAAGTAAAAGATCAGCCTCACTCAGTGCATGAGCTGTAGTAGTAATATAATATTAGGGAGAGGGGCCAGCCCGGGTCTAATGCCTAGCTATAGGTGTATATATACATACATATTATTATTATTATTATATGTGTCATTGTACACTGTGAATTTGTTTGTACATAGGCATGCAGGTATGAGGTATCTCTCTATATCTACCTACTATGCCATTTGTATCTCCCTATCTTAGCTTTCAGTATAACTTGGATTGTTCAACTATTTAATTTCACAATTAAGACAATATTTAAAGGAAATATCTGATATGAACCGGATCCATGTGGATCATGTGGTCCAGATTTAGCCACATCCCTGCAGAATGAGGAGAGAGAAGAAAATGCAGTGATGTGGCCAAATCTAAACCGCATGGTCCAATGGACCTGGTCCATGACAGAATAGACCATATTTAAAATATAGTTATGCGATGAGTTGTTCTTGAACAACTATGTTAATTCTGAAATTAAAAAGGTCGGACCATTCAAATTGATTCAACGTATATAATACTGATAGAATAGTTGTTAACATCAAGACCAAATTGCATAGTACTTGAATCTTGTGAGATTTTTTTTTAATTCTTTTTTTTGGGGGGTGGGGGTGTGAAGTTAAAAGAAACAGTAACCCCCATCAAGAGCCAGCTTGAGCTAGATAGGTTGTGAAGTCATGACTACAAATGTGTTAGGCCACTGATTAGATCCATCTGCAGATTTACACACTTATAGTAAGTACTTAATCAACACTATACTTGTTTTGTTTTCATTTCTTTTCCCCTTCCATCACAGCCCCATGCCATGAGGGCCATTACAATATTTCTTGTACACAATCTACAACCCTCGAACCAACTGGGCTACCCTTGCGGATGCCATTACAATATTTCTATATGCATGGTACGTAGACGAAGGTAAATCGGAAAGGCTAACGGGGTCTTGTCATATCCACAAACGTTGAGAGTTGGATTATGTCATATCCAGCCATTGTCTTTATTATATATATACTTAGATTGAATCTGGTTCGAAATGATCAGACCGAGACTAAACAGGAAAGTATAACACATGGCAATAAGATAGAAAAGGGGTCCTGAAATAGGACAAAAGATACTTTTCTAAAAAAATTGAGACAATATTTTTTGTAAAAATTAGTTATTAGTGTGTGACAGGAGATAGAACAAGATTACATTATTTATTTATAAGAAAAGAAAGACAATATTATTTATTTATAATAGGCCGGTGAACGGTGCATCATCTATCAATTATTCGCAAGGGACCACTTCCCTCAGCCCAGCGGACCCCATCTTGTTTCTCTGCCTCGTCCTTCTTTGGGCTCTTGCTATCAATTAAATGTAGAAGTAAACGTCAATATCATCGCATCCCACTATTATATTTTAACCATTCCTCTTCGACATTTTATATATATATATATATAAAAAGGAGAACGCTTTCGCTAGTGTCAGTTTTCACATTAGATTTTTAAGTATTTCTCCATAATAAAATTGCAGGTTATTCATCCAAAAAAAAAAAAAAATTGCAGGATTACCTCTCAATATGACTTTATATCGCATTATTTGGTTTATCTTACATAGCACACACACATATATATATCAGTCTCTATTTCCATTAATTAATTTGTACACGGATGTATATGAGTAGACTCGTCAATTTTGATTGAGTTCCCTTCTCCCAATATCTTTTTTTTTAAAGTCTCTAGTTCATCCTTAACTACTTGAAATTTGTGAAACTTAGACGCTCAATCTAAGTAAACTCGCATGTTTCAGATCATACTTAAGTCACATTTTATTATGAATTCCGATTGAGTCTCATGAGCCAAGTCTTCTTTGTTCTTTTTTCTTTTTTAACTTTTATATTAAAATGAGAAGATTGTTTTGTTCCTTCTGAGGAAAGGAAATAGAAAATAGTAGGTTTTTTATTTCCAATAATTTTGATCATACTTTATTAGATCATATATGATATAATGTAATTGCATACAAAAACAACATAACTGGATCAAGATCAATTGGCTCTCGCTCATGTTAAGCTAAGCAAATTCTTTACTGAGCTAATCAGGCAATGTTGGTCTGCATGCAAGATTCGCCTAATTTATGTGAGGGATTATGAAGGCAATCTAAAAAATCGGTTCTATAACGTTGTGACCCCTTCAAATGAGAAGTCCTTTCAGATTTTCTTAACAGAAATCAGAATTTTATTAAGAAATTTCAGAGGTTAAGTAAGGGAGGAATTCCGTAGGATCCCCTACTCATTAAAAGGAGGATTTAAACTTTCATGAGTGTCTAGATGTTGGAACGGTACATGACCTGTGTACATAATATTTTTTTTAAAAAACATACTCCCTTCCTAAGGCATTACAAATCATATCCAAAATATATCCAAACAAATAGTGGTTCTCAAACCTTAACTTGACTATGTGGTCTTAGTTCCCCGCTAGCCTAAATATGTTCGAAAGTTTCCCAGACCTTTGGAAATTTTTCTTGGACGCATGGTTTAGGTTTCCTGTGTCAATGACGTTGCTGGAATGCTGATTGAACGCTATGCATCCCTCTTAGGAAAGTTTTATTATTGCCAGAAATGTATTTTGGATTGCGTTCTACAAAATTTTAAAAATATCATATTTTATTGTTAAGGAAAAATAAATCTTTAAATACTTCCTAAAATTATTGTTTTATGACATTTTACCACGAAATTTATATTATTTAACCTAAATAAAAATAGTTAAATTTTAATTGCGAATATAATTATAATTACAAATGTTACATAGAGTATTATAAAAATTGCCATATATTCCTAAAGTGCTAATAATCAGATGAATCAAGAAATTTGAATTTCTCATGGCTCAAAATATGGTAAATGACGCTTTCAAACATTCCTTATAAAGGGGAAAAAAATCTCCCGCCCGAATTCATGTCTTATTACATGTTCCACAGATTGATGATTGTTATGTTTATTTTTTTTAGGAGTTTAACCGTTTTTAAAGTTACAGTTCTTTTAATTAAAAAAAAAATCGATACATGTTAACTTTTCATCAATGAGATAGAAAGTCTATCCAAACCCTTGTCTCGTCAATCAAAATGCACATGTTCCTAACCCTTTATACATCCAAGTGTTCTACATGTCCAAAATAAAGATGCGCACACACCAAATCCAGATTGGTAAAGGAAGGCGCCACGTTCTTGACCAAAATGAAATGAGGTAATCCAAACCAAGTCTCGAAAAATGTAGCACTGTGATTCTGAAAATCCGAGATACAAAAGAACTAAAAGGTCTTGACATTCTTAATCAGATAGATCTCATCAAAGACATTAAATTATTTAAAGTCGCATCTTAATCTGAGAAAAAAAATATTTTAAAAAAAATATTATAGTGTTATTTCATTAGATTGTATATTCAATAGATCACCTTCATAAATACATATATTTGTTCATAGAACATTAACAAATTTTTTTAGTTTGTTTTATTTTCCTTTTGAATAAAAGGTTAAGTAGTCCCGTTATAACTACTTCAATTAAAAGGACTTAATCATTGTAAAAATATATGTTCTTTTGGTTATACAAACTCGTCGAGACTAAATTCAACTTGATCACTATAATCTTAACACATTAGTGAATTAAGCCCTAATTAACCTCATTGGATCAAGGCAACATTGTAGTCATTCCATATATAATATACACATATGCCGTAAGTGAGGAGTCTTACGTAAGGTTCAAACTCATTATATTTATGGTATTTATAAAATTTCACTTATTAAGAAATTTACATAATTGAACAAGTATATTTAATTCGTTTATAAACAATATTGACTTGGTAACCAATAATATTCAAAAGCTATCTCATAAAGATTTTGTGAGTAGACTATTTATAAAGCAAACCATTAACTTGAAAATCAAGAATATGAGAATTTCCTTATACACCTCTAAGGATAAGAAGGAAAAAAAAATACCAAACGTGCGATATGGTTCATTTGTTGCATGCAGCATATAGCCGATCTGTTTTTTTTTTCTTCCAAAGGCAGACTAAGTTGGACCCGTCAAACCCAATCATTTGAACATTTTGAAAGCACTTTGCTTTGGGCAGAAGAATTTTAGACTTCAAACTTGAGCTTCATTTTCATTAGCAGTCGTCGGAGATTTCGATTTTTCTCGATACATACAATCTCGATTATTAACTTTTAATTCAATAATTAAAAAATTAGTCATCTTTTCGGGCATGACGCGACGTAGATGATCTCTAGTGCATGTAATAACTAATTAATTTGATTGATTTTGTATATTTGTAGGGATAGAGAAAGTAGAGGTGGTCTTAGAGCTGATTTATGGTCTGTCCAAAATGAGCTATGGAACTTTTAGATTCAACAACTTCAATTTCTTCTAGATCCTTTTCCATTTCCAAAGACTACACACAACAGGATATCAAGTTTGCTTTGGCCTTTTTGTTTCACTTTGTCATTCTCCTTCTTTTTCTTTTACATAACTAGCTAGTAGATAAGTAAAAAGAAAAAGAAAAAATAGCTCCATTACCCATTTTTCAAGATGGACATTAGGGTTTAGTCAAGTCTGGATATTTGGTAATATATCTCCTAGTTAATTATTCATTGATGGCTAAACTATAGTACCAGTTATCAATTTATACAACATGTTAAGTAAAAACTATAGACCTATAAATAAGGTATATATAATCAATAGGTAACACGAGAATGTCAAAAACTGTATATTATTCTACTTATTATGATGTTTTTCAATGGGAGATGAAATTAAAATTAGCAAATGATAGTTCTAACAATTATCAAAATAAGAAAAATCCAAAATAGCAGAAATTAACGTAAAGTTTTCCAACAGATAAATTGGCTGCAAACATGATCACTCAACACCACATGCAGCTCCTCCAGCTGCGCCAAAGCTACGGATCATCACCTACAATGCAGAAATCATAAGTCAATAAAAAATATCGCATATATATAAGTGTTGATAATACTTCTTTCATTCCATATTGAATATAATATCCACTTCCTCAACACGAGAAGCAAAACAATGCAAGAATTATAAGTCAATAAAAAATATCACACGCACACACACACATATTGATTAAATATTGAATATAATATCCACTTCCTCAACATGAGAATCATAACATATAGTTCTAGATGTATTAAAAGAGACGATAAACCTGAACGGTAGAAGCAGCTGTAAGACCACCGGTTGCACGACCATATATTTTTTTGCCATCGTTTCCAAGCAATGCGATCTCTAAACTACCTTTCCTTTTTTTTACGCCAGTGCCCCCTTCTTCCATTGGCACAAGAAGACCAATCATATGGTGTATATGAAATCGGCCCTATATATTGAAGAGGATATAATCAAACATAGGAACCTAGAAGAATATTGATTAAATCAATAACTTTTCGAACACCCTAGAATTTCGACTTAAATAGTAGCAAATAATTGTTTTCTATCTTTGAATGAGACTATAGAAAGTTATACTACATAAATCATTCTCAAAGGGAAGAGGATATTTTTTAAGGACTTTGCTAGGCTACTAGAATTATTTGATAGGAATTGGATAAAACCCTCAAATTGGGGTGAATCTCTTATACCAGCAGGGAGTGGATAGTGTTAATTTGAGTTTTATCCAATTCCTATCCAAAAATTCTAGTAACAAATCATTTTCCATTTTTTAATGTTACAAAAATACAATTACTATTCATTCTGCTCACAATATATAAGGGTTTTTTTTTGGCATTTTCAAATAAATTAAAGAAGAGGAAAATAAGTAATATTTTTCCCTATTATATCTAGTACTAGTTTCACTAGTTAATATAATAGAAAATGTGAGAAAATTTGTATTTACTGGTGATGATAACTTTAGAAAAATAATTATTAAAACTTATAAAAGGCTGTAAATATTTTGAGAAAAAATAAAGGCTAAAAAACTTATATTGTGAAATGGAGGTAATAATCAACTCTTCAAATCACATAATTAAAAAAAGGAAGAAATAAAATGGTTAAAACCTCGTAAGTGACTATTTCATCTGCATGATCATGGAGAGCCACGCTTGACAAGAAACCAATAGCAGACATAACGCTAATAGCCTCAGGAGAATTTCTAGCAAATGAAAGTATTTTTGAGAACACGTCCTGAAAGGAAGATATCATTAGATATTTACAAGTGCTCCTAATAACAACTTGAAATAAGAACTAACACAATTGTATAAAAAAAAGGTTACTTCTCCTGGTTTGACTATGATGTTATGAATCGGCATTGTAGTACTACGGTCTAGTCCTACAAGTAAAAAAAGTTCATTAAAATTTCTCATCTATAGAATTTTGTAACTATTTCAAAAGAAAAAGAAGACAGAAAAATAAAGCAAAAAAGAGGCAATTCATATGTTTTTTTAGGGAGAGGAAGAATGTAAACTTATTATATTTTGTACAATTCTTTTTATATATTTGTGTCTAAAATTTCCTTAAATATGTAAAACTATATCCTATGCATAGTACGAGTCCTTAGGCTAGTATATAAATATAAGAAACTACGTTACACTTTAAAAGAGTAGTGCAAAATAAAATATCTTCTTGAAATTGTGGGGAAGTAAACAATTCAAAATAAAAGTTTGAAATAAATAACAAGTAGAAAACATAGTTTAAAAGGTTTTCTTATTTTTTTTCAATATGAAAAGCTGGCTGAATATTATATTTTCAGCAGAGATTTAACATTTTATGTTGGTAAAATCGGGTCGGTGGGGGTGTGAGGGAGACAAAGATTATTTTCATTGAAATTTGTGGGGAAACAAAAAACAAGTAGGAAATGCAATGGAAACATGCGAAAGTCTGATCTAAAAGCAAAGAAACATGAAATGACGAAGCAGAAGAAGAAAAAAAATTGAGTACCTGACGAGAGGACTGTAGAGAGAGCGAGAGAATGAATGTTTTAGCACTTGTTGATTAAGAGTTTTCAAAGAGATGAGTATATTTCCCTGTAAACGTTATTTATTTATATTTTTAATTTTGAGGGAAATTGTTGGTGATAAATGAGATAGAGCTCTCCCATCATTTAAATGAGGTAATGTTTCATATAAAATTTTAATTATTGTTGACTCTTGTTTCTACATGAATTTATACAAATTAATTGCAACTTTAAACCAAAGGCAATTTTTAGTATATGATTATTTGTTTAGGCAATAACATCAAAATATTAAAAGTTTACCTTTTATATTTTCGACCCAAATTTGGCAAAAACATAAACAAGGAGAATTTGCCAATTTGAAAACTTGTCAAGTACTATTTATATTACAAAAGTAGGAAAGAAGCTATAATTTACCATTTTAGTAACTAAATAAATGCAAAAATAAAATGATTTTTTCAAATTTTAAATATGGTAAATATAAATTATAAGGAAACAATTTTATCTTTCAAATCAAAATTTTCAATTTAACGTTTTGTAATATATATTACAACGGATATTTTTAAAAAAAATCAAGGAAAATTTTAATAGAGAGACAAATGTATCGCCATAAAATATTAAAGTATATTCAGTGTTTGAAAATTATTTGCATTCTTCCAAGGAAATTTTCTAACGCATGCCCTCGGGGCAAATGTCAATATGAATTAAATTACTTGTATATGTTGGTTTAAGTTTCTTATTCCCCATAGGGTTTCCCTATTTCTGATATGATTTTAGATTTTAAAATACTTAAATACCATATATAGTCGATTTTATCTAAAGTACTAACAATCACGAATTTGAGGGCGCCAGAGCTCGCATTTTTCAACTATTGCGACCGGTGAATAATATCAATTTTTAAAAATTTTTTAATAACGTGTACTAAACATCACCGATTGGGGGCAGTTATACTCGGATTTTTCAACTATTGCTACTGCTGAATAGTTTGAATTTTAGTCAAGCTCTGACTATCGTGTACTAACAATCAAGGATTTTGGCATAACGAATTTGGGGTCGTGGGTCTCAGATTTTTCGTTTGTTCCGACCGGTGAATAAGCTCGATTTTAGTCAACGTCGGACAATATCTTGTACTAAGCATCACATATTTGGGGTCGTTTGACTCAAACTTTTCAATTGTTACGACCGGTAAATAATCTCGATTATAGTAAAATTCTGACAATATCATTTACTAACCATCAAGAATGTGGGGTCGTCTAGTAATAATATTGATTTTAGTCAAATTCATAAAAATAAAATAAAAAACTTGTACTATCAAATTTTTGAATTGTTTCGACCGATTAATAATATTTATTTTAGTCAAATTCTAATAATATCGTCTACTAATCTTTACGAATTTGATACCGTCAAACTCGAATTTTTCAACTATTGTGACCGTTGAATAATCTCAATTTTAATCAAATTCATAAAATATTGTGTACGTCATCACGAATTTCGAATGTCGAACTCAAATTTTAAATTGTTGCGAAGAATAACTTCGATTTTAGTTAAAGTTCAAATAATATCGTATAGTAACTCTTGTGACATGTTAAAAAATTTGCCCTGTTTTTTCAACTCTTGTAACATGTTAAAAAATTTGACCAATTTTTCAACTCTTGTATCATGTTAAAAATTTTAATTTTAGTCAAACTCCGACAAAATCGTGTATTACTATCACAGATTTTATGTTGCCGACCTCGAATTTTTCAACTATTACGACTAGTAAATAATCTCAATTTTAGTAAAGTTGGGACTAAACCGCGTATCATCAAGCCCATGCATTATTTTCTAATTATTTATGTTTTAGTAACTTTTATGCAACTAAACATATATATTGAATGTCTAAAAGCCATTAAACTCTTCTTATATTGCAGGTTGAATTGAGGATGCACACAATGGCAGCTCTGTGAATCTGTAATCTGTAGTTAATGATACCTACTATGTTTTTGGCATCTTCTGCCATACTAAAATACATTATGAAATAATAACGGAAGATTTGAAGTATAAAATTTCAAAAGGCATACATAGCAAATATTAAATGGACCCAAACAAATGATGGATAGCAAGTCTCCATTTTAGGTTTCAACTTTCAATATGATGTATAATAAAAGTCTTCGTGTGTTTGGTTTTAATGATTAACAGAATAAAAGTTTCTAACTAATACCATATGAAGATGGTTTTAATGAGTAACATAATACAAGTATCCAATTAAAGTGTGATATCTGTTATTTCTGTGTGCGCGTTGATCAAAATATAAGAGCCAAGAGAAATCAAAGATAAAAACACCACGTACATGAACATGAGAACACACCCGAGTGAGTAATGTTCCAATGTAGCCGACCACACATAATTCTTACGTTGATTTTAACGTAGCCGACCGACCCCCAATCACTTGGGATTAAGGCTTTGTGGTTGTTGTTGTTGAGACCATATTTCTCTGCCTCCTCATCAACAAACTGCATCACATTGAAGTTATTGACCCAGAATTTAGGTCTTGTATCCGAAGACTTGAGTGAAAATAGCAGGCGGAAGCTAAATTTAATATCAGAAAATTGAAGTCGCAGATTGTTAAGCAATGTGAACCTATCCGGTGATAATACAAACCATTATTTGCTATCCCGAGCACAGAAAATAAGTGTATGCGGCTTTGACCAGGATTTTGGAGTGTATACTCAATATAGTACAATCCTAAGGGCAAACTAATAAGTTGTTAACCAGCCATAGTAGTTCATAGACCTCTAGAATGAAGTCAGAGGGATCTAATTCTGTCACCTTCACCTTTGCCTACTTGCCAATCTGCAGGAATTAATGTATGACAATCTGCTGAACTAACCAATGCTTGCAGCCGTATTATGGCCGAAAAGGACAAACATATATATAGTTCAAACGATAAAACATGAGACCAGCAAAAGAACACCTTATCCATGACTGACAAATGAATAATGGCTTTCAACATCAGATGCTAAAAAATCAAATAAAGTTGTCTAATTTTGAAAATAAAGACCATTTGAATAAAAAGATTTGCACAGAGTCTGGTTGAGTTTAGCCGATAGTAACATAGGTGGGAACTTCTAGTCATAATTTAGTTACGGTTACGAGCTTGATTAAACTCTAGCTGAAAATAGAGAAAGCTAATTCATTTGGGAAAAATGCCACTTTCTATAAAGATTTGCATGTCATGCATATCACACCCCAAAAGGAATTCAAGAACCAGTTATTTCATTATAATGCAAATTGTGAAACAAGATAGATAGATGGAAATGCACAGGCATTTTCTCAGATGATGTCAACAAGTTTAAGATAACCAAAATGAGTAGAAGATTAAAAAAAGGTAAGAAAGAAGTAGACAGTAATATTAGCTAAGAAAATAGGTAATTACCGGTCTCCGCTAATGCTAACGATTTATCAGTAATTGCAGGGGCAGAAATGGCAGCAAAGAGAGCTTGTAGCAAAAGTTCTCTTCTTTGAGTCCAAGATTCTTGGGCTACCCAATCGCTTATGACAATTAAGCAAAAGCAAAAAGCCCATCAAGATTATTTCCAACAGAGAAAATCCCGGAAACAAAGCAGTAAAAAACTATAATATTTCTACATCCCACTAGTAGAAAAAGAGTATGCATACCAGATTTCATAGTCATTGGTGTTCTTCTTGAAGCTGGAGGAAACTGGAAAGCTTGTGCATTTTGAGGGCCTGTGGAAAGAAACCCATTGAATGTCTTAATCATTGATTTATAACATAATTATAGTGGAAATGTAGAATGAATGAGCTTTGATTAGTGAATGAGAAGTTGAGAAATGGAAGAGCTGCTGAGGAAGCACATACACTTGTTGCCATTTCTTAATATTCTACACTGTCTAACCAACTGGGCAAGACAGTAGCATAACTTTCCTATTTGGTTTTTTTAATATTTTCTTTTTTCCCCTAAAGAAAATAGTACTAACAAACATTTTATATTATATTAAGAAGCGGAAATATATGTTGAAGTGATGGATATTATTAGTACATCATACTGAGTCATCTCTCACCCAAACACAGTGCATGTGAATTGGAAAATATAAGCAAGATTATTAACAAATTCCAATAGCATTTTAATGTCATGAGTAACATTTCCTATACTAGATAGATCAAGATCAGAGTTATGCAACTTTTTGCACTATAAGTTGGGCGTCTATTTCCAAGTATAATGTACTGCTACTGCATTCAAATGTACTAGAAAGCAAGTGAGCAAATGAAACGATTACATGGCCAAGGGAGTCCCGAATGATTCCTCTAGCTGCAATACCTTTAGCAGAATGAGCTCCATCCACTCTAATTTTGACGAACCATTAACCGAAGGATGCCAATGTTGTTGCTGCTGAATGTGACAATGCATAACTGAATGGGCTATGCTAACTTGAAGTGAAGAGAACCCATGAGCCAGATAAAAACTCTCATCAACTAGCCATTTAAGTGTTAATGGGAATATCCTCAAAACCACTAGCTTTTTTAGCTTTCCAGATTTTCCAAACAGTACAAGCAAATGAAGAGATCTGGCTGTCATCTTACTCCAACATGAGACTCTGCATAAGCTCTTTAAAATCATGACAAATAATAAGATGCACTCATTTGAGAAATTTGCCTTGAATTTGGCATACCCTTGCTATGGCACAATAAAAGAAAAACAAACGACCATCATTTTCCAATTGACATCTAGATAAAGCAATTAGCACATGAAGGTCGTCAAGATGTGGATACAAGTGTTTTGGATCCTTGAATATTTACAAAGGAACAAAAACATCAGAACAACACAACACAACAGTCTTTAGGCAAGAGGTGAAGGATTTCTCTCCACTAGTTGTATAAATAGGTTACGCAATATCAAAGAGTAAAAATTGCCCAAAAGAATGTAACGTTTCTTCTATCGACAAGTAGGCAAGAACCCAATCGACATTGTAACCTTGCCAAACACAGGAACCAAGAGTGATTCCAGCAAAAATTCTTCTTACTGCTGCTAAAATTAAAGGGCAACAAAACATCTTTGACGCTGTCATTCTGTTTTGCCATTTTCTCCTATGTTGTCTCCTGCTTTCTGAGCATCAGCTTTATGAAACATCATAGTTAGTTGGTCAACAAAGAGTAAATTCTTTAGCTGCTGCAATTGTTTCCATTCCTTCTCCACTTGTAAATCTAACTCCTCAAAATGAACAACTTTGTCCTGAATTTCTTTTATCTGCAAAATCTTACAAGGAAAACCCAACTTACTTCATGAAGGTATCATTGGTGAACGAACTAATGATATTAGAAGCCGGACTTGCATTTTCATCATATTACATTTGACTAAATATGAAGGGAGCAGTTGATTACCTGAACAGCAATGCCAGAGAGTGCTCTCTCCAAGTCATCGTCTTCCTTGTTAAGCTGTGAATGAGCTTCAACAAGAGCGGTGTCCATTGCGTCCTCGGTGTTACCATTAGCTGCAATACCAGATTCTTCTGCACAGTGAAGTTAATTTACCATCTCACTTAAAGAAGCACGGAATTATAGCACACGGTCTAACCATTTGCAAATGGTCTTAGTTTCTAATATAATTTATCCACACCATGAATAGTGCTTTGAACAATTGCACTTTAATCAACTTAATAAAGAAAATCAAGCCATTAATATATCAGTAGTCGTGTATAGCAAATATTCCACTTGACCAGATCAATTTTTAGCTCACAGTAAAAACTATACTAAACACTATATACAGGCATGATAAACTACAAAGCATCTCTCTTTTTCCTTTAAGCGCAGCCTGAATCCAATTTCCCTGCAATTGTTTTTATTTCAAGATTATATTCCTTTGTAGCCTCTTTGGGGGGATTGGATGACATATAGAGGATGCTGGTCATCTGTAAAAGGGATGCCTAGGTCAATGACATTGATCAACAAAAGTTTTCAGCTTTTCTATTAATCATGAGGATTCCAAAAGAATTTCAGGAAAGCAGTTAGTGCCCTTTCTGTCTTGATAATACACAAACCTGATACTAACTTGCTCAAAGGCATTCGATGCATGCCAATATAATTCTCCAGGCTTTGCCAATCTGGTACCTCACAATGTACTGGACATTATACACCAAAAATAACACTAAAACTTGAAAGAAAGCATCATTAGGAGTGTAATATACCTTGAGTTTTTGTCCCAGGTGAAAGAGACTTTAGATGTTCTTTAATTGTTCCATCACTGTGATCAGATAAAGCCTTTGCAGCTGCATGAGATGCTACTTCTGCTACCTCCACTCCAACCAAAGCCGAAAGAAAAGCAGCCTGAAGCATATAGGTACAGGTTGTTGAGCAAATAACAGGCACCTAAAACTGCTTATTCCCAAACTAAAGATACCCCAGCTAAAATATCCTCCGACATTCGATTCAAGCTACTTATACAAATATCTAAAATAGACCTTTGATTTAACTAATGATAAGAGTTTAATAATAAAGGCAGGAGACGAATTGAATTCTGGAAGTCTTTACCTGAGCCATAATTGGGTTGCTTGCATCGGAAAGTGGAGTGAGCCGCATCCTTTTTTCAGGAAATGATGAGTTTTTGGATCCAAGTCCATGATCTAACTCACTAGATTCAGGAGGTCCAACAAACTCCTCACCAAAAGGAAGCTTAACAAAGCGAGCTACACACTCTTTCTCATTTCTACCACCACCAACATGTGCTGCAACCTTCTTCCAATCATCCCCGTAATGCATAACAGCTTCTAATAGGTGAAGAGTTTGTTTTTCACTCCAGTCAGCCTTCACTTCTTCATTAATTTGAACCCGCTTAAAATCTGAATTATTAACACCTACCATGTAATTACCACGGACATAGCACTTTGCACAAAGAGTCAAATCATACTGCAAAATATTAAAAGAATACATGTCAAAACCTTCAGCATTAACCATTTTGAAACAGTATCATCTTTAAGGACAACAACCTAGAGGCAGAGGCTACCAAATTTCATAAACTGGCTTCAAAATACTTTTCATGCTGTAAGATAAAATTCTACATGGCAATACACAACCTCATTTATTTACTCAAAGAGTGTAAAAAACACAACCACGTGAATGATAACGTTATACACATCCAGAGAGATTTTAACCACCTTGGCACAAGCGAAGCACGCAATGGTGCAAGGGGATTTGCAAGAACCGCACAACCACTTCTTGGGAGCGGCAGGATCAGCAGTAGGGCCCTGAGCTGTAGCAGCTGCAGTTGCTTCCTTATCTTCCCCCTTAAGTTGGGAAGCAGTAAGCTTAGAAGCAGGAGCAGTATAATTAATCAATCCCCAATTCTCCAAGAAATCAAACACCCTACGAATGGACCCCACGTCGCCGGTAATTGTCTTTCTGACCTCAGTAAAGGTGATCTTTCTGGTGGGATTCTCCCTGTACCTCTGGATTATGGCATTCCTGTAATATTTGTAAACCTTGGGGTTCTTTGAAGGCGACCTTCCGTTGAAGAATTCCGGGTTATGACGGAGCTCGCATTGGTGGATATTGTCCCATGAAAACCACTCTAAGAAAACACCACCAAGAAAATTACTTTTATGGTTAAAAAGAAGAATCAACAGTTGTAATTTGAGCAAAAGAGTCATTTTTGAGAGAGAAATTACTGGAATAGCTGGGTACGGAGATGAACTCGGGGTCGGGAGGGCGTGAGACGGTAAATGCATCCTTTGGACCTGTTGCGGCGGCGGTTGTCGGGGCTTGCGGCGGCTGCTGAGTGTGAGGAGTAACAGTGGGTTCAGGGGAGGGATTGAAGATTGGATTGGAGGTAGCCATCTTTAAAAAGCAAGGTAAAATTATTATTCAGAAGCTGAATGGCCGGAGATGATGGAGGAAGACAGCTGAGTGAGGAGGAGCCGCCGGCGGAGGATGTTGCTGCTGCTGTTCTCTTTCTTCTTTACAAATTACACACTTGAATAGAGTTATTTGCCGAGTAGCACTCCCACTTATTTATGGCCATATATTTTTTCACCCACATTCTTTTTCTTTAAACTCTTTTTTGTCCCTCAATGATATACCCAATTTAGTCTGACTCTCGATATTCTAGTATATCCTCTATTATGTTTTCTACTTTAGATACATAAATTCTTCTTGTCTAATAATGTTATTTTATCATTTGTGTATTAAACAATGTAGTACTCAAAGAGCCCATGTCGATCTAGTCCTTATAGCTATAGGTTCTTTTTTATTTCTTATTTCCTCTTTGAGGAATTCTATTTTTTTTTTTTTTAGTTGTGAGAGTCCAATCACTAATGGCAGCGTACGACAAAGGCACTCAACTATAGACTATTACCTGAGTGGCTGAAGAATTCTATTTACTATTTAGATTATTCTCTCCTTGTGTTTACTGGTAGGAATATTTGTTTGCACTCGACTATATAGTATTATTACCTAAATGGTTGAGGAATTCTATTTCCTATTTTGATTATTCTATCCTTTTGTTTATATGTCATTTACATGACTTCGAATGTTTTAGTACAACTTCTATTATGTTTTAGTACAACTTCTATTATATTACTCGGGCACCAATAAAATTATCACACAAATTAAAAATAAGAAAGGAAGAGTAGCAAAAGATTTCCAAACCACAAACCATCATCAATTAATACTTTTGAGACTTGTCCTATTAATTCGAAACTACTAAGAAATTGTTTTTTTTTGAAAAGATGGGGGAAAGGCAAATGCAAGAAAGGTTTCCCATTTGGGAAAATATATAGAGAAGTGGAGTCTTGTACAACAACCTGAGGCTTCTTTGATATCATTCTTAGAAGTCAGATTCTAAAGAAAATCCATTTTACACAAATTAATGTTCATAAAAACTTCCAATTCTATTGTTTTCTTATGCACAAAGACTTGTGATGATTTCTTCTTTTTTTTACATACAAATAAATGCAAGATGATGTACCAACACGGTGACACCAAAAGAAACTATCTACAGACCCAAAATGCTGGGAAATGACTATAAAAGAATCATATGTTGATTCTAACATGACTTCCTTTTTTACATGATTTATTCCTACAACAACGGGAACCCGAAACCATTTCCGGCAGCCTCGATTTGTGAGACTTTCCGTCAGTCATCCCTAACACTGACAGGATGCAAAAGGTTTTAGATACATGACGATGATGACAACAACGATGATGAAAGAACTGCTATCTGCATCTTCCATGTCTTCTCTCCTCCAACAGGAGCGACTTGGACATTTGTTTTCATTGGTGAGCATGATTACTTAATGACCTGCATATACAAAATTCAAGCATTATCATGATGTTCACCACACGACAAATCAGAATCCAGCTCCAAGGCATGATTACTTAATGACCTGCATATACCTCTAGAATGCAAAATGAATTTAATTTGCAAGGCTAGATTCGAAGCCCGCCACTCTAAGTAGCAGTACTGTTGCTCTTAGTCCTGCTGCAATCTAATGGTAACTACAAAAACAATAGCGTAATGGGAACCAAGTCACGTGGTAGCAACTGAGAAATACACAAATGCTCAAACCAGGTTCGTGCAACTTACCCGAGAAACCCCTCACCCAGCATTTTGGTCAGAACCGCTACCTTGCATGAACTGAGGAGAATGAGCAGAAAGTATAAACTGGGGCTGTGGGGGAACTGGGCCTGCCATACCTGTGCCAAAAAAGTAAAAAAGAAAAACCCTCTTTAATACAGCTCCTGACTTATCTCATCAAGTAAAAACTGATTAAAAAGAATCCCATGTAGAGTCGTCCATGGCGCATAAATTCAACTTGTGCACGATGTGGAGATGATAGGTGCATTTACGTCATAAATACAAATGAAAAAAAGACAAGCGAAAAGACCAAAGACTAAAAATGTACGTCAGTTGGCATAAACAAAGGAATATATAAAGAGAAGACGAGAGTCAAAGGAAATGTGCCTGTTGGGTATGGTGCCTGAATAGCTGGAATAGACGAGGTTGTCATTGCATTGACATTGGGCCCTCCAAACTGCACAATCTGATGACTTGGCATTGCATAGCCTTGCAATGCTGCAAAATTATGACCTCCGGGAACAGTCTGAGCTAGCTGGCTGTAAGGATACATAGTTGTGTTAACTGTTCCAGGTACACCATATACCTGAAGGTACTGCTGACCTCCATAAGGATTATAAACACCCTAACATAGAAAATGACAAAATAAGCATTAAATCATTTTAACAAGTAGATGGGAACTGTCTTGTGTAAGTCACGAATAAAATACTGCAATAGCCATTTTTCCTTTCTACTAACCTGTGGGTAGACATATTCTGGAGCATATGGTGCATACCTAAAGATAATAAAAAGTAGAAAGTTGGATCTTCTGAGAGACGTTTGAACTAGTAATAAAGAAAGGTGAACTTTTATTCCGTAACAATAAAATAACTTTCCAAAATTAAATCTAAAGTAACCATGAATAACCAAACTCTAACAAAGTTTCTCAAGACTTGCTCATAATGCATGCTGAAGAATAAATTCAGATAAATGATAACCACCACAATCAGAACTTCAATATTTTATTGTATGATAATGCAAAGTTGCCATGTATGATAACTTACTTTTTACATTTCTGCAGTTACAACAGCGCTGGATTAGAATTACCGACTACGAAAGTTTAATTACTAGGGAAATAATATTCTACTTCACAATATTATGCAGCACCATCTCTATAGTTTAAGTAGAACTGTCATAGCAAGAGCAGGAAATTTATAAACTGCAGCAAAGTGTGAAATATAAACCATAGCATCTTTGAGTTCTTCACTAAATACACACCAAAAACATGAATCCTGAACTCCTGACATACAATGATACAAACTACAGCATAAAAATTGAGACTGAAGATGCATATATGTACCTAAAATGGGTCCGACGGTAAAATATAAAACTTCTTTTAAAAGCTATTGCGGGTGCTCATCAAGAGATGACTTCACAAATTAGAAACCTTCTTGGAATTACAAATTTAGATACCCCACTTCAGCATTCTAGTATGGAATAAGAAATGAGCATCTAAAAAAAGTACTCTGGGATCAAGTTACATCAAGGAGGTTCTGTTTATGATGCATTATACTGCTGCAGACAAATGAGCATCTGAAAAGCTATTGCTTGTTTTCCTTTTACAGGCATTTTTAGTCAGTAAGTAACTTGATATGAACTTTTCTCAAACAAAGAGCACTCTTATTCAACAAATAACCAATACAACTATTATTTTTGTCCTGAAAAGAACATACATCAGTCTTCATGGTCGATAACTTCCGAAACATCGGGATATCATATGCAAAAAAGAAAGATACTTTCTGAAACATCCATTTACAATAGCATATGAGCTATCATCTCTGGACATTAACATACCCATATGGAGAATACATTAAGCTTTGCTGGTAGTTGTAAGAAACTGGTTGCTGGTAACCAAGACTTCCAATATAAGCACCCCGTGCAGCCGGCAATCCACCAAGGTACGGAGTCGGTGATCTAAGTCGTCGACCTATCAACACAAAAACATAGAGTATCGTACTGTCAAGTAAGAATCAAACAAATCCCAACATGTGCACAGAGACCCAAACCTAGATCAATTTATCATCATTAATGATGCCAAATACGGTGTTTGAACTATTTGCATCTAGCACATTGCATTACAATGTTTCCTTTTTGCAAATGACATGGAACTTTAGAGAATCTTAAGATGTGATCATAACTCAACATTCTGAGAGAGTTGCAAATTTGCAGATCAAGTTGAATCATGGTGGTTGTTATTAATTATTAGTAGCAGACACTTCTCTCCCACTAGTAATCTCACAGCTTTCTCAGAAACCAGCCACAAAAAACTATCATCATTTTCTTGATTTCAAATCTAGCTTGCTCTTATTTCTCTTATTTAGAAAACTGGCACGGACACAGAGCTAGTAAGAAACCCAGTCCTGAACATTTATAATGCATTTCAACACTTCCATTCCACATTACTCGTTAAAAATTCTGTTCTTAGTTGCACTTAAACATCCACTATAATAGAAATGCACGCGTCTAAAACAATGGCTATCCTTGTCAGAAAGTGCAGTGTTTCCAAAATATTTCATGAATATCACCCCTAGCTGAATACAGCTAGGTCAGCAATTACAAATAAAAAAGATTCCCGCATCTTTGCCTTGGAAAATATAGTAGCATCAGAACATTAATTGTTTAGCTACACCGTGTAGCAATGCTTTAGAAGACTAAATCTATAGGACAGATGAAGAGAAAGAGAGGAAAACTAAGGATAATACTCGCTGAGCCCAAATAAGTGATAATTATGCTGAACACTGAGTTCGGAACTCAGAGCTGAACCTTCTCGTATTGGAAAAGTCTCAGCAGCACTGGAAGAGTTCAACAGACAAATAAAAGGCCAGTTTTTTTAGACATTAAAGTAGCCATATCTTCTGAGAGAATGTAAATGCACACAAAAATATGGGCATATTACCAAAAGGCAAGGCAGGCCGAGGTCGCCCTAATGAAGCCAAATTACAGTTAGCCCGCCTCCCATCAATAATTGGAGTTGGATCAGCACATGCTCTCCTAGCTGATTCAGGGTCCCGGAAAGTCACCTAAACCCTCCATACAAACACCATTAGGAAACAAAGTCATTCAATCGTTCATTCCCTACTATGCAGAATATTCGTAACAGAAGATCAAAACACAAAAGGTGACATTAAGGAAATAAAACATTCATGAGCCAGTAAATATAAGCACAAACAGAAAAAATAATAACCATGATTTAACAACATTAAGGAAATGACTTTCTTGGAATCTTGATAGAACCCTTGACAGCTTTTCTTTCAGATATACATGAAATAAGCAAAATTCAGACTGCTCTCTTAATTATTTCTACATCCTAACTATCCCAACTAGATTCAATGTCTTATTGCTCCAGAAGTTGCGTTGATCACAAGCCAAAGTTATTTGTTTCATTTCCCATGCGTGACTAAAACTTTCCTGGTGTGTATATCACGCATACAGACAATTAACAAAATGACACTGTTGCCTGGCAGGCAGGATATTTTAGCTATTTAATTCAAGTTGTCGTTGTACATTAGTGATTCACCAACTCACGTCAGCATGTGTGCACAAGTAGACAAACAAAATGAAGAAAACCAGTAAATTATGAAAAAGTTCAAAATGGAAAATGAAGTATGTCCAAGGAACAATCTTTCTACCTAAACCAGTAAATTATTAGAGGAAAAAACAATCTTTCACCTTGTCTTTTATGATGAGAAAACAGAAAGAGAAAGTGGGGAACAAAGAAAACACTCACAAAGCCGTAGCCTTTGGATCGGCCAGTGTTCTTATCGGTGATGACAACAGCCTCAAGAATCTCACCGAATTGTTCAAAGTACCTTCTCATGGTCTCACTCTGAGTCTCCCAAGCTAATCCTCCAACAAAGACCTTAGTGAAAGTGGTGTCACCAAAAGGGGAATTCAAGAAATGAAGCCCAGAATCGGAATACGGACGGGTAATTGGAGGTTGCTGCTGCTGCTGCTGTCGATACGCCATTGAATATTACAAAGAAAAATAAAAAGTAAAAATAAAAAGGATGAATTTGGTTTGATTTTAGAAAAGGAAATGAGGAAAAGGAGAAGAAGATTCCCAGAACAAAGCGAAGAGAATTTTAATTACAAAATCCCTTGAAGTGATTTAACTGATACTAAAGTAGTCGATAAAAAAAAAAAATTAAATTCATCCTAAACAAGAAGAGAAAACCCCTACCAAAACCCCATAAACTATGAACAAAGCCATTGAAATCAAATACAGAAATACAGTGAAAAAGAAGAGCAATAAACAGGAGAAGGGGATCAAAGGGGGTAATCGAGAAAAAGGGAAGAAACAAAAGAAAACCCTAGAATTGAATTGAAATGGAAAAAGCAAGAAGAGGGGGGGGTGGGGTTTGTGGGAGTGATCAGCTGCTGTACAAGAGAATAGAGTAAGGAAGAGAAGGGGTGGGATGGGAGGGCTAAAAAAACAAAAAAAAAAAAGGTGAAATTTTTAGCTTTGATTTATAATAATTACAAGGAGTAGAAGTAGTAATAACAAGAAAAAGATTTGTAGGGATGATGATTTTAAGGGGGGAATTCTAAATTCTATTATAGGAAGAAAGAAGATGAGGAAAAAGGAGGGATTTGTTTTTGAGTTTTGATTTGGTTGATGATGAATAGGAGGAGAACTGATAATGATGATGGAAAGACAAGGCATGGAAGACGAAGAAGAGAGTCATCATGTTTTCATTTCATTGTGGGATTTTTACTTTTTTTTACACAGACAAAGAAAATATCAAAAATGAAGTTCAAATAGTAAAATGGACTTTCTTTCACAGATGATTCTTCATTTCTTATTTATTTTTTCAATACATAAATTTTTAAACAAAAAACAATGTAAATACTTTTCTCTAAAAATTATTACTAACATTTACCATCAAATTTGTATTACTGGATATCTAGAGAAACCTATCCCTATTATATTTATTTGGATCCAAGAATTATCCGAAGAATGAGAAGACCAAGAAAACATGAAGATAAATTGGATGATTTCACCTCTCCTAGTAGCCAATGAGGAAAATAAATCTTACAACAACGTTGAACAGTGTAAAGACAGCTTATAAACTAAAATAATTGAAGATTTTTTTTTTTTTTTTTGCTAAGTAAAATAATTGAAGATTTGTTATATAAATAAAACTGTTAAAAAGAAGTTAATGCAAAATTGGAATGATTGGTATCTTAGGGAGGGAGAGATTCCATTGGCTTGACATTCTTTTGACAAATTGGTGAGGAACAAGAAATTCACTTTCTACTTCTATCTATCTCACCCGTTCCAAGTATTTGTTAAATTTCCTAAAATAGTAGGGCAAAATAATATTTGTCTCCGTGTATGTATTTATTCCTATGCTCAACCAATCATAATTCGTTATGTGTATATATAATTGAAAAAATATTCACAACGAATTATGATTGGTTATGTATAGGAATAGAAATATACACGGGGACATACGGTTTTCACCCAAATAATAGGGAGTGTTTGAAAGGGCAAAAAAAATCATTTGTCATCGTTCTGTGTCCCCTTCTTTGTCCCCACAAATAGATGTTTGTCACGTGTATATTTTTTTCCTATGAATTCTATTATTTTTTTAGGTTATAATTTTTTATTGGTGGGATAAGAAATGGGACACTCGAACTAGAATAGAGGATTCCTAGGCGTTTGAAGGTGGATAGCGGCCACTGAATTTAACCGTTGGCACGTCCAAGCGGTCGGCGGCCTCCTTAAACCTTACTTTTTCCGAATGTGAATAAAGTAGTAGTACCAAATTTCATATGCATCTTTAAGATAATAAAAAAAATGTTCATATGTAAAATCAATGAGAATGCTCAAAGAAGGTGATATTTAACAACAAACAAACACATTCTCTTTAATCCTCCAGATGACCAGCCTGATTGAAGCTTTCAATGGAGTCAACCAGAGTTTCTTCCAGTTTCCGGTAATTCCAACCCAGTCTCTGCAATTTCCCTGAACTCAGTATATCCCTATCCTTCACCTCCTTAAACCTGCAAAGCATATCATCTGTTATTTCAATCATGCTACTGCTTTTGGGAACCGTCAACTTTAAAAGAAAGAAAATGGTGGAAATATCATGAAAGACAGATAGATATTCGAATACCTCTTGGGATAGTTGTAATTTGGATAGGTTCTCCTCAAAATTTCCACCAAATCACTCGATTTAGCAGAGTGAGAAGTGCAGATGTATCTACCTTCAGCTTCAGGTCTCTCATAAGCTAATATCAGTGCTTCAGCCACATCACGAACATCAACCATTGACAGCATTCTGTTTTCAACTTCTTCATATCCTTCTGTGGGTTGGAGTAGCGGCAATTTGAAACCAAATAAATGTCAATAGGTTAAGGATGCTAAGCAATACCAAGAATCCTTAGGGAGCATGAAACACTTTTAAATCTCACTAGTTCACTTGGCACAATGAAGACACCTGGATACATTTTCTCTCTACATGGAAAAAAATATCTGGAAGTCAGACATCGAATCCTAGCCCAGCAAATCTGCCTCGTGAACTGAAGTTTCAATCAGGATAGAGAAGAGGACTACTACATATCTTTCTACTAGCCTAAAGAGGACTACATATATTTCTATGAACTTAAATTCATCAAGATTCAAATGGCTGGTAAAACTAATGAGCCTATATTTTACCATTATTTTGGATTGTTTTCCTATTTGAATTGAACTTAGTTGAGAGCAAAAATAGATTAAATTAGTCCTTATAAGTGAATATGCCTACAAATGTTCTTGTGAATTTTATTTGCAAAAAATACAGATTAATTCACTAATTTTCTAATATTTGATACAGGTTAAAGGGCATTTTTTGACATTGAAGGAAAAGAAAGAATTATATTTGGCACGTGCTAAAATGTTACCGAGTCCAACTTAGAAGAGAATATTGAAGATGTGCAAATTTATTACATATCAAGAGTTGAATTGAAAAATGAATAGAATTTAGAGATTATTATAATACCAAATTACAGGAATCCTAAATGGGAAGAAAACCATAGACAATTGTTTAAAGAGAAATCAAAAGACTTTGGGGCCCACAAATTAAACACGTTGAAGCTTGGAAAATTGATTCCATTTAGGAATAAAAAAAGACGACTTGAGCAATTGGTGGACAGAGAAGCCAAAAGTCTATCCAAATTGGATTGTCCTCTTTAATACAATTAGACTCCTTGTAGGAATAGAAAATACAAGAGGTTTGCGATGCAAAGGAAGAAACATGGATCATCATCCTCGGCCAATCCGTGGAGCAAGGAACAAAGGATCGAGGAGCTTGGAGCTCGGGATCGTTTCGTCATCACGCTATTTCTTTCTTTATTCTATTTTAGTTTATGTCTATTTTTAACTAAAGTTCTTGAGAATAGGTCGAAACTTTTATGGATATATTTGATTTATATTAATTTATGTATCTCAACACTATGGTTGATTGTTATTATTTATTCTTAATGCTTGCAATTTTTCTGATCAATTATTGAATGAATCTAAATTTCTTCTAGAGGCTGAGAAGTTATAGATTTAATTGGATCAAGGATAATAACAACACAATGTGAGTAGGAAACAAAAGTTAGGAAAGACCACGGAGTTTTATGCGGTTTTAGGTCTTACAATTATGTAGAGATACGACTAATTTATTCTCTAAAGCTATGAGTTTTTCGCCAAGAGATTGAGTCTAGCTTATATTCGAGAATTCTACCATTAACCTAGTTGAGACTTAAAGTAAGGAATCATTTATTTTACATAAAAGGAGTAGACTGGATTAGAGGTGTGGATAGTGAGGGCAGGATGGAAGATTTTTTAAATTTTTATATTAGTACTAAGATTTTGTAGAAATAAGTCCTTATAATATAAAATGTCTTGGTTTCCTAAAAAAAATTGAAATTTAATAATATTACTTTCTAACACATAGTTTCACCACTAACTTTCATAATAATACTGTGTATTACTGACTCTATTCAGATTTGAAGGTACAATTTTTCATTTTTTGATATCCAAAATTGAATGTCACATTTTTTAAAGTAGAAATAATTTTGATTAATTCCACTAGTAGTCTCCTATAATCTAATAGAGGTAAAATTCACTAGTATATTGATCCCCGCCAATTTCCAAATTTGACTAGATTAAACTCTATTAACACATAGTTCAACAACTAACTTTATTAATTTTACTGATTAAACTTTATCAACACACTAATGATGAATGTTTATTTTTTTTGCCAAATGTGAATATTAGGGTGTTATATTTAGCCAAAAAATAGTTGAGTGACAAAACCGCAAAACGTAAATAGTTTAGTAACCAAAATAACTATTAACTATTCTATAAAAATATACATACATTTATTCAAATAATATTTTTTTATAACTTTCTCATGCTATTTTGAAATATGGTCAGTGACAATAACATCTGCAAATTAGTCAATTTTTCTTCATTTTTAAAACTTTTTTGGTCAAAATTTTAAATTAGTTTGTCTCTTTTCAAAGATAATTATCGTTTAAAATCAGGTCTTCTAATAAAAATATATATTTCTAACTCAAATATATCGTTTTACATTGTGAACGAATTTTAGTTAGCCCCCCCCTTAAATTTAAATCCGGGCTCCGCCACTGGTCTTAGTTCATTCATTCCATATATTTTTATCTTCATAAAAATAGCATCTTTACTTTATTTTAATTGTTATTTATGATTAGTTTTAATTAAATAATTCATCTTTTGGTTTAAATTAGGTTATAAGTAATATAATTTCAATAATGATTGTTGGATGAAAAAAAAGGATCAAAGAGTATAAAATTAAAATGATTATTAGAATTTAATGTGACATTATGCCTTCTTGATCCAAATTTGATCCCAAATTTTGTATCCAATAATCACTACCCATATAATTTTCTAGTTTAGATAAACAATCTTCGTTGGAACGATCATTTACTTATCACTTTATTACTTGATATTTGTGCACTTGAAAATTTCGCAATCAGAAACCCCAAGCATAAACTCAAAGAGCAACAATTTTGCGTTTAAAGGTGCAAAGTTGATATTCATCAAAGATCGCTACGTTTGCCCTTAAAGCAGACAACTATTTGATGCTACAACTGGAAAATGTGGATGACAATGGCATATCTTAGAAGAAGTTGTCTAAAGTGGCATTAAATTGATAAATACCTTTAACCAGCTTCATGAGAACCAAACTGCTAGCATTTGTAGAATGCTGAAGCATTGGACCGAACACAAGGGTGGGACACACAGTTACCACATCGAGTCCATTTCGCTTTCCATATTCCAAAGCTTCACTTTCTGCCACGGTTTTGGAGAAACTGTACCAGTTCTACACCCATAACAACAAAATTAACTTGATATCAAGATTGAGATCATATCAAAAGAATTGAGTTTGATGATTACATCTGTTACCCTGCAGTATTCCCTGTCCGACCAACAAGTCTCGTCTTTGATTTCACCTTCAGGCCAATTAGGATTCTTAACGACAGCACGACTAGAAGAAACAACCACAGTACGCTTCACACTTGCTGCTGAACATGCCTTGAGTACATTCAGGGTACCCTTCACAATAGGCTCACCCATTTCAACCTAAAATAGGTACACGACAGACCCTGATATCAGCGATTCAAATCACAAGTTGTATTGTTTCACATTAATTAACTAATCAATGGACCAAAAAGAATGAATCTTTGGTTGGATGAATTATGAAACAGAATAAAAGATGAAATCTTTACAATATTAAATATAAAAAAAAGGGGGGAGGGGGGCTTGCCTCAGTACTGATTACAGGGATGGAAGGAAGTGGACTAGCAAGATGGAAAACACCATTGCACCCATTGATGGCTTCATAAAGGGAGTCATAATCCATCAAATCAGCCTTGAAGAGTTTCAGATTCTCAGATGCTTTATCAAGCTTCTTCAAATGGACATACTTAGCGTCATCCTCTGCTAAACCAAAAAAAAAGTCATTTGATTCAGGAATTTAGAAGAGACAGCAAAAAGTCAACTTGTAAATAGGAAAAATGTACCGGCGGGATCTCTGAGGGTGCCGCGAACAATATAGTTGCGGGAAAGGAGATATTTGACGAGCCATGAAGCGACGTAGCCGCCTGCTCCAATCACGCATACTACTCTGCCGCCGTTCTCAACCGCCATGGATTAGAGTAGTTGGAGCAGAGATAGAGAGTATTCCGCCTTAATTATTCTCTTTCAATAATTTGGACTGCAGCGAGCAGGAAGCTGATCATGTGCAACCTCTATCAAACATTCCATTTTTATTATTTGTGGGTGAAGATCATCCTTATCCCCAGTGGCGGAGGCAGGATTTGAATTTAGGGGGGGCCGAACTAAAATTTTGCTTACGGTGTAAAATGATATATTTGAGGTAGAATTATATATTTTATTACAAAAATTGAATTTAAAAGACATATACAAAGTCCCCCGAATTTTTTTTTTGATTCTTCATCAGCTCATCGAATGAGTTTTCTGCCCCGATTTTAACCCTAAATCGCTTAACATACATAACCGAGACTATTTTATTTATGAGGAGAAGTGGGACCTATTTTACTTAATTCTTTTTTGACCTAACGCGTAAATCTTCACTCACATCACAAGTCCATTCTTCCTTTTCCTCAAGATTTTTTATTCTCTTTTGCTTGATCTTTCTGCTTTGCAACTCGAAAGAACTTCACTGATCTTCATTTCTTCTACTAATCTTCAACATTGGTGGACCAAACGATTGTAAAAATTTCTAAATGGTATATTTCGGTGTGGATCATAAAATTCTTGTAAAGTAGTAGTAGAAAAAAAATCTATTTTTTTCGAACAATGGATATATATACCTAGTATATAAAAAAATTTGAAAATTCTGGGGGCACTGCCCTTGTATCCTCCGTCACTGCTTATCCCAACCAATCGAAATTTAATATATAAACATTATTTTCAATTATATATATACATGGTGAATTATTATTGGCTGAGATGAGTGAAAATCCTCTGTCCCCGTTTGTGTATGTCCCCGTGTCCCTAACCAATCAGAATTTACTATATAAATATTTATTTTAATTATATATACACATGCGATGGATTGCTGATTGATATGGCGACATACAATCGATCTTTGACAGCAGGATTTTTCTTGCCACTGAGATAGGGATGAGGAAAAGAACGGGGACAGAAGATTTTTTGCCATTATTTATTTATATGAGAAGAAAATATCGACCAAATTATTCTAGTGATTATTTTAAATATCTTGATTTTATTATTCAAAAGCTTATTGAGTGGAATAAATTGGAGAGTGTACCCTTGAGATTGAAAGGAAATGTTTACACAAGTCACAAGTGTCGTTAGACATGTTTAAAATGTCAATATTACTCTCTTAAATAAAATTAGTGATATACAAATATTATTTAAGAGAGTAATATTGATACTTTGATTAAAAAAAATGAAAATTTTTGCTTTCTTAAATTTCGCAACATGTCATGAAAGTCTTATATTTAGGAATGGAAGGAGTATTAAATTATTTCTCGACCATTGAATTAAGAATCATTAATCAAGATTGTGTTAGCACCAGAATCAAATCCTCTTTTGTTGGTAATATTTTTGCAAAATGTAGCAGATATTGAATTAAGTAACAAAGGTGGGATCGGATATTTGTAACACACTAATTATAATTTAAATCAAACAAAATAAATCCAAGTCTCCGCAAACAAAAACCAACCTCAAATAAAAATAGTATTGCAATTATACTCTCGGAAAAATTGCGTCCTGGGTCCAAAAACAATTTATGATTTTGAAGAATGGTCCAAAAACTATGTTTTTACAATACCCCATCCAATAACAATTTACATTTGGTGCACTTAGTCCTTCCGTCCAAAAAACTCATAGTCAACTGTTAGTTTGAATTTTGAGTTAGTCCACTTTTTAGTACTTTCGTTTATACCCATTTCTAAGGACCCGACCCATAATTTAATGACCCGACCCGAACCAGGGTAATAAATGGATAATTGTCATCCTTTTCCCACCGTGCCTGAACTCCGCCGCAGGCAATCCTGTCTCATCCTCTCCCTTTTCCGTCGCCGCTGCGGCTACCCTTGGCCTTCTTCTCCGATGGTTTGTTTTGGTGGTTCGCGATTCACCTTCTAGGTACGTTTTCTCTTTCTTTTTCTTTTTCTTTAATTTCGTTTTAATTTTTATTTTAACTTTCTGATCGTTTTCCCTTCTCAGATCTGACGTCGTTCTTTGTTTTCCGTCCAGTTGGTGGTTCATCTCTTCCTCCGGCCAGTCGCGGCCTCTCCGGCTACAATTTCCTGGCGTCCGTCTCGTCTCTCCGAAGCGAGTTTCTTTTTATTTTAATTTTTAACTTTCGGTTTTCGATATATATATATATATATATATATATATATATATATATACATATTTTCTGTTTTTTTTCTTTCTTTTCAGGTGGTTTTCTTTCCGGTTGGGGGTTGGATCGGTCCGACCGCGGGTCTTGCTGGAGAGCTCAGGTCGCCGTGGCTCCTCCGCATTTTCGATTTTTTTGGTAATACTGTTGACCTTTTCAGGTTAACTCCTTCTGGGGGGAAAATTATCTGATGTGTTATGTTTTGATCTTTTTAATTTTTTTACGGAATGAAGTATACAAATTTGAGAGATTAATTGAAGAATTTGAGGGGATAAAGAATTTGGCTTTGGTGGTGTACGATGGTGGTGCACATTGGTGGAGATGTAGGTGGTATGGGTGATTTGAATATTACATGGGTTCCAAAGAAGAAAAGAATGGAGGGGGCGTCGAGGAGGTGGAGGGATGGTGGTGGTAGTGGTGATACGTACGGTGGTGACTGTAACAGTGGTTGGGGTTGAGGAAGAATTAATGAAGAATGGTGGATGGGGTTGAGGGATAAGGGGAATAAGGTTGTTGGGGGTTGGGCGGGTTCTTTTTTAATGGGTTTGGGTTAATTGTTTTAGGTAGGTGGGGAGAGGTGGTTTTTATTAGGAATTTCCAAATATGCCCTTTTAAATTGTGACGTTGACCATTTCAAATTGTAAACTAACAATTGACTATGAGTTTTTTGGACGGAAGGACTTAGTGAACCAAATGTAAATTGTTATTGGATGGGGTATTGTAAAAACATAGTTTTTGGACCATTCTTCAAAATCATAAATTGTTTTTGGACCCAGGACGCAAATTTTCCTTATACTCTCAACATATCAATTATTAGAAGGGCAAACAAACATAGACATTCTCATTAATCCTCCAGATGACCAGCATTCTTGAAGCTTTGGATGGAGTCAACCAGAGTTTCATGCAGTTGCCTGTACTTCCAACCCAGTCTTTGCAATTTCCCTGAACTCAGTATATCCATATCATTCACCTCCTTAAACCTGCAAAAATGTATCAAAGTATTATCATCAAATCCAATCCACAATTCTACTGCTTTTTATTGAACAAAAAAGAAAGGTGGAAATAATAACTATAGAAGAATTTTAATGTACAAAAACAGATATTCACCTCTTGGGATATTTGTAATTGGGAAAGTTGCTCCTCATAATTTCCACCATGTCACTTGTTTGAGCTACATGAGACATGCATATGTATCTACCTTCAGCTTCAGGTCTCTCATAAACTAGAATCAATGCTTCAGCCACATCGCGAACATCAACTACTAACTGCGATTTGTTGTCAGTTTCTTCATATCCTTCTGTGTGATCATCGCCCAGTGGGTAGAGGTTAGTGGGAATTTGAAACCAAAGAATGACAGTATATGTCTGCGTCGGTCAGTTTTATTATTGCTTAGGCCAAAAACAGAATACGACATATGCATCATTACCAAATGCATCAATCAAGATGGAAAAGAAGACTACACACATATCTTTCTCTGAATCTGAATTCTTCAAATAACGCGAAGAGCATGGAAACCCCAGGCATAAACTAAAGATTGGAAACTAAAAGAGCGCAGCTAGTCATTTTGATGTTTCAACCAAGCATTCAAAGGGGACGCAGTTGATTTTCATCAAGTGAATAAAGATAGTACTTTTAAATTATGCTAAGAGTACAAACTCATACCTAAAATGCGAACATTTAGGACAAGAAAATGCGAAAGGCAATTAAAAGATGACAATCGCATATCTTAGAAGAAAGCAATCGTCTAAAATGACATTAAACTGTTAAGTACCTTTGGCCAGCTTAATGAGAACCAAACTACTAGCATTTGCTGCCTGCTGAAGCATTGGACCCAACACGAGTGTGGGACACAGAGTTATGACACCAAGGCCAGTTTTCTTTCCATATTCCAGAGCTTCAATTTCTGCCACGGTTTTGGAGAAAGCATACCAGTTCTACACCCATAACAACAAAACCAGGATGTCAGTGCAAAGCATCCAATTGCTAAGCGATTAATCTATCATACAAGGATCAGGAACGGATCCAAACCAACGTAATTGAGATCATATCAAAAGGAAGAGTTTGATGATTACATTTGTTGCCTTGCAGTATTCGGTGTCTGACCAACAAGTTTCGTCTTTGACTTCACCTTCAGGCCAATCAGGATTTGACACCAGAGCACGACGAGAAGAAACAACCACAGCACGGTTAACATTTGCTGCAGAACATGCCTTGAGCACATTGAGGGTACCATTCACTGTAGGCTCAACCAGTTCAACCTAAACACAAATGACAGACACAACATGAGCGATTCTAGCTCGAAATGACTTGGTGATCAATATCTTTGACACAAGTTGTATTGTTTCACACTAATCAATGGGCAAAAAAAGAATCAATCTTTGGTTGAGAAGATGGACATTACAGGGAAGTAAAAGACGAAATCTTTAAAACAGTAAATATAGGGATTGGAAAGGGATTGCCTGAGGATTGATTACAGAGGTGGAAGGAACAGGACTAGCAACATGGAATACACCACTGCACCCTTTGATGGCTTCATAAAGGGATTCGTAATCCATCAAATCAGCCTTGAACAGTTTCAGTTTCGAAGAAGCATTGTCAAGCTTCTTCAGATGACTGCACTTGGAATCATCTGCCCAAACAAATAAATAAAATAAAAGACGAACAGTTTATAATTATAATTCCGGAAAAAGTAAAAGAGTAAAAATAGTACCGGAAGGATCTCTGAGGGTGGCGTGAACAGTGTAGTTACGGGAAAGGAGAAATTTGACGAGCCACGACCCGACGTAGCCGCCAGCTCCAGTGACGCATACTACTCTGCCGCCGTTGTTCTCAGCCGCCATTGGATTATAGAGTAGAGAGTAGGTTGGAGTAGAGGGATATATATAGCAACCAGCAAGAAAGTCGGTGGTTCCATTTATGGAAATATTCTGAGAGGGAAGGAACACAAAACAGTACCTTTACACGCCGTTTCTTTTTTTAAATAAAATTACGGGGATCGGTTGCACCGTCCATTTTTTAAATTCGGAGAATTGCACATTCCATGCCCTTCCATTCTGTGCAACACGATTTTTTTTTACAAATTATTCATTTTTTTCAATATTTTTAGACATAAGAATTTCAACTCGACCGTTTTGTGGGACTAACCAACCACCCTCTTACATAGATTGGGTGGTGCCTATCTGCATATATAGACTCCTCTAAATTAATATTAGAAAATTGTGTGATCAATTTCACAAGAAAAGCAAACCAAAAAAAGCACATATCAACTTTAAGTTGAGTTTGAGAATGAAACTTGAAGTATTAAATCCTCTAAACTTTGATTTGAGTTTGAGATTAAAATTTCAAACCCAATTCAAGCACACCCTATGAGTGAGTTAAGGGATACTGGTGGACTAAAGTGAGGGGCCTTTTACATGTATATTTTTTAGTTTATTATCAATTATCGAATCACTTAAGTAAGACAACAAATTTAAAAAAAAAAACAAATTAATAATAAATACTTCAATCAATCCGTGATAATAGTATATTTCAGCACCAGAAGCGAAGATGGTAAGATTTGATAAAAAAAGAATTTTATTTCCTGTGTCACGATAATGTTTTGAATTCAAGAATTTCTATTTATCTAATAAAATATATAATAAATCAGATATGATTCTCTTAAGTAGAGAAACAACCTCACCTAATCAAAATATGCTCCTAGAAATAAACAATTTGCTTTTCTTTTTACCTCCTTTGTAGTATATACTACACTTTTCTCCCCCAATAAAAGCACAATTACCTCAGTTTCAAAAGCTTGTTCATCTTATAATTCAAGTACAAAACAATTCAGCATTCTTAGGAAAGATCCCCTACTCAAATAGCACAGTTTTAGAACACAGTTCATTCCCCTATGAATTGTCCCACACACACACACACCAAATCACTAAATCTATTATTACAACAAACAAAACTACCATTCCTTTTTAATCTACAAGTCCAGCACGTTTGTAGCTTTCGACCGAGTCAACAAGAGTTTCTTCCAATGGCCTATATTTCCAACCCAGCCTCTTCAATTTCTCTGAACTCAGCTCACCCATTTTGTTCACCTCCTTAAACCTGCAATTACATGAAATATCTCATTCTGTTACTACTCACATGCTGCTGCTCCAGGGAAACAGGAGGTTAACAAACAAGGACAGTAAAATATTAATGGACCGACTTTTCACCTCTTGGGATAGTTGTAATTTGGATATTTTCTTCTCAAGATTTCCACCAAATCACTCGATTTAGCAGAGTTAGAAGTGCAGATGTATCTACCTTCAGCTTCGGGTCTCTCATAAGCTAATATCAGTGCTTCAGCCACATCACGAACATCAACTATTGACAGCATTCTGTTTTCAACTTCTTCATATCCTTCTGTGTGATCATCCAGTGGGTTGGAGTAGTGAAAATTTGAAACCAAATAAATGTCAATGTACGTATACCTATGCGGAAACTTGTTCATTTCATCAAATAAAGATGTTAAAAGATGCAAGATTCACTAGGGAATAGGGAGCATCTCGCTACTTGAACACCCTCTCAAAGACATTAGAAACTAGTTTGAACATCCTCTCAAAGACATTGCTTCCTCATTCTGTCTTTTCAGTGTGCATGCATGTTCACATTTGGCCCCTCACCTCACTGCCCAAGTGCGAAAAGAGTTCCACGTGAACTCATTCTTTGAGAGTCAGTTTGCAGAGGTCTTGAACACAGGAGGTCCAACAAAATATCAAATATGCAAGGCCAAAAATGTCAAGAAAAATGTAGTAATGCACACAAATTAATCAAGCCCTTGTATTCCTTAACAAGAAACAAATTGTTGAATTTATCTTTGTTCATAAACTCAATATGTTTTTATAATTTTCACCAAGCATAGATATACTTTACAAAGCAAACCCAGTTTGTTCCACCATGCACCAGTTTCACAATTGGGGATTAAAATGCAGGAGAACTATAAAGAGGAGCACATTCAGGTATTTGATGTCTCAGCCAATGCATTCACGGGGTGCCAAGAAATATATAAATGTGCAGAGAAAGACAGCCTTTTGGCTTTGCAAGCAGACAACTATGATCCCGCATGCCACAGGTACAAATTTGCGTCTGTCTCGAGAAATGCAAGTTTTTTTTTTGAAAGGGGATAAACATGAAGTCTTAGCTCAAGTGGCATGAGGAACTGGTGAATACCTTTAAGCAGATTTATGAGAACCAAACTACTAGAATTTGTTGAATGCTGAAGCATGGGACCCAACACAAGGAAGGGACAGACAGTTACCACATCGAGGCCATTTTGCTTTGCATATTCAAAAGCTTCACTCTCTGCTACTGTCTTGGAATAACAATACCAGTTCTACAACCATAAAAAGAGCCAGCAAGTTAGAGCAAAACATATTACATTGGAGCAATCATCTATTCTAAAATGAGTAAGAATGATGTGATTAATAAATTTGACATAATAATTAACATATATAAAAAATGGATATGTGCAAAGGAATCTGTTTGAGGGTTACGTTTGTTGTCTTGCAGAATTCCCTATCCGACCAACAATTCTCATCCTTGACTTGATCCTGAGGCCATATAGGGTTCATAATGACAGCAGCACCAGAGGAAACAACTACAGCACGCTTGACATTCGCTGATGCGCATGCCTTGAGCACATTGAGGGTACCCTTTACAGCAGGCTCAACCAGTTCCACCTACCACAGATGACAGATCCATGAGATAACTTCAAAATTTTCTTGGTGGATAAATTATGCAGTGATCGATATATTGACAGAAGTAATGTTGCTTCACACAACCTACACATGCATCAAGCAAATCAAACATGAACTGACTGGATGAATTAGGGAGCATTGTAGAAGTTCAGATGTATCTGTATAAATTCAGAGCACAAGGTTCCTCAAGCAAAAGCCATCATGATAGACATATACAACCAGCTATGTCTACTACTCCATCTTCCCATCCCAAATTGAATGTTCACTTTCCTGTTCATCTGAATAGGAAAGCGAGCACTCAATTTGGGATTTAGGACGGAGGGAGTATTATCTAAATAATTAGAGGACAATCCAGGAGAAAGTTATGATTACCACAGCCAGGAAATTACTTTTTCACAGGGCGAAAGTGACTTCCGCAGCAAACAAAATAAGGTAACAAAGTAACAAGTAAAGTTTTCAGTGGCCAATTATTATTATTTTTTCCTTCTCTGTAGCAATTTATACATGAACATCCTGGAATAGGTATAAGCATCTTCTTCTGATTTGGTTGAATTCACAGAAAGCAAAGTGGAAGTCATACTGAAAAACACTAGTAATCAACCAAAATACTACCTTCATTAAAAAAAATAGTCGTTTAGGACATGTAGCCAAACTTAAGGAAGCAAAAACACGGTATTTTGTTAATTAAAATATCAATATTACTCTATTAGGACTTGTATACCACTATTTCTAAGTGTGAGCACCGAATTCGAATTCGCCAATTCGGCAATTTGAATTCGGTTTTTTCATTTTTTCATACCTCAAAAAACCGACCGAATTGGTGAATTCGGAATTCGGTTTCGACCGAATTGGCCGAATTGGAGAGTATATATTTAATTATATAATAATAATATTTAATTATTAAAAAACAATAATAATATTTAATTATTAAAAAACAATAATAATATTTAATTATATATTTAATATATAATAATATTATTAAATTATTAAAACAATTCAATTCGAATTCGGTGTGAATAGTCAAACCGATTTCGTCCCAAATTCGACCCATTCGAATTTGGTCGTGAGTCTTGACCGAATTACCGAATTCAAATTACCAAATTGAATTCGAATTTGGTCGGAATTCGGTAAAAACCGAATTTGCTCACCCTTGTATTTAAGAGAGTGATATTGATATTTTTATTTAAAAAATACATTAATTTTTGTTTCTTTAATCTTCGCTACCTGTCTCACACGACTTACATTATGGAATTGGAAGAGTATGAAAATTAAATTTTCAACAGAAGAATAAAATCGAGAGAAGGGGCCTTGCCTCGGGATTGGTTACAGAAGAAGAAGGAACGGGACAAGCAACATGGAACACACCAATGCACCCTTTGATGGCTTCATAAAGGGAGTCGTAATCCAGCAAATCAGCCTTGAACAGTTTCAGTTTCGAAGAAGCATTGTCAAGCTTCTTCAGATGACTGCACTTGGAATCATCTGCCCAAAAAAACAGTTTAAGTAAGTTAATATTAACAATTTTACAAGGAGACTGAAACAGTGAGGAAATACCGGGATCTCTGACGGTGCCGTGGACAGTGTAGTTGCGAGAAAGGAGATATTTGACCAGCCACGACGCCACGTAGCCTCCAGCTCCAGTCACGCATACTCTGCCGCCGTTATCCGCCATCGATAACGGAGCTGATGATGATAAACTACCGGCGCCGGAGAAGATGGAATAGGGAGGGAGTGTTCCAGATTGAGTTGCAGTAAAGAAAACGACAAATGGGACTGTACTACGAAAATGGGCCGAACCTATTAATGGATCTATATTACAATGACCATAGTAACCTATATGGTCTAATTTGTTACTTCCTCCATTCACATTTAACTATCGTTTAGAAGATTTATAGGTATTCAAATTAATTATCATTTAAGTCTCTATTATTAATTGTCAACAATTTATTTTAATTATATCATCAACATTTCTTTTATTTGCGGCATCTATCATTTCTATATTTTTCTTTCTTTTTTTTATACTATAGAAGTGAGAGAAAATGTAACATTGGAACTTTAATAAAAATGATAAGTTTCTTAATTTTTTTAAAATTGTCTAAAGAATTTAAATAGGAATGGATAGAGTACCTTTATACGTATTATCCAAGAACTCCTTTCTTTCTGGGCTTTGCTCAAGTCCACTGGACTAGAACCATTTAGGCATTTGGTTAGTTTGCATTTTCAAGAAAATAATACTTTTTCTCCGTCTCATATCCGATGTTGAAATTATTATTTTAGTTTGTTCGAAAATAAATAATTTTTTTAAATGAACATATTTTATTTATGAATTGTTATAATTAATCTCTTATATTTAGGAGATTTACATTTCATACACCACCATGATAATTTATCTATAGTTTAACTAATTTCCCTAAATTAAGTTGAATGTGCATATTCACTTGCTGATGAAAATGTCACCAAAATAAGTACTAAAATAAGTAGCATCACAGCCTTCACAACCCAACTTCTAATATCATACTAATTGTTTATTGAAGCTGATGAAAATGTCACCAAAATTTTGCTGTTCTTGAATGAATGCACATACATGTATGTTTTTTTTTGGGTAGAAAAGAGTAATATATATAAATAAGAAACAACTCCCAACCCCGTAGAATAAGGTACAAAGTTATTACAATTCAGCCTATCTATTAATACCTTTTGTCCATACCCTACCACTATACGGCTAACAAAATGATGGGTATGAATAAAGGTATCAGAAATAGTCTTAACAAAAGTGGCCCCAGGGGCATCCCCGCTAGTAGATGACTGACAAAAGGGAGTAAAGAGTGACAAATGACAAGATCAGAGGAAGAAGATAGTCCTCCAGCTTTTGCAAGACCATCTGTGCATGCATTGGCCTCCCTGTAAATATAGTAGATGCTAGTCTTCGATATACACCTGAGTAATGCCCTGCAATAAAAAACTAAGAGAAGATAAGGAGTTAGTAGAAACATCTACATGGTTAATAAGTCGAATCACCACATACATGTATGTTTGATTTGACACGTACCCCATTCCTTCACGTCCCAGTTTGCATTTCTTTTTTTTCTTTTTTTTGTTAAGTAAAATATTAATCATTCAAAGAATCCGAATTCGGATTGAAGCTACAATGAGTGCCTCCCTTATCACAAAGTACCAACGAAGGAATGTCAGAATGATCAATATACCCTATTACATAATTAGATTTGACCCATTAAACTAAATTATGAGCATGAAAATTGGCTAATCTATTGACCTAATTAATCTCCCAAAACTGAAATCTATCAAAAATAGATTTTCCATTTTTCACCATATCTAAGCCCGTCCAGTGTGTGTCAATCAAGCAGCCTTTAATCCCTTTAATAACATTTAGACAGTCTCCTTCCACTATGGCTTTCTCAAGTTTCAGGGACTGCAATTTTTCCATAGCCATTAAAGCCGCCGCAGCTTCTGCTTCGAATGGTGTTCGTGCCTGAAATCTATGAATCCATATCCCCAAGATATCCCTTTTTATCATTCATGATAAGATAGGCACTCACCGCTTCATCTTCCCTAATAAATCCAGCATCAAAATTAATCTTCACAACATCCTTCGGAGGTAGTTTCCATGACGTAATACTGAGTTTAGTTTTCCCTTTGATGGATCTCCCTAAGGTCGCACTCCAGTAGACCCCCGCCTTCTTATCAATATGCATTAGCAATTTCTCACAACTTTTCCTTTGTTTACCATGTAGTATATCATTCCTCAGCATCCAAACTTGTTCCAAGGTAACTACAAAGAAATTGATAAATTCAGCACTCAATACAGTTGGAATATGGAATTTCTTATTTTAACAATGGGTCATCTTATCGTTAATATATAAAAAACGCAGGTGATGACCAACCACTCTCTCTACTCAATTAACGTGTGTCTATCTGATTCGATGATACACACGAAGGCTTGGCGTAAGGGGGAAATTTAATCATATTACTCGTTTTATATGATTGGTCTTACAGTTCCTCACATGAATTTGTAATGCATATTTGCAGATATAGAATTAGCTCAATTCACGTAAAGGAATTGTAAGTCAGTCTCATAAAAACGGTACTAAAATTAAATGGCCCGAGGTAAGAGTTTATTGGTTGGGGTGAAAAAAGGAATTAAATGAGCATCTCGCTTTCCCTTGCTACCACGTTCTTGTTTAATAAATATATGATCTCCCTGTTATCTATTTCTTACTCAGGCCTCGCTGTCGGTTTGGCATTAACTAGACTTGTCACTCTCCCCATACATAGACAAGTTTAATATGTCTCTCTTTTTAGAACTTTCTCTTCTTTATAGGAGGTAGTTCTCTTTCCTCTTCACGAGGCAATCGTCTAACCGGACTTAAAAAAAATTACACTTGTCACCTGTCTAGTGGGATGGCGAAGGTTTTAGTTCCTAGGGGTGGGTGTGTCTCAATAATAGTAATGATATTATGATAGGATTGTAGGAACAATATACACTAAAATATATGAGAAACAGATAACTTTACAAAACTAGATCAAATCTTGTGAAATACACAATATCCTTAAACCGAATTCGCCTCCTTCCCTTTGGTGCTTAGGATTTTTGAAGGTGTTCGATTCCCAGGATAAGATGATCTGCAAGTAGAACCTTCACAAAAGCGAACTGCCGACGAGCTTGCAACTATCACCAAAAAAACTGTTTGTAAAAAATGTTGTAGAGTTTCAGATTTTTGTGCGTTTTGTGTGCAATGGAGAATGAAGAGAATATATAGTGAAGCTGGTTCACTCTAAGAGTTTGCTGATTCATGAATCCAATTGATTGCTGAAATTACTAACATTCATGAATCAAGCTAACATTCAGTAATTGTGTGTTTGGGAAGCAGAAAATCATCTCGAATTCAAGCCAAGACCTCCCAAGACCCCCAAGGCCCCAAGGCCCCGCTCCCGGACTAATGTATTATATAATCTAGCCGAACTAATGTTTTATATTAGTCTCGGTTGAACTCCGGTTGAACCTTGCGTGCACCCGCGGGGGCTCTGCCATACTCACACATTTACTCTAGCTTATTGGTTCCCTTCTTATTAAGTGAACAAGAAACACCAAATAAAACAATGTGGGATGATACCCACAAATTTTGCATTCACTAACATATCTCCAACAATGATGATCAATTATTCCCATGGTACAACTTTTTATACTTGTTGCCACTGAAATTTCGGAACGTTCTGAGAAAAATATCTAAATTGGCCGGATATTGTATTAACATTTTAATATTTTTACAAAATAGTTTATACTTGCAAAAATAGTGATTCAGTCAAGTATGCGTTTTTTGTTAAATATCCACGCAAAAATAACTGCCTGAAGTTAGATGGGTCTCCTTAAGCTAAATATGCATTATTGAAAAAAATTCTCACGTAGAAAACCTAGTCTAAGAGTTGAATTTTAGTCCAAGTATGCATTATTTGACAAATATCTTACGTAGAAAGTTTAACTGATCCCAAATTACCAAAGAAATGGAAATTACATTGAATTTAAAGCGGAAAGTGGTAAGGAAAACACATAATAAAAAATATAACTATAAAAAATAATAATGTTTGATGTTGTGTTGAAGCCCTTTCCACTACAAAAAAACAGGGAAGCAGGAAAGACAGTTTCCGTCGAAAATCGGTCGCTAACCTAGAATTAGTCACCGATTACCGACCCAACTACGTGGTCGTGTATTTTTCGTCGCTAAGCCAGTTAACGACATACTACCGACTGCATCTGGGGCGACCGACGACTGGGTCTCCATTTACCGACGGAGTAGCAACCGAACATAATACATTGTTGACTTTTGATTTTGACTAGTTAAGGACTGATTGCCGACGGAACTTGTAGCGACCGATTATTCCGTCGCCATATAATGACGGAATACCGACAGCTTAGTCAACATAGTTGACTTTGACTTCTGAACGACCGGCAGCCGACGAAATTGGTAGCGACCGATTATGCAGTCACCGTATAGGGACGGAATACCGACCGACCATTCAAACATGGTTGACTTTGACATTGACTACCTAACGACCGAAGACCGACGACCAATTTGCGACGGAATATGCCATCTGTAATTACCAACCGATTCGTGTTTATTTGACTTTGACTTTAAACCAATGGCAACCGAAAATCCGTCGCAAAATGTTTTTTAATTTAAAAAAATAAATCTGAAATATAATTAAATCCCTATTATAAAAAATAGCAATACGAAACATAAACAAATTAGAAAAATCCCAAACAGCAATACGAACCAAAAACAATATCAAAAAGATCCCAAATAGCAAACATAATCAATACAACCCAAAAATAACATTGCATAACCAATTATCTCACTAAAACCACAAGTTTACACTTCTTATTTACATTACAACACTCACAATTAAAGTGTGCACTTCTCATTTAGATTACAACACAACCAAAGTTTACACTTCTCATATACTCCTTGGTACATGAGTTGAAATTTGAAAATTTAAAAATACACTTTGAATACGTCAATTAATTTATGGTAATAAAGTACTAAAAATAAAACAACAAATATTACTCACCTTTAATATGTGGAATTCCAAGAAGCTGGTTGTGAAGCGAGAAAGAGATTAATAATACAAGAAATAATGGATTAATAAAAGAAAAGTTAAGAATTAAAACACAACAACAAATACATAACGAAATTAATAATTGTATTTTTAATCATTCTAAATCATCCTCCGACATAAATTCATCCTCTTCTTTAGAATTGTCATCACCCGACATAATTTCATCATCATCAACAACACGGCTCGTACCGGCCACAAGTACAACTTCGATTTCCCCTGACCGGTGTGCAAGTTGACCAACTTCAGTATCAGTCGGTATTCTGTCGTTAGTTATGCACTTATGTTGTTTAGAATTTACAATTAATTAACCGTCGGTATTCCGTCGTTAGTTGTCGTCGGTACTCGGTCGTTAACTGTTTCGTCGGTATTCCGTCGTTAGCTTCCGTCGATATTCGGTCGTTAGTTATGCCGTCGATAATCGGTCGTTAGCTTCTGTCGGTATTCGGTCGGCAATGCTGCGCAAACTGACATCATTTTAATTTGGTCAATGAGACCGATATGGGTGACGAAATAGCAACAACGTTGTTTTCGGTTTCCTTTCAGTCAGTATTCAGTTGCTAGTTTGTCAATTCAGTTGGTAATTTCGGTCGCTAAATAACAGTTTTCTTGTAGTGTTCAACCTTCAAGCCTTCTTCTATTTATAAATGTTTCATTTCATTGTAAACAGCTTACTACTGTCATGATCTTGCATGTTATGCCTTGCTCCACGAGTTATGGCAATAGTGGAGGCAATGGGGAGTTCATCCGTACCCTGACCAGTTGTTAGTTATCTAGGAACAAGTTTCCACATGTTTTTTTGCTCGTTTGGCTAACTTATTCAATACATTCTCAATCATTTGCTTCATTACTTGATATTGAAGGTTAATGGGACGTTATGGCAAAACTATGTCAAGACCGGCTTGACTGTTAAATAACATCTCACATTCTTCTAGAAGCGTCTAATGTCACACTAGACTCGGAAAACCAGCCTTTTCAGGTAGTTGATTAGGCATGCAAGCCTGACTCCATGTTTTTGATAGCATTCTCGATCCGGTGGGTACAGTAGTGTGGAGAGATGACTAGGACAACAGGCTAACGAGCTGGCCTGCTTCTTGTTCAGTTACCTGTTTTGCTTTTGAGACCCGTTAAATCTCGCTCGGTGCGCCTATTTTCCTGTGTTCTGGATGGTTCCGTCCAGTCGAGATTTGTTGGGTGTCAACAATACTATATACACATTTTATGACCAATCATTTATCTTTTGGGAGAGCTCTCATGACGAAACAAATTAATCACTGTTGATGGTGGAAAAAAGAAGAAGGAGGTGAGTGGGGATAGTGGAGGGTTAAAATGTAACAAACCACTCTTATTATTTATGAGACAATTTTCAAAATAAGGTGAGAAATTTCTTTTATTCGTTGATTGTCTAATTTCTTATGCTATATAGTTATTTCACAAAGACACATAACACAAAATCACCAAAACATCCATGATAAAAAATTACGAAAATACTCTTGACGTAAAATGACGAAAATACCCTCGGTTCAAAATGATGAAAAATACTTTCGCAAAAAAAATTCTTTGGCTCAAATAGCTTAAAATTCATATGATTAAAAATGGCTCAATTTTTTTTGATGAAAAATGACGAAAATACTTTAGCGTAAAATGAAGAAAATGCATTTAATGCAAAAGACAAAAAACGCTCCCATAAAAAAAATTGAAAAATGCCTCTTGTGCAAAATGACAAAATTAACTTTGAATAAAATGAAAAAAATTCTATCAATAAAAATTGACAAAAATAGCCTTATAAAAAATTATAAAATATTCGTTTATTTGGAATGCCTAAAATATTATCGCTGTAAAATGCCAAAAATACACTTGTTGAAAAATAATAGAAATGTCATTATGCCAAATGAAAAATAATGACCATGATAAAGATGAATAAATTACCACTCGTTTTTTAAAAAAAAATGAAAATTGTATAATAAGGTATTTTTGTCATTTTTTAAAATGGGCATTTTCTTCCATTCTAAACCAATGGGCAAAGGTTATTTTCTCCATTTTCATCATTTTGTGATTTATACATCTTTTATCAGGTACATATTCATTACTCCCTCCATTCCCTATTAATTATCGTTTAGGAGATATCTAGGTATTCAAATTAATTGTCGTTTAAGGTTCTTTTACTAGTTGTCAACAATTTATTTCAATTATACCCTCAACATTTTCCTTTCTTTTCTTTATGATGTATTAGTGAGAGAGAGGGAAGGTGGGGTAATATTGGAAATTTAGGTGAAAATGACAACTTCCTTAATTTTCTCAAATTGTCTAAAAGTCTTATATTTAGGAATGGAGGGAGTATTATGCAAAATGAGCTAATTCCACTTTAACAAGTGTATTTTTGTCATTTTGCAACGAAAACATTTTTTTTTTTATAAAATTGGACCATAATTTTTTCCTTTTTATTGCGCAAAATGGTATATTTTTAACTTTAGTAGGGAATTTTCATCTTTTTTTATACCCGAAAAATTTCGTCATTTTCAGTAGGGGTATTTTCGTCATTTTCCATAAAAAATATTTTCGTTTTTCAACGGTATTTTATCCAATTCATACTATAAGGATTTTATTTAGCAATGTGATTTTTCGTTTAATTTTGCAACAGAAAACATTTTCTTTATTTTACTCCGATAATTCTTTTAACAAGGGTATTTTTGTCATTTTACGTCAAATATACTTTGGCTATTTGTATTATGAAAAAATATTAGTCTTTTCACACTAGATACATTTATTTTATTTTATTTTTAATTATGTGACTTTTTGGTTTTCAAATAAATAAATTATAAATATAATGAAATTTCACATCAATTCCGTAATTTTACCAAACAAAAGAATTGAATTATTTGAAATTGAAATTTCTTAGTATTCCAATTTTTAGAATTCCATAGAATTACAATTTTTTGTAATTTCATGGTAAGTAAGGACAAGTAAGGACTCTCACATAATAGAAAGCGAATAATTACTCTCCTTCGAGAGCTATCTTCCCTCACGAGGGCGTAGAGCGTCTCAATCTTCCATATCTAAAGTGCTTCTCCATCTCTTCGCCCTCGAAAGCGATCGCCTGGACGCTCAAAGACTCTCACAAATTTCCGAATCCATCGGCTTCTCCGCCATTTCCCCCTAAAGAGGGGGAAAAAAAATCCCATTTTCAATTTAACAAACTTCTCTTCTTCCTCTACTTTTCCCTCCTTGCCCCGCCGGAATATTCCCTCATGGACGTCCGTCGGAGGCCGCCTAAGCCATCTTCCAGATCCCCACCACCACCAATGGAACCCTACCACCACCACCACCACCAGAAGCCTTCTTCTCCCGAACTCATCAACGATCGTTCTCCTTCACCAACTCCCAAGGCCTCCTATGCCCTACATCTTCCTCTTTACCTGACCAACGCCATTTTCTTCACGCTAATCTTCTCCATTGCTTACTACCTCCTCCACCGGTGGCGCGACAAGATCCGCTCCTCTACTCCTCTCCACGTTCTCACTCTTTCCGAACTCGCCGCCATTCTTTCTCTTATCGCCTCTTTTATTTATTTATTTGGATTTTTTGGCATTGGCTTTGTCCAATCATTCATTTCTCGCTCTTCTAACGATGCCTGGGAGGTTGACGACCACCAGCAGCAGCAGCAGCGATTCATCATCGACGACGAAGATAGCAGCCGTCCAGGTCCTTGCCCTGCCGCACTTGATTGTGCCACTCCTAAACTAATGGACTCTCTGACTCTGACTCCACTTTCCACGGAAGAAGACGAGGAGCTTGTCAAATCAGTAGTTTCCGGCCAAATTCCCTCTTATTCTTTGGAATCCAAGCTCGGAGATTGTCACAGGGCGGCCTCAATACGCCGGGAGGCTGTACAGAGACTAACCGGAAGGTCATTATCGGGTCTACCTTTGGATGGATTTGACTATGATTCAATTTTGGGTAGGAAACAGGATTGATATATGGTAACAAGAATGATAGAGCCTCCAATCTGTGAGTTTAGCCTCATTAGGTAGCTATGAACTGATCAATTTTTAAGTTGAGAGATTACTTTTACAGTTTCTGATATCTGTAATATGAGCATTTTTTGATACAGAGGCCCTCTTTGCTTTACTGAGCATTCCACCAAATCATAACTATCTTAGTTGTGCTCTGCAGCTATCTCATGTTTGACATTTGTCTAAAAGATTCTTCTTTTGAGTAAATACCCCTCTCCCATGTATTGAACATCATTTTTTGTTGAACATTCACCTCCATTTTTTGTTGAATGATAGGTAGGACAGAAGAGAGACGGTGACAAAATTCGCTTTGAGGTAGAAAGAAAGCTTGCTTATATTTATTCGAGTTCCACCCATAATTTTCTTCAAGTCATTACTTAAAGCTGTCTAGTCCAGCATTGTCATCATTAGCGATCACCTTGTTACATTTGTCACCTTGTTACATTTGTGGTTTCTGATATCTGTAATATGTGCATTTTTTGATACAGAGGCCCTCTTTGCTTTACTGAGCATTCCACCAAATCATAACTATCTTAGTTGTGCTCTGCAGCTATCTCATGTTTGACATTTGTCTAAAAGATTCTTCTTTTGAGTAAATACCCCTCTCCCATGTATTGAACATCATTTTTTGTTGAACATTCACCTCCATTTTTTGTTGAATGATAGGTAGGACAGAAGAGAGACGGTGACAAAATTCGCTTTGAGGTAGAAAGAAAGCTTGCTTATATTTATTCGAGTTCCACCCATAATTTTCTTCAAGTCATTACTTAAAGCTGTCTAGTCCAGCATTGTCATCATTAGCGATCACCTTGTTACATTTGTGGTTTTAAAAGTATAATACTCTCTGTGAAAGCTTGTGTTCAAGATGTTACTCCAGTACTTGTTCACTTTTGATGTCTCTTGGTTATTTCATACTAGTTTGTAGATTCATGAAAGTTATCTGAAAAGTTCTTCTTCTTTTCAATTATAGTAAGAGTAGTCTCCAACTCTCCATAAGAGTTCATGAGCTAGCTTTTCTCTACCGGGCTTGGATTACACAGCTATGTCTCTCATCAATGAATTGTTTCATTTGTAAAGGAAGTTTTGGAACTGGAAATTCTACTTCAAGTGTTGCTCCTTGTTTGATTTGTCTACTATTGTGCCATTACTTTTCATTGAATATAAGTCTGACAAAAGAACTTCACAATATTGTCCTACTGACCATAAAGTAGTTTTGTATCCATCTTGTGAGAGCATTTCTTGTTCTGAATTTTCCTTCTTAATCTGCCTGTCTTTGCTTGACCAGATAATTCTTCTCAGGAAATTTCAGTTTTAATTTGTTGAATTTCCTTAGAATTTGTCTTTCTTAGTAACTACTAGCAATTTCATCTATCAAATGCATTTGTTCAACTTTTGCATGACTTGTCATCAACCCATAACCTTTCCCCCTAATATAGAGATGCTCTTATACATGATAGACTGATGGACTGTTTTGTTGTTGTGAGATGGTGCAACTTGCGAACGGTGAACAGTCCTAGTGTTAATGTTGATTATCTACTTGTGTGGATATTTTTGAAATATGTGGTGTTTTGGCTTGTATATGTGTGCAGCGTGCCTGAAATATAACTCCAAAACTAATACTCCCTCCGTCCCTAATTGGATATCCACATTTGACTTTCATAATAATTAAGGGGAGTAGTTGACTAAAAGTGAGTTACAGTAACATCCTCATACATTGATAGTATTGGTAGGATCCATAAATTAGTGGAGCTTGCATCCCCTTAAATATAGGAGGTTAGTTATGATACTTGAAAGAAAATTATATCCATTTTGAGAAAGTGGGCAATCATTTTGGGAACAAACTAAAATAGAAATAGGGCATTCAATTTGGGACAGAGGGAGTACCATTTATCTCCTCTTCTTTCTTCATACCTCCTTTTTGTTTTTGGTTACGGAGGAGAGAGGATCATTTGTGTTTGAGAGAGAGAGAGAGAGAGAGAGAGAGAGAGAGAGAGAGAGAGAGAGAGTGTTTATGTGTGGTAAAGAGACAGAGCAAGAGGTCTGGTATACTTGTAGCCTATGAAGTGGCTGAGAAAGGAGATTGATTGGTATATTGTTGAATCTAGAAGTGACTTTCTCCTAATGGATAAAAGTATTCATTATTTCTTCAGCTCTGGGATTTTATGTTATACTTGTTGTCACCTGCACCTGAATGTGAAAAGTTCCAGTTTGGAGCATTGTTCATATGCTTCGAGTGTTGCTGGTCTGTTTATCCGTTCCTTAACAAACAAAAGAAAAGAAAATTTGATTTCCTGACCTGTGCATCTTTAGTGGTGGGGATGGATGTAATCAATGGGAAAGATAATTTTAGTGGCTGGTTCTCTTTACATAATGTCTAGGGAGATTCTAAAGTTAGTGGTACTTTTCAAGATGGCTGAGTATTAGTTCACCCCTAAATTCGGATCCACCACGGACATAAAATTACTTTTTGTAAATGAAATAACTCATTTCATGGGCTCACTCCTATCCATCTGTTGTTTCGTTAAGGGAATAATATTGAGGTTTATTACTTATACTTGGGATATTATATTATCTCTTTCATCTATGCTGATGGCCTTGCTAGCTATTCCTCTATAGACCCTAGAGATTTTCTTTCTTTGTCCCTTGATAGATGTTGAGGATACTTCTTTCATATTATCGCGTGACAAATAGGAATAGGTTCTGATTAACAAGGTAAAGATGTTGTCTTATTCTAGTTGGATTGGCAAGATGGAAATGGTCAAGTAGGACATGGTATAATTTTGTTTCAGGTTGTAATTCATAACCTAAGAGATTAGAGATATAAGAATGCAACGACTTCCGTCCCGTGATTTGGGGCTAGATAATGATGAGTTTAGGTTAAAAGCCTTGAATAAAAAATGGTTATGTCGTGGGATTAAGGTATCTTTTTTAGTGAGAGAAGGGATCTGTGACTTCAACATGCTAAGAAGACGACAGGATGACATTGGTTGTGGTAGACCACTTGCCTATCTACTCTATTCTAAAGCTACCAGCCACCTGCAACTTGCTTACGCTTTCTAATCGGATAATTAGGACGCGTAGTGGTGTTTAAAGACCTTTTTCAGACTTATAATGCTGCTTTAGTTATTTTATTCGGTGGACCCCTCATTGTTTGATCACTTTGATTTTCTTTTCATGATTGTGGGTCCCCAGATGCCAATCTAAGCTGTACATTAATATTCTAATACCCATCTTAGTGTTTTTTATTTTGTACTTGAATAGATATAATGTCATACTATGTATGAACATATAGAAAAATACTGCAGTGATGAAGGCAAATGGCACCCTGTGTTTAAAATATAATGTCAGGTAGACCAAAGCAGCTGACAAATCCCAGCATTGTTTAGATTCTCCTGGTGTCATTCATCACTAGCATCTGGTTTACTGATTCTATGCTCTATTTTGGATGCAATCTGGAATTTGACATTCTTGAGGATAAATATACATAATCAGAATAATATCCTTTTTTTTTAAAAGTTAAATGGTAGCTTAGTCTATTATACTGTGATTGGTGCAGAGTTATTGAACTCAATTAGATTAAAGCCCCATTTCTAGAAGTGTTGATGGAAGGGTATCCTATTCTATAAGGTGGAATTATTACTGGTTTTGTTGACATTTAATCTCATTAATATATTGCAGTTATTGTTTAATATTGTTAGCCATGATTTCTGTGCACTAGTAGTACTTTGGACAAGTAACACACTTGTATGGCGTAGTTTACTACCAACTGACATGGAATGGAAGATGAAGAATGGGGAGAGGTTAAGTTGTAGAATCGAGGATGGTTGATTTAAAAGGCCTGACTACCTGAATTCTTACTTGTATACTGAGTTATGATATCCTGAAGGGAAGGGAAGGGATAGAAAGGTGAAGCTTCACGCGCCATCTACTACTATGATAAGCAGGGTGGCTAAAATAAAGGAATGAGCATATGTTTGGCAATCGTTTAACGTAGTCTTTATTTTTTTTTGGTAAAAAAGGATATAAATATATATATAAAAAGCAGAAAGCACTCCAAGCCTGTAGGGTAAGGCACAAAAGTATTACAATTAGGTTTATCTATTAAAACCTCTTATCCATAACCTGCCACTATAAGGCTAACAAAATGTTGGTTATGGATAGAGGTATCAGAAATAGTCCTATCAAAAATGGCCCCACGGGCATCCCCCGCCACTAGTTGGCATACAAATGAGGGTAAAAAGTTGAAAATAACAAGATCAGAGGATGCAGAGAGTCCTCCAGCTTTGGCGAGAGCGTCAACACAAGCGTTGGCCTCTTTGTAGATGTGTATAATCCTAGTCTCCTGGAGCCGCCTGAGTAATGCCATGCAATCAGAAATAAGATTTGATAAAGGGTGAATAAGAGTATCTGCATGTTGAATCAACTGTATAATCACTTGAGCATCCATTTCAACAGCAAGCTTAAGAGCATTAATTCTAAGCGCTAGAATAAGTCCTTCCTTGAGAGCCCAGAGTTCCGCCACATTGTTTGTGCATGTTCCAAGATTTCTGTAAAATCCTATAATCCAGTCCCCATTTGCATCTCTGATTAGTCCTCCACACCCCCCTTACCGGGGTTTCCAATAGAAGACCCATCAATATTAAGCTTCAACCACTCAACTTGAGGCTTAGTCCAGCAAACCGAGATTTGTCTAGTCCTCCGAGTATTTCCTGCAGTTGGACCCAAAGCAATGAATTCGGTTGATTTGGAAATGGCGTCAATGAATGGTTCATTGACCTTTTTTCCCGGGTCGAAAATTCTATGATTCCTGCTAATCCATAAAACCCAACAGGCATACACGAACAAGCATCCCCAAGGGATGTTATTAATGTGGGATGTTATTGTGCATTCTGCATATTTCTTGAACCAATCATCGGAATTGTAGTTAGCCGTTTCTGGAAGAATCTGGTATATATGTAGTTCTTGCCACAAAAGGCGTGCTTCACCACAATATCTCAAGACATGCTCAGTGGTTTCCGGGATGAGATGGCACTGTTGGCAATAAGGGTTAGTTGCGATATGTTTCTTGTGAAGGTGTTCACTAGTTGGGAGGCGATTATGAAGACATTGCCAAAGAAACATTTTAACTCTTTGGTTACAGTTTACGCGCCAAATCCAACCCCATTTTTTTCCTGTAATTGCCTTGTCCTCCTCTTCCTGGTGAATCAAGAGATGAGTGTCCTTTGCATTGAAGTCCCCATCCTGTGACAATTTCCAGTTCCTCCTATCTGGTATGGCCGAGTCACCCGTTCTCGGTACTGCTCTAATGTACTCCATCAACTCTCGCGGCAGTTGAAGGGAAGTATTATCAAAATTCCAGCCTCCTTGAAAGTTAAATATTGATTTAATTGTCGTCTCATCTTCATCCTTGTTCAATGGCCCCGAGACTAATTTTCTAAGCGGTCCCAAGCCTGTCCAATCATCATGCTAGGTTCTAATGATGTTGCCGCTTCCGGGGATTCAAGAGGAAGATTTGTGGAAGAGGCCAATACCACTCTTAAGGGCTTTGAGATTGTTTGATCCATGATTTTTGTTCAGAAGAATCAAAGCCCCAATATCGTTTTTAATGTATTTTTTTCCAGCACAGATGCCCAAACGCCAGAATTACCCTTGTTTAGCCTCCAGTTGAGTTTCGCCAGACCAACTTGATTGATATGCCTAGCCTTTCTTATCCCCATACCTCCCAATTTTTTAGGCCTAGCTACCCTGTCCCATTTAACCATATGTAGTTTCTTTTTAATCGCCGAGCTCCCCCAAAGGAAAGATTTATTCTCCTTATCAATATTATCGCAGACTGAGATGGGGATAAGTAAGCACTGAGAGTAATAGGATAATATTTGACAAGATGAAGTCTGGATAATGGTGTTCCGACCAGCAATGGAGAGGAGGTTCGCTTGCCAACCGGACAGTTTCTTCCTAACTTTATCAAGAATAAATTGGTTGTCAGAATTTTTTGGCTTAGATTGAAAGATTGGGAAACCAAGATACTTGCCAAGATTAGTGGAGTGATGAATCTGAAGTAGATTTTCAATAGCAAGTATCCTATCCGGTGATAGGTTTGCAGAAGCCATGAACTTAGACTTGTTCAGATTAATGCTCTGACCCGATCTAAGACAGAAATCATCTAGAACCTTTTTGATTTCATTAATTGTGTAGTCATCTGCTAACCCAAATAGAATGACATCAATGGCAAAAATCGAATGAGAATTCAGATGACCTTTCTTACCAATCTTAATCGCTTTCAATACTTAAGATTTACCGACTTCTGAATACAGATGGATAGATACTCCATGCATATGACGAAGATGTAAGGAGAAAGAGGGTCGCCCTGCCTAATCCCCCGTGAAGGAAAAAACCAATCACTTGGTTTCCCATTGAAGAGGATTGCCATCTTTGTAAAGCAAACAGAGTTCATGATAAGCTTAATGAATGATTGGGGGAATTTGAAGAATTCAAGCGAGTCTTTGATGAAGTTCCATTATAAGCGGTCAAAAGCCTTTTCCAAATCAATCTTGATAGCAATAGCACCCTGCTTACAAGAAGTTTTGCGAATTGAGAAAACAGCTTCTTGAACAATGATAACATTATCAGCGCATCTTCTCCCCAGAATGAAGCTGCCTTGGTTAGGAGAGATAATTGTTGGGAGGAAAGGTCTTATTCTATTAACCAGAATCTTGGAGATAACGTAGTCTTTATGAATAGGGTAAAGTTGATGAGATTAAAATATTGGCTCGGACTCTTTAACATGTCTTTTGTTTTTGGAAATAACGAGAGTGCAAAGAATCTGGGATAGACATGTGCATGTGCTGAGTCATGGATCTTGTTTCTTGAATCTATCTTTAGCTACAGATTAGCAGTAAAATGGCGAGAGATATTCGGTACATCATGTTTCGATGGGTAATAAGACTGCGATGGTATGTATTTTCAATTGTTATTATTTTTTTATAGTTGAGGGGGTGCATTGTTGACGGAGTCTGGAGTAATGAGGCAGTGGGGGTAGGAGGTTGTAAAAGGTGAATAGAAGAGGAAGATTGTTGGGTTGGATGGTGAGGGATTGTGTGAATTTGCTGCCCACAGTTGTATTCCTGTGCAGGCAGATTATGGGCAATCAAGCAAGAACTAGTAGTACTAGACTTGTTATTTTGGTAAAATTCCAAGTAGGGCTTCTCTTGTGGGGTCTGGCCTCATAATCCTCTCACATAAGTTGGACAGTGTCTATATTATAGGTAAATTTTACCCCAACTAATGTAAGAGAGCTGTATAGTCAGTCCCACAAAGCAACCCATTTTTCAGATATGATCGTGTTTTGAGGAGAGAGACGAATTTCAAATCCTCACGTAATTTTATGAGAAAAAGTGGACTATAGTATGGGGAGTATTTTTCTTTCTTTGGTGGTATTAATTTTAAGACCAAGTAACGATGTCTCCCGACAAAAAAAAACGATGTATCCCGACAAAGTCCACGTGGTCTGACGCGCAAATCTTTGACCGTCTTATTTTTCCGAATTCTCATGTTACGTTACGGACACCACAACAGCTTTTATTCCGCACATACAGGGTGAAATCTCAACCTTGAATTAAAATTTTGAAAGCGCTAAAATTAATTTGAAAAATGAATACCTCTTCTGATTTTCTTAACACCGGTTCCGGTTCTCAAGGTAAAAAAATTATTTCATGTGCAGAAAAAAAATGTGTTTGCATAGAAGCCGGACTGCTTACGGAGATGAAGCTCCGGCGGCCATGCCTATTCACAGTAAACTTGGCTTTGATTGATCCTTCAAAAATAATGTGAAGTTGACAGTCCGGTATGTGGCTATTTTAAGTAGACTCTCTTAGATTTTGCCTCTAACTTTGAATTGGCTTGAATTGTGTATGTGCTGAGTTTGAGTTTGAATTCTCTTTGAATTGAATTTGCAAATAAAACTTGAAAGAATTAAATTATTTAGAATTTGAGACGAGTTCAAAAGTGAAATTAGAATATGAGAAGACTCGATTAAAGGAAAGCCTTTGTTTTGACTTGGTAAATTTTTTGATAAAATTTTGTAGTAATATATTACTCCCTCCATTCCTAAATATAAGACTCTTTAGACAATTTGAGAAAATTAAGGAAGTTGTCATTTTCACCTAAACTTCCAATATTACCCCACCTTCACTCTCTCTCACTAATACATCATAAAGAAAAGAAGGGAAAATGTGGAGGGTATAATTGAAATAAATTGTTGACAACTAATAAAAGAACCTTAAACGACAATTAATTTGGATACCTAGAGATCTCCTAAACGACAATTAATAGGGAATGGAGGGAGTATAATTTAGCCCTAAAACTTTTAATAAAGTGTTTGCGGTTGATTGATGATGGAATTAATAGACTAGTGGCACCAAATTTCTTTCAACTATAGTTGGCGTTCCCTTCGATTTTAACTTTTCTCTGCTATTTCTTCCTTCCCTGGTAGAGGTAGTATTTAAAATCCCGGGTAGACCTTAGCTTAGGAGTGAGAAACCAAGTGAGTTTGATGTCTCTTTTTTTTTGTTGTTGTTGTTGTTGATAAGCCTTCAATTTTGACTTGGGTCGGTGTATCCAGATGAGGTCGGGTTGAAAGAGCTGTTGCGACCTCCTCTGTATATTATCATGATAAATTACAGCTGTTGGAAGATATCAGAAATCACTGACAGACACAGTAGTGGTGGTAGTGGATCTCCAGATAATATGATCTTGATCCTCCCTCTTGTGAACTTCTTCTAATCACTTCCCTCCAAACCCATTTTTTGTTGTTTTTCTTTCACAGATCACCCCCGTGACCGTGAGGGACAGATTTACCACGCCAAAACACCAGTTTTGTCGTGCACGTCTTTCCCATCATCTAATTGTTGGTTTTTGCCGTTTGTAGTGATTACATACTTCCGCAATTTAGGAAATATTCTCTTATTTGCCTCTCTTTGCTGTAAAGATAACTTAAAAGCGCGTCATGATTACTGTATACTAGACCTGACCCATTAAGCCCAGCAGACTACATCAGATCAGACAGGACAGATTCTAATAATAAGACGGCCACAGCCACAAATCTAAATTACTTGCAAAATTGATGTTGTTTTGATGGCCGGCGGTTACGACTCAGGTTCTACTTCTCGCTACGTCCACCACCACCTTCTCTCACCGCCGCCCGACCTCCACTTACAACACCACCACCTCTCCACCGACGTCGGAGGAGCTCCATTAATGTCGGGTTCCCCCCAGGACGAAGACCAGCAAACTGCTAACACCAGCTCGGGCGGAACACCCACCCCTAACCGCCGTCCCCGGGGGCGTCCAGCTGGCTCCAAGAACAAACCAAAGCCACCAATTATAGTCACCCGAGACAGTGCTAATGCTCTCCGATCTCATGTCCTTGAAATCTCCGACGGTGCTGATGTCCTTGACAGCGTCTCCGTCTACGCGAGACGGAGGGGAAGAGGCGTTTGTATTTTGAGCGGCAGCGGCACGGTGGCTAACGTCACCATACGTCAGCCTGCTTCTCCACCTGGCAGCGTTGTTACCTTGCATGGTCGGTTTGAGATTCTTTCGCTATCTGGTACAGTGCTTCCTCCGCCGGCACCTCCGGGGGCGGGTGGACTATCCATATTTTTGTCGGGTGGGCAAGGTCAGGTAGTTGGAGGGAGTGTGGTGGGACCATTAATGGCTTCGGGTCCAGTGGTTCTTATGGCGGCTTCGTTCTCGAATGCTGTGTTTGAAAGGCTGCCGCTGGAAGACGAGGAGGCGGAGGGAGAAGGCACGGCTCAGGTTCAACCTACTGCATCTCAGTCTTCCGGCGTGACTGGTGGTGGAGGAGGTAATATAGGTGAAGGGGGTTCGTTGTTTAACGCAACTGCAACTGCAACAACGCCAACGGGAGGAAATGCAACAGCACCTAATTATCCATTTTCAGCAGATTTGTTCGGATGGGGCGGCAGTGCATCATCATCAAGACCACCATTCTAAGGTCATAATTTGTTGGGTTTTAATCGTTTATGTGATTTCTATTTCATTATGTAATTAAAGAGTCTTTTGCAATACAAACAAAAACGTAGTAATTTTGGTTCCAATCATCACTTAGTATAAATCTTCTTGGGAGAAAATGTTGTCAAAATGTCACTATAATAATCTTGCTCTCTCAAATTGAATCCCTTCCCTGCAGCTTCATTCATTTTTCTCTAGTTTTTATTCAATCAAGAGCTTAACTCATCACGTGCTCCGATGGGTCTGATTCTAATATTTAATGTGTTTAATTCTATGTATCCATGTGCCTTTAGACGTTAGTTATGGGTTCACACATGCATCTCTCGAGAAGAGCTAGCCAACTCGGTATATATGCCATTTTACTTATGTTCTCATTCATATCCAGAAAAAATTCTCTTCTTTATAAGAATATCTTCGTGATCGGAAAAAAATATTATTACAGAGAAATTATTCTAAAATAAAGTTTTATATAAAAAGGTAATTTTTAAATTTTTTATTCATGTGGTAAATAAATGAATGACCAGGCTCATAGAGTAGGAAGTCCATAGGCCCATGCCCGCGTTTCACCCCGCGTTCGCGCACGTCCACGTTGTGAGGTTGCATTTGCTTCAAGAAATGCAATACCATTTGCTTCAGGCAATGGTGTTGGACGTATTCCATGATTTTTCATAAGCAATTCATTGTTTTGTTCAGCAACTAGTAAACTAGATATAAGTTCTTAGTACTTTTTAAAATCTTTCTGACGATATTGCTGCTGCAGGAGCACATTAGAGGCGTGGAAAGTTGTGAATGTTTTTTCCATCATATCACCATCAGTTATTTTCTCTCCACAAAGTGTTCATTTAGAATAAATTCTAAACAATTCAGAATTATAATCAGATACGGGCTTGAAATCTTGTATGCGTAAATGTTGCCATTCAAATCGGACTCTAGGAAGGACTACAACCCTTTGGTGGTAAAACATTTCTTTCAGATTTTGCCATAGTATTTGTGGGTCCTTGACAATAAGATACTCGACTTTCAAGTCGTCATGGAGACGGAGACGAAGGAAGATCAGTGCATTTGCATGATTCTGTTGACTTTCAGTATTTCCTTAATTTGATATAAGGTGAATTTCCCATTGCAGCTTGTTTTTGGTCGAGAACCCGATGTTTCAAGGTGACTTTCAGTATTTCCTTCATTTGAAAAAGGATGACAAAATCTTATATACCAGCAAGAAATGTCCCTGCAAAATTTGATGTCCCTGTAGAACAAGTTACTATAGCCAACGAATCTAATATACGCCAAAAACGTGGTCGACTAGTTGGTTCCAAAGATTCTGTACCTCGAAAAAGAAAGGTACAAGAGAAAAACCAACAAATAGTTCTAGAAGACCAAGTTAAAGGAATGGTTGATCAAACAATTGAGAATATTGATGTTCCAGCAGAACAAGTGTTTGAAAATAATGAAATCTCAATAAATTACTCATTATCTCATAAATTGTGGGAGCGAAAAAATATTGTCATAGACAATGTCTTCGCATTTAATATGGCTCTCAAGGTAATGAAAAATGAGGATCCTGAACCACAGTCAATTGAAGACTGTAAAAATAGAGATGATTTTCCTAAATGGAAAGAGGCCATACAAATGGAGTTAAATTCCTTAGAACATAGAAAAAATGTTTGGACTTGTAGTTCGAACTCCTGAAGATGTTATCCCTGTAGGATACAAGTGGATTTTTGTAAGAAAGAGAAACAAGAAAAATGTAATTACGAGATACAAAGCAAGACTCGTAGCACAAGGTTTCTCTCAAAGACCAGGAATTGATTATAAGGAAACTTATTCTCCAGTAATGGACACTATAACTTTTAGATTATTAATAAGTTTGGCTGTGTCACAAAGGCTTGATTTGCTTCTTATGGATGTAGTTACTGCATATCTATATGGTTTACTTGATAGTAACATATACATGAAAGTCCCTGAAGGATTAAAAGTGCTAGAAGCATATGAGAATTGTCCCAAGAATATGTTTTCAATCAAATTGATCATTAAACGGATTAAAACAATCTGGACGGATGTGGTATAGCCGTCTTAGCGAATATCTGTTGAAGGAGGGATATAAAAATGATGATGTATGCCCTTGTGTTTTCATAAAGAAAACATATATAGGATTTGCAATTATCGCAGTTTATATTGATGATTTAAATTTAATTGGGACTCCTGAAGAGCTCACCAAAACTGCAGAATACTTGAAAAATGAGTTTGAGATGAAAGATTTAGGTAAGACAAAATTTTGTCTTGGTTTGCAAATTGAACATTTCCCTGAATGATTATTTGTTCATCAATCCACATATACAAAAAAGGTTTTAAAGCAATGTTATATGAACGATGCACATCCATTGGCATCACCTATGGTTGTTAGGTCACTTGAAGTTGATAAAGATCCATTTCGCTCACTTGAAGAGTGGGAAAATATTCCTGGTCTTGAAGTATCATACCTTAGTGCAATAGGCGCAATGACTTATCTTGCAAATTGCACTAGACTTGACATAGCTTTTTCTTTAAATCTCCTTGTAAGATATAGTTCTGCACCTACTTAAAGACACTGGAATGGCATTAAACATGTCCCTCGATACCTAAAAGGTACAATAGATATGGGGCTATATTATTCACAAAAGCATGAATGTTCTTTAGTAGGATATGCAGACGCATGATACATCTCTGATCCACATAAAGCCAAATCACAAACAGGCTACTTGTTTACATGTTGAGGGACTGCAATATCATGGAGATCTGTTAAGAAAACTCTAACAGCTACATCCTCAAACCACTCAGAAATTATTACAATCCATGAGGCAAGTAGAGAATGTGTTTGGTTAAGGAACACGATTAACTAAATTCAATCATCCTGCGGATTAGCGTAAATAAAAGAGAGACCAACCATACTATATGAAGATAATGCAGCTTGTATTGCACAACTTAAAGGAGGCTACATCAAAGGAGATAGAACAAATCATATTTCTCCAAAGTTCTTATACACGCACGAGATTCGGAAAAGTGGCGACATCGAAGTTCAACAGATACGCTCAAGTGATAATGTGGCAGATTTATTCACCAAAGCTTTACCAACATCAACATTCAGAAAGTTGATACATCAGATTGGAATGTGTCGTCTTAAAGACATTCAATGATCAAGGGGAGTAGTCGTACTCTTTTTACTTCTTTCAGGTTTTGTCCCATTCGGTTTTCCTGACAAGGTTTTAACGAGGCGGCAATTAAATACTCCAACATCAATTGTACTCATTTTCTTAGTTTGGTTTAATTTTTCCCACTGGGTTTTCCCTAAATAAGTTTTTGTGAGACAATTGTTGTATAGATTAGTCATTCAAGGGAGAGTGTTGTAAATAAATGAATAACCAGTCCCAAAGAGTGGGAAGTCCATAGGCCCATGAACCAAAGGGTTTTACCTCTATAAATAGAGGCATTTGGTTCATATCACAATACACTGAATATCATATTCTCTCTCAAATTTTCTCCTCCTCTCTTATATTTATAACAATTTACATAATTATATAAAACACATACATAGTTTTTAGTAAAATAAATACACGAATTTAAAAAAAAAATACATGTATTTTGGAGAAATAAGTACATGTATTTCGGAGATACAAATACATGTATCTACCTTATTCTTGCTAAGAATAGTTTGCTTCATCCTATGTCCTGTTCCCTATTTCATTAAAAAAATTATAATCTAAAAGAAATAGTAGAACTCTCTAAGAAAAAATTAACACATGACAATTTTTATTAATGAGAAAGGAAACATGATACAAAATGAGCACAATTGATTTTTTCCCCTATTCTCTACATGTATCTAAGAAAGAGCTAATGATTTTTCTACATTAATAAATACTACTCCCCCTTTTTTTAATAGATGTATTTCTATATAGTTTATCATAAATTAAAGAATGGCAAGACAACAAACATTTTTACCATTATCAAGATCTGACAATGTCGTGTACTAACCATCACATATTTTGGGACGCCGGACTCAATTTTTTCATTTGTCCCGAGTGTTGAATAATCCATATTTTAGTATAGTTTTGACAATTTTGTGTACCCCCCATCACAGATTTGGAGATGTCAGTCTCGAATTTTTCAATTGTTGCGAGCGGATGAAAATCTCAACTTTGGTCAAGTTCTAATAATATCGTGTACTAACCATCACGAATTAGTTGACGTCGCGCTTGGATTTTTAAACTGTTTCAATCGATGAATAATGTCGAATTTTGTCAAATTTATAAAAAATCGTTTACTAACCATCATAGATTTGAGAATATCGGGCTCGTATATTTCAATTGTTGCTTCCGATGAGTAATTCTTATTTTAGTCAATTTCTGACAATATTGTGTACAAACCATCCCGAATTTTGAAACGCTGCGCTTGGGTTTTTCAACTGTTGCAACAACTGAATAATCTCGATTTTAGTCAAATTCATACAAATCGTGCACTTACCATCCGAGATTTAAAGTCGTAGGTCTCACATTTTTAATTTATTCCGACAGGTGTATAATCTCTAATTTTAGTAAGTTCTTATAACATCGTGTACTAAACAACAATCACAAACGATGGTCTCAGATTTTTTAACTGTTGGTACCGGTGAATAATTTCAATTTTTGTCAAATTAATAAAATATCGTGTACTGCACATCATGGATTTGAGGAGGTTTGTCTCGAATTTTTCAATTGTTGTAATCGATGAATAATCCTTATTTTAGTCAACTTCTGACAATATCGTGTATAAACCATCACATATTAGGGGACGTCGAGCTAGAATTTTTCAACTGTTGTGATTAATGAATAATCTCGATTATATTCAAATTAATACAAAATCAAGAACTAACCATCACGGATTTGGGGTCATCGGGTTAAAAAAATTTAATTATTCGGACTTGTAAAAATCTTGAGTTTCGTTAAGTTAAAAAAATCGTGTACTAAGTATCACGGATTCGGGGATGTCTGACTCAATATTTTCTAATGTTGTTACCAGAGAATAATATTGAATTTAGTCAAATTCATACAAAAACAAGCACAATCATAGATTTGGATATGTTAGGCTTGGATTTTTCATTTGTTCCAACAAGTGAATAATCTCGAATTTTGTCAAGTTTCTACAATATCGTGTACTAACAACCATCACATATTTGGGGTCGTCGGCCTAAAAAAGTTTCAACCGTTTTGACTGGTGAAAAATCTTGATGTTAGTCAAGTTGAAACAAAATCGTTTATTAACCATGACTGACTTGGGGCCGTTTTACTCGAATTTTTTAATTGCTGCGACCGGTCAAAAATCTCAATTATAGTCAAGTTTTAACAATATCGTGTACTAACCACCACGAATTTGGGGCTGTCACGCTCGGATGTTTTAACTGTTTTGATCAGTGAATAATCTCCAATTTTTTCAAATTCATAAAAAATCGCATATTAACCATCACAGATTTGGGGACGTCGAGCTCAGATTTTTCATCAACTGTTGCGACCGATGAGTAATATCGAATTTAGTCAAATTCATACAAAATCGTGCATGCCGGGCTTTGATTTTACATTTGTTCCGACTGGTGAATATTCTCGAATTTAGTCAAAATTTGACAATATCATGTACAAACCATCACGTATTTGGGGACGTCGGGCTATAAAATTTCAACTGTTTGGACTTGTGAAAAATGTATATTTTAGTCAAGTTAAACCAAAATATGACAATCTGTAAATAATCTCGATTTTATTCAAAATATGACAATTTCGTGTATTAACCATCACATATTTTGAGATGCCAATATCAATTTTTTCATTTGTTCCGAGTGTTGAATAATCAATATTTTAGTCAAGTTTTAACAATTTCGTGTACTTTACATCACGGATGCGGAGCTATCAGGCTCGAATTTTTCAATCGTTGCGTCCGGTTAAAAATCTCGATTTTAGTCAAGTTCTAACAATATCGTGTAGTAACCATCACGAATTAGGGGGCTAGAATTTTTTAACTGGTTCGATTGGTGGATAATCTGGAATTTTGTCAAATTCACAAAAAATTGTTTACTAACCATCACAGATTTGGGGACGTCGGGCTCAGATTTTAAACTGTTGCGACCGATGATTAATACTGAGTTTAGTAAAGTTCTTACAATGTTGTGTACCAACTATCCCAGATTCTAGAACGCCGCGCGAGGGTTTTTCAACTGTTGTGACCGATCAATAATCCCGATTTTATTCAAAATCAAACAAAATCGTTCACTTGCCACCAGAGATTTTGAGTCGTCGGGTTCGGATTTTTTATTTGGTCCGACCGGGGAATAATCTCTATTTTTAGTAAGTTCTAACAATGTCGTGTATTAACAATCACGAATTTAGGACTGTTGGGCTGAGGTTTTTTAACTCTTGTGAAATGTGAGGTATTTTGATTTTTGTCAAATTCATAAAATATCGTGTACCATCACATATTTAGAATCGCCAGTTGTGACCGGCGAATAATCTCGATTTTAGTCAGGTTTGCACAATGTTGTGCACTAACCATAACATATTTGGGGTTGTTGGCCTCACAATTTGCAACTGTATTGACTTGCAAAAAATCTTGATTTTAGTCAAATTAAAATAAAATCGTAATTTTAACCATCACGGTCTTGGAGACGTTGTGCTTGAATTTTTCATTTGTTCCGAGCGTTGAATAATCCATATTTTAGTCAACTTCTGACAATTTCGTGTACTAACACCATCACGGATGTGGAGCCATTGGGCTCGAATTTTTTAATCGTTGGGTCCGGTTAAAAATCTCAATTTTAGTCAAGTTTTAATAATATTGTGTACTATCCATCACGAATCAAGGTTCTCAATTTTAACTGTTTCGACCGATGGATATTCTGGAATTTTATGAAATTTATAAAAATTCGTGTACTAACTATCACAGATTTTTCAATTGTTGCGACGGATGAATATTACTGATTTTAGTAAAGTTCTAACAATATTGCGTATCAACTATCTCGGATTCTAGAACGCCGCGTGAGGGTTTTTCAACTGTTGCGACCGATTAATAATCTCGATTTTATTCAAAATCGTGCACTTGCCACTGGAGATTTTGAGTCGTCGCGCTTGGATTTTTTATTTATTCCGACCAAGGAATAATCTCTAATTTTAGTAAGTTCTAACCATCACGAATTTAGGACCAATGGGCTGAGATATTTTAACTCTTGTGAAATGTGAGTAATTTTGATTTTTGTCAAATTCATAAAATATCGTGTACTAACCATCACATATTTAGATATGCCAGACTCGAATTTTTCAACTGTTGTGACCGGTGAATAGTATAGAATTGAGTCAAATTCATACATAATTATGCACTTATCATCATAGATTCGAAGAGTCGGGCTTGGTTTTTACATATTTGTTACGACCGATGAATAATGTAGAATTTAATCATGTTTGCACAATATCGTGCACGTTAATGGATTTGGGGCCGTTGGCCTCAAAATTTGCAACTATTTTGATTTGTAAAAAATCTTGATTTTAGTCAAGTTAAAACAAAATCGTAATTTAACCTTCATGGATTTGGGGCCGTTGGGCTTGAATTTTTCAAATGTAGACATCGGTTAACAATCACAATTTTAGTCAAAATCTGGCAATATTGTATAACCATCACAACTTTAGGAATGTCGGGCTCAATTTTTTCCTTTGTTCCGAGCTTTGAATAATCAATATTTTAGTCAAGTTCTGACAATTTCGTGTACTACCCATCACGTATGTGGAGCCGTCGGGACTCAAATTTTTCAATTGTTTCTTCCGGGTTAAACATCTCGATTTTAATCAAGTTCTAATAATATCGTGTACTATCCATCACAAATTTTGGGTAGTCGCGCTCGAAATTTTTTTAACTGTTTCGACGGACGAATAATCCCGATTTTTTTTTAAATTCATAAAATTTGTGTACTAACCATCATAGATTTTGGGACATAGCGCTCGGTTTTTTCAACTATTACGACAAATAAATAATCTCATTTTCAGTCAAATTCATACAAAATCTTGCACTTACCATCAAAGATTTGGAGCCGTCAGTATCGAAGTTTGAATTTGTTTTGACCGGTGAATAATCTCTAATTTTAGTAAATTCTAACAATATCGTGTATTAACCATCACGAATTTATGGGCTCTGAATTTTTAACTATTGCTACCGGTGAATAATTTCATTTTTTCTCAAATTCATATAATGTTGCAACCAGTTAATAATCTTGATTCTAGTCAAGATCTAACAATATTGTGTACTAACCATCACATATTTTATGACGTCGGGCTCAATTTTTTCATTTTTCCGAGTGTTGAATAATCCACATTTTATCAAGTTTTGACAATTTCGTGTATTAACCATCACGAATTTGGAGTTGTTGAGCTCGGAATTTTTAATTTTTAAGAGTGGTCTAAAATCTTGATTTTAGTCAAGTTCTAACAATATCGTGTACTTTACATCACGAATTTGGGGTCGTCGCGCTCGATTTTTTAACTGTTTCGACCAGTGAATAATCTTGATTTTTGTCAAAATAATAAAAAAAATCGTTTACTAACCATTACACATTTGGGGACTTCGGGGGCTCGGATTTTTAATTATTGCGACCGATGAGTAATACTGATTTTAAATTAATAATCTCCATTTTAGTCAAAGTAATACAAAATCGTGCACTTACCACTAGAGGTTTTGAGGCGTCGGACTTGGATTTTTTATTTGTTCCGACCGGGGAATAATCTCTAATTTTATTAAGTTCTAACTATATCGTGTACTAACCATCACGAATTTAGGAGCGTTGACGAGTAAATAATTTTATTTTTTGTCAAATTCATAAAATATCGTTTACTAACCATCACAGGTTTAGGGTCACTAGCCTCGAATTTTTCAACTGTTGCGACTAGTGAATAATGCAGAATTTAAACAAATTCGTACAAAATCATGCACTTACCATCATAGTTTTGGAGAGTCGGGTGTGATTTTTTCATTTGTTCCGACCGGTGAATAATCTCGAATTTAGTCAGGTTCGCACATTATCGTGCACTAACAATAACGGATTTTGGGTCGTTGGCCTCAAAATTTGCAAATGTATTGACTTGCAGAAAATCTTTATTTTAGGCAAGTTAAAACAAAATCGTAATTTAACCATCACGGTCTTGGAGACGTTGTGCTTGAATTTTTCATTTGTTCTGAGAATTAAATAATCCATGTTAGTAAAGTTCTAACAATATTGTTTACTAACCATCACAAATTTTGGGTCGTCGTGCTCTGATTTTTTAACTGTTTTCGACCGGTGAATAATCTCGATATTTTTTTCAAATTCTTAAAAATTTGTGTACAAACCGTTACAGATTTTGGGACGTCGGGCTCAGATTTTTCAATTGTTACGACCAATCAAATTCATACAAAATCGTGCACTTACCATCAGATATTATGAGACGTCGGGCTTTGATTTTTCATTTGTTCCAACATGTGAATAATCTCAAATTTAGTCAAGTTTCTAAAATTGTGTACTAACCATTACAAATTTTGGGTCTTCACGCTCGCATTTTTTAAACTATTTTGACAGTTGAATAATCTCGATATTTTCAAATTCCTAAAAATTCGTGTACTAACCATAATAGATTTTAGGACGTCGGCTCAGATTTTTCAACTGTTGCGGCCTATTAATAATTCGGATTTTAGTCTGGTTTTGACAATATTGTGTACGAACCATCTCGATTTTTTTAACTTCGTGTTCGGCCATTTCAACTGTTACGACCAATAAATAATCTCGATTTTAGTCAAATTCATACAAAATCGTGCACTTACCATCAGAGATTTGGAGCCATCTGTCTCGAATTTTTAATTGTTTTGACCGGTGAATAATTTTAGTCAAGTTCTAACAATATCGTGTTTTAACCATCACGAATTTAGGGCCGATGTGTTCGGAATTTTTAACTATTGCTATCGGTGAATAATTACAATTTTCTCAAATTCATAAAATATCATGTGGACGTGTAGCTCGAATTTTTCAACTGTTCCGACCGATAAGTAATCCTTATTTTACTCAAGTTCCGACCTCGAATTTTTCAACTGTTGTGATTAGTGAATAATCTCGATTATAGTAAAATTATTACAAAATCAAGCACTAACCATCACAGATTTGGGGCCGTCGGGCTAAAAAAAATTCAATTGTTTTGACTTGTAAAAATCTTGATTTTTGTCAAGTTAAAAACAATTGTGTACGTTAACTATCACAACTTGGGGACTTCATACTCGAATTTTTCTACTGTTGTAACCGGTGAATAATATCGAATTTAGTCAATTTCATACAAAATCGTACACTTACCATCACAGATTTGGAGACGCTAAGCTTGGGCACAAGGAGACGCCGGAGCTTGGATTTTTCATTTGTTTTGACCGGTGAATAATCATGAATTTAGTCAAGTTTGACAATATTGTGTACTAACCATCACGGATTTGGGGTCATCGGCCTAAAAAAATTCAACTATTTTGACTAGTAAAATATCTTGATTTTAGTCAAGTTGAAATAAAATCGTATACTAACCATCACGAATTTGGGGCCGATGAGCTTGGATTTTTCAAATATTGCAACCAATTAACAATCTCAATTTTAGTTAATATCTGACAATATCGTGTAGTAACCATCACAATTTTCAGGACGTCAGCCTCAATTTTTTCATTTGCTCCGAGCGTTGAATAATCCATATTTTAGTCAAGTTCTTACAATTTCGTGTACTAACCATCACAGACGTGGAGCTGTTGGGCTCAGATTTTTCAATTGTTGTGTCCGGTTAAAAAACTCGATTTTAGTCAAGTTCTAACAATATCGTGTTCTAACCATCACAAATTTGGGGTCGTCGAGCTCGAATTTTTTAACTGTTTCGATCGGTGAATAATCTCGATTTTTTGGGTACTGGCAATATCGTGTACTACAATCACATATTTTAGGACGCCGAGCTCAATTTTTTCAATTGTTTCGAGTGTTGAATAATCTATATTTTAGTCAAGTTTTGACAATTTCGTGTACTAACTATCACGGGTTTGGAGATGTCGGGCTCTAATTTTTTAATTGTTGTGATCGAAGTTCTAACAATATCGTGTAATAACCATCACAAATTTGGAGCCGACGCGCTCAAGTGTTTTAACTGTTTCGACTAGTGAATAATCTTGAATTTTTTAAAATTAATAAAAAAAAAGTTTACTAACAATAACATATTTGGGGACATCGATTTTGGATTTTTCAACTGTTGCAGCCAATAAGTTGTCCTGATTTTAGTCAAGTTCCGACAATATTGTGTACAAACCATCCCAAATTTTGGAACGCCGCGCACGGGTTTTCAATTGTTGCGACTGCTGAATAATCTCGATTTTAGTCAATTTCATACAAATCGTGCACTTACCATCAGAGATTTAAAATTACCGATCTCTGATTTTTAATTTGTTCTGACCGGTGGATTATCCCTAATTTTAGTAAGTTCTTACAATATCGTGTACTAACCATCACGAATTTAGTGTCGATGAGCTACCGGTGAATAATTTTGATTGTTGACAAATTCATAATATATCGTGTACTAACCATCATGTATTTGAGGACGTGTTGCTCGAATTTTTCAAATTCATGTACGGGCACGAATTTTTCAATTGTTGCGACCGGTTAAAAATGTTGATTTTAGTCAAGTTCTAAAAATATCGTGTACTAACCATCACGAATTTGGGGCCATCACGCTAGGATTTTTTAACCGTTTCAACCAGTGAATGATCTCGAATTTTCTCAAATTCATAAAAAAATTGTTTACTACAGATTTGTGGACGTCGGGCTCGGATTTTACAACAGTTGCGCCGATGAGTAATCCTGATTTTAGTCAAGTTCTTACAATATTGTGTACCAACCATCTCGGATTTTAGTACGTCGCACTCGGATTTTTCACTGTTGCGACCGATGAATCAAAGTTATACAAAATCGTGCACTTACAATCAGAGATTTGGAGACGGCGGGTTTAGTTTTTTCTTTAGTTCCGACCGGTGAATAAACTCGAACTTAGTCAGGTTTTGACAATAACGTGCACTAGCCATCACGGATTTGGGGCAGCCACTTTCAAAATTTTCAATTATTTTGACTTGTCAAAAATCTATATTTTAGTCAAGTTGAAACAAAATCGTATATTAAGCACCATGGATTTGGGGCCGTTGAGCTTGAATCATGTAAATGTAGCAACCAGTTAATAATCTCAATTTTAGTTAATATCTGACAATATCGTGTCGTAACCATCACAAATTTCGGGACGTTAGCCTCGATTTTTTCATTCGTTCCGCGCGTTGAATAATCCATATTTTAGTCAAGTTCTGACAATTTTATGTACTGTTACATCACGGAGGTGGAGCTGTCGGGCTTAGATTTTTCAATTGTTGGGTACGGTTAAAAAACTCGATTTTAGTCAAGTTGTAACAATATCGTGCACTAACCATCACAAATTTGGGGTCGTCGCGCTCGAATTTTTTTAAACTGTTTCGATCGGTGAATAATCTCGATTTTTTTTCAAATTTATATAAAATCGTGTACTCCATCATGGATTTTGGGACGTTGGGATCAGATTTTACAACTGATGAGTAATCCTTATTTAGTCAAATTCTGACAATATTGTGTTCTAACAATTCCAGATTTTGGAACATCACGCTCGAATTTTTCAACTATTGTGACGATTGAATAATCTCAATTTTAGTAAAATTAATTCAAAATTGTGCACTTACCATCACGGATTTTGAGTCGTCAGTCTCGAATTTTTAACTTCTTCTGGCCAGTAGTAAGTTCTAACAATATCGTGTATAAACTATCACGGATTTGGAGACGTCGGGCTCGCATTTTTTAAATGTTGCGATTAATAAATAATCTGTATTATAGTCAAATTAATACAAAATCACGCACTAACCATCAAGGATTTGGGGACCATCGGGCACGAATTTTTCAACTGTTGCGACATGCGAATAATATTGAATTTAGTCAAATTCATACAAATCCGTACACTAATCATTACAGATTATGAGGGGTTCGAATTTTTCAACTCTTTCGATCGGTGAATAATCTTAAAAAACAATTTAAATCCATACATAATCGTGCGCCTAACATATTAGATTTGAAGCCGTCGGACTCGGATTTTTTAATTGCCGAACAATAATCTCGAATTTTGTAAAATTTTAACAATATAGTGTACTAGCCATCATGGATTTGGGGACGCCGGGTTCGAATTTTTCAACTTTTACGATCGGTGAATTATCTCGATTTTGTCAAGTTCAGACAATATCATGTACATAACATCACAGTTTTAGAGCCGTTAGGCTCGAATTTTTCATTTGTTCTTACCGTTGAATAATCTCAAATTTAGTCATGTTTCTAACAATAGTGTGTACTTACCATCACAAGTTTATGGTCGTCGAGTTCAGATTTTCAACTGTTGTGACCGGTGAATTATCTTTATTTTAGTCAAATTCAAATAATATCGTGTACTAACCATAATAAATATGTGACCATCAGACTCGAATTTTTAAACTGTCGCGGCAAGTGAATAATCTCGAATTTAGTCAACTTCGAACAATATATTGTATTAACCATCACGAATTTGCGACCGCCACAGTCATAATTTTCAACTCTTGTCACCTGTAAAAAAAATTTGATTTTAGTCAAGTTCAGACATTATCATGTACTAACAATCATATATTCGTGGTTGTCGGGCTCAGATATTTCAAATGTTGCGAACATCGTCCTCGAGTTTTTAAACTGTTGGGACCAGGAATTTTTTTTAGTCAAGTTCATATAATACTGTGTAATAACCATCACGAATTTGGGGCCATCGAGATTGAATTTTTCAAGTGTTGCGACCGATGAATTATCTCAATTTTAATAAAGTCCAGACAATATCGTGTACTAGCCATCACAAAATTGAGGTCGTCGGGCTCTAATTTTTAACTGTTGCGAACAGTGAATAATTTTGATTTTAGTCAAATTCACAAAGTTGTGTACTAAGTACTAACCATCACAAATTTGGAGTCGTCGGGGAATCAAAATTTTCAATTGTTGCGGCTGGTGAAAAATCTCAATTTTAGTAAAGTTCTAACAATATTTTGTACTAACCATCACGAATTTGGGATCGTCGGGCTCGGATTTTTTAACTGTTACAATTGGTAAATAATCTTGATTTTCTCAAATTCATAATAAAACTTGTAATAACCATCACCGATTTGTGGACGTCAGGATCAAATTTTTCAACTGTTTCGACCGAATAATAATAGTGATTTTAGACACGAATTTGGGTACGTCAGACTCAAAAATTTCTGACAATATCCTTATTTTTTTAAAGTTCTGATAATATCATGTATTAACCATCACAGATTTTGGGTCACCGGGCCTAAGATTTTAAACTATTGCGATTGATTAATAATATCGATTATAATCAAGTTCGAACAGTATCGTATACTAACCATCACAGATTTGTGGTATTCGGTTTTAGATTTTTCAACCCATTTGACATGTGATTTTTTTTTTTTTTAGTCAATTTCAGACAAATTTGTGTAATAATAACCATCATGGATTTTCGGTTGCAGGCCTTTAATTTTTCAATTGTTGTGACAAGTGAATAATCTTGGTTTTGGGATCATATTTTACAACTTTTGCGACAGTATCGTGTAGTAACCGTGACATATTTGGGATTGTCGGACTCGAAATTTTGAATTGTTGCAATCGGTAAAAATATCAATTTTACTTAAGTTTGGGCTCAAATTTTTTAAAATGTTACGATATGTAAATAATCTAGATTTTAGACACGTTCAGATAAAATTTTGTACTAACCTTCATGGATTTGGGTCGTTTGGTTTGAATTTTTCAACTATTGCGCCCGTTGAATAATATCGGTTTTAGTAAAGTTCTGACAAACCATCACGAACTTGGGGGCGTCAGGCATAGATTTTTCAAGTATATCGACTTGTGAATAATTTCGATTTTAGTCAAGTTCTGACATAGTCATGTACTAACCATCACATATTTTGGTCGTCATACTCGGATTTTTAACCGGTTGTGACTCGTGAATAATCTCGATTTTAGTAAAGTTCAAACAAAATCGTGTTCTAACCATAACGGTTTTGGAGCTTTCGGGGCTCGAATTTCTCAACAGTCGTGGCCAGTGAATAATCTCGATTTTAGTGAATTTGAGACAGAATTGTATAAATCACGGAATTTAGAGTTGTCGTGGTTAGATTTTTCAACTCTTTCGACCTGTGAATAATATCGATTTTAGTCAAGTTCGGACAATATCGTGTACTAACAATCACGTATCTTGGGTTGTCAACCTCGCATTTTTTATTTGTTGCAATTGGTGAATAATCTCAATTTTAGTCAAATTCATAAAATAAAACAAAACGTTACTAACCCATCAAGAATTTGGGATCGTCGAGCATGTATTTTTCAACTGTCCCAACCTATGAAACCCCTCGATTTTAGTCAAGTTTATACAAAATAATTAACTAACCATCACGTCCACAAATGTTGAGAAATCCAACCACGACGGCGACAAATCCATGATGGTTAGCCTATGACCATGCCAAAACTTAACTAAAATTTCGATTATTCTTCGATAGGTCATATGGTCGCAACAGTTAAAAAATTCAACTACGAGGTTTCCAAATCAACGACAATTAGCCCATAACCATGTTAGAATTTAACTAAAATTACGATTATTCTTCGATATGTCATCGTCCGCAACGGTTGAGATTCAACTGCGATGACGACCATTCCATGATGGTTGACCCATGATCATGTCAGAACTTGACTAAAATTGCGATTATTCTTCGATCAGTCACCGCCAAAGTAGTTGAAAGATTCAACCACTACGACCCAAAATCCATTATGGTTAGCCCATAACTATGTCAGAACATGACTAAAATTACAATTATTCTTCCATGCGCCTCTGGCCGGTACAGTTGAAATATTCAACCACGAAGCCATGAGAGAATAGGACCCATCTTCTTCTATCCTATTTGTATTTTAATGGGACAAAAAATGATACACATAATATGACCGAAGATTCTTACCATTATAATGTTTCACAATAAAAGCAATTTAAATTGTTACAAACCCAGGAATGGGGTCATGGACTGCAGCAATTAACATATTCAACATTTTACAGTTCTTTGTAACCCAAATATTATCCGACCAAGGACAACAGAATGGGAGAGAAGACTGTCAAAGTTACATCTGAGTTTCCTTGTCCAAATATGTGCAATTACCATCAACGCCACGGGAGGGGGAAAAATGGTATTAATTAAGCATGCAATTTTTTTCCTAAAACCTACACTGCATTTGATTTAAAAAAAAAAAAAAAAAAAAATCCTATTCACTTTGAATATAAACTTGTATACTCCTCTACAACGAAGCCACCTAAGCTATTTGAGAGCCTGAGCGCTACAAGGCTCCGTTTGTCTTCCTCATAACTTCGACACATAAATAAGACCAAAATATAACTTGTCTACTACCCCCATAATTCACAAATCCTGTAACGACATAATATGTTCCTTTGGGATCAAGCTTCATGCCTCGGATGCTGTTCAAATATTGGATTTCTCGAAAGGGACACGGACACAGAGGCGTCCATGCAGGCTAACAGCAGCAGAAGTCTGAAGCGGATCAATTCTAGCAGGTAAACTAACCACCTGAAAAGCCAAATAAACCATTCAAAGTGACAATCAGAAAGAAAATGAAATTAGACCAACAAGGCAACATGCTAAATTTTGATGTATGAATGCAATGCGTGTTCTTTGTCCCCAAATATTTATTACCATATAATTATACATATCAAGAAAATCCATATAACCTTTTTTGAACATTTTCGCATAAGGTGTGTAAGAATAACATGCAGATTTTTCTTTTTCTTTTTCTTTTTCGCCCCTTGAAGAATCTGAGAAACACGTATAAATTACTAAAGATGCAAATCAAGTGTTTCAGAGAAAAAAACGAGGATTGTATCCCTACAAAATAAATTATTAGGTACTGACAACCACAAATGAAAATAATCAAAACCCACATTAAGTACAACTAGAACTGCATAACAAATGCAAACAAATCTACTCATCAGACGGGTTTTACACTTCACATATTGAACTTTAGCTGTGGTGAACGTTATGAAAAAATCATTTACCCACAAAACCACGAAACGAGAGTCAAATCTAAGATTGAAGAATACAATATACAGAGGATTGATTTTGAAATAAACTATGAGAAACTTAACTATTCCTCATCTTGACTCAAAAGCAACTGAAGGAAAGAATAAAGCTTACATCCTTACAGTCCTTGAGAATATAGGAGTAAGGCGTTCGGATAATAGATAACAAGACAATGAGTATATTCCTAGTTATATAAAAAATCCAGATAATCAAGAAACAACAAATTTTTCTGAATAAACAAGGAAGGGAAACACACGCCCACCTTTTTAAAGGGTGTAATACCCCATGGATTATCGGGCTGCTCAGGCTGACCCGTAATGACCAAACGCCCCGCTGGATCAGATTGAACTCGCACCTGGATGTACATAAGAAAGGAAAAAAACTATGCAGTAGTCTATTTAAAAGAATATATAAGAGTAGTCTAACAATATCAATACACAAGAGTAGAGAAGTACAAACACGAAAGACAGGTTTGATTTCTAAAACCAAAAAAAAAGACTGGAGAAACAAGACAAGAACAGAAGAAAATTTGTGAAGTACACTTCTAAGCTATAGTAATTCTCTTTTCAATATGTTTATGCTTGCAAACTGAAACTGACATAAAAAGCTCCAGAATTTCTAACAGTTACAGAATAGCCATAAAAATAATTTCATTCCACATCCCAATAGTGCCAATAAATGAAATAAAGAGAAAATCTTACATAGTTAATTTCAGAGAGGCATAGCTATCACAAGCATTTTTGTATCCTTATCCTGTTTGTAAAAGCATGGCTTGTAGCTTAGAACGCGGAGAACATGTAGGGCCTTGTTCTATTCCTAACTGGGACCCCAAACATATTTAAAAAACCCCATGGAAGAACCGCCACTGATTATGCTTATAGAAGACCAAAAGATATTTCCTCGAAGGGAAGAGAGATATTTGAGCATCTGAAAGGTACGTCTGTGATACAAAATGGCTTACCAGAATAATAAACTGATTCACTCTGCTGAAAGAAAAAATCATACTTCACTCCATATAAACCATCTCAACTTCACAGGGAAACAAGAACTAGAAAGATAGGAAAAATATTTTGATATTAAAATATACGAAGCAAGACACATGAACCCTATGTACCGTAAGCCACATAAATGAAATCAAATCGAAGGTATATGAGTCGACTATAAAATTAAAATAAGCAAGAGAATACATACCTCTTCACGGAGGAGTCCTGGGACAAGAGCATACACTTCAAAGGAATCTTTCTGCCAACAGAGAACATAATTAGTTGTTCGACATACAAACTGAGTTGATGCAAGTGTACAATCTGAAAGAATTCTGAAGGAAAACTTACAGTTTCACGAATATTTATCTTCACCCAATCAGCAGGAGGACCAATGTCAACAACATTTGTAACCAACCTAGCAAGTAAAAGCAATTTAGTCTTGCATAAATTTTAGGGAATAATTCAACAAACTCTTCAGGACTTTCTCCACATATAAGAAGGGCTACTTCTGAGAGAGAGAGAGAGAGAGTGAGAGAGAGAGCGAGAGAGAGAGAGAGAGAGAGAGAGAGAGAGAGAGAGGGAGAGGGAGAGAGGGGGGGGGGCTTACTGCTTGGATGTTTCGGTTCGCTGAGCCTTTACAGGAATCTCAATCTCATTTGGTCTCTTCTGTTTTAGTGAACCTAACTCCACAGAAAACAAGTTCAAGTAAAAGAGACAAATACTTGTTTAAATACATGAACATAATCAGTGGTATATCACTACCATGGATCTAGAAAGAAAATACTACCACAAGAAAAGAAGATCAGTGGTAGACACTATTGGAGGTGATCATACCTATGCTTTTAAGTTTGTTTTCGCGCTTGGGCATATTGTTGACGTTTTTGTCCTATCATAGTGTAGTTTTACACCAAAAACATGTCAACACAAAGAACTCGTCTAATAACTATTGCACAATTAAAGGAACTGAAATCATGGACTAAGTTAAAAGATTAGATTTTGGATTTATGACTGGCTCACCAACCTCGCCTAATCCAACAAGCTGTTGGGCATGCCAACCTTGCATAGCACGTGCAGCAGCATCTCTCCTTGCCCTACCTGATCCTGAAGCTTGGTAGCCATTTCCCTACACAAAATATTCAGGCAGGTCACTGATATCCAAAGAGACAGGAGGAGGAGGAGGAGAAGGGGGAGGGGGGATTACTGCCTTCTAGAGGAGCGTAGAATCAGCTCGTACAAACTCTAGCAAGACCCAGAAACACTCTCAAATTCTATAGATAGTGGATCATTTTAGATGAGACTCCAATTAAGATGGTTACTAAGAAGACTGTGTTCCTCTTTAACTAAATACTTTTAAAGTTCTTAAGTTGATTACTATGATGAGCTTGAGCATATGAAACCAAAGGGCTGGCAACTATTCTTGGTTCTTACTTTCCAAACTCAATTGCCATCTTTTGCCAATAAGCATACATAGCCAGGCTGAGAAAGCAGCAACTCAGGGGAAAACAGACCAAGAGCAATGAAATAATAAATGTAGCAATGTAATTCTTTCCTAAAAATACTTATGAACACTACATAGCTCAAATTTAAACAAGGTCGCAAAGCAAATCTATTGATAAAATGAATCCAAACAAATTCATTCATTGTAATACTAGCAATATCCATAAACTCAGTTATTTCAAATTACAATGATATATGCCTATCTTTTATAGTAAATGAGTAAAATTCACAATTTGTACAAAAGTACAAGCAACAATGAAGTGCAAACCGACCTCTTCCGCACTTGAAGGCTCAGCAAGGGCTGCAACAGGAAGTTCAAGCTCACCACATTGCCTCTGATACCTTTCATAATCTAGAAGTGACTGCCATTAAATAAATAAATAAATAAAAAGAATCAGAAAACATCTGGATTTCACTGGATTAATCAGTTTCCTTCTGAGAAATGAATACAATAGAAATATAACGCATCCCTATTTTAGCTCTACATCATCTAGAGGCCTTGTGCTTTATAATTCGAATATATGAATACTGTACCTATACGCGGGGGGAGAGGGGATCCACACTTATCTGGCTAGCCTTTCTGGATTAGCATAGAGAATATGTAAAATGAAAAGGTATTTCTTATAGATACAACTTTATACAGGACCCACAACCAAGTCAACATACAGACTGGTAACACGTAACTTTTTTTTTTTTGGAAGAAGAAAGGGGCTACACATAAATAGAAAAAAGAAGATGCTACATGACATCTTTTAATTTTATGCACGGTTACTATTTTGATAGACAAAGATATTTTAATTAATACCAAAAATGGGTAAAACAAGAAAAGCAAATTGCTATAAACAATTTTTTCAGAGATAGATACCCTGAATGGCAATGCTAACAAAAAGTGTAGCTAGGATTTTTTACCTTTTCATAAAAAATGCGGAATGTCCAAGAAACTGTTGTGCAAGTCCTGAAGGGAGAATGTATTCACTGAATCAGATTATTCAGCTTCAAAGAAATATTCAGTTGATAACTTTGTTTCCCCTATAGCTATACACATTCAGTTTAATCTTTCATGATCATTAAGTCAAATCTTTTGCATCAGCAGTGATAAATATAACTATATCTGCAACTTCAACCGAGAAACAAGTCCTCCTGGAATTACAAGAGAATGAACCTAAAAACTTCACCTCCAGAGCAATGGAGACTGAAAGGCCAAAATAGACTTACTTGGGAGGGTGAAATGACTCTCCAACTTGCCGCCACAACTTAGATCCGGTGACCTACAGAAATTACATCAGAAAATAGTTCAATGTCATCGTCGTAAAACATCATTTACCAAAACTGCACAGCAGATGATTCAGAGTCGCCGACAACAAAGAGACGTGAAATAGTTACTAGCAAATCAATGGGCATATACTATTTCAAATTGAGGAATGTCACAAATTCTTGCAAAGTAAAATTCTGGTTGGCTATAGTCAGGAATAAACAACAAGAACCCCGACCTCTGGCATTGATTCCGCAACTAGTTCTGAAAATAACGTCCAATCCAATTTTAGCATCTTTAACTATCAACCTCGAGGTGAATCAGCCCCATCTAAAATCTAAATAGCATCCCTCTCTCTTACCAACATTGACAGGTTGAAATCATTTTAAAAAAAAACTAGATTGTCCAATGAAATTATTATAAATCAAAGCAGAATACTGACTAAATAAAAGAACACTTACCCTATCATATCCGCCCAGTCTGATTACAGATCTCCACAACCTAGCAGCCAAGAATTGATAAATTTCACCCGACAACTAAACCAGAAAAATAGTAAACTATAGGTAGAGAAAACATACTTTAGACAATTCAATTGCTGCCCATAGAACTTGGGTGGTTTAAATTCCACAGATCTCTCCCGATAAAAGCTTTCCAGACCTTTCATGAAGGCTGCTTGCTCTTCTGGGGTTCCTTCATCACTCTCAGGCATCTAAAATGCATATGACAAAACATAAATCCATCCAAGATAGTATCACCTTAGTTACAACCATAAAAGTATCCAGAATTAAAACATGCAATCTGCACATGATTAATCTACCTTCGCTATATCAAACACATTCTTCAATGTCTGGCCACTGCCACTATGACCTCCAGACCTCGTAGCACACTTAATAGGGAGATCAGGTGTAGCTGATTGACGCTTATTTTCGGCTGAAGTATCCCTAGGCTCATGTTTGGTTTTTTTACTTGCTGTTTCATCAGTTAGCGCAGTGGCTGGAAGGATTGATTTGTTCTCAGGTTCTTTAAGCTCATTTGTTTTAGCTTCAGTATCTCTATTATGAACCTGATCTACCATCCCTTTCAGCGTTCCTTCTTTATTAGTTTGATGATCCTCATCCACCACTTCTTTCTTTTTTGGAGGTATTGCACTCACGGGTAGTTGGAAAGGAAGTTGCCCGTTCTGGACTGTAGATTTCTCTTCCTCAATAGCTTTCTTGGCCTCTGCCTTACTCTCAACAGGATCTCCACTGGTTTTACCATCTTTGGAGGGGTCTTGTTCTTCTGCTGCATTTTGAGAATCTATTGTTTCCTTAATTTCATTTTTAACACTAGAATGGCTTTGATCCTCTGCCTCAATGCTGTCACTGCTTTGGGCCTCTACCTCCATTTTAGCAATACAAGAGTCATCCACCATGCCTATTGTATTGCTTAGCTCAAGAACTTCGATTTTAGAATTAGTTTGCCCAGTCGCTTCAGCTTCATCACTGCTCTGTTTATCCCCATCCGACGCAGTTTCACCATCATTTTGTTTCTTAGCCTCTACTTCAGTGAACATTTGGTAGTCAGCATTAGCCAAGGAAGACTCTTTACGAGCTTCATCTTCCATCTTTGCATCAAAATCAAAATCTTTTTTTTCTTTCACATCATCTAAACCCCCTTGAGACTCTTTCTCCGAATCCTCCATTTCCATGTCACTTTTATCCATTTGTAAAACTACGGCAGGAAACAAGAAGTACGCATCATAAGTTAAAATCAAAATAACTGTTACTAATAGCAATCCATGCGTTGTAGCACAAAAACAAAAAAGGGCCGAACTTTTACTCAATTTGCACCTCCGCAAACAAAGAACACAACACAAAAGCAAAAACAAAAGGGCATAACTTTTACTCAATTTGCAACTCCACAAACAACAACACAGTCAAAGAAGCAACCCCTAGTTTATTTCGCCGCGGAACATAACGTGGGTAAAATGGCCGAAATATCAGGAATTCTTTTATGCAAACCAAAACCCAATTTTTATTTTTTAATATAAAGAAAACAAATGTATAAATCCAATTACATCGAAAAGAAGAACAATTGTGTTTCAAATGGTACAAAAGTTGATATAGGTGCGAACAAAAAAATAAACATGAAAAAAAATTACCTGTAATTGAAAGCAGCGGATTAAGAAATTGTAAGAGTAAGAAGGAAAAGGGTGCAATGGCGATAGGGTTTGTGATAATGATTTGGGTTCCGGAGTGGAGAAGGAGACTGAGAGAGAAAGTGAAAATGGGCAAATATATAGAAATGATGGATTAATTTAGATGATAGGGTGGGGTCGGGGTAATTAAGGTAAACCCATAGAAGAGATTATTACATGTTTGAAGTTTGGACGAGGTTGTCCTACTCCTGTCCTCTGCTTCTGCGGTTTCTTAGATGAACTGAGGAACGGGTTTGGCTCTCACTCAACAATTAAACACCTGTATGTATCTGTCTGAAATGGCTCTTCTGTCCCTAAGGCTTTCACTAACCGATCACATTTTTCAGGAGAAGTTTTATTTTGGTAGGTGAATAAGTTTAAAATTTATTATATTCAATCCAATAAATACAATACACGTATGAAAGAGAATTGACTTTTTGACTTACGTATGTATTGTATTCAATTTTCTCACTTTTTGAATGTAACTTTTAAACTTACTAACCTACCAAAATAAAATTTCTCAATTTTCAGGGCTTGTAGCGTCCCAATTTGATTTCCCCCTTTTTTTTATGGTAAATATCCTAATTGTAATTATCATCAAATCTTACGAATTTAATGCTTAGTTTGTATTTTGGAAACAAATTTTTTTTTTTTTTTTCTTTTTTTTTGAATAAGAACGCCAATATCAGTAAGTGATCTCGTAAAATCACATGGGAAGGAGAAATTTGGGATTATCTCCTATTAGTTGAAAGGAGATATTAATCCTCATAACACATTCTCCTCTCCTAACGTATAACAAGTTGAAATATTACATGATCAATAAGATAATTAATCCTAAAATCATATTAAGAATATGATTGTTGAGCGAAAGATTTTTAACTACGTGGTGAAAAACGACTAATCTTATAATAGCGCATTGATATTTTTACTGCGACTATATATTTACGATATATATTTTTAATAATTTCATATGCATTGGTAACAAGTTTGACCATGGCAAAATTAGTTAAGGAATAGTAACTCTTTTATCTATTTTTTCCTTTTAGGAAAAGAAATAACCCTATATAAACTATATAATAATGTTTAATTTTTATTAGAATATTTAATTATGTTTATCTTATTTTATTATGTATTACAAGTTTCGGCGTCTAGTCAGGTCTCATGTGCCTTGCACTATAAAGCAAACAGCATTACGGATCCATATACAAAAAAATTCCTAAACTGGGCATCTGAGTAATTGACGAGTGCTTTACAAACTACTGGGAGAGCTATGAGTTGCAGACCGCGGTCATCCGACATATCAGAGGCGGTGATAAAACGTCCATTGACTTTCCCGAGAAGCCATGTGGAAGGCCGGAGTAAAGTTGGTGCTAGACAGGATGGTAGTCGGTCTCGCCAGGAGACAGAAGCATATTATCAGTCAATTCAGCGGACACAAGCCGGTAGTGAGATTCCCGGGCCTTGGGACGCTTACATCCCTCCGTCCCCGCCACATACCGACCCTGCTTGGTTCATTAGATCTAGTCACGCAGATACACAACCTTCATCATCCACTATGGATGAAGACTTAACTAGTCAGTGGGGAGATTTCCAGTTTCCCAACAACTTTGATTGGACTTCAACCGGTATTCCATTCACCAATCAAGTTGCTCATCAGGGTGCGTCTTCATCGGGTTTGCAGGCGGGTGACATGGATGACCTACCCTCATATTCTCTAGGAATTGATCAGACTCATACATAGGAAGATGTTGCACTTTAACCGCTACTATCACCGGAGGATCAAGTTTTTATCGACACTGAAGGGGTTCAATTAGAGAACACCCCTCGTGGTACGGTCGTCCGCGATAACAAGGGACGAAGATAATGGCTTAGGTCGAACCGCAAAATTAAAGTATCTTATACGCCTTCATGAGTTTGACCATTGTATTACATTGAACATTATGGCTATTGATTTTAATAAATTGAACCTTTATTAATTTTGAGTTATGTTGAAATTGCATTAGTTGAACAAAGTTCAGTCGAATTGTACATATTTTGGTGAATTGAACATATTTCAGGTATAAGTTGAAAAAGAATTGTTTTACAGTTTTTTTAACAAGTCACTATCAATTGAGGACGAATTTGTCAAATCCGTCATTTCTAAGAATGTTGTGTAAAAAAAAAAGATTGTCATGATTTGACCATTCTGCCCAACCAATGCTATTCGAATGCAATGCCCATCAATATGGCTACGGGGAAAACTTATTTTTGGGATATGTGCAATGTGTACTCATATAAATTTGACTCCTTTGCTGATAGACTTTTATAAGTGGGGTCAAAATTAAATTTATATAAGAGGAGGATGAATAACTGAATTCGATGATGATAAATATACTACAAGGCTTGAAACGTATTAGTAATTACAAACACTTATTCCTCCGGTGCATATAATATGATGCTGATTCATCTCCTGCTTCATCTCTGTCTGGGATCTTCATGTATTTGTTCTTTTCTAAGACGTCCCGATTTGTCTCCTGTGATTTCTTCTTAGTACCAAAGCAGAGCTGGCTGTCCAAATTTAAAACAAATGAAAGGAATTACCATAATTCTTTCAGCTTTTCACTTTTCTATTCATCATTCTTCTTTAATTATTCATATCTGATATCACCTTCCTCTCAATAATTTTGCATGAGTCTATCACCTGTGGTGTGGTCCTGATTCCAAAAGTTATAATCTTTTACCAACTGAAAATGCTAAATCATCCTCATTTCAGTTTTTTTTTGTAGTTGCTTCATAAATCTGTTGATTAGCTTTTTTTTTGCTACTTAGTAGTAAGGACAAATGGGGCTAGTGGATCTCTTCATTGCTGCAACAATTCCAGTCCTCAAAGTTCTTTTGGTCACTGCACTTGGTTCTTATCTTGCTTTAGACTCCATCCATTTATTAGGTGATGATGCCAGGAAGCATTTAAATCATGTAATTCCTCATTTCATAGATTATCTTAGGACTTCCAAATAAAAAAACAAAGTCCATTCTTAGTATGCATCCATTTTATTTACTGAAATTTGCTCTAATTGTTAACAGGTTGTATTTTATGTTTTCAACCCTGCACTGGTTTCTAGCAACTTGGCAAAGACAATAACATATGAAAGCATGATCAAAGTGTGAGTGTTTCCAGCATCATCGCTGAACTCTACCATGAAGCTTTTCTTTGTATTTATTTTGTTACCATTTCCCTTCCTTACTTGTAGGGGGTTCATGCCGGTCAATATCCTTATCACATTCATTGTTGGTTCACTCCTTGGAATTGGATGCCTCGTTGTTTATATTACAAGAGCTCCATCACACCTGCGAGGACTCGTTATTGGATGTTGCGCTGCTGGTAAAATTTGTTCAGCTTTCTTGTGCATGCAACACAAAGACACATAATCCTTGGCTGAATTTCTCCTTCTCTCGGTGAATGTGATGCCAATGTTTGATAAGATTTGATACATTTTCTTGAACAGGAAATTTAGGGAACATGCTTCTTATCATAATCCCAGCAGTCTGTAAGGAAAAAGGAAGCCCTTTTGGTGCTCCTGATGTTTTCCATACATATGCAATGGGATATGTTTCACTTTCAATGGCGGTATGCTTCAAACTAGTTCTTTCACGCTGTCATGATATGCCTTGTAAAAAGAATAAATTTCATTCCTTTGGCTACTTCTTAAGAGAGTTGTAAGGGACCAAAAAGTATTGTGTATAAACGAACAATGTCATGTCAACTATCTTGAGTGTAAGTTCTGTCTAGGTACATCCATGTTCTTTTGTTTTGAAGAAAATCTGGTTATGCGTATTGTTCTTCAATGTTATGCTTCAGGTGGGAGCAATCTATCTTTGGTCTTATGTGTATAATATTGTTTTGGATATCATCAAGCAAGAGCTCAAAGGAAGTTGAAATAATTGACCCCTCCAAGTCTTCAAGAGATAGATCAGTGTCGCATTCTCAGGGCAGCCCGGAACCATTACTCCCATCAAATGGATTGTCCACATCCAAGGCTCATCCACATGAATTTGCTCTGCCTTCCTCCAAATTTGATTGTGATTCTCAGGTTGTCTTCTGCTCTTCCTTGTATATATGTGTTGTTTACTTTGGTTTTTAATATCAAAATAACTGCCAATGTTCCTAGAAGGAAACACATAATTTTCTCTCCCCTGCTATAGCTAACTATGTTTTCTTAATTTTCTGCCTGCTTATACGAAAAACACTAGTTGAACCATTACCTCCGTACATTTTTTACCACTTAGGTTTTATTGCAGATGTCACTTCCAGAGAAAATAAGGCAATATGTCGGAAGCATTGCAAGAAAGATCAATCTGAAGCGGTTGCTTTCCCCTTCAACTACCGGAGCTGTATGTCCCTCGCTCACTCGATCATTTTTTTTCTTTTTCATTCCTCTCGCATCTTCTCTTTCTTTGAGGGGGGGAAGGTGGAGCCACACCTGTTGCTTAACAAGTAATTCTTAGTTAATACCTTAACTCATGAAGGTTTGTTTATCTTTAGAAAGCTCGTATAGAATTGCATGTGACGTTTGCCTGGCAAGCGATTGGTTGCAATTTGGTAACTGTTCATGTTATGTTTTTTTTATAGATGAATAAAGAGCAAAAGGTTGTTTTAGTTAACATGAAGATGTCTATAAACCAGGATATTCATTCAAATCTCAAATCTCAATCTTGTGGATACAAATAGCATGTGATTAGATATTCATGGAGTTTATGCTAATAAAATGCACATTTCTTTTCAGATTGCTGGTTTTGTTGATAATGTTTTCTTTTCCCCTTTTTGGCTTTATGTTCCATGGATTGTCATTTGTATTTTCCTTTTTCCAATAGATCTATCTCAAAAGGTAGCATAAGGGATCTAGTTTTCCCAATTTCTATCCTTTCCTTTCCTCCCCAACCCCTAATATTAAATACTTAACATACTCACTTGTTGAGTACTTTGTTTCATTCAAAATATGTCTTGAGAGTCTGAATCTTCAGGAGTGCCGTCATAAAAATGAAGCCCCCCAATACGAGTCGAAACAAAATTATCAAAGCCGAAACAAAATCATCATCGTTCTAGGAGAAGAATAAGAATCACATGTGTCTACATACCCAAGAAAAAAATAGCAGTTATAAGACTTTAAAAAAAAAAACTGTACTACGTTTTTATTGTCAAACATCTAATGGTACAGCACCTAAGCACACTCCGCATCAGAACAGGCGGAGGAAGAAAACATCAAGAATCCTGCATTTGCAGCTGATGACAACTGTCACTCACAAAATTTCCTTATGCACGAATGTCATTATCTTCTACTTCTAAAAGGGAGTGTGGCTGCTGTTTGATGGTGATGACATCACAGATAGAATGTCTGTCACAGATGACATGGCACTCAGAGCAGCTTTCAGAACATCTTGTGAGCAGCCTGGTTTCACAATGGTGCGCACCTATAGAGGAAAAAAGATAAACAGGAAATTAGGATGAGCAAGGGATGGAGGAGATGATAATAGTAATACAGAGCTGACACTCGGACATGATCATGGCCATAAAAATCCGGTAATAGTAAGGGTTAAATAGTATAACCTACCTTGTCAAGATAATCCTGCAATTGCTTGATACGACCCATGTAGTCCTGGTCTTCAACGCACAAGGTTACAGCCTTAGAGTCAGCACCAGGACCATCAAATTGAAGGGGTCCTGGGTTTCTGTAGACATCGTCCAGTAAAAAATTTTGTTGCATTTTGCCTCAACAACCTTCAAAACCCAAACAGATAATTTAGCAATTGTCAAAAGAGGATCCTGCTATTCTTCAGCAGATTGAAATGATTTAGCAGTTGTGACAAAAGAATTGGGTTAATTTTTTCACTGGATTGAAAGTCTGAAAATATGAAAAGACCTACAGCGGGGAGGAGGAAACAAAGGTGCATTTTCTTCCACTGGGTTTCTGATTCAACATCATACAACCAAAAGAACAATAACAGGATATACATACTCGTAAGCTTTGCCTTTCAAATCCACAGTAGCAGGATGCAGAGCAGGTCTTCCAAGGTGTAAGGCTCCTGGGCCATGACCATAACGTGTAACAGTCATCATAGCCTGAAGTTGACAAATGAGTCTCAGTTTCTACCGATGCAAGAATAAGCAGTTCAAAGTTGCAAAGAAGAAAATGAAAAAAAAATGGAAGTATAAAATGATTAATCTCTAATTCTATGATTGCAGATCTCCAGGCATTTCAGAATCCTACTGTAAAAAAGAAAAAAAATGATTAAGGTAGGTAGTATAGAGCAATCAGAATCCTACTGTGATTGGAGCAGCTCCGCAGCGCCATTTGTTCAAGGGATTTTTTAGGTTAGTTACAGTTGCCATATACCCATTTAGTCCAGCTGCCAGAATATGATAGCAGATATGACCAAGAACCTGCAGAAGAAGATGTTCTCTTAATATGTTGGAAACCTAAATGACTTTCAACAAAGAGCATAAAACTTGAGCAAAATAAAACTTACATAAGAATAATCACAGTCGAATTTTGACGGAAGTGATCCCCGAGCTTGATAACCAAAGAAGTGGCAGATACCATTAAATTTCTTTCCCTTGTATGTTCCTTCTTTCTGTATGGCAGATGCATAAAAGTAGAGCTGCAGTTAAAATATCTGCTTACAGCGACGACAAGGCAAAAAGGTCATAACCAAACTAAAATAAAGTTCTTTCAGAACTTTTGATGTATATGTTATCCAATTAATGGTCGCCCTGGAAGGACATAATGATAGACAAAATTGATAACAGTTGCTACCCAGAATCTACTTCCCAACTCATCACTTGCCCCAATGCAAAAGGGCTCGCAGGAGATGTGCAGCACAAAGCCAAAATATGTTGGAACGTGAATTAGATTGCTGCATCCCAATCAAATTCTTAATTTCTATGTAAACAGTCTAAAGAGTAAAATTATTAGTTGTAAGCTAGGTTAGAAAGGTCTTTTCTGTTGTCTATGTACAATGCTTAAAACCACCAGTATAACATATTACAGTGATGTAGTTATTGATTCAAGGGTATAAATTGGTAACTAATAACTTGAAAAAGGAAAGCCAATTACAGGAAAGCAAAAACAGACTGACTGACCTAAGTACAGCATAATTGATTAGTTGTATTTGCATGAGATACTGCAATCCTTTGAAAAGCTTACCCCATCCATTGGCATTTTAAAATAGCTTTAAGATTTCTAAGAGGAACAAAAGAAGCTAAAGGATGTTGCTAAATAAGGAAGATGCAGGAGACTTATCTCTTACCAGTCTTTTGTTCATTTCTTCCTCCACAAGATGAGCTAGAAGTTTCTCAGTCTCAATTTGGGATAACTGTGCAGAATCATCGGATTCTGGATAGAGGAGAACCTGCACCATAACAATTCATCTAAGCACTGTCACCAAAATGTTTGAAAGATTTAAATAACAAAATTTACCAGTTCAAGTGAAGCTATGAGGAAATGCCTGTTTTTTTATGAAAGGTGGTAGAAATTCGAACAGTGCAGATGTCCAAGGTGACAGTTGAGAGGAAATGTTGTCAGAAGAAACACCTTGCCTGAGCAAACCATGAATTTCCTGGAAAGTAAAAGAGCTTCATAAGTTAGTTTATAATAACTCAAACTCGTAGAAAAACAAACACCAAAGTAAGAGTATTTTCCGCAGGATATCTGTGACCGGATACGAGTCATATGACAAAACTCCTCTTCTTAGCGCAAGAAGGATGGCAACATTGAGCGAGACCAAGTTACTACTACTTGTGCTTATACCTTCAATAAGGCATATACTTCAGGAATGCTTTCTATCAAGCCCTCCGGCAACAGAATGACACCATGGTATTTATCTGAAACGAAGATTGGTTAGCATCCAGTGATAAGAAACAACCACGCTTTTGACAACCTAGTAAAAGGTTTGCACCTTGTTCAGCTCTATCTTGAACTGCGTCACAAATTTGTTTTGTGATGTCAAAAAGAGTAAGCTTAGATGCAGCCACCTCCTCACCAAGAATTAACTGCGAGAAAATTACAATGGTTTTCAAGAGATAGATATAGATTAAAAAAACCCAGAAGTCGGTATATTGCAAAGTGAATGTCAGTAATAAGAAACACAAGAATACCAACCATATTTGGATGTGACTGGAGAGTACATTCTAAAGAAACATGTGATGCTTTTCGTCCCATGAGTCGGATGAAATAGTAATACTGAGAACAGAGAAGTTGGAAGGTGTTAGATACATGCGTGCATGTTGTATGCAATAACATAAAATAAATCTTGAAAATTTGTTTCTGATATACTGAGAAATGGATAACAAAGTTTTGACATAAAATTGAAATGTTTACTGCTGTTAAAATGCCTACTCCAACTTCAAAGTTTTATACTAGAATAGAGAAAAAACTTAAAAGCTGATGAAATACTAATTTGAGGAGAAAAAACTTAAAAGCTGATGGAATACTAATTCGAGGACAATTGCATTGTCAATGAGGTGAAACAAGTACCTTCTCAGCGGACAGAGCATCTGTACAAATGTTGCTAATGAGCTGTGAATTGACCTAAAAGGAATCACAAGAGAATGAAGTCAACTTTAGGCAAAAAATTAGGTCCTTGCTATTTCAAAATCAGCCACGGGAAGACAAAGTGTTTAAGTAGTATCTTTGTAACATATTCCCTAAGAAGATATATGGCGATTCTGCATAATAGTTAATGATTTGAGGCCTATCTATGTTGTTGTAAAACAGAAAATCAAGAGAAAGAAAGGGTAGTCAATATGAAATCTAACGTTTGACCTTTGGTTCTCTAAGTATGTGGTATACAAGAATTATTAAATGCTTCAGAGACAAGAAACATCCTGCAAAAGTACCCTTACAAAGCTCAAATAGGAGGGAACGCATCAGAATTTTAGAAATCTAACAGAAAGAACAATTCTCGCCGCCTCCACCCAAAAGAAGGGTTAAAGACCAGTTCTCTCATTGCATGGCTTCATACCTTGCATATTGTATCAAAACCAACATTTGTTTCAACAAACTGATTCCTGAGATCTCCATTTAGAGTGACAGGGACACCCACAACCTGCAGAAATATTGGCAACCGTTATCTTCTGACTGGGTTCAGTAAAAATATGCAAGAAGCGAGCTACTTGAGTCCAGTATTACTTTATCACCAGATTCATTTTACAACATAAATCTCAGATAATGGTGTCTGAGCATAGGCTCGTCAGTTAGATAATATCAATGCTCTAGAAAGATCCCATTTATAGCATAATGATGCAGGGAAATACACCTTTGTTGGACATTTTGCTTCCGCAAAAGTCTCAGCAAGATAAGCAGCATCCGTGTTTGATGTTACCCCTTCAAGAAGCAAGAAATATATCTTTAAACTTATGCATCGCATTTATCCTATGGATAAAAAAATTAAAAAGAGAGAACTCAGAAATACCCCCAATAACAACGAGACCATCTAACTTTAAAGTCTTGCATGCAGCCATTGCAGCATTCACCTGCTCAGTAGTTCTTATTTGATCTTTTGTTCGTCCAAGTAAATCATACCCACCTTGAGGAAAAAAAATTCAATCACTCCCAGATATTAGCAATGCAGTTAATAAGAGAATAAAAGACTTCATGGTATAAAGATCTGGTCCACTTTGTACCTTGATTTTTGTATGTTGCAAGTACGTCATCAGTTATTTCTAAAGTCTTCTGAGCAAATAAACCCTCAGAACCACCTAGTGGGATAAAGATGATCATTTTTCAGAAAACATCATGAATCATAAAATAGAGATCCATATTAAAAAGTTGAACCAGAGAATGTGGCCAACTTTTAAATATAATGAAAAGTTTAACATTGTGATCAGATAATATATAAAAAACACACAATAATGTGTTAGTTCTTCATTGACGGGTTTAAACATATATGAAATAACCATGCATCCATGTGAACCAAATTACATAGAAATGACAACAAAGGAAAACGAATACAATACACTGAAGGGGAAAAAAGAAAGAAAAAAATACCATTACTTACCTAGAAAACCCAGCAAAGTACTGTTAGGATTATGACCTTTGATAGCATCATAGAGTCCCCAAATGACATTATGCCCTCCAGGAGATTGTCTACCACAGAAAACCAAACCCACCCTACGGGACAAAATAGAAAAGAAATTGAAGAAAATGCTACATATTTAAATTATAATGAAAAATAAGCTGATGAAACATTGGTTCCTTCATATTCAGAGTGATAGACAAAAAGACACATACAAATCTATAAACAGAGAGAAGAGGGGAAGGGACTCAGGATACAGCCTTAAAGTGTTTCATCTGGTGATAGAATATTTCATTATTTTTCCCACCTAAAAGCGCAAGAGAGAATGTATACAAGTCATCAAGGTAAAAAAACAAATGGCATCTTACATAAGCATCATGAGCAATCTCTATGCTTCAAATAATACCTATAAAAGCAATCATTAGATACATACCTAATTGATGGGTGCTCAGAGATAACCTGAGCAGCAGGGACCTGGGCAGTTGCACTAAGAAAGTGAACTAACGGCTGACCATAAGTGTGAGGAAATGCACGACTTATGGTGTGGGCACCCATTGAATCTGCAGTAATAGTAGCATCGCTTAACTCTACTCGGACAGTTGATCCCTACAAAAATGTCAAAGAATATTGCATTAAGCAAAAGGCAAACAGGGCTGAGTTATCACCAGAAAAGAAATATATAAACAACCAAGTTTACAGCAAAAACTTGCACACACATACAACTATAAGTTAGCTCTACTAAAGAGTGTAGGCAGATAACAATCCGACCAATAGATCAACTTTTTATAGGTAGCATTTGTCTTTGTTTAGGTTGTTACTTTACAATTGCTGTGATCGCTGAAAACAAAAATGTGCAATATATAGACGTAGACTGGATGCAGCACTTAAAGAGCGTGACTGGGAAGCATTTGATGTTTGTTCAATATTCTGCATTGGATGTTATATTTGTCATCATCCAATGTAAAAACCATTAAGAGATTCTCAGGAATTACTCTGCCAATAACTGTCCCGCCTGAAATCCAAAATTGTTATTGCAGTACATCAAACTACAGAAGATGATTAAGAGAGATTGTTTCTTCGCAGACACCCATTCCTACCAACCCGAGAAACTACAGAAAAAACAGCACGCAATCAAGGCACGTCAGATCCGATTTCTAGGACATAAACAACTGAAACAAACAAACAAAAACAGAGCAACAGATGAAAACAAGTTCGTTATGGAACCGATCCGACAATTCCGGAGATTGAAGTGTAATGCAGCAAAACATGAGGAGAGTAGAAAACAAATGCAGAAAAAAAGTACCTGAAGGCATGGAGGGAGATCAGGCTTGTACTGAGAACGAAGCTTCTGCAGATCAGAAAGTTCTCTTCGAATTCCGTAATCTGAATCCATTGATTTTGATTTCTCTCTCTCTCTCTCTCTCTCACCACTGAAGAACTGAATGGAAGGTCTGATTCAATCTCTCTCTTTTTCTCTCTAATGAATCTCAGGCCGGAGCTTTCTGCTGCTAAACAACCTTTATATAACCAACCAACCAAGTCTCTCGCCTTTAACCTTCCGCCGATTCTGTCGCTATTTTCCTTCTTATTACTTCTAAAATGACTATCCTACCCTTTCTTCAAATAATATATTTTTTCATTCGTTAAAACTTTTTTTTTTTTTTTTTGGTACCACATTTATATATAATTACTTCATGTACGATGTACCAGCAATGCCACAAATAAAATGTCCAAAGGCTGGGACGAAACCAGCACTTTTAGATTGGTGCCGAAAAATTATAATAGTATGATGAACTACATATAAAAACTATAAAAATTGGGGCGAATTTGATTAAATATTTCAAACCACATATAAGTTTTATTATATTTAGGGGTGTATTCAATTAGGATTTTAAAAGATTAATTATGAATAAATAAGTCCAGTAAATTTTAAAAGACTATCTAAGAATATAATGATTTTTAAGATTTTTTTTAAATATTTTTTATACTCAGGATTTTTATCATAAAAATTATAAGATTTGAAAAGACCACAAAGACTTTTTATTTGAACGATGCTAACCAACCAACTTATTGGATGATGAGCAATGTCTAGTTCAATAATGCACGCATTTTTCAGGAACAACCTTTACAACCCAAGCATTCCAAATGATGGTGGAATTTATCATTCCCAAAGGTTTTATGATAGGTATAAGATTGCTAGGTTGCGGACACTTGGTTCAAATAATGGAATGAAACCATAAATATAAAGTCAATAAAAGTCAATTGTTTAAAGTTGCGGGCACTTGCATCTAGTGGTGAGCAAATTCGATTTTTACCGAATTACCGATCGAATTTGAATTCAATTCGGCAATTCGAATTCGATAATTTAGTGTGAATTCGATTATTCGGTTACATCCAAATTCGATTTGGTCGAAAATGGGACGAAATCAGTTTGACTATAATTGAATTCGTCGTGACCGAATTCGAATTATTTTTTAATTTTATTATATAGTGAATATATAAAGTAAATAGACCCTAAAAATTGTTATTTTTGTGATTTTACTATTAATTTTTCGTGTAAATATGGTTGAATTAAACGATGACTAATTTATTATTTTGATTATTTTTCTGAATTTATTGTTTGTTTTGATTTTGATTTTGATTTTTTCTTGATGTTCAATTAGGTTTCTTGTGAAATCAGTCAATTCCGCAAAAACCGAATTCCAAATTCGCCAATTCGGTCAATTCGAATTCGGTAATTATGAATTCGAATCCAAATTGGGTCCTTTTTTAGGTTCTAAAAAATTGAAAACCCGAATTTCAAATGACCGAATTGGCGAATTCGAATTCGATGCTCACCCCTACTTGCATCAGCAATAACATAAACGAGGATCATATGGAATGGAACAATAAATAAAAGCAAACATTCAAAGTTACAAGAGTCAATGAAAAAAGATAACAAATAAACAAATCATGAAAAATCCCATTAAAAAGTCTTATGGGCTAGGGTGGGATTTTTTAAAGGGTTTGATATTTATACTTTTCACTAAAGATTTTTGCAGCAACAAGTGCAAGTATTTTTGTAAAGATTTCTTGTGGAAGACTTAGCAGGGAAACCATTTTGATTAAACCGAGATGAAAGGTTAAAGAAGAAGCGTTCTTAGAAGAGGTTTTTTCAACTGAGATTAAAGAATATCAATTTTTTTTTAGAAGTAAGAAAGGAGATGAAAGGTGATGAAGTTGGAAATTGAATATAATGATGCTCTGCTACAGTAATGAATGAAAGTGGAAGGTCTCGATTGATTAATTTTGGTTACTGTTAGTAACAATTTTTTTGAAGCAAATTGCAAAACAATTTTGGGTCATTGGATCTGAATTCTGACAGTTTTAGATCATTCGCATATTAACTTGTCAAATAATCTAAGGCGTTAAATATTTGATCTGATGGCTCATATGGTTCCGCACACTATTGCGAAATTGATATTATGTACTAATGACCTCGATGATGACAAACCTGACTTCTCGGTCAAATCATTACATGTATCATTCGCATATTAACTTGGATCGTTGGATCTGAATTCTGATAGTTTAGATCATTCACATATTAACTTGTCAAATAATGTAAGGCATTAAACATTTGATCTGATGGCTCATATTGGTTCCACACACTATTGCGAAATTGATATTATGTACTAATGACCTCGATGATGACAAACATGACTTCTCGGTCAAATCAATATATTGAGTGCATTTAGGGTTTAGTTAATGACGTCATTCCAGAAAGAGAAATAAAAATTGTGTGGGGAGAGAATCAAACTCTTGAGCTTCCAATACATGTATTCAAAATCCTATACCAAACCAAGAAACCATTCATCTTAGATTTCTATGTTGTCTATGTTTGTCCTTTATATTTATTATGTCGATGTTTATTTACTGTTTATCGTCTTCTCCAATTAACCAAGACGAATGGTTCATGTTTGATTATTGTTCATCATCATCTTCTAGAGTCAGCAGTATTATTCATTGAGTTATGTCGGCGGTTAATCGGAGTTCTGCCGACAGTTAATGTTCATCTTCTTCTTCAAGACAATAAATGAAAAACTCTTGAGCTTTTTTATGAGAATGAAGAATGAAGATGGAGAGAGATGATATAGTAGAATAGGTTGGTAGAGTAGAGCATTTAAAAATAAATAAATAAATAAATTTAATCTTACAAATCACTGAAAGGGTAAGATAGTCATTTGATATGCTCAATTTGAGAATACCCATAATTTTTTAGGAGATAATCATTTTCCTTACTCTTATTTAGTGAATATAGTAAATCTCTATATAGTATATAAGAATAACCTCCTTATAGTAATAAAAAAATCTTGGTCCCAATTCGGGACTAATTATAAATAAAAATAAACTCTACATTATAATATTCTATGTTATTTTTAGGAACATCCTTAAGAAATTTACCTCCATATAGTAATAAAATAACATTAAATTTTAAATATATTTATATATCTATATAAAATAACAACTTAAGCTTATGGGTATCTTTGAACCATTTTGCAAGATATTTTTGCTTCCAATCTGGGTTGGTTTCTTTTATTTCGCAAATCTACACGAATACTTTCAATGATTTGAGTTCGTTTGTTTGTAGGTGTCATGACTTGCTTGAAGTAGAAATGTAAGATGTGAAATGATAATGAAATTTATGATTATGCTAGCATTTATATATGTATAATAAAAAGAAAACAAACGAAAAGACATTTTAAAGACATTTTAAAGATACAACATACATAAGTGAATATTTTAAATGCATACATGATGTACATACTTTTTTTTTACATTTCCTAGATATTGTATGTATATGAATGAATCTTTTAAAATCTAATATATACAATGTACCTGCATGATGTTCGTACATTTTTTTTAAAACTCATGAATTTTATATATCTTTCAAATTCATATTTTTAAAATATGAAGGACACATTTTCAAGTGTCATATAACGTATATTAGTTATTTTTTAAAATTATAATTTTATATGTACGCCTCTATTTAAGAATAACCTCTCTTTAGTAATATTTTTCTCCAATCCCTGAGAGTATTACTGTATAGAGATTTTAGTGTACTTGTAATTTACATCTAGCTAGAGAGTAGTGAGGAATTGTTCTCTATTTTTTCCTTGGGAAGAGATAACATAAAAAGTTCATGGTGATTTTAAGGCCATTTTATTTGTTTTGTTCTTGAATAGTACTCCCTCTATTTTCATTTAATTGTCGTTTAGGAGATATGTATTCATACAAATTAACTGTCATTTACATGTCTTTTATTAGTTGTCAACAATTTATTCCAATTATACTCTCAATTTATTCCAACTAATTGAATTGTGGTTGAGTTTATAGATATGTTGAGAGGGAGGGGTATTATTAAAATTGTGGTGAAAAAATTAATGTTTGTTTGAATTATTTAATTTTTTCAAATTATCTCAAACGTATGGAGGGAGTAAGTAGTAAGTAGTATTGTGTCGGTGGTGGCATTTTGATGAATGTAGAGCAAGCTGGTGGGTGGTCAATTCTAGAACTTGCTTCTCTGGCATATCCTTTGAGTAGAAATTACAAGGGCAAGATACTCTATTGGCAACCTCCCCTTCCTCAGCAAGGGGACTTTATGGGGGCAGGGGGGAGGGAGGGGGGGATATGGGATTCGATCCCAGAGTGTTACCCCTGGGATGTGGTGCCTTTTCCACTGGGGCAACCGTATCCCGTCAGCAAGGGGACTTAATTAAAAAATTTATTCAACAAAAAAAGAGTTAATTAAATTTTAATCCATCCCAAAATAAAGGAAAAGAAAAATGAGACTTCAATTCTAGGAGTAGGATATTCGATTGGGTAGTGATTATTGGATGAAAAAATTTGGGATTAAAAAGGCATAATGTCACATTAAATTCTAACAATCATTTACATTTTATACTCTTTGATACTTGTTTGATCCAATTTTTTTGATCCAACAATCATTATTGTATTCAATTTGGGACGAAGTGCTGGGTGGGAGGGATCCTGTGGCCCCGTGGAAAAGGCTCAGGAACACAAGACTGCGATCCGTGTTCGATTCCTATACCTCTCCCCGGTAAAAAAATAAAAAAAAGTGCTGGGTGGGTGGTAGCTAATTTTGTGATGTACTATGATCAATACGCAAGAAATCACGGCACGGCACGGCAATTTTTGTGATAAGCTTCAGAACCATTTCATACTATTAAGTCTGCCAACACCCTATTTACAAGCTTTATATATCAATCTATATATATATATATATATATATATATATATATATATCTATATATATATTACAGAAGCACTTATACATACGTATAATTGTATCTATATATTTCTTCCATCTTTTTTCTTAGATTTTCACTTTTTTTAATTAATTTACTAATTTTTTAATTGGTTGAGAATATTTAGGTTAATTAACTTAATTGAAAAATAACTTATCTTAATAAAAAATTAAATATCAACTTTTATAGGTGCAAAAACGTTAAACTATTTTATTCAAACCTGGGAGAGGGAGGATTCGATCCTCCCGACCCTGCGGAGTCGAATCGTCATACTGCATCGCCAACTACTCTAGCAAGTATTTGACAATCTGTTTTCTCTAATTCTTTTAATGGAATGTTAATTTAAATTTTATTTTTGGTTATAAACTCTTAATTGGCTTATAAGAGTATCCCACATCGAAAAGTTACATTATATTTTGAATTTGACAATACTATAAAAGATGGTACTTTGACATGTTTTGAGTTATAAAATCGAAGTGACATTTTAGCCCATCAAATTAAGGAAGCCTGGGTTATTTGCTTCTTATATTTTTTTATTTATATAAATATAAATAGTTAAAGTTTTAGCAAATAACGGGTAATTCGGATGGCAGGGTCCTCCGAATTCGATTGAACTTATAATCATATGTTTTGAGTGAGAAATTGGGTTGGCATTTTAGCCCATCGGAGTGGGGAAGCAAATTTATTTGCTTCTTACATTTTTTATTTATATAAATTTAAATAGTTAAAGTTTTAACAAATAAGGGGCTATTCGGATGATTGAGTCTTCGAATTCGATTGAACTTAAAATCAAGTTCGATTTGGAGAGTTTAGAAATTTGTAATTTTTTTTAATATTTAATAGAATAAAAATAATAAAAAAAATATTAATTAAAAGTTATGAGTTTTAATATATTTATGATTTTTCTTTTATTCTTTTTATTCTTTTCTAATTTTTAGATTTTTTCTTTTTCAATATTATCTATCTATATATTACAGAGCACTTATACATACGGATAATTGTATCTATATATTTCTTCCATCTTTTTTCTTAGATTTTCATTTTTTTTAATTAATTTACTAATTTTTTAATTGGTTGAGAATATTTAGGTTAATTAACTTAATTGAAAAAATAACTTATCTTAATAAAAAATTAAATATCAACTTTTATAGGTGCAAAAAGCGTTAAACTATTTTATTCAAATCGGGAGAGGGAGGATTCGATCCCCCGACCCTGCAGTCGAATCGTCGTTACTGCATTGCCAACTACTCTAGCAAGTATTTGACAATTGTTTTCTCTAATTCTTTTAATGGAATGTTAATTTAAATTTTATTTTGGTTGTAAACTCTTAATTGGCTTATAAGAGTATCCCACATCGAAAAGTTACATTATTTTTTGAGTTTGACAATACTATAAAAGATGGTACTTTGACATGTTTTGAGTTACAAAATTGAGTGACATTTTAGCCCATCAAATTAAGAAGCCCTGGTTATTTGCTTCTTATATTTTTTATTTATATAAATATAAATAGTTAAAGTTTTAACAAATAACTGGGTAATTCGGATGGCACGGGTCCTCCCAATTCGATTGAACTTATAATCAAAGTTAAAAATATTAATCTAAAGTCAAACAAGAGAATTAACAACAATAAAAACTCCCACATAAAAAAATTATTATTATTTTTAAAATTTGACAAATGACAAAACTATAAAAGAAAATTAATGTGCATAAAATTTATAAATTTTACTTTGGTTGTAAATTCTTAATTTGCTTATTAGAGTATCCCACATTGAAAAGTTACATTGTTTTTTGAGTTTGACAATACTATAAAATTGTGTACTTTGACATGTTTTGAGATACAAAATTACTTTGACATTTTTTTCTTTCATTAAACATTACGTTTCAGTGCATAAGCACGGTATTTTTTGCTAAGTATATATATATTACAGAAGCACTTATACATACAGATAATTGTATCTATATATTTCTTCCATCTTTTTTTCTTAGATTTTCACTTTTTTTAATTAATTTACTAATTTTTAATTGGTTGAGAATATTTAGGTTAATTAAATTAATTGAAAAATAACTTATCTTAATAAAAATTAAATATCAACTTTTGTAGGTGCAAAAACGTTAAACTATTTTATTCAAACCGGGAGAGGGAGGATTCGATCCCCCGACCTGCAGGTCGAATCGCTGCATTGCCAACTACTCTAGCAAGTATTTGACAACTGTTTTCTCTAATTCTTTTAATGGAATGTTAATTTAAATTTTATTTTGGTTGTAAACTCTTAATTGGCTTATAATCCCACATCGAAAAGTTACATTATTTTTTAGTTTGACAATACTATAAAAGATGGTACTTTGACATGTATTGAGTTACAAAATTGGGCTGACATTTTAGCCCATCAAATTAAGGAAGCCCGCTTATTTGCTTCTTATATTTTTTATTTATATAAATATAAATAGTTAAAGTTTTAACAAATAACGGGTAATTCAGATGGCCGGGTCCTCTGAATTCCGATTGAACTTATAATCAAAGTTAAAAATATTAATCTAAAGTCAAACAAGAGAATTAACAACAATAAAAACTCCCACATAAAAAAATTATTATTATTTTTATAATTTGACAAATGACAAAACTATAAAAGAAAATTAATGTGCATAAAATTTATAAATTTTACTTTGGTTGTAAATTCTTAATTTGCTTATTAGAGTATCCCACATTGAAAAGTTACATTGTTTTTTGAGTTTGACAATACTATAAAATGGTGTACTTTGACATGTTTTGAGATACAAAATTACTTTGACATTTTTTCTTTCATTAAACATTACGTTTCCGTGCATAGCACGGGTATTTTTGCTAGTATATATATATTACAGAGCACTTATACATACAGATAATTGTATCTATATATTTCTTCCATCTTTTTTCTTAGATTTTCACTTTTTTAATTAATTTACTAATTTTTAATTGGTTGAGAATATTTAGGTTAATTAAATTAATTGAAAAATAACTTATCTTAATAAAAATTAAATATCAACTTTTATAGGTGCAAAAACGTTAAACTATTTTATTCAAACCGGGAGAGGGAGGATTCGATCCCCCGACCTGCAGGTCGAATGTTGCGCTGCATTGCCAACTACTCTAGCAAGTATTTGACAATTGTTTTCTCTAATTCTTTTAATGGAATGTTAATTTAAATTTTATTTTGGTTGTAAACTCTTAATTGGCTTATAATCCCACATCGAAAAGTTACATTATTTTTTAGTTTGACAATACTATAAAAGATGGTACTTTGACATGTATTGAGTTACAAAATTGGGCTGACATTTTAGCCCATCAAATTAAGGAAGCCCGCTTATTTGCTTCTTATATTTTTTATTTATATAAATATAAATAGTTAAAGTTTTTAACAAATAACGGGTAATTCGGATGGCCGGGTCCTCTGAATTCGATTGAACTTATAATCAAAGTTAAAAAATATTAATCTAAAGTCAAACAAGAGAATTAACAACAATAAAAAACTCCCACATAAAAAAATTATTATTATTTTTATAATTTGACAAATGACAAAACTATAAAAGAAAATTAATGTGCATAAAATTTATACTTCCTCCGATTCAAAATAGAAGTTTTTTTAAGAGTTATTTTTTGTTGGAAAACATAGGTCTTTTTACAAGAATGGTGCATTTATTGGCTAATTTACCCTTACATTATTTTCTCCATATATTCATATTTGTCAAAATGTATAGTTTTCATGCAACTCTTCATTAATTTATTTTTTCTTTTGGAGTATTAATTAGGGGTATTTTTAGTCATTTTGATTAGTATCTTAATTTGTGTGAAAACTCCTAAAAAAGACTAATATTTTGAATCGGAATGAGTGTCTATCTATATTTATATTACAAAGTCTGTTTTCGGTTTACTAATCACATCCTTCTAAATCCTACGTGTAATTTCCATGAATTTTTGTTCAATTAATTATTTTATAAAATTTTGATTGGTTGGTTAAATTTTACTTTGGTTGTAAATTCTTAATTTGCTTATTAGAGTATCCCACATTGAAAAGTTACATTGTTTTTTGAGTTTGACAATACTATAAAATGGTGTACTTTGACATGTTTTGAGATACAAAATTACTTTGACATTTTTTCTTTCATTAAACATTACGTTTCCGTGCATAGCACGGGTATTTTTGCTAGTATATATATATTACAGAAGGTGTTTTCATTTTTTAACCTATCTAATGCCAAGTGTAATTTTCTTAAATATTTCTTTCTTTAATTAGTTTTAAAAGAATCCCTCCAAATCCCTAAAAACCCTAACCTACTAAACTTCTCCCACTATCATCCAGATTTTGCGTTAAACATAACTATCCCATCAACCCTCAAATCCCTAAAATCACTCGACTTTCTTAATCTAATTTATTATAGTTTTTATTATTTTAATTATGTTTTAAAGTTTTAATTGGCTAATAGACGTTTAATTTATTAAATTAATTAAAACTAATAGAATTCAAATCCTAATTAACTTCTCAGTTATCCCACTAAATCCCCCTAATCAGTAAACATAAATTAACTTCCAAATCTTATCGTTTATTCTCTCTTCTTTAAACAAACACTCATCTCTCTATCCTACAATTTCCAATTGGTTTTGCAGACTTCAATTTTGAATCGTTTCTTTTTTAAACAAAAGTATTATAACCTAATTTTTTTTATGTTTCTTTTCTTTTAAGGTTCTTTTTGTATCAACAAACCCAAAACAGATAAGGAAATTATGTTTGATGGCTCCATTGTACTCTACAAATTGGTAATATTTTTTTTCTATGTAGAATTAAAGATTCTTCTCTACTAGCGTTTGTTTTTTCTTTTTTTATTTTTGCATTAGATTTGGATCCACTACTGGAACTACAAATAACATAACCCATTTCAATGGTTTCGCAACTCTTCTTCTCTACAAAAGGTACAACCTACTGCCAGTGCGAACGGCAAGCCATAGTAGGACATTTTTTACTTTCTTCTTATTTTCAGAATAATTGATAATATATTTGTAGATTTCTTTTTTTCCTCATCGAGCCGACTATCTATTAAAAGGTACATGGTATTATTTAGTTTTTATACTTTCAACAACAACAACAACCAAGCCTTAGTCCCAACAGATTGGGGTCGGCTACATGAACCAAAGTAAGAATCACGTAAGGTCATCCACATGGATGCACGCCCCAACGAAATTCTTATTTTGGTTCATGTCATGGGATGTGACTGAGTTTTACGCTGGTTGTCACGAGACCTACCGCAACCCTCCTCCTTTATCCGGGCTTGGGACCGGCAGTAAGTGTCAAAGACAAAAGTCCTCAACACTCACTGGCGGAGTTTTAGTTTTTTTACTTTATTATCCTTAAATTACTACTGATTCATGGATTCTAATGGGACATTGTTGAATTTTGTACTTGGTTTCTACTACATCAAATATACAAAAAAAGAATTTTTTTTCCATAATAATAGGAACTTAGTCGAAGGTATTATGACAATGCTCTATAGGATATATACTACAACTTTGAATAGAATAATTGAGAGAGGAATGTGGTAGAATTGGCTATATTTCTGCTTTAATCCATTTTTTCATTTTCTACAATTGTGACAACAAATTTTCTGTCTTATGTTTCTTGACAAAGAAATATTTCTTTTCTTTTTCTTTAATTTACTTATTTCATCCATGAAGACTGCAAATTCTATTTGGTAGATCACTCAATTTTTATTTTAGAAGAAAATTATATTTTTGATGAAAATTACCTATCTTGATATTCTTTCTATATTCTATATTTTTAGTGTACTGGAAATTAAAGTAGGGAACACGCAGCAATATCAAGGTTTTAAACAAGCGAAGGGTTGGTATTTCAATGGAAAATCCAATGAAACAACAAGAGAGGTGAATCTACGCCATTTTTTAGATGTCATTTAATGTAACTTCAAATCATAGTAAAACATTTCTTTTTCGAGAATCAATAGGAAAAGTTTTTTATTAACCTATGTAATAATATCATCACATTTTTCTATAATTGGAGACATCACGTTAGAAGAGAAAAATTATTTTTGGTGAGAATTATATAACCTCATCAGTTTTGTTTTGTTTATAATTCTTTTCCATACATGAAAGTAATGGAACAAGCAGTCTCAGACGAAGGGTTGCTTTTTAAAAAAGCAAAACCAATTATAAGAAAAGGAATCTATGCCTTTTCTCGACACCATTCAATAGCGTTGAAAATTAAAGGTAAAACATTTATTTTGTGATAATCAGTAGACAAAGATTTTTATCTACCTGTGTAATATTACCATCTTCTCTCTTATAATCAGGGAAATTAGCAAAATTATGATTACTTTACACCTTTTTTTTTATTGGTTCAGACATTCTTCCCCTTTATTGGTTCACAATTGATCCATGTATCCTTATAACACATGTATTCGATTTATTGTATATTCATTTTTATTTCCCTTTTGCTGACATTTTTTTCATCTTTTGATTAAGGTCCTGCCATAGTGACACTACATGTCTACAATTCGTGATCATTTCTCTTCGAGGTATATCTTCCATTTTTATTAATGCCTACTTGTGAAATATTTTTCCCATTATTTTGGTTTCAATGGTCAATCTATTCCTTTTAATACTGCAATTAAGTGACTATAAACTTTTTCATTGTTATCACAATTTTGTGTTAATGGATATATTGCTTGGCATAGTGAATGCTTTATTATTAATTCTCTCTAACATGTTTTCAACCTGGAAAAATAATTGCTTCCATGGCATGATGATATTTGATCGGGATGAGTAAATGAATACAAGCATAGTTATTTTTTAATTAACTAACAATATTTTCATTGCGTAGTTAAGGTCTCAAAAACTTCTCTTTTTTAACAATGCAAACAATATATGTAGTTATTTCCTCTTTCCTTTTTTTTTTCTTTTTAATTTTTAACATATTTATTGAATAAACTTATAACCACAAATAAATATGGCATTATATATAAGAAAACTGCAAAGAATCTATTATTTTTGTCTTTATTCTTTTGAAGAGATCTGAGAAAGAATAAGAAATATTTATATGTTATGGTTAGTGTATGTCTTCCATGAGCCTTTTGTCTTAACACTTTGAATCTATTAGTGTATGCTTTGCTATTTTGTTTCTGTTGTTGCCATCTTTTGGGATATATTGTTTGCTTTGTTTCTTTCTTCTCCATTTTATTTTTCCAATATTTCTTTCTCCTTTTTCTCTATAAGTTGGGAAATTTGATGGCTTTTTAAAATTACATTTCTTGATTGTTTTTTTTAGGGGAATTGAAGAAAAAACATGTAAGTGATATGAAAGGATTCCGTTTTATGATGCCTATTGTAATCTATGGAAGTCATGGTGTGTTGTTTATTTATGGTTTATATGCCTTTAATTTAACTGGGATTTTGCTTCTTTTTTTTACCTTATTGTAAAAATATGGTGAATGATTTATTGAGCTTTGATCTTTCCTTTTTTCTTTTCTTTTTTTACCTAATTATAAAAATATGGTGAATGATTTATTGAGCTTTGATCTTTCCATTTTTAGAAGAAACTTTTGATCTTTCTTGATTTGAATATGTTGATGCTTGGGAAAGATATAGTTATAGATAGAGAAATCAATTACTTTCTAAACCCTTTTTGTTTTAGTAGGATTATGTATACTTTCTTCCCCCATATCAAGGAATTCTATTCCTATAATCAGGTTTTTTAATGTTACATAATCTTCAAATATTTGTTTTCAATTATCTTTGTAATAAGATGAATGATTCACATCTTATCGCGAAACTTTATTTTCGAAATCATCATATATGACATAAAAAAGAACTCAACAACCTAAGACAATATTTTACTCACACCTGTGCCCCCATCTTTTTTTATTTTTTTTTCTTTGGTTCTTCCCATTTTTGTGCACCACTAATGCTCTGGATGATGAATGAAAGAAGCATGGTGATGTGTACATAAATCAAAATGGTTCTTGAGTCCGCCTTCTCGATGCCTTTTGGCTTTGATTTGAGGGCATGATTACGTAGCAAGCGTGACGGCATAGGGGACCATTGTTACATGTGTATTATATGAGCAACCAATTTGTGCACTTGTTGCCAAAGGTTAGGTTAGTCTCCAATACATACTGTTTGAGTGGTATCCTGGGATCGACCACTTTGTTTGACAAAGGTTAGGTCCGTATCCCGTCCATCCCCGCCCATACCCCCCAATTATTGGGGGACTTAATGGGTTATGCTATTGTTGTTGTCTTTGGTTCTTCCCGTCTATCATAAACATCAAGTTGGTCTCGCCAAAGGTTAGGTTAGTCTCCAAACCATATGTTTCATTGGTGATTCGGAATCGACCACTTTGTGCATATAATGACAAAGGTTAGGTTTATCTCCTTCCTCCCCGCCCATACGATTATTGAGGATTTAATGAGTTATGTTGTTATTATTGTTTGGTTCTTCTTTCTTCTTTTTTTTCAGCGACCAAAATCTTATCTGATTAGTTATCTGCCTTGACAATTGAATGCATTCTAGACAAAGAGATATTCAACATTTATACCGTTCAACTGAAACAAAATAATAATTTCGAAATCTGATTAGAGAATGTTTCCTTTGTCGTTTTTCGGCTTAAGTATTAGCATGTTTGTGGAGGATTTTGTTTCACTCTTCGCGATGTTTGACAGGATTCGAATTTTGCTCCAATGTATGGATGCGCATTGCTTATTTTTCTTGATTTTTAATTATTATTTGTATATACATTTGATCCATTCTTTAGTACAATTGTACAATCATTAAATTAGTGTTTTGAAATTCAGTATCTCCGTGCATAGCGCGGGTCATTTGCTAGTATATATATATTACAAAAGCTCTTTTTACTTTTTGTATCTATATCATGCCAAGTGTCAATTTCTAGGATTTTATATTTTTATAAAGTTTTTTACCTCTCTTTTTGAGACAGATCACTCTGTTATTTTGGATTCTTCTCTTTTAAATGTTATTCCGAGTTTGATTGATGCAGAGGATAACAGAAAGCTGTCCATTTTGCCAACTTTGACTGAGGTGCGGAGAGCTGTTTATGATCTGGAAAAATCAAGTGCATCAGGACCAGATGGTTACACGGGGGCTTTCTTTCAAGATTGTTGGGAGATTATTTCAGCTGATGTTTTTAATCTTGTTTGTGATTTTTGGGGCGGGGGTTCGCATGCCAAAATCCATGTCGATTATCTACTTGTATTGATCACGAAGATAAATAATCCTTCGACATTTGGAGACTTCAGTCCAATTTCATTGTGCACTTTTGCAAGTAAGGTAATCTAGAAGGTAATTGCAACCCGCTAGCTTCTCTTCTTCCCACTATTATCTCGGATAACCAATCTGGTTTTGTCAAAGGCCGCTTGATATCGATAATGTTTTACTTGCACAAGAATTAGTTCAACATCCGAATAAAAAAAGTACGTGGTGGTAATTTGATAATCAAGTTAGACATGATGAAAGCATTTGATAGGGTATCTCACTCTTTTTTGTTAATGAGTACTGCATAGCGTTTTGGCTTCCATGCTTACTTTCTCAATCAGTGCGAGAATTTATTGGATTCTATTTGGTTTTTACGTGCTTGTTAATGGTAAACCACATGGATTCTTTAAATCTGGACGAGGGGTGAAGCAAGGGGATCCCTTGTCGCCCTCATTTTCATCATTTCAGCGGAGATCTTTTCAAGAGAATTGAATGAATTGATAGGACACCAGCAGGTGCGACCATATTCCATGTAGACATTCAATGATAGTGTCTCACCTCAGCTTTGCAGACGATGTCATTATTTTCACCAATGGGGAAAAGCGGAGTCTAGAGCATCTTGTGGATTTCTTCAAAAAATATGAGCAAACATCGGGTCAACGAATCAATTGTGGCAAAAGTTCCTTTATTGTTTCCTCGAAGACAAACACCATGCAATCAACCACTATTCAAGCGGTAACGGGTTTTATTCAAGGAGATATGCCGATTACTTATTTGGGCTGCCCGTTATATTACGGAAGAGGAAAAGTCATATATTTTCAAGGATTAGTGGATAAAATTGCATCGAAGATAGATAGATGGCAGCGAGGTTTGCTTGATATGGCTGGTCGTTTGGTACTCATTAAACATGTACTATCATCAATGTCCTTACATATTTTTGCAGCTACATTTCCACCAAAAATAGTGCAGGCGAAGATTGAGAGGTTGTTAGCCAATTTTCTTTGGGGGCAGTCTGCGGGTTCTCATAGACGACATTGGATGGCATGGGCATCGTTGTGTGCGGATACCTCTAGCAATGGCCTTGGATTGACATATTTGGCAGAGTATACAAGAGCATTTAACATCAAAATTTGGTGGAGATTTCGGTCAGCAGATTCACTATGGTCGCGATTCATGTTTTCAACTTATTGCCTGGGATTGGATCATGTCACCCTTGCAGAGAGTCGCCCGAACCACTCCCTATTACGGAAGCGAATGATAAGTATAAAAAAAGAGGCTGAATCACATATGGGAATGCTTATTAGAGATGGACAATCCTCGCTGATTTACGAAAACTTCACGACAGAAGGGTGTGTAGCGGATTTGATGCCACTGCCTTTGGCACTCTGTAAAGCACACATCCGAGACTATATTGGTGCTAATGGATGGAACAAAGCAGCCCTTCTTCAATATATTCCTGGGAATGTTCTTCGGAAATTCCCTGATACAGTTATCAAGCCCGGGAAGGATAAACTGATATGGATGTTAGAACCCAACGGGAATTTTTCGATGCGCTCGGCAGTTTCAGCTCACAAATCCACTGCACATTCTGCAACTCGGAAACTAGCTTGGTCGAAATTTTTTCCTCTTACCCTCACTTTGTTCTTATGGCGTTTTTTGAATTATTTTCTTGCTATGGAGGAATCTATGTGGGTCAAGGCTTTCAGACAGTTACACGATGTATGTGCAAGGCTGGCTCTGATTCATGCCATCATGTTTTTCTTAGTTGTCGTTTTGCAAGAAGGCTATGGAAACACTCCGCAGGTGCAATCGGGTTAGTTTTCTCTTGCTCGACTTTTCAGAGTCCTCATGATCTCTTAAACTATTAGTGGATGAGTGTTGGAGATGAAAAGAAGGACCAATGCTTATTGATTTCAAGTAGTATATTGTGGATGTTGTGGAAGGCGCGATGTCGCTTTTTATGTTTGATGGTCGTGTCACTAGTCGAAAGTTTGCTATGCTCGGGATCTCGATGCTTATATTTATGGGGTGTGTAAGGCGAAGAAAATCAGATTGCCAGGTAGGGGACCACGCCCCTCTCGATCGCAGACTATTGACCGCCAAGGCATACCAATTTTGAGGATTAAATGATCCTTTTTCTTTTATTCCTAGTCCTACTGTATTTAAGGCATCAGAATGCCTTCTCCTTGTAATTTTGCCTATTTAACGGCTGTTAAATATATGACATAATTTTATGAAAGAAAAAAAAAATTAGTTATAAAAACTTTGATTGTTGCAAAAAAAAAATTGAACTATTTTATTTAAAATGGAAGAGGTGGGATTCAATCCCCCGACACGCGAGACGAATGCTAGACCACATTGCCAACTACTCTGACAGGTATTTGTCAACCAATTTCTTTAATTCTTTTAATGGAATGTTAATGTAAGTAAATCTTTGGTTGTAACATCGTGATTGGTTTATAAAAGTATCCCACATTGAAAAGTTAAATTGTTTGTTTATTTTGATAATACTATAAAAGAAAGAGTATTATCACATTTTTGAGTGAGATATTGGGTTGGCATTTTCAGAGTGGGGAAGCAAATTTATTTGCTTCTTATATTTTTTATTTATATAAATATAAATAGTTAAAGTTTTAACAAATAACGGGTTATTCAGATGACTGAATCCTCTGAATTCCGATTGAGCTTAAAATCAAGTTCGATTTTGAGAATTTAGAATTTTTTTTATTTTTTAAATATTTAATAGAGTAAAAATAAGTAAAAAGTATTAATTAAAAGTTATGAGTTTTAATATATTTATGGTTTTTCTTTTCTTCTATTCAACTTTTTAGATTTTTCTTTTTTTTTCTCAATATTATTCAAGATCCCACATTGAAAGTGTACGTAATTTTTGGAGTTTGACAACATTATAAATAAAGGTGTTTGAGCATGTTTTTCAATTGAATGAATTGGTGGTTGATATTTAGCTCATTAAATTCAGTGACAAACTCAATTTTCTTTCCAACTTTTTAATTCCAATAGTCAATATTTTTTTTAAAAAAAATAGCTTACAGAGACATTTGATTTTTGGTACAACCTGCGAGAAAAACCTACTTATTATTATTTTTTTCATTTAAAGAGTCAAAACTTCAAAACAAATATAGTTTACTGAGCCATTTGTTTTCTTATACTCTTAATTATATGATAAATGGAATCCTGAGTATAGCACATGTTATTAGACAATATAATCTAACTATCTATCTATATTTATATCACATAGTTTGTTTTCATTTTCAGCCAATCACATTCTTCTAAATCCTACGTGTAATTTCCATGAATTTTTATCAATTAATTATTGAGTTAACAACTATTTATAGCACTAAACTATTTACGAATTTCTCTTTATAGTACTAAACTATTTTTTTTATCTAAATATATCACTCAACTATTTACGTTTATCAAAAAATATACAACCACCCATTTTTTGGGTGTTTTTTGGCCAGCGATGTCACATGAGTTGCTTCGGAACATGAACAACGACGAAAAGAAAAAGAAATCTTGGAAACGTCAGGCGATAACTGCTTAATTTGTTGTTGCAAGGGCAAATAGGTCTGTCAAATTAAGCAGTTATGCCCGACGTTTTCAATATTTCTTTTCCTTTTCGCCTTTGTTCATGTTCTGAAGCAACTCACGTGACATCGCTGGTCGGAAAACACCCAAAACTGGGTGGTTGTATATTTTTTGATAAACGTAAATAGTTGAGTGGCATATTTAGATAAACGTAAATAGTTGAGTGACATATTTAGATAAAAAATAGTTTAGTACTATAAAGAGAAATTCGTAAATAGTTTAGTGCTATAAATAGCTATTAACTCATTAATTATTTTATAAAATTTTGATTGGTTGGTTAAATTTTACTTTTGTTGTAACCTCTTAATTGGTTCATAAAAGTATCTCACATTCAGTGGCGGAGGATACAAGGGGCAGGGCCCCCCAAGAATTTTCAATTTTTTTATATACTAGGTATATATATCCAACTGTTCAGAAAAAACCCCAAGAATTTTATGATACACACCGAAATATACCATTTAGAAATTTTTACAATCGTTTGGTCCACCAATGTTGAAGATTAGTAGAAGAAATGAAGATCAAGCTGAAGTTCTTTCAAGTTGCAAGCAGAAAGATCAAGCAAAAGAGAATAAAAAGAGCTGCAAAAATGCTAAGGAAAAGGAAGAATGGACTTGTGATGTGGGCTGAAGATTTACGCATTGTGCCAAAAAAGAATTAAGTAAAATAGGTCCACTTCTCCTTGTAAATAAAATAGCTCGGTTATGTATGTTAAGCGATTTAGGGTTAATATCGGGGTAAAAAACTCATTCGATGAGCTGATGAAGAATCAAAAAAAAAATTCCGGGGGGCAGCGTATATGTCGTTTAAATTCAATTTTTCTAAAAAAATATATAATTCTACCTCAAATATATCATTTTACACCGTAAGCAAAATTTTAGTTCGGCCCCCCCTAAATTCAAATCCTGGCTCCGCCACTGCTCACATTGAAAAGTTACATTGTTTGTTTAATTTGACAATACTATAAAAAAAAAAGAGTACTATCACATGTTTTGACTGAGAAATTGGTCTGGCAATTCAGCCCATCAAAGTGGGGAAGCAAACTTATTTGCTTCTTAAATATTTTATTTATATAAATATAAATCGTTAAAGTTTTAACAAATAACGGGTTATTCAGATGACTGAATTCCGATTGAACTTACAATCAAATTCGATTTGGAGAGTTTAGAAATTTGTAATTTTTTTAATATTTAATAGAATAAAAATAAATTAAAAAATATTAATTAAAAGTTATGGTTTTAATATATGGTCTATTCTAATTTTTAGATTTTCTTTTTTCCTTTTCAATATTATTCAAGATCCCACATTGAAAGTGTACGAGAAATTTTTGGAGTTTGACAACATTATAAATAAAGGGGTTTGAGCATGTTTTTGAAGGAATTAGCGGGTTGATATTTAGCTAATTAAATTCAGTGACTGACAAACTCAATTTGTTTTTTAACTTTTTAATTTCAATAGTCATTTTAATCTCACATAGCCATTTGATTTTTGGAAGAACCTGCGAGAAAACCTACTTATTATTTTTTTTCATTTAAAGAGTCAAATCTTTAAGAAAAATAAAAATAGTTTACAAAGCTATTTGATTTCCTTATACTCTTAATTGTATAGTAAAATAGAATCTCGTGCATAGCACGGGTCATTAGGCTAATATATATATATACTAGCAAAAATACCCGTGCTATGCACGGAAACGTAATGTTTAATGAAAGAAAAAATGTCAAAGTAATTTTGTATCTCAAAACATGTCAAAGTACACAATTTTATAGTATTGTCAAACTCAAAAAACAATGTAACTTTTCAATGTGGGATACTCTAATAAGCAAATTAAGAATTTACAACCAAAGTAAAATTTATAAATTTTATGCACATTAATTTTCTTTTATAGTTTTGTCATTTGTCAAATTTTAAAAATAATAATAATTTTTTTATGTGGGAGTTTTTATTGTTGTTAATTCTCTTGTTTGACTTTAGATTAATATTTTTAACTTTGATTATAAGTTCAATCGAATTGAGAGGACACGACCATCCGAATTACCCAGTTATTTGTTAAAACTTTAACTATTTATATTTATATAAATAAAAAAATATAAGAAGCAAATAACCCAGAGCCTTAATTTGATGAGCTAAAATGTCAGTCAATTTTGTAACTCAAAACATGTCAAAGTACCATCTTTTATAGTATTGTCAAACTCAAAAAATAATGTAACTTTTCGATGTGGGATACTCTTATAAGCCAATTAAGAGTTTACAACCAAAATAAAATTTAAATTAACATTCCATTAAAAGAATTAGAGAAAACTGTTGTCAAATACTTGCTAGAGTAGTTGGCAATGCAGCGCAGCATTCGACCTGCAGGTCGGGGGATCGAATCCTCCCTCTCCCGATTTGAATAAAATAGTTTAACGTTTTTGCACCTATAAAAGTTGATATTTAATTTTTATTAAGATAAGTTATTTTTCAATTAAGTTAATTAACCTAAATATTCTCAACCAATTAAAAATTAGTAAATTAATTAAAAAAATGAAAATCTAAGAAAAAAGATGGAAGAAATATATAGATACAATTATCTGTATGTATAAGTGCTCTGTAATATATAGATAGATAATATTGAAAAAGAAAAATCTAAAAATTAGAAAAGAATAAAAAGAAAAATCATAAATATATTAAAACTCATAACTTTTAATTAATATTTTTTTTATTATTTTTATTCTATTAAATATTAAAAAAAATTACAAATTTCTAAACTCTCCAAATCGAACTTGATTTTAAAGCTCAATCGAATTCGAAGACTCAGTCATCCGAATAGCCCTTATTTGTTAAAACTTTAACTATTTAAATTTATATAAATAAAAAAATGTAAGAAGCAAATAAATTTGCTTCCCCACTCCGATGGGCTAAAATGCCAACCCGATTTCTCACTCAAAACATATGATTATAAGTTCAATCGAATTCGGAGGACCCAGACCATCCGAATTACCCAGTTATTTGCTAAAACTTTAACTATTTATATTTATATAAATAAAAAATATAAGAAGCAAATAACCTAGAGCTCCTTAATTTGATGGGCTAAAAATGTCATTTCCCAATTTTGTAACTCAAAACATGTCAAAGTACCATCTTTTATATTATTGTCAAACTCAAAATATAATGTAACTTTTCGATGTGGGATACTCTTATAAGCCAATTAAGAGTTTATAACCAAAATAAAATTTAAATTAACATTCCATTAAAAGAATTAGAGAAAACAGATTTGTCAAATACTTGCTAGAGTAGTTGGCAATGCAAAGCATGACGATTCGACTGCAGTGCGGGGATCGAATCCTCCCTCTCCGGTTTGAATAAAATAGTTTAACGTTTTTGCACCTATAAAAGTTGATATTTAATTTTTATTAAGATAAGTTATTTTTCAATTAAGTTAATTAACCTAAATATTCTCAACCAATTAAAAAATTAGTAAATTAATTAAAAAAGTGAAAATCTAAGAAAAAGATGGAAGAAATATATAGATACAATTATACGTATGTATAAGTCTTCTGTAATATATATATAGATAGATATATATATATATATATATATATATATATATATATATATATATATATATATATATATATATATATATATATTATTCCTTAAACCCAGGGGCATTATACTACTTAATACTGGTATCATGCTCAGGTGTCACTTGTATAAAAGTAGGAAAAATATGCAATGATAAGACATAAAAGAATAAATTATTATAAATAATAGGAAATCAGCTCTATTTAGTCCCAGGAATTTTCGTTCAGTACTGTAAAGTCCCACGATATTTAATTTCATGCTGTAAAGTCCCCAGGGAATTTTCGTTCAGCTTGTAAAGTCCATTTACCTATTTAATTTAGCTGCAGTAAAGTCCATTTATCTATTTACATGTTGCATATAGAGGTTCCCAGGGGAATTTTCTGGGGGACTTTCTAGGTGAGCGAAAATTTCGGGGAGACTTTGACTGAAATCGCATTGAGGACTTCTGACTGACTAAATCTGGGGACTTTCAGCTGAGCGAAAAGTGCTTGGGGAATTTGCTGATGGTGAAATTAAAGCGTTGGGGAACTTTCACGGGTTAAACGAAAATTCCTGGCGAATAAACAGGCGAATTTCCCTAAATAATAAAGATGGATCTACAAGCGAAGATGCGAAAAAAGGTTAAAGCCGTTGGAAAAAAAGATGTAAGCATGACGTAAATATCATGACTTAGATGGCTGTCGTTTTCCTTATCCTTAAAACATATTACAGTGAGACGCGGAAATGGTTTGGCATCTTTTGCCACAACTCAACCTCAACGGATAATGATTGAGCAAGAGGATAACGCACGCGTATTAGCTTTTTCTTTGTTTTTTTTTTCCCTGTAAAATGTTAATAATTCGATAAATCTGAATTTAGATGAGAGTTATAAGAAGTATCACACAAAACTAAAAGAAGATAGCAATCGGAGTAATATAGTTAATTCATAATTTGATTTAGCTCACTAAACTATGTTATGAACATAAACATCAATCATCCTGTTAATGAGTCATTCAATTTTAGAACCGTTCTTGTGGGACTCACCCACAATTCCTTACATTAATTGAGTGGAGTCCACATATGTAAATAAACCCTCGTACATTTCGTGTAAGGGAATTGTGGAGTCAATCCCATAAAATTGGTACTATGATTGAATTTCCCCTATTAATATAGTTCACATTCCAAAATTTAAACCTCACAAGACTATTTTTCCTAGCTTCTATTTGGTCTTTTCCAATCAAATAGATATCAATTAAGTGACCCCTTAGACCTCTAAGTACATTCAAACAGTCATCCTCAACTATAACATTATTTCTTTATTTTTCTTCTTTTTGGGGGGTTTAGGGAGTATTTAACATCATTAGATCCAAATATTTCTCTTCTGTTTTTAAAGGAGAAATGCTTGATGACATAATCCTCCATTTGTGTTAGAGACCGTTTGAACATATACATTTGTAACTTGAGGGATTTGCAAGGGTGGCAAAAGCTTAAATAAGATAATCAACAAAACGATGCGCAACCTCCTCAAGTTGAAGGAGGATTTCTCAACAAGTCACATCAACTTTACAATCTCATCTATACCTCTGGAAGTTTTTCTAAATAAATTTTTTATTTCAATTAATCACGAAATAGTAAGTCAATTCTGATCAAAGGAAAATCAAAAATACGGAAAAGTATGAGTTATACTGATGATTTAAAAAATCAAGATAACAAACAAAAGACACACCCAAGAAAACTTGGATGGTTAGGTATACCTCTGGAAGTTATATGCAAAGATTTCCTTCTCTACTAGATGGGCTGTATAGAGCATACATACTACTCCGTCAGTATCAAACCACAATGCCTTATAGCTTTTCTTTTATATAGTTGTCCTATGGTGGTGCTACTTAGGGATGACAATAGAGGCGGGTGGGACAGAAATTATGGTCTCCACTCCCGACCCCCTCCTCCATATGATCCCCATCCGGACCCAACTTTGCCATTGTGGATGGATGGAGATCTCATCCTCAGATTAGGCGGTGCTCATCCACAATTGAGGAAAGCGGGAGTTTTTTCCTTCCAAAGCATGGCTTTCATTCAGCTCCGATTAGAGAGATTAATTGAACTTTTGACACAAATTTGTCAAATATATACAACGTTTAAAAAAACACAGAATTGTAAACAAAAAAATATTTAATATATGTTAAACGAAATAACACTATCTAAAAAAATACCACCCTACTTCATGAAAATGCTAGGGTTGCTAAAGTTTTACGAGATTAAGTAGAGTTTGAGAATCCAGACGCCTTTCCAATTTTGACATTTTTTTAGGTATTTTATTTATTTTTCTATGTATTTAATAGTTCAGGTGGGACACGCGAGACACACCGGGTGGGGCCGGAGATATCATCTCTCTCGGCCCCGATAGCGGGGGGCAAAATTCATTCCGCATATGGCTTAAATTGGGTCGGGCTGGTTAGACATCCGATTTAATGACGGGGCTAGTGCTTGTGCTCGTTGTTCAGTTGGTCTGACATGTTCGATATTGAACACGAAAGCTCGAACATCAGTAGCAGAAGACGTTAGTCACTATCACTTGCACTTTTTTTTATTCAGCAAAAATAATCTTAATAATGTATTCTTAAATTTATCCTTATGCATAATATTATGACATAAAGAAAATTGCAATTATAATTTGTTTACATTTATTATTTATCCATTTAATATTAAAATTTATCTATTTTAATTTAGGATATATAAATAAAATTATTGGTAATTAAAATGTAAAAAAAATGCAGTACATGTAATATTAGAATTCGATAAAACGTTAAAATCCGTGCAAAATATAAGTTGAAGGATAATTTGGGAGGGACAAGGTGTCCCACTTGAGTGAATTAGGTATAGAAAGGGAAAAAGGAATGAAAATAAAAATAGGAAGAAGTGATGATGTAATGTAAATAAAATCGGAGAAATTGAGATCTAAAAATAAAATCACTTGACGACCAGGCAGCGCTAATACTGTGCCGGGGGAGGGAGAAGAAGAACCAACCATCGCCCGCCCGTTCACATTTCCTATTCTGATTTATGTGTACATACACATTTTCATTTGTATCTATCATTTATCTATTTCAATTCACCAATCTCCACCGGTCTGCAGATCCCGATTCCGGTATGTCCATTTCATCCCTTCCCTTTTACATTTATGCATTTGATTCTTCTTCCTTTTCATGTTTCAAAATTTTACTGATTTTGTTTTTTCACGGTACGACATGTTTAGGCTAAATAATTTGCATTATTGTTGCTGCGACTGTAGTGGTAGATTGCTGTAATCCATTTGGTATATTGGGTTATGATGACGGCCGATACCCAAATTAAAGATCAAGTGGTTGAGCCTTGTGCTTTGGACCTGACCTCTCAATTGCCATCTCTTCCTGATTCCAATGGCAATTCCTATGTTTTTGTCTCCGGAAACCATGATCCCAACGGAAATGCTGCCCTAGTTTCTGATAATTCCGTGGCTGTGGAGGATGCCCAAAATGTGGAACTTCTTCATTCCTCTGCCTCTGGAGTGGAAAGCAGCTGGGTTTTTGAGGGGACTGAGGTTGCAGCCTCTTCCAATAATAATTCTCCTGCAGATAAAACCCATGATGATGATGATTCACAGGTTGCCATTACGGGTGAAGCCGCACAACATAATGTTGTAAGAGTTGGGAGCCTCTACACCGTGCGTCCTCAGGACCATGAAAACAATCCAATATCCTCTCCTCAAGATGAAGAGAAACAGGAATCACAAGTTGGGGTTTTGGAATTGGATGCTGCTTCACCAAATAATGTTCAACCAGATATTTCGTCCTTGGACATTGTTGAGTCCACTGATATCAACCAGGAATCTCAAGAAAAAAATGATTTTGATTTGACTATTGGTTTGGGAGAGGGTGAAGAGCGGCAAGATGCTAATTCGGAGACTACCTGCTGCAAATCTTCACATATTGGGATTTTGGTCTCGGGGTGTGTGGATTCCATGGATAAACCTGTTGAGTCAATTGATATCAACAAGAAATCTCTTGAAGAAAATTTAAATTTGGAGCCAGCAGGTGAATCAGGAGAGGGTGGAGAATATGCTGGGGTGAAGCTTGAAGAGGAAATCAGGTCTCAGATTCCTTCTGATGCAAAGCAAAATCAGGAAACTATCACTTTACTCGGTGAAAATGGCAAAATCCCAGATATCATACCAGAGCCGTCAGAATCTCAAGTTGCTGTTAATCTTTCTAATGATGGGGAGAAGCTTGAAGAGGAAACCAAGTCTCAGATTCCTTCCGATGCAGAGCAAAATCAGAAAACTATCACTTTACCGGGTAAAAATGGTAAACTCTCCGGTATCATCCCAGAGCTGTCAGAATCTCATGTTGCTGTTAATCTTGCTAATGATGGGGAGAAGCTTGAAGAAGAAACCAAGTCTCAGATTCCTCCTGATGCAGAGCTAATTTTGGAAACTATCACTTTACTCGGTGAAAATGGCAAAATCCCAGATATCATTCCAGAGCCGTCAGAATCTCAAGTTGCTGTTAATCTTGCTAATGATGGGGAGAAGGTTGAAGAGGAAACCAAGTATCAGATTCCTTCAGATGCAGAGCAAAATCAGGAAAATATCACTTTACCGGGTGAAAATGGTAAACTCTCCGATATCATCCCAGAGCCGTCAGAATCTAATGTTGCTGTTAATCTTGCTAATGATGGGGAGAAGCTTGAAGAAGAAACCAAGTCTCAGATTCCTCCTGATGCAGAGCTAAATCAGGAAACTATCACTTTACTCGGTGAAAATGATAAAATCCCGGATATCATTCCAGAGCCGTCAGAATCTCACGTTGCTGTTAATCTTGCTAATGACGAGGAGAAGCTTGAAGAGAAACACAAATGATGGTGAGAAGCTAGAAGATGAAACAAATACACATATTTCTTCAGATGCAAAGGAAAACCAGGAAAACCAGGAAAGTGTTACCGCATTTGGTGGTGAAAATGGTGATTTTGTTGTGGATTTAGAGCATAAATTTGAAAAATCAGTGAATGAGGTTAAACTACCATTAGGAAAAGAAACTACGTGCAGTCATGTTCTAGCTGAGATTGAATGTCCTGTTTCTTCTTTCAATGATAGTGTTCCAGAAAACCAAGGATCTTTTGAACACATAGATACTAGCGAGAGAACCCCTGAACTGCAGAAGTCTTCTGAGAGTAATGATAACTTGATACTTGTGGTTGATACTCAGATTGGTGCTGATACTGAGATTGGTCAGAGTCCAGTTGGAAAACAATGAAAATGTTCTTGTCATTTCCACAGAAAACGTTGCAGCTAAGGCCCACGATGAGATCATTAAACCTGAAACTGGAGCTGCAGATAATGTTGCAGAAGAAAGCACTGAAAATGCCTTTGACCTTACTAGAGAACATGGGATGGAAGACGTGTCGTCTTGCTTGACGAAAAATGATACCTATACTGTTAAAGAGGTTAACAAAGAAGAAAGTACAGCAGTCAAACATGTAAATAATACTAGCACAGCTGGAGGTGACAGCACAAGTTGTTCTGAGTTTGAGCTTGAAACTCCTCATCCTGAAGTGTCTACTTTCCAAGTCAATGATGTTCACTTAAAACCTGAAGTTTCCATAGTGGACGTCAAGTCAGCTGATTTGCAATCTTTGCAGTTCGAAGTGGAAAAGGAATTTGATGTTGGGAGCTCTTCCATCATAAGCAGTAGGGATATCCCTTGCAGTGATGTTTTTGACAGTTCTATTACAAAGGACGAATTGCCCGTTCTTGAGAATTTGGATACTGAAAGCAGCGGTGGGCACTTATCTGGTGAACATTTGATTATTGATCACAAACTCACAAGGCAAGAAACCAAAGATGTGGAGATTTCTCTCAGCAATCCAAAGTCCATGCCTTTGATTGAGAATTCCAGTGTTGTTGAGCCATTGACTAGACCATTCAATTTTCTGATAAGGATGCCTAGATTTGAGGATTTAAAAATGAAAGAAGAGATTATAAGAGCTCAACTACTGGTTGAAGAGAAGACACAGCACAGGGATGCTTTTCGAATTGAAGTTCAAAAGTACAAAGTAAGATTTATCGTAAAGCTTTTTATGTTCTTTATCCTTTTAAAAAGCTTTTATCTCTGTATAGTGATTACAATTCTCGTTACAAACAGGCAAATTGCTTTGGTTATGCTGCTGAGTACGATGCTGCAAATTCTGAATCAAGGGCTTTGAAAAGGTCTGTTAAGGCCAAGCGTGCGGAGATAGATTCTCTCCAATCTGTGATTAATAAAGTGAAGAATGCAATTTCGGTAGATGATATTGATACTCGGGTATTCATTTGTCTCCCTCTCTCCCCCCTTCTTGTTACATACACAATCATGCACCCACATAGGCATTCATGTCTGAGTCAGTGGACATACAAACAGAGAAAGTAAAACATGTACAAGAGCATCATGTTTTTACATTGTGTTTTATCTTCGCAGATTCACAGTATGGAACACATGATTGAACATGAAACCCTGCCCTTGAAGGAGGAAAAGCTCCTTATCCGTGAAATTAAACAATTGAAGCAGCTTCGAGAACAACTATCCTCTAACATTGGTAGCCAGGACGAAATCCAGCAAGCTCTAAACGACAAAGATCAAATTGAAAAGCGTCTGAAGGTTCGATGAGAACTGTCGTTTTGCACATTGTCTATAAATATTCTCAAGGTTATCTTACTGGTTCTATGTACCATGCAGTTTAGGAATTTTCTGATAAGCCGTAAATCCTTGTTTTCTACTATATATCCATGTTTCTGGCTATGTTTATATAGAATAGAGAAAACTGCAGAACTTTGAAATTTTATTGCTTTGTTATGTTGAGTATTGATAACAATGAATTCTCTATGTTTCAGGTTTTGAAGAAGGAGCTTGATATTCTAAAGGAAAGCGTCTTGAAAGCAGATGCAATTGTACGAGCATTAGAGAAGAAGTATGGAGATGAAAATAAAAAGGTCAAGGAGGTGCAAACTCGCTATTCAGCTGCAAATAATGTTCGCCAGGATGCATATGCTCACTTGCAAAGTTTGAGGAAACGGCTATTTGAGAAGGTTTGTTTGTTATCATTCTCCTTATCTCTTGTTTATTGTCATGACACTGAAATTGTTATTCTTTGATGAGCTGCATGAGCATGAGATTGGTTGTTGGTACTTATGCGTTGAGCGGAATTTTTGTTTTCGAATCTGTATGTGCCTTTTCATCTTATATGTCGGACTTTGGGTTGGGTTAACGTGCAACACACGTTCGTGGGTATTTTTATGTATGGCTTTGTGATTTCATTTAAATTTGATGTGATGATTAGAGATAGATGAAATTTCATACGATTACTTGCTATTGGAAAGCATTTAATATGATAAGGCATAGAGTTAACATTGAAAAGCAAGAATTACTATTTTGATCACGATTGTTATCTTGGACTCTGTTATTTTAATATTATATTTCAGTATGAGCTCAATTTTCTTGATATGCAGCAAGCATCTTCACAAAAAATATATTTCTCTTCATCGTTCAAGTTTACTTCATATGTTTGGACACTACTCCTGTGACCTAATACGTCATTGGACTTCGAAACTCTCTGAATAATTTTCAAGTTTTCAGTATATTTAGACTTCTCTCTATATGCAGTTTTATTTAGATTACTCTTGTGAAGAAGGTCTCCATCTTGGATCACCAAAAGGTATTCTGAGATCACAAATAAAAGAATTGAGACCATTTCTTGTAAAATGTATGTTAGGATTTATTAACAGAGTTTTCATATAAAACCTCTCTTGTAGGTGAATTGAAGTTTCAATCACCAAATGTTTCTTGACTAAAAATTCATCGAGACACTATCGGTTTATTATTTCTTGCCGGATCATGTTCATATTATAACTAAGGGATCAGGGGAAAATTGGGCATCTAGAAAAACACAAAATGAAGTACGTAGGCGTCAAATGGACTATCTTTCCGATTTAAAACCTGTCAAAATAACATATTCCAAAGACAAAATATGTATTTTTCTTAGAACTCCTTTTCTTTTGAAGCACTAATGAATATTTTTTTCCCCAGTTCTAGTTAACAATCAAAATCTGTGACTCTAGTGACTCCATAAAAACGCTTATAACCATTATTCATAATGAAAATTTGGGTGAAAATTGAAGTTCTTTTGAATTACGATGTGGTTTGATATTTTTGATTTTATTTGAAAGTTTTGGTTGTTTTTGTATGGCATGTAATTTGATACATTGGCAAGCAGGAGTAACTTATAAAAATGTCATTTTTTTTCTTTCACACCCCCCCCCCCGGAAATCTGAGTATGATTGTAACATATCTGGTGTTGCATGGTGATCTTAATCATCCCATGCTTGCTATAGAGAAACTATAAATTCATTTTTGCCTCTCCTCTTTAGATAAAAAGATGTCATGGACTAATCCAGGCTTGCTTTAATATGCAGAATCAACAGTTTCGTACGTACAAGGAGAATGCAGCTGCAGCTAGCAATTATGCCATGAAGAGAGACAGAGATGCACTCCATCATCTTTGCATTAATCAGGTGATATTTGCTTCTTATTTATGCATACTTTCTTGTTTTAGTTTTGCTCAGTCCTCTATGTGTGTCTGTGTTTGTTTTTTGTACTTTCCCTACTTCTGTATGTCCAAAACAAGCTCCGATATTCTTACACTGTCTTGCCAATCGTTATAGGTGGAAAGTGTCATGGAGCTTTGGAACAAGAACGATGAGTTCCGTATGGACTACGTGAGGTGCAATATGAGGAGTACACTAAGGAGACTAGGGACACTGGATGGTCGTTCACTTGGCCCTGATGAGCATTCACCCGTGTTGACCAGCTTTGCGGATGGAAGAGGTTATGGAGTGGTTTCGAACCCAGTCAACTCCAGCCACCTCTTACAACCCTCCCAAAATTTGGAGCAAGTAGTGAAACCTGGAGAGGGTGTATCTGGCTGTGATAAGACTAAAGTAAATGAGTTCAAAGAAATGAAGCTGTTCCCAAGACCTGAAAAGCAAGAGAAACCTGTTTTGGAAAATGGCCTTGCAACTATTTCTGGCAGAGAAATAAGTGACGAGATTAGAGAGGAGCAGCTTGTGCTGACATCGGAGGAGCTGGAGTTGGCCAGAAGGGTTGAGGAACTGAGAAAGGAAGAGGCAGCAGCAAAAATGAAAGAACAACGTCGGCTGGAGGAGAAGGCCAAGGCTGCGGAGGCATTAGAGAGGAAAAAGAGGAATGCTGAGAAAGCCCAATTGAGAGCCGAATTACGAGCACAAAAGGAAGCAGAACAGAGGGAGAAGGTACATATTCTGTCCTTTTTCCAATTATTTTGGTTAAATACATGCATATCATTCTTGAATAATAATAAATAACATAGTTGACTAATGTATGAAGGAGAGGGAGAAGAGATTAAGAAAGAAGGAAAGAAAGATGGGCCCTGCAACTGAAGTTCCAGATAGTAACAGTGTAGCAGAAACAAACTCAAGCAGTGAAAGCTTGTCAGAGACGACGAAAGAGGGTGAAATAAAGGAGAATGCTGCTGCTTCAGCTTCAGCTTCAAAAAGAAGCCAGAAGAAACCATCGCAGTTCAGCAAGGCGAAATCTATCCCACCGCCACTTCGCAACAGAAGTAGGAGGAAGTTACAGCAGTGGATGTGGGTAATCTTAACATGCCTAGTTGTGGTTGCTCTATTTTTGCTGGGAAATCTTGGGTTGTTTTCCAATCTTTCAAGTTTTAGGAGGCGAAATTCTGGGTTCTAGTTCTCTTTTTTTCCCGATAGATTCAAATTGTGAGGACTATTCTATATTATTTTCAAAATTATGAGGACAATTAATTACTTTGGTGTTAGACATATCATAGAGTTAATAGGTTAGTATGGTATGAGGAAGAGGAACGAACCCAAGAATGTATTTTGTTTGTTTTAGCTCCGATATCGGAGAGTATTTGTCTCTCATAGGCACCTGATGTGTGGAGCAGGAGGAGGAAGAAGACGAGCTTCAATATTTATTGGTTCATATGCAAACATTTTTTTTATTGATGTTGTCTCTTAATCATGAGGGTTGTGGGTTTGATTTTCATTGATAGATGGGTTACTAACAGTAGTAGACCACTGATTTCGACAAAAAGGAAATGTAACAAGTTGGGCGTGGGTAGGTCGTTATCCAAGGAACGAAGGCAGGTACATTGAACAAGAACAATAAACGAATCCAAGGAAGGACGGACCAACCAAACACCACCCAGCGTGTGTCCACTACTATTGTATAACACGGTCTACACTTTAGAGCCACACTCATCCTTCCTTGCTGCTATTTTGGTACAATGATTGATGGGTACAATAATCAAATATTTGAGCACAAAATTCTTCAATTGAACAATTCATTTTTTCAATTTCGGGAACCAAATGCATCAAAGGGAAGTGTGAAATTGGCGTATGAATAAGCAATTTTCTTTATGCGGTATTTTTCAAAAGGAGGCGCCAACAACTCCCTTTTACTTGTACGCGCTTTTCTTTTACGGACACTGACTGACTTCCCACATTTCCGTGTCTATGCCAGTTTTTTTAACTTCAATTGTAAATTAGTTTGAAAAAATGGAGTTTGCGGAAATTTCTAGTCCATATTTCCTTTTTTTTTTTTACTAAAGTAAAAAGAGGGAAGGAAGAGAAAAAGGGTACTGAGCCTGCCTGCTGACATATGGACTTGCTTTTGTTGACGGGAGTAACGATGACTATGGACCTAACCTTTTTTGTTTCTTTTTCCATTTCCTTTACGTGTATCCTTGGGAAATGTTGTGTAGATGAACCTCTTTTAACCTCACAAAATATAATATTGTAAAAGTGGATGGAGTATAAATAAACAACCTCAACAATTGTGTAATTTTTTGAGAAAGAGATTTTTACATCTCGACCAACTTTTTTTTTATACCACAACTTCTAATCAGCCTATGTTCTTCCTATTATAGTTTTTTTTTTCCTTTTCGAGTATTTGCTTGCAGGAAATAAAATGTGACTAGATATTAAAACGCAAATATTCAATTTAGATCACAAAGTTTTCCTTGAAGATTTAGTTACCACTTATAAATTATTTTTTTATAAGTAGCACTCACTTCTTGTATTATCTTTATTTTTACTTAGTAAAATAGGAATATCCCTCAAATCAACATTTTCTTATAAAATAAGAGTAATCAATAAAATACATAGATAGATATATTGTTCTCGCCCATCAAAGTTTTTTTTTTTGGTGAAAGGGTGAATACTCTCTCATCAATTTTTTTTTTATTAAATAAGAAATTATTTATTAATCATAAAATAACCAAAGTCATTACAATTAAAAGATAAAAAGAAAATATAAGAAAATAAAAGTTATACAATGGTAAACATCACCATAATAACAGATAAAAATTCACTTCCCGACTAGCTTCTCTCATCAAAGCTTTGCCTCATAGATAAATGTTGTAGTAGATTATTTGGGTAGAAGAGGGACAGCTCATTATATTATAGTGTGAACTTACTAGGAAAGAAAAGTGAAAAGGAAGGGCTTGATATTGAATTAAAAGGACATTTTTGTTTAGGAAGTCTACTAAGCTTGGCTCATGTCGTGACACGAGGAGGGATTTTGCAATTGGAATTCCAAAAGGGGCAGTAAAGCAATATTAATATGGCAATAATAATAATAATGAAAAAGATTCATTAAAAGTTTTTACTTATTTCTAATAATAACTATGCCTGCAAACGGATACAAAATTATTTATTCCAAATCTATATTTATTTTTAACCTTTCCTATCGAATCTGAATCTAGATGTAAACATCTAACATTAAATATGAACTGATCCAAACGTTAACAAAAATCATTTATTATAAAATATATATTTATTTATTTATTTACCCTATATATAATTAATATATATGTAGAAACGAATTTGAGTTTAACGGATTCGATTTTTTATATTTCAGATCCATAACTATTTTATTACTCTTCTACGGATTCAAATTCAGATACGGATATATGTGTATGGAGTTTTTACGAATCGAATATTCTTTTTTCAAATTCGAATCGAATATGAATCTAAAACGACCTATTTACAGGCCTAATAATAATTACTCCTGATTACGCTTCTGTCTTCTTCTTCATCATCATCATCATCATCCTTTGTCCTCTACTTTCTTAATTATCCCAACTCTCTTTTTATCAAGTCTTTACAAATACAAAATAAACGGGTTAATAAGTCTAAAGATTTACTTAGAGAAAGAAAAGAAAAAAGAGAGAAGGATCTTTAGATTATTCGTCTGCATGTGGGGTCCACACCGTAGCTGGACTTTCTCCTTTTTTTTTTTTTTGGGTTTCTTTGAAATTACATTTTACATTTTTTTTTAAAAGTTACTACGTACCATAGAAAAAAGAAAAGAAAAAACATAAATAAAAAGGATTATTCAAAGTCTCGTTATCTCTGTGTGTGTTTGTTCATTGATCAGAAGAGAGAGAGAGACAACTTGTAATTTCTCTTTCTTACCTATCCAATTGATCAGATCTACCCAGCCGCCACCACCACCACCACCACCACCACCGTCTCTGCTGGAGTTTGACTTTCTTGGAGTTGAGAGTTGACTGTGGAGATGGATACGGATTCCTGTGACTCCTCCTAGAGGTCCTTTCTCTTTATCTTTTCATTCCAGATTTGTTCTTCCTTCAATTTTTTTTTTTTTTTTGGGTGAATGAATTCTTTGACTTGCTGTTTCCTTTTTTGGATTTTTCCTTTCATAGATTGATTTTCTTAACCACAACTTACTTTTCTTTCTGCAAATCATATGAATATCAGATTCTGTTATTTGGTTCTTCTGATTTTTGTTTTCAATTTATTTACAATTAATTAATTATATAGGTACTGGACCTCTAGCTGGAACAAGTCCCTTTTTTGTTTCTGTTTTTGGAAGTTTGAGAAATTATTAAGATGGAGGATGCTAGTAGTGCACAAATAGCATCCCCTATCTTCGTCAACCACCAACCCCAACTTTTTCCAACTCGCTTCCATGCTGATATCCCCAAAAAGCGCAGCCTTCCCTTTACACATAATCCTCCCCAAAATCCTTTTGATTCGTGGAACCCAAAGCACTGGGAATGGGACAGCTCCAGGTTTATTGCTAAACCACTGCAATCTTCCGAGACAAGGGAGGACTCCAATAATGTTGCCAATTTCCACAAGTCAATTCAACTGGATCTTCGACTGGAACTTGGTGGTGCTGGAGTCAAAGGTACTGATGGAGGCCGCGTAGCCTGCAACTCAGTTGTGGAGCCAGTGTCAAGGCCTAATAAAAAAGTCCGATCTGGATCTCCCACAACTGCTACCTATCCGATGTGCCAAGTTGATAATTGTAAACAAGACCTATCTCATGCCAAAGACTATCACAGACGACATAAGGTTTGTGAGCTTCACAGTAAAGCCACCAAGGCCTTGGTCTCTAAGCAAATGCAACGATTTTGTCAGCAATGTAGCAGGTTTCCTTTATAAACTTTCTAATTTACGCAGCATTTTATTATTATTGTCTTCTTCTTTGTTGCGTATATAGAAGTCAATAATGCGAGGAAAAGCAATTGACTTGCTACTGTTGTATGCCTTGTATCAGGTTCCACCCTCTTTCAGAATTTGATGAGGGTAAGAGAAGCTGTAGGCGAAGGCTTGCTGGGCATAACAGGAGGAGGAGGAAAACTCTACCAGAGGATACTACTTCACGGTTATTAGTCCCTGGCAACCGTGAAAATACTGGCAATGCCGACTTGGATATCGTTAACTTGCTAGCCATTCTTGCTCGTACACAAGGTAAATGCTTGCTTAGTTTAATGATATTGCAGTATGCATACAGAGATTTCCACGTCATTTTTTATTACCTTTTTTAACATATCTTTCACTTGTCCATGTTGACCGTATCTTTTAGTTTTTAGCCACTCCTTGAGGGTGCCTGAAACTAAATTCATTTGCTCGGCTAAATTAACTTTATTTCTCTTAATTGGAAAGTAGTTCTGGTTCAAACGAATATTTATTTCCATAGAGTTGAGCATCATTAAATTTCTCTCTAGTCTTTGTACATGTAGTTTTGCTGATAAGGTTTAAAATATGTATGGCCTTTTCGAAAGTCACGAGCATTTTGATTTCTTTGATGCCTGGATATGTCACAAACTAAAATTTTACTTCCATCTTTGTATGAGTATATCTTTGATAATAATTAGTGCATACATAGCCTTCCGAAACTCTGAAGCTATTTTGATCTTACTGATGCTTGGGTTTGTCATAAGATTGGTCTTTGAAGGATATCCTATGCTAGGATCTTCACTTCATATTTTGCGTTTAGTTAAACGGAAAAGGAAACTTTTTTGGGTTGTGAAAGTATATGCTTGCGTGAATGCTTTCACCACAATATTTCATTCTACTAAAATTCAATTTAATGATATTTCAGGGAACACTGACGACAAGGGGGCAAACTGCCTGTCTGTACCTGACAAAGATCAGCTTCTACAAGTTCTTAGCAAAATAAATTCATTGCCCTTGCCCGCAAATTTGGCTGATAAATCACCCGTTTTAGGAAGTCTGAACCACAGTATATCCAATAAAATCCCATCTGAAAATCAGAGCCAACTGAATGGTAACACTCGTCAATCAACCAAGGACTTGCTTGCAGCTCTTTCAACAACTCCAACTCCCATTACTCCTAATAGTCTAAATATTCAACCTGAAAGAAGCAGCCAGGGGAGTGACTCTGAGAAAACTAACTCATCATGCTCTAATCAAGCCGCATATCTCAATCTGCAAAACACACCTGTTCGGGATTTCCGCTCTTCCGGCGGGGAGAGAAGTAGTTCAAGTCAACAATCTCCTGTTGAAGATTCAGATGACCGTGTTGAAGATATGCACACAAATCTACCATTGCAGCTATTTAGCTCCTCACCCGAGGATAATTGCCCACCGAAACTGCCTGATAGTAGAAAATATTTCTCTTCTGACAGTAGTAATCCCTCAGTAGATAGATCACCTACATCTTCACCCCCTGTTGTGCAGAAGCTGTTCCCAGTCAATTCCTCGAGAGAAACATTCAAGACGGGGATTACATCAATCAGTGGAGAAGGTGTTGTAAATTCTCGAGCTATTCAGCATTCTGGTTGCAATACATCACTTCAGCTGTTTGCCAATTCAAATGTGGGAACTGATGTTGGTTCAATTCAGAATTTTCCATATCAAGCAGGGTACACATCATCTTCTGGGTCTGATCATTCGCCTTCCAGTTTGAATTCTGATCCCCAGGTATGTGGACTTTAAGCCTGGTTTCTTTTTACTTCTAGGTTTTGGCCTCTTCCCTCTATGTTTCCATTTCAGTTATTTTAGGTTTATGTATATAAGTTGTAAAGGATGTAATAACAATTCACAGGATCGCACTGGACGGATAATTTTCAAACTTTTTGACAAGGATCCCAGTCATTTACCAGGAACATTGAGAGCACAGGTGAGAGGATAATCTTCGTTGTTTGACTTCGAAATGATACTAACATTCTCAATTGAGAAGCTGCTGATGTGTTCTTGTTTTCAATTTCAGATCTATAACTGGCTCTTAAACAGCCCATCTGAGATGGAAAGCTACATTAGGCCTGGTTGTGTAGTTCTATCAGTTTACTTATCAATGCCATCATCTTCATGGGAGCAAGTAAGTGAACTAGTACGAGAGATCTTAGCTATGTATTTTAATGTACAGTGCTGACCATTTTCAGTTTTGCTGTCTTGCAGTTTGAAGCAAAACTACTTCATTATATCAAATCCTTAACTAAAGATGTTGATGCTGACTTCTGGAGTAATGGGAGGTTTTTGGTTTGCGCTGGACGACAACTAACTTTGCACGTAGATGGTAAACATTTTTTTCTGGAGTGTTATGATCCAGTATGTCATAATGCATTGCATGTGCAAGAATTTTATTCATTCTTCGTCATTTCTTTATCCATAACCCATAATGTGTAGGAGACAAAATTAGGGCGGCTCTTGAATGCCATTGTGTGTCAAAGTTTAAACATCTCTCTCTCTCTCTCTCTCTCTGCTCTCTCTCTCTCTGTGTGTGTGTGTTTTGTTTCTGATATTTCTCATATTCATAAATCCATAGGAAAGCTTCGCCTTTTCAATCCGCGGAGAGCATGGGCTTCTCCGGAGTTGATATCTGTCTCACCTTTGGCAGTTGTGGGTGGCCAAGAAACATCTCTCCTACTCTGGGGCCGAAATTTGGTTATGTCTGGCACAAGGTATGTAGACGCTATTGGAAACAAAGAACTTTTTGGCATATTCTGGTTACTCATCATTCACATAATTTGAGTATATCTTGCAGGATTAATTGCTCTCACACAGGGGACTTTACAGTGAAAGATGTTCCAGGACAAGCATGTGAAGAATCTGAATATGATGAGATTAGCTTGTGCAATTTCAAAGTTTGTACTTCATCTTCTAGCACCTTTGGCCGTTGTTTCATTGAGGTACATCTTGGTGCATTTATATCATCTCAAACTAAACTAATACAGAAAAACAGGTTACGTAATTGATAGTAAATCTAACATCTATACCAACAGGTAGAAAATGGCTTGCGAGGGACCAGTTTTCCAGTTATTATAGCTGATAAGGCTATCTGCCAAGAACTGAGGCTTCTGGAGCACGATTTAGGTGAAGGGGCAAAAATAGAGGAGGATGTTTTGACTGATCATCTCCAGGATCCAGGCAGGCCCAGGTCAAGAGATGATATCCTCCATTTCTTGAATGAACTTGGGTGGTTGTTCCAAAGGAAATGCAAATCTTCTTTACTCGAAAGTCCGGACTATAAAATAAGTCGCTTCAAATATTTGCTTATATTTTCAGTTGAGCATGACTTTTGTGCATTGGTCAAAGGTCTTCTCGAGGACTTGGTAGAAATAAACATGGGTAGAGAAGGGCTGGAGATGGAGTCCTTGGAGATGTTGTCAGAAATTCATCTCCTCAACAGGGCTGTTAAAAGAAGGTGCAAGAAAATGATCAATCTGCTCATAAATTATACAATAGCCGACTCCAGTAATACGTCAAAGCAGTACATCTTCCCGCCAAATCTTGTAGGACCTGGTGGCATTACACCTTTGCATCTGGCTGCTTGCTCTGCAAGGATGGGCGATATAGTGGATTCCCTGACAAGTGATCCACAAGAGGTATATTATTGCCCCTGTACTAGCATGATATTTTACTCTCATACTTGCTTTCTTCCAGAATACTTGGTTTTCGCAACCACCCACTGTACTGAATTCTTGACATGTATTATTTTTGTATCCCATTTAACTACTTTACGGATAATGTCTATATCTGTTTTAGCTTCACGAATATCTGGGTTCTGTATCTACTAATGGTAAATTTTGACCCAAGCTACATGTCATTATTCTGTCATATACGTGCTCCCTGTCTCAAGGAACGTCGTTGCCATCACCTTGTTTGCTATATATTTTGCTGTGTTTTGATAATAAAAAAATTTCCTCAATGATGTAGATTGGGCTGACCTGCTGGAACACACTTCTAGATGCAAATGGGATTTCTCCTTGTGCATATGCTGAGATGAGGAGTAACCACTCTTATAACAGGCTTGTGGCTCAGAAACTTGCTGATAAAAGAAATGGTCAGGTATCTGTATCCATTGGAAGTGAGATCCAACCACTATGTCTGGAAATGAATCAGCAAATTAAGCCTACGACTAACTTGAAACTGGACCAAGGATCTTGTTCCAAGTGTGCTGCTGCAGCGATGAGATACAACTGGAGGAATCCGGTTTCACAAGGTTTGCTCCATCGTCCATACATTCACTCAATGCTTGCTATTGCTGCTGTATGTGTATGTGTCTGCCTGTTTTTACGAGGTGCCCCAGATATTGGATCGGTTGCTCCGTTCAAGTGGGAGAACTTAGATTATGGCCCTATTTAGTTGGAAAGGTGAACTGGTATCTCTTTATGCCTCCCAAATGCTCCGCGCTGGCCTTGTTAAGCTTACATAGGCTGCCCAAGCACACAAAAGTAGAATTATTTTTTGGTGTAGCATCATCAGTCTTGAGCAAATTGTCCATGCTTCTCCTTGTACTGTTGTTTTAGATATCTAAAGAAGAATGGCAAAGTTAGGTGACTTACTAATAATCTTCCCTAAGAATCTTTGAATTTCGGCCTTCTTGAAGCTCAATGTAAGTACACCACATGAAGGGGTTTCGCTTGGTACATGATAAAGGCTACACATCAAGTATGAAAGACTGTGGTCGGGACTGATGGCTGTGTGAGCAATTATACTGAACTTTACAATTTAATGTTAATTTGAGCTTATTAATATGGTCATTATAGTCCATGACGTCTTAATCGTATGTCGAATTTGTATTGCAGAATACCAACTCTAGTTGATTTTGTGTTTGTAAAGTATGCGTAGGTAATTGGGAATTGCAGTATTTTTATAGTTTACGTGATGTAAGTTTTTTTGGAAGTTTATTTAATAAGTGATACCCATCCACTTAATTTCCAGGTGTTATGGGTATTTCCTGTATTTTATAAGTTATTGTGGGTGTTGATTGGGAAGAAAATAAACAAGACTTTCCCCCTCCTTTCATACACTGTAATATTTTCCTTGGTATAGTAGTATCATTCCATGCTAATTTCTGTTTTATATCTTAGTGAATGACTTTTGCGTGAGAGGATGAACTTTTCCCGTTTGCCGCTAAGTTGGGTAACTTTAGCTTTAGTTGGTCGTGACCAAGAAATCACCGGTTTTGCTTGGTGGGCTGGAAATGCTCGACCTATCAATTTATCTGGTAAACAGCTAGGAGCTCATGTAGCCCACACCGGATTAATCGGATTTAGTTGCAGGTAAGAGCGAGTCTACCCCGCAAAGCGGCTTATGTGTAGGGACAAAGTGGCTTAGTTGAACATAGTGAGATTAAGTGATGGAAGGATAGCCGCCATTTTGTGTACGCACCGTCCCTTTGTAGTTTCGGTGAGTAACCACCTGTGTCCTTGGAAGCTTGATTTTGCCCTTCAGCACATTCGATATCGTTGAGTTTTTAATAGGTGTTGTAAGCTTGTAGAAAGGTGTTATCGAGGGATTCATGGGCGAAACTCGTTCCAAACACCCATGAGTCCCTCCCACGAAGGGATCCGCTCATACTGAAACCGAGCCGAAAAACAGCGATAAAGAACTTACATGTTTCGATTTAAGAAGCTACTTCTTGAATGGAGGATGGCGTTTCTTGATCGGTTTCTTACCACCGGATTTCGCTGCGGAATATCCCTCTACCAGTATCCACGCGGCCGAAGCGAGCGGCGATTGCTAGCTCTTCGTCTCTCGAAGTTCGGGGAATTAGAGAAGGAAAAAGGGGAAGGCGGAAAGAAAAACGGTTTTTCTTTTGGTCTAGGTATTTCGGTGATAACAACTAGTCCCTAGGGTTTCGGGTTAAGAGATGTTATATAGAGTGTGGGAGTTGGTTCCCGGAACAACTCCCATGTCTACTCAACTTCTCTCGAGTGTGGGAGACTACGAATCCCACGTCCCCTAGACTTCATTGGTAGTGGGAGTCTTTATCGGATAATGGCTCCCACGTAATCCCAGCTACGGTTAAATACCAAAATTGCCCACTATCTACTAATTCGAATAATAAACACTTTATTATTTTTAGGAAAAACATATGTCGGATACTAATGAACCTAGACACTTTCTAGATTCATTGAATGCGGACATGAAAGCTCGTTAGCTCGTCTATGCGTGTGACCACAGTAGGTTCATATCACAGTAGCGATGAAAACACACTTGTTAGTAGTGTGAGTTCATAAGTCACAAGCGGCCCTAGCGAGGACATTGTGACTACCCAAAGTGAATGAATTACAACGGAACCTAATGTCAATCCACTATTTAATCCCTTTGTCTCGCGATATCCTAATTAAGCATAAGGCGTGGTGGTCGTCACCCTTATTAAGCTTAATTATATTTATGCTCGATCTCCCAGGGTAGATTGTTTTGACAAATAGCATTTGATAATCACTTTATCAAATACATTTGAGCACTGACCATGCATTTAAACGGTCTTTCCCTATCGAGGGGCCCATGGATATCTCTCTCAATAATAGAGAGGGACAAATTCCTTACAATGTCTCTCACATTCAAGCTATGATAGGGACACTACATCCAGATCATCGATCGTATTGATTACTCTGTTACAAGTAACGTCCGAGTGAGTCAAAGCGTGGCTCCATTCATACTAGAATCAATGAAGACATAAGGTCTAAGGATTCTAAAATAGTATTGAGGAAGTAATACTTATGACTTATGACCATGAAGTATTACTTCTACGGCGGATCACGTCGATACAATGTATCCACATATATTGCATACATGATGTGATTTGTATCCATTACACATGATCGGTAAAACAAGATCATCAATCAACAATCATACTAGTTTTATTTCATAGTAATTAAGCATTACATAAAACTAGGGACTTCTAGAATAGTAATTACATAAGCTAATGAGTTTTACTATCAAATCACACATTTGATAATCAAAAGCAAAATTAACTATTCAATTACATGCTCAAAAGATAACAAAACGCACAACATGTGCTAATGGTCCTAGGGCACTACTAACAGTTACATCATATATATTAAGAAATTTTTTGTATTTGCTGGATTGATCTTAAATTGAGTGGGGGTTTATATTCGGTCAATTTATATGAGAGACTATGGGGTCATACCTACAAAAGGGCCTAAAATTGAATGACCCTATAATGTTTTAATAGATTTTGACTTCAGAAAAATCTAAACAGCCAATATTTAAAAAAGTATTACTAAATTTTTATGGTTACGATAATAATTAGGGATGACAATTTGAGTCAGTAGCTCACTCGCCCCGTCATCGAGAACGGGAGCGGGCGAGAAAGACGCCTACGTGGGACGAGAACGAATCGGGATCCCGAATATGATGTTTGCCCACTTCGGTTCTAACACATTTGAAAACAATAATATATATATACTAGCAAAAATACCCGTGCTATGCACGGAAACGTAATGTTTAATGAAAGAAAAAATGTCAAAGTAATTTTGTAACTCAAAACATGTCGAAATACACTCTTTTATAGTATTGTCAAACTCAAAAAATAATGTAACTTTTCAATGTGGGATACTCTTATAAGCAAATTAAGAATTTACAACCAAAGTAAAATTTAACCAACCAATCAAAATTTTATAAAATAATTAATTGAACAAAAATTAATGAAAATTACACGTAGGATTTAAAAGGATGTGATTGGATGAAACTGAAAACAGACTCTGTAATATAAATATAGATAGATACTCATTCAGTCATTCTGATTCAAAATATAAGTCTTTTTAGGAGTTTTCACACAAATTAAGATACTAATCAAGATGACTAAAGTACCCATAATTAATACTCCAAAAGAACAAATAAATTAATTAAGAGTTGCATGAGAACTATACATTTTGACAAATATGAATATATGGAGAAAATAATGTAAGGGTAAATTAGCCAATAAATGCGCCATTCTTGTAAAAAGACCTATATTTTGCAAAACAAAAAAAATAACTCTTAAAAAAACTTCTATTTTGAATCGGAGGAACTATAAATTTTATGCATATTAATTTTATTTTATAGTCTTGTCATTTGACAAATTTTAAAAATAATTATTATTATTTGACTTTAAATTAATATTTTTAACTTTTATTATAAATTAAAATTTCTACAAATTAATACTTTAGTTTTAGAGAGTTTAGAAAAAGATTCACTTGATTTTTGCAGTATAAACGAAGCGAATTGATTTTTTTTTAAATATTCATATTTATTTATTTTTAAAAATATATTATGAAAATAAAAAATCTTCATTACAATAAAAAAAATGAACATTGCATAAGTTTAAGCTAAAACGAACTTGATTATAAGCTCAATCAGAATTCAGAGGACCCGGTCATCTGAACTACCCGTTATTTGTTAAAACTTTAACTATTTATATATATATATATATATATAAATAAAAAATATAAGAAAAGAATAACCGGCTTCCTTAATTTGATAGGCTAAAATGTTAGCCCAATTTTGTAACTCAAAACATGTCAAAGTACCATCATTTATAGTATTGTCAAACTAAAAAAACAATGTAACTTTTCAATGTGGGATACTCTTATAAGCAAATTAAGAGTTTACCACCAAAATAAAATTTAAATTAGCATTCCATTAAAAGAATTAAAGAAAATAATTGTCAAATACCTGCCAAGTAGTTGACAATGTGGCGTAGCATTCGGTTTGCAGGTCGGGGGATCGAATCCCCCCTCTCCCAATTTAAATAAAATAGTTTAACATTTTTGCACCAATTAAAGTTGATATTTAATTTTTATTAAGATAAGTTAATTTTCAATTAATTTAATTAACCTAAATATTCTCAACCAATAAAAATTAGTAAATTAATTTAAAAATGTGAAAATCTAAGAAAATAGTATTGAAGAAATATATAGATACAAATATACGTATCTATAACATGCTCTGTAATATATAATATATATATATATAGATTATAAATTAAAATTTCTACAAATTAATACTTTAGTTTTAGAGAGTTTAGAAAAAGATTCACTTGATTTTTGCAGTATAAACGAAGTGAATTGATTTTTTTTTAAACATCCATATTTATTTATTATTAAAAATATATTATGAAAATAAAAATTCTCCATTAGAATAAAAAAAAATGTACATTGCATAAGTTTGAGCTAAAACGAACTTGATTATAAGCTCAATCGGAATTCAGAGGGGTCGTCATCTGAATTATCCGTCATTTGTTAAAACTTTAACTATTTATATTTATATAAATAAAAAATATAAGAAGCAAATAAGCGGGCTTCCTTAATTTGATGGGCTAAAATGTCAGCCCAATTTTGCAACTCAAAACATGTCAACGTACCATCATTTATAGTATTGTCAAACTAAAAAAACAATGTAACTTTTCAATGTGGGATACTTTTATAAGCCAATTAAGAGTTTACAACCAAAATAAAATTTAAATTAGTATTCCATTAAAAGAATTAAAGAAAATAATTGTCAAATACCTGCCAGAGTAGTTGGCAATGTGGCGTAGCATTCGGTTTGCAGGTTGGGGGATCGAATCCCCCCTCTCCCAATTTAAATAAAATAGTTTCACATTTTTGCACCAATTAAAGTTTATATTTAATTTTTATTAAGATAAGTTAATTTTCAATTAATTTAATTAACCTAAATATTCTCAACCAATAAAAATTAGTAAATTAATTAAAAAATGTGAAAATCTAAGAAAATAGTATTGAAGAAATATATATATATATATATATACACAAATATACGTATCTATAACATGCTCTGTAATATATATATACTAGCAAAAATACCCGTGCTATGCAACAAAAAATAACTCTTAAAAAAATTCTGTTTTGAATCGGAGGAAGTATCAATTTTATGCACATTAATTTTCTTTTATAATCTTGTCATTTGTCAAATTTTAAAAATAATTATTATTTTTTTTATGTGGGAGTTTTTATTGTTGTTAATTCTCTTATTTGACTTTAGATTAATATTTTTAACTTTTATTATAATTAAAATTTCTACAAATTAATAGTTTTGTTTTAGAGAGTTTAGAAAAAGATTCACTTGATTTTTGCAGTATAAACGAAGCGAATTGATTTTTTTTTAAATATCCATATTTATTTATTTTTAAAAATATATTATGAAAATAAAAATTCTACATTAGAAAAACAAAAATGAACATTGCATAAGTCTGAACTAAATCGAATTTGATTATAAGCTCAATCGGAATTCAGAGAACCCGGTCATCCGAATTACCCGTTATTTCTTAAAACTTCAACTATTTATATTTATATAAATAAAAAATATAATAAGCAAATAAGCGGGCTTCCTTAATTTGATGGGCTAAAATGTCAGCCCAATATTGTAACTCAAAACATGTCAAAGTACCATATTTTATAGTATTGTAAAACTAAAAAAACAATGTAACTTTTCAATGTGGGATACTCTTATAAGCCAATTAAGAGTTTACAACCAAAATAAAATTTTAATTAGAATTCCATTAAAAGAATTAAAGAAAATAGTTGTCAAATACCTGCAGAGTAGTTGGCAATGTGGCGTAGCATCAGGTTTCCAGGTCGGGGGATCAAATCCACCCTCACCCATTTTAAATAAAATAGTTTAACATTTTTGCACCAATAAAAGTTGATATTTAATTTTTATTAAGATAAATTAATTTAATTAACCTAAATATTCTCAACCAATAAAAATTAGTAAATTAATTAAAAAATGTGAAAATCTAAGAAAATAATATTGAAGAAATATATAGATACAAATATATGTATGTATAAGGCTTCTGTAATATATATACACTAGCCTAATGACCCGTGCTATGCACGGGATTTCATTTTACTATACACTTAGAGTATAAGAAAATCAAATAGCTTTGTAAGCTATTTTAAAGATTTGACTCTTTAAATGAAAAAATAATAATAAGTAGGTTTTCTCGCAGGTTCTACCAAAAATCAAATGGCTACGTGCGATTTTTTTTTAAAAAAAAGACTATTGAAATTAAAAAGTTAAAAAAACAAATTGAGTTTGTCACTGAATTTAATTAGCTAAATATCAACCCACCAATTCATTCAATTGAAAAACATGCTCAAACTCCTTTATTTATAATGTTGTCAAACTCCAAAAATTTCTCGTACACTTTCAATGTGGGATCTTGAATAATATTGAAAAGGAAAAAGAAAAATCTAAAAATTAGAATAGACCATTTATTAAAACCCATAACTTTTAATTAATATTTTTTACTTATTTTTATTCTATTAAATATTAAAAAAATTAAAAATTTCTAAACTCTCCAAATCGAACTTGATTGTAAGTTCAATCGGAATTCAGAGGACTCAGTCATCTGAATAACCCGCTATTTGTTAAAACTTTAACTATTTATATTTATACAAATAAAAAATGTAAGAAGCAAATAAGTTTGCTTCCCCACTTTGATGGGCCGAATTGCAGCCCAATTTCTTACTCAAAGCATGTGATAGTACTCTTTTTTTTATAGTATTGTCAAACTAAATAAACAATGTAACTTTTCAATGTGGGATAGTTTTATGAACCAATTAAGAGGTTACAACAAAAGTAAAATTTAACCAACTAATCAAAATTTTATAAAATAATTAATTGATAAAACATTCATGGAAATTACACGTAGGATTTAGAAGAATGTGATTGGCTGAAATTGAAAACAAACTCTGTAATATAAATATAGATAGATAGTTAGATTAGATTGTTTAATAACATGTGCTATGCTCAGGATTCCATTTATCATATAATTAAGAGTATAAGAAAACAAATGGCTCAATAAACTATATTTGTTTTGAAGTTTTGACTCTTTAAATGAAAAAAAAATAATAAGTAGGTTTTTCTCGCAGGTTGTACCAAAAATCAAATGTCTCTGTGAGCTATTTTTTTTTAAAAAAAAATTGACTATTGGAATTAAAAAGTTGAAAAGCAAATTGAATTTGTCACAGAATTTAATGAGCTAAATATCAACCACCAATTCATTCAATTGAAAAACATGCTCAAACCCTTTATTTATAATGTTGTCAAACTCCAAAAATTTCGTACACTTTCAATGTGGGATCTTGAATAATACTGAAAAAAAAAGAAAAATCTAAAAATTAGAATAGAAGAAAAGAAAAACCATAAATATATTAAAACCCATAACTTTTAATTAATACTTTTTAGTTATTTTTATTCTATTAAATATTAAAAAATAATTTTTTTCTAAATTCTCAAAATCGAACTTGATTTTAAGCTCAATCGGAATTCAGAGAACTCGGTCATTTGAATAACCTGTTATTTGTTAAAACTTTAACTATTTATATTTATATAAATAAAAAATGTAAGAAGAAAATAAATTTGCTTCCCACTCTGATGGCTGAAATGCCAACCCAATTTCTCACTCAAAATATGTGATAATACTCATTTTTATAGTATTGTCAAACTAAACAAACAATGTAACTTTTCAATGTTACGAAGCGAATTGATATTTCTTCAAATTAATATTTTAGTTTTAGAGAGTTTAAAAAAAGATTCACTTGTTTTTGCAGTATAAACGAAGCGAATTGATTTTTTTTAAATATCCATATTTATTTATTTTTAAAAATATATTATGAAAATAAAAATTCTCAATTAGAATAAAAATAAATGAACATTACATAAGTCTGAGCTAAATCGAACTTGATTATAAGCTCAATCGGAATTCAGAGTACCCGGTCATCTGAATTACTCGTTATTTTTAAAACTTTAACTATTTATATTTATATAAATAAAAAATATAAGAAGCAAATAAGCGGGCTTCCTTAATTTGATAGGCTAAAATGTCAACCCAATTTTGTAACTCAAAACATGTCAAAGTACCATCTTTTATAGTATTGTCAAACTCAAAAAACATTGTAACTTTTCAATGTGGGATACTCTTATAAGCCAATTAAGAGTTTACAACCAAAATAAAAATTAAATTAGCATTCCATTAAAAGAATTAAAGAAATAATTATCAAATACCTGCCAGAGTAGATGACAATGTGGCGTAGCATCCGGCTTGCAGGTCAGGGGATCGAATCCCCCCTCTCACAATTTTAAATATATAATAGTTTAACATTTTTGCACCAATAAAAGTTGATATTTAATTTTTATTAAGATAAGTTAATTTTCAATTAATTTAATTAACCTAAATATTGTCAACCAATCAAAATTAGTAAATTAATTAAAAAATGTGAAAATCTAAGAAAATAGTATTGAAAAAATATATAGATTCAATATATGTATGTATAAGGCTTCTGTAATATATATATACTAGCAAATGACCCGTGCTATGCACGAAAATATTGAATTTCAAATTATTAATTTAATGATTGTACAATTGTACTTGGGGAAAAAAATTTCTGAAAGCAAAAAAGAAAATTCAATTTTATTAGGGTAATGTAACTTTGATTGAATAACTCCCAATTGCAGATATACTAATGATTTATCACAACCTGCAAATGAATAATAAAAATATTTTATCAATAATGATAAATATTTAATTAACAGAAAATAAAATAACTTGAGTCACAAATCATTGTACTGTATTATAGAATTACCTAGCATTACCTACATTATTCCAATTTGTATGACTGTAAGATGCGAGCACTTTTTCAAGATAAAAGATGGGCAAAGACTTTGATCCAAATTGCATATAGGTGGACGAATAATAAATGTACATGCATAACCCACACAAGAATTTATATGATCTTGCATTAGCTTCTGTCCATTTTATTGAAATACATGAGAATAAAAAGTTCATAATGGTATTATTAAAATACAATTAATTTTTCCAGTTATTAAAATACAATTAATTAGTTATTAATAAGATTTCTTACATGAGTTGATGCTTGATAATTGGATATTCAACTTCGTTTTGCATTTGAGTTTAATAATATTTGGGAAGTAGAAAATGTAGTACTCCTCATCCACATAGCAAGTATATTTGCGCAACGATTATTCTTAAATCTGAACAAAAAATAATATTTAATTGTAAGAAAAGTAGCACGATTATCAAATATATGTACAATTTAACAACTCCTGATAATACTCGCAAATCCCAACTCTGGATTGAAGTACAATTTACTTGATATATTTGTGCAAAGTGATGACCTTGTATACATTAATTAGTCATATATAAATTTAGTGTTTCATTTTTTTATAAATTGAATCAATTCTTCAGCATCAATTGTTCCGAACCGTGTGGAACAATTATAAGCCGTCTAATTTAAAATCTGGCGGCTAAGATTATTTGGTTTAACACCTTCTTCATAATATTTATTGAGTCTCAACCGTCAATTATTTGATTGGACAGCCCATAATTGTTACGCAGATGAGGAACATTGGATGTTCCGCACTGGAGGCGGCTCGCCACCCAACCCATCATCTTGAACAATCTCCTCCAGACCGCGACATCCCCTCCCCAACCTGTCTTCTTCTTCTTCCACCACCCCCACATCCCCGAACACCCCTCCCTCCGCGTAACCCACACCCATCCCAACCCTTATTCTTCTTCTTTTGCCATAGATTACTAATGCGAAGAATTTTACTGTTCGTCGGTGAATCACTTTGTAGATGGTACCACCGCTTTCGCTAACGATCCAATTAATCTGCTCTAGCTCCGTAAAATTGAAGGGTGAGACGACGTCGTTGAAGAGATGGTGGATAATGAGGATGGAGCGGAGGTGTGTGGTAGGGGAGGGGGACAGCTAGGGCGGGATCTCGCTGTAGAAGCTGTAAGGTCGGGAGGGCGACGCGATTAGATGGAGATGAGAATGAGGCGGCACCGGTGGCTGTTGCAGGCGGTGGTGGTGTTTGAATTGGTCACATAATTGATTGAATTACAAAAAAAAATCCACGAATTGATTCAATACCTTTTATCAGAAATTGCAGAGGGCCAATTAGTCCAATTTTCAGAATCTTCTATGGTAAGGAATCAAATTCTTTTTAATTCGACTGTTTGTTACATGCATGTGTGAAATTTTGTGTATTTAGAATCTTTAGAAATCAAAATTAATTGCTCTGTTTTTTTGGCAGAGCCAATGATATCATTTTTGTGATGATTAGTTATTTCTGGCTCTTAAAATCAAATTCGTATTAGATTTCGACTATTTGTACAGGCATGTGTATAATTGTGTGTATTTAGGAGTTGATTAGATGAGAAATTGATGGTATAATCTCTTTTAATTGTTTTATGTTGTTATGGAGTTGAAATGGCGGTCCGATTCCATGTCTCTCTTAGGCTCGGGTGTTGCCGGGACATGAGTAGGTGAAAATGGTGGTAGATCTTTCAGGTGGAAGTAAATGAAAGCATAATACTTGATGTCAGTCACTTGGATTGTACTAAGGATTTAAAAATATAATTCAGGTTCTCCTTGTAATTAACTATAATTCAGGTTCTTGCATATTATATTGGAAGAAAACAGTGTTATATGAAGGATTACCGGAAATCCTTTCCCTTTAAGGTTATGTTTCCCCTGCTAAGCATTCTGCTCCTTTTATGGTAATGCTTTCCCCTGTCAATAGAATAGATTAAAGGTGTAATTAGTCATATATTTAAGTTTTAATGGGAAGTATAGTGTGCTTTTAGGTGAAGTTCACTTAAAGTATATTGAAATGTCTAACATTGTAAGATTAATTTTACAGGGTAAGCTTTTGAAATGTAACAGCAGTCAAATACAAATATACTAAATCATTCACTTTTTGTTTTGCATTTACAGGATATTGAAGAACATAGATTAATACCTTGCCTTCATGGAGAGAAAATGAGAAAATTGGTAAGCTTTTGTAAGGTAATAGCAGTAAAATACAAATATACTAAATCATGTACTTGTGGTTTTGTAGGAATTTGAAGAAAACAGTGTTAAAGAATGATTACCGGAAGTCTTCTCCCTTTAAGGGTATGTTTCCGCTGCTAATATATTCTCCTCCTTTCATGGTAAGGCTTTTCCCTAGCAATACAATAAATTAAAGCTGTAATAAGGCATATGTTTAAGTTGGAATGAGAAGTAAGATGGTGTTCTTTTAGGGTGAAGTTCACTTAAAGTGTATTGAAATGTCAGACATTGTAAGATTAATTTTACAGGATAACATTTTGTAAGGTAATAGCAGTAAAATACAAATATACTAAATCATCTACTTTTGATTATGTAGGACATTGAAGAACAAAGATTAATAACTTGCCTTCATGGAGAGAAAAGGAGAAGATGAATTGCAGAATGGTTTTTCAAGCAATTTTTGTGAAAAATAACGTGACATTAAAGTCTTTAGATGGAGAAGAGATAGTGATAATTATATCTTTATCACTTGAATTTTTTTTAAGTTGTACATCCGGCTCAACAGAAGATTTAGTCATATCATATCTTTTCTTTTCACATACCTGATAAAGCGTGATATCTTTTACTTTTCCATATTATTATGGTAATTATTCAATAATTTAATAAGTAGTAATTTTTTTTCTGAACTTGTCATTTCTGTTGGCTAGTTTATCATGCTAGTACTTAGATAAATACAAATTTTGGCTACTATATCAAGATAGTAGTTAGATAAATACAACCTTATTCATAAAAAAAAAAGTTAGATAAATAGAAACTTCAAAATATTTCTTTGAACTTTAAAATTGATTAAATAGAAAAAATGTCATTTGAACTAATAAACAATTATTAAACTAATTAAAAAAAATACGAAATTCTAAGAAAATAGGATTGGAGAAATATATAGATATAGATATATGTATGTATAAAGACTACATAATATATATATAGGTAGATATATATATATATATATATATATATATATATATATATATATATATATATATGCATATATATATATATATATAATTTTTTTATATATGGTAATTATATTTGGGAAAAGAAAATATATGCTAATTATATTACTTTTAAAAAATAAAACGGGACGGGGCGGACCCAACTTGTACAGGACGGGCGTGGAGTAATAAGTGTTACCTTGTTGTGAATCACGGGGCGGGGCGGAACGGCATATCAATAGGGCGGTGCGAATTTGATTATTTAAAAATCCGCCCCCAACCCACGCATAAACACGCAGATGTGCTACTCAGTTTCTTATCTTGAAAAACAACCCCAAATGAAAAGGTCAAACAAAACCCATCAACGCTTCTCCGTCCCCCTTTGATTGACTTTTCTAAATTGTCAAACCCACGATAGTCTATTCATCATCTAGTACTAGTATTTTATTATGGAAAATTTTCTTGATAAGACGAGTTTTTTATTTAGTTAAAAAACAATTACTTTTTAAAATCTTCGCCATTAGACTGTTTAGCTGAGTAGAAAATTTTAGATAGGTAGAGAATGCTCCAATGCAAGGTTGTTAATGCTCCAATTTTAGATAGGTAAAGAATGCTCCAATGTAAGGTGTCCTTTGCATCTAGGACACTTTTGGTCTCCTTTTTTTCAAAAAATCACTGCTCTCTCTAGAGTAGAGCTCTCTTTCTCTTCTATGAGAATTGTACTTCTGGTAACTCACCAATTCTGCTGGGGATCATAGTTCATATGCATCTTTAACCTTGTTGGGTTAGTTTTATGATGTTTATCATTATTATTTGTAATTTGCTGCCTGGTTAGTTTTTTGTTTTTTTCTTTGCTGGTTTGTCTCTGTCTGTCCTCTGTTTTTGTGTTTCCTTCCTGTCCAGCTTTAGGTATTTCTCATCTGTTCCTTTTTAGTTTTTCTCTCTCTTTTCTTTTGGCATCATGGGCGAGTCGGAAGCATTTATACCAAGGATTAATGGTATCCTGAATCTTAAAACCTCTGGGGATGATATTGATTGCTGCAATAAATATTACATACCAGCGAAGTTGCTGACTACCAAACGTATTAATGGGAAAGCTATTAAAGGTGTCTTAGATACTGCGTGGAATCTGGAAGATACTATGCATTTGACTTTCTTTAAGGATAATATATTCCGATGCACTTTTGATTCCTTAAAAGACAAGAATAGAATCATCATTGAAGGGCCCTGGACTATAAGAGTAGTACATGTGATCCTTAAACATTGGGATCCAGATTTAAGGGTGGAAGACTTTGGATTTTGGAACCTCGCTTTTCTGGGTTCAAATTCATGGGCTCCCACCAAACAGATTGAATCAGTAAAACGCGGAAATTATTGGGTATTCTGTTTTACTGATAGGAGTATAAATGCGAGATGGAAGGAACATTTGAGAGTGAGAGTAGAAATAAAAGTGGACAAACCACTCCTTTCAGGTTGTTTTTTTTAGAGGAAAAAAGATGAACTTATTTGGGTGTCCTTCAGGTATGAGAGAGTTGCAGACTTAGGCTATGAGTGTGGGATCCTGGGTCATACAGAGAATGTTTGTAGTAAAGAGAAAAAATTTATTTTGGGACCTCTAGATCCCAGAATTGCTTATGGGCGATGGATGGTTGCTTCCGGTGGTTACAGTTCCGGGAGAGAGGTTAACGAAGGTGAAAAAATTTGCTTCGCCGTCAGGATGTGCCTGATGTGACAGTTGACAAGCAGAACGGCGGTGGTTGTGAAGATATTTGTGTTTTGATGGGATGTGAACAAGTCAAGACCTTAGAGGACAACCAGGGGCAAACAGCCAGGCCTATTAAACCGAGTTTGATAACAGACCCAAAAATTGCCCTTGTCACAGCCCAAGCCCTGTTAGCCCAACACACAAACCATTTTCTTCCCAAGACCCAAAGTTTGCTGGGTCAGTCCTCTCACCAGCTATATTTAGGAGATTTAGACCCAAATGAAGAACCTCTTTTCCAAAAAGCCCATCAGCCTAACTCTGTCTATAAACTGGGTGAAGAATTTCCTATCCAAGCTGAGCCGAACAAGATACAAAAAAGATCTATATCCTTGCAGACCTCTCAAAATAAAAAAAAACAGAAAAATAAAAAATCCCTTTTTTTTAAGCCCCCTTAGGGGAGATGGAACACCAGGAGAACCCTAAAAAGGGAGATAATTAAAACTTACATCATGTATGGAGAGGGTATCAAATCCACGACCATGAACCCTTGCCCTACTGGGTAAGGAACCTTTGATATCAAAAATCCCAATTATATTATTTTGTTCTTAACCCGGATTCTTTTAACCCAACCTCTGTAGAAACCATCCCTAATCCAAATCAAATTTGCCCAAATTCGATTGCTAAAAAAATGATAGCCATAGAATCTTCGTTCTTCAACCTTCAATTGGTGAACCAAATCGTCCCATTTGTGGCTAAACCAGATAATTTTCTTGTTTTTTCATCCCAGTTGATTAGGGATGAGATGGAAGAAGAACAAACTAAAATTAGAGTAAAGAAAAGACGATTTCTGAAACATAAAGCTTGTGAGGTGTGAAAAAGGCCTCAGATTACGGAGATTGATGATCCAGGGGATTTGCAAATTGGGGACAGACCTTTTAGTTTTGTTCAACTGCCAGGGTATGAGATGTTGGAGCAGACAGAGGTAAGTGATGGCTTTATCCCTTTTTCTGGTAGCTCTAGTTATCTCTTTATGGCTGAGGAGGCGAGCCTTATCAAGCCCCCAAAAGCGCCATGAGAGTGTTTGTTTGGAACTGCCAGGGACTAGCTGGTCCTAAGGCACTTAGGGCGCTGAGAGGATTTGCTAATTCATTTAATCCTTCAATTATGTTTCTCTCAGACCTGTGTATATCATCTACTGTTAGAATTGAATAAACCCTTCGCTCTGTAGGTTTCAGTATGTTTCATGTTGTCTCTTCTGTGGGATTTTCGGGTGGACTTGTACTGTGTTGGAGGAATAATTTTAGGGTGGAGTTTAATTTGTATTCTGCTAGGTTTATCAATTGCTTTGTTCACTCTCACTCCCTTCTACTTCTTGGCAACTCACTGGTATCTATGGTCCATGTTTGGATGCCCAGAAAAGGGATTTCTGGGATAGTTTGGTTCCTCTTTCTCAAAGTTTTACTGGTCATTGGTTAGTCATGGGGGAATGTAAGCCCTAAGAGCGAACGAACTCGGTTTTTGATAATGGACAAACACTTGATGTTGTGTCTAATGTTTTATATCTTTGTGATAGAATATCGGAACTTATAATGGAAGCTCTAAGTACTTCAATCAAGCCATGATCAAGATTCAAAGTTATACTTAAAGGCATGTCTCATCGAGATTGAAGATTGAAGACTTAGGTTTGGTTAGATTAGCTTTGTCATTATAAGTCGTTATCTTATAAGCTCTAACCAATGCTCTCATGAACATAAGTTCTACACTCAAGTCTTGCATGTTTTCATAAACACGTTTTCAAAAGGCTAAGTTTCAAAATGATTCTCATATGTGTTCATATCTCAAAAGCCTTTGATTTCAAAGCATAAGTCTTTTAAAACGGTTTTCTAAATGCTCTTACTTGTTACATATTGAGAAAACCTTTTAGACTTCAAAAGATTTCAATACAAGGGTCAAATCAACATCTCTCATACTCAGGAAGGTCAGTCAACCGAGCTCAAGCTCGGATCAACCGAGGCAAAACAGAGAGTTGAACATATATAGGTCGGTCGACCTATGGCCAGCTTCGGTCGACCGAGCCCTTGCTTCGGTCATCCGAGGTCCCAGTTCGGTCAACCGAACTCTGCGAGAACTAGTCGTTATTTGACCGTTGCAGAGTCGTTTTTCAGCAGATTTTCAAATGTATAAATACTCCAAAGCTAGAGAATGACTCCAAGACTTGCACATACAATATTCATTGATTTCTTATCAAGTCTAAACACTCACAAAGCAAATGCTCTTCATTTCTTTGATCTAAATCATTCAAGAGTGAGTTTTCTAAAGCAAGACAAAGAGTGTGCATTCTTATGTTCTAAAGAGCTAAATATTCTTGTACTTAAAAGGTATATATCTTTCACTTAGAAGAGTGAACAACCTTGTTCTTAAACTATCTCAATTCCCTTTCTTAGTGATAAGGTTATTCTTGTATAAGTCCTACTTTGTGTGGGCAAATTGATAAGTCTTACTTTGTGTGGGCAATTGACTCTTAGTAAGTTTTGTATTGTGGTTGTGTTGTAAAACTCTTAGTGAGTTAGCCACAAGTGTAAAAAGTCTTCTTAGTGAAATTGTTAAAATCATTGGGTGCGGCTCAAGGTAGTGGACGTAGATTCTGAGTGAATCGAACCACTATAAATCCTTTGTCTTGTTGTTGGGTTTTGTTTTGCTTTTGTTCATCTTGTACAAACTTACACCAACATTGAATAGATTCGAAAAAGTTTGCAAGATCGATTAAAACCCAATTCACCCCTCTTGTGTTTTACAATTGGTATCAGAGCCTCGTCTTCACATTTAGCTTAATAGCTTGAAGTAAAGATTATGGCCGGAAATTCCGCCTTAACTTTTTTAGAGGGGTCTTCCACCAATAGACCACCACTCTTTGATGGGAACAACTATAATGCTTGGAAAACCCGATTCAAGATATATGTGTGCTCCATAGATTATTCTTTATGGCATATATTTGAAGAAGGTCCATATGTTCCCATGAAGATTGTTGATGGTATTCAAGTGCCAAAGCCGGACCGTGAGCTAAATGAAGTTGAGTCCAAGGAAATGACTCAAAATTATAAGGCAATGAACATTCTTAGTTGTGCCTTGGATCAAGATGAATACAACCGTGTCTGAGGAAGCAAATCCGCCCACACTATGTGGAAAGTGCTTGAGGATCAAGAAGGGAGTGAAAATGAAGAAGAAGAGGAAAATGCAAATGTTTGATTCATGGCATTTGGTAATGAGGTACATCTTTCTCCCTCCACTTCAAATTCTTATGATGATGATGAGGATGATCCTAATGAGCTTTTAATTGATATGTATGATCAATTGAAAAAATGTGCAAAGCAAAACAAAGATATGAAGCTTAAAATTGAATCTTTGCTTGAAGAAAGATCTAAATTGTTTGATGAAAATAAAAAGTTGTATGATGATGCTAATTGTTTGAAATCCGAAAATGAGAGTCTCATTACTTCTTGTAAAGCATCTTCATTACAATACAAAGAAGCATGTGTTCAATTGTCATCCCCTGAAAACAAACTTGTTGAGTTTGATCAATTGAAGAACAAAGTTAATGACCTTACCCTTCTTGTTGAAAACTTTAATAAGGGTAAGAAAAATCTTGATCAAATTCTTGGTATGCAACGTGCTTCACATGTTAAACATGGATTAGGCTATATACATTCAACTCACATTGATATTACTAACTCTTCCAAGTTACCTAGAAAACACTTTGTGCATGCTAGTACTTCACATAAGCAAAATAGTTATCATGAGCATATTCACAAATTTGCTAAGCCATCTACTTGTTGCACATATTGTGGAAAACATGGTCACACTTGTGTTAGATGCCATGTGAAGAAAAAGATTGAAAGGGGAGTTAAAACCATATGGAGAGTTAAGCGTACTTTAACTAACCCCCATGGACCCAAACAAAAGTGGGTACCAAAAGTTACTCTTCCCTTGAGTTTATAGGTTCTTATTAGATCAAAGGAGATGTGCCAAAAGAAGAAATTCAAAAGCACTCCTTAACACTTGGATTCTCAAAGCTCAAATGTTAATCAATTGGAGAACCAAGTTGCTTAAATGCAAAGAGCAATGCATCAAGTGATGACAAGAGCCAAAGTGTCTATCCAATATCTTCATCACTTGGTAAGAAAGCAAAGGTATCAAAATCACTTTCTCTTAACACTTTAATTAATGTGCTTATGTGTTTTTGATATATATATTTTTATATATGCTTGCTCTTATATATGTTGCATCTCACATTCTTGAATTTTATATTTATATAGATAACCTTTAGCATGTTCTTTATTGTCCATGTTTATTTAGCTAAGGTATCTATGAGATGTAGCATATGCAACTTGATTGATTCTTGTTTAGTCATGTCTTATTCATTTAAGAATCCATCTAGTTGTTTTAGTCTTTGATTTGCATGATCCATATGCATATTTGTGTTACTTGAGATATTGAGCTAATCATGAAGGACCTTTAAAAAGGTACCATATTTGTTCTCAAGAATTCCTTGTAGGTAACAAAGAGTTCTAAACTTCAAGAAGAAGATATGAACTACAAGAAATGGCACAAATGAGCTAAGACTCCAAGAAAAGAGTCAAATGCCAAGGATTACAAGAATGTAGAGGGTTCATCAAGAAAAGAAAAGTTACCCATCAATGTTGACTCTACACTTGTCATGTAAAGAAGAGGATATTGCTTTCATCTCATCAATCAAGGATGAACAACAAAGAAAATGGAGAAATCACATGTCAACCTCTCAATGAGCTTCAAAAGATAATGATGATCATGAAAAAGATCACACAAAAGGCCTCTATGGACTTGATTGATAAAGAAGATCAACCAAAATGGTAAGAAGTCCAAGCTCAAAGAGCATTGAGGTACAATAGCTTAACTCATCCCTTGTTAGTGATCATTGTTTTTGTAAGCCCTAAGGGCGAACAAACTCAGTTTTTGATATTGGACAAACTTTTAATGTTGTGTCTAATGATCTTAATATTTGTGATAGAATATCGGAACTTGTTATGGAAGCTCTAAGTACTTCAATCAAGCCATTGAAAGCCATTGATATCAAGATTCAAAGTTATACAAGGCTCATCCATCAAGATTGAAGATTGAAGACTTAGGTTTGGTTAGATTAGCTTTGTCGTTATAAGTTTTTATCTTAGAAAGCTCTAACCAAAGCTCTTATGAACATAAGCTCTACACTCTAGTCTTGCATGCACACATACACGTTTTCAAAAGGTTAAGTTTCAAAACGTTCCTTACATGTGTTTGTATTTCAAAAGCCTTTGTTTTCTAAGTCTAAGTCCTTTAAAATGGTTTTCCAAGTGTTCTTACTTGTTACCTTTTAGGAAAACATTTTAAACTTCAAAAGGCTTCAAAAGATTTCAAAACGTGTGAAAAATATGCTCAGGAAGGTCGGTCAACCGAACTAAGGTCGGATCAACCGACCAGAAACTGAGAGGTTTGAAATCTGAGGTCGGTCGACCTAAGGGGTACTTCGGTCGACCGAAGTGATGCTCGGTCAACCGAAGTTAGGCCAGTGGATCCCAAGTGCTCTGTTTCGGTCCACCGAACTCTGCTTTTACTAGCCGTTTTTTGACCGTTGGAGACTCGATTTTCAGCCTATTTTGAAATGTATATATTCTCCAAAGCTAGAGAATCATTCTAAGACTTGCAAATACATTTTACATTGATTTCTTATCAAGTCTAAACACTCTCAAAGTAAATGCTCTTCATTTCCATGATCTAAATCATTCAAGAGCAAATATTTCAAAAGCAAGACAAAGAGTGGATTTCAAATGTTCAAAAGAGCTTAAACATTCTTGTGCTTCAAAGGTATAATTCTCACTTAGAAGAGTGATTTATCTTGTTCTTTAAACATTCAATTCCCTTTCTAAGTGATTGGGTAATTCTTGTAAAAGTCCTACTTTGTGTGGGCAATTTGTAAAGTCCTACTTTGTGTGGGCAAGCTCTTAGTGAGTTTCTTTGTTGTGTGGTTGTGTTGTAAAACTCTTAGTGAGTTAGCCACATTTGTAAACATTCTTCTTAGTGAAGTTGTTTGAAATCCTTGGGTGCGGCTCAAGGTAGTGGACGTAGATTCTAAGTGAATCGAACCACTCTAAATCCTTTGTCTTGTTATTGGGTTTTACTTTGCTTTCAATCATCTTGCTCAAACTTACTATAGCATTGCAAAGAATCGAAAAAGTTGCCAAGATTAGTTAAAACCCAATCCACCCCCCCCTCTTGTGTTTTACAGTTTTGTTTTTTATCCTTATGTGCTATAACCTACCTATTTGATGAGTAAAGTTAGTGATATGCTTAACATGAAGTGCTTGATCTTTAATGCATTTAGGGATGTTGTTGTGTTTATATTCTAGTCTATAGCATTAATCTTATGTGGTTGATCGTCTAGATGCTTGACTTAGGATGTAAGCTCAATTGTGATGTATGCTCAATTGTTCATATTTTACATCATCACATCACTTGTTGGCTTGCTTTTCACCTTTTATCTCTTATAGCCAACTTGTGTAAGTTATTTTGGAAGTTATATGTGTTATACATGTTTATTTCTTACATATACTCTCCCTTAATAACTTTGATATCATATTCTTTACTTTCTTATCCTTTGTGATCTCATTATGGTTTTTGGTTAGTATTACTTTAAGAGTTGTTACACTCATTTAGCTAACCATTAACTTGTTAGAGGAATGTACTCAAAGTGCTATCTTACACTTTCTCTGCTTCTTTTGGTTGTGATACATGTGCTTAACTTATGAATTCATGATATCACTTCCACTAGTACTTTGTTAGCTATATTTTCAAACATGTTTTACAATTGGTCAATTGGTATCAAACTTGTTTTTATCTCAAATAGCTAACATCGTATGCTTGATAAACGGGGAGATTATGCTTAAAGGTTATATTCCTTATCTCCTTTGTTTTTAGCTTAGGTTGATATTCTTTTTGAGCCATATATAACCATCTTATTATTTATGTGTCATTATGGACTCTTTGTATTTAGAAATCAACCAAGCTTATTCAAAATGATCATTCTTCAAATGATTTTTGGTCTTTAGATTTGATCCCTTGGTTCTTGTATTATCAATCTACTAGACCATTAAGATTCTCCATAGTTTTAATCTTATTCATCTTTACTTTTCGTTAAAAGGCATTTCAAATATTCTTCAATGAAGAGGAGGAGTAAATGCTTTTCTTATTGGCGCTCTGATATCCCTTTTTGATTTTGACAAAAAGGGGGAGAGTTTTAGTGTTGTAAATGTGCCAAGAGAAGTAATTTACAAAAGGAGAAAGCTTAGAACTTGCAAAATGGGAGAGATAAGGGATTCTTTAATATAGGGGGAGTAGAATATTTTTTTTCAAAACATCTACTTGCCTGGATCCTCAATATCCTTATCTCATGCATTCATATTTATTTGCTTTAAAGCTTTAATTTTTTTTTTTTTGCATATTATTCCCATTTGCATCAATGTTTTGTCATCATCAAAAAGGGGGAGATTGTTAGCCCGAAGGGCAAAATATCCTATGTTGTTTTGATGATAACAAACCATTGATAGTTCTAATGTTTGTGTGAGCATGATCTTTATAATAGGATCCTTAGCACTCACATCAACATTGATGAAAATGGTAAGTTAGCTTCTTGTGTAAACTAAGCTATGTATATTACACACAAGAATGCTACACATTTGATGGAAGGAAGGAGGAAAGGAGGTTGGTTGGGATATAGGGCTCTTCAAAGAGTCCCTAATGCAATGGCAAAAGAACTTATCATGCTAGTGCTTATGTCTCTCGTTCCACTCTCGATTTTATCTTCTAAGCACTAGTCTCGCTCTTATATGTTCTTGTCTTATCTTTTGCCTTGCTTCCTTGCACTTAAATTAACCATATTCTATCTAATTACATCAAAGTTTGTCATAATCAAAAAGGGGGAGATTGTAAGCCCTAAGGGCGAACGAACTCGGTTTTTGATAATGGACAAACACTTGATGTTGTGTCTAATGTTTTATATCTTTGTGATAGAATATCGGAACTTATAATGGAAGCTCTAAGTACTTCAATCAAGCCATGATATAAGTCGTTATCTTATAAGCTCTAACCAATGCTCTCATGAACATAAGTTCTACACTCAAGTCTTGCATGTTTTCATAAACACGTTTTCAAAAGGCTAAGTTTCAAAATGATTCTCATATGTGTTCATATCTCAAAAGCCTTTGATTTCAAAGCATAAGTCTTTTAAAACGGTTTTCTAAATGCTCTTACTTGTTACATATTGAGAAAACCTTTTAGACTTCAAAAGATTTCAATACAAGGGTCAAATCAACATCTCTCATACTCAGGAAGGTCGGTCAACCGAGCTCAAGCTCGGATCAACCGAGGCAAAACAGAGAGTTGAACATATATAGGTCGGTCGACCTATGGCCAGATTCGGTCGACCGAGCCCTTGCTTCGGTCATCCGAGGTCCCAGTTCGGTCAACCGAACTCTGCGAGAACTAGCCACAAGTGTAAAAAGTCTTCTTAGTGAAGTTGTTAATATCCTTGGGTGCGGCTCAAGGTAGTGGACGTAGATTCTGAGTGAATCGAACCACTATAAATCCTTTGTCTTGTTGTTGGGTTTAGTTTTGCTTTTGTTCATCACAAACTTACACCAGCATTGAATAGATTCGAAAAAGTTTGCAAGATCGATTAAAACCCAATTCACCCCCTCTTGTGTTTTACAGGGACCTAAATAGCTTTTTCAGTTCTTTTGATAAGGATGGGGGGCTTCCTTTTAATGAGTATCAACATATGACTTTTAATGATTTTGTGGACAATTGTAACTTGATTGACTTGGGTTTTACTGGGGCTCATTTTACTTGGAATAATAAACATGGTGGTGATACTAATATTAGGGTTATGCTGGACTGGGGGTCTTGTAAATTCCGCTTGGAGACTTTTGTTTCCTAAGGCTTCTATTACTCATCTGACTGCTCTTGGTTCTGATCATTGTCCCATTTTCCTTGACACTTTACCTGCTAGAGACCTTCACCCTAAACCTTTTAGATTTGAGTCCATGTGGATTCTCGATCCCACTTCTTTCTCAGTTGTTAATCAGGCATGATCAACTTATGTTACTGGTTCTCCACTGTTCAAGTGGAGCACTAAGGTCTTTAATTCTAAAATAGCTCTCAAAAGCTGGAATAGGTCTAGTTTTGGTCATGTTCAATCTCTTATAAAAAATTTGCAAAATGATATTGACATTCATCAGAAGTTGCCTCAATCTGTGTTGAATGTTGCAAAGGAAAAATTGATCCAAAAAGAACTAGATGATGTCCTCAAGAAGGAACAAGTCATATGGTGGAACAAAGCCAAAACCTTGTGGCTGGAAGAGGGTGATGCTAACACCCATTTTTTATTTATTTATCCACCATTATCCATAGGAGACATAATTCTATTGACTTTCTTCTTTCTCCTTCTGATATCTGGCTCTCTGACAGGGATGACATTGGTGAGTGTTTCCTAAACTCATTTACAAAACTTTTTGAATCTACTAAACCTTTTTTTCCTAAGAATTTGCAGGATCTGATTCAGCCCTCCATATCAGAGGAGACAAACAAGAAATTGTGTGAGGTTCCCACTTTTGAAGAGATCAAAGCCATTATATTTGAAATGAAATCAGGTAAAAGTCCGAGACCTGATGGTATGACTCCCTATTTTTTAAAAAAAATTATTGGCATATAGTTGGCACTTGTTTGGTTGAGGCTGTCATTTATTTCTTTGTTAATGGTCACATGTTTAAATCTTTAAATCATACTTTCATTTTCCTCATTCCTAAAAATGTTGATGCTTTTAAGATTGACCATTTTAGGCCTATATTCCTGTGCAATATTGTATATAAGACAATTACCAAGGTCTTGGCTGATAGGATTAGGCCTCTCTTATATGTCATCATTTCACCCTCTCAAGCTGCATTTATTCTTGGTAGAGGTATGACTGAAAATATTATCGTTTCTCGTGAATTAATGCATCATATGAATGGCAAGAAAGGTAAATTAGGTCTCATGGCTCTTAAGGTTGACATGTCTAAAGCATATGATAAAGTTGAGTGGTCTTTACTTGTTAATATCTTGAAAAAACATGGCTTCTGTGATATGTTTATCAATCTGATTTTTCAATGCATCTCTACTTCTTTTTCCATCATGATTAATGGTTCCCCTTATGGTTTCTTTAAACCATCTAGAGGGCTTAGGCAAGGTGATCCCATCTCACCTGCCCTCTTTACATTGGTTTTTGGCTTTCTTTCTAGAATGATTTCTCAGGCTGAACAACAAATGAGCATTCATGGTATTAAGGTAAGCAGAACATCCCCTAGTATTTCCCATTTAATGTTTGCTGATGATTTGACTATCTTTTGTAGAGCAAACCTGGAGGAATCTGATGTAATAATGAATTGCATCAACCTGTTCTGTAACTGGTCAGGGCAAACCATAAATTTTGCGAAATCAATGGTTCACTATAGCAAAAATGTGGGTTGTTTGGTGAAAGAAGAGTTGAGTAAAATTCTAGGAATGTTGGAATGTGATCACAAGAGTGCTTACTTGGGCAACCCTTTTTGTAAGGGGAAATCAAAGAAAAATGATTTCCTGCCTGTTATTGAGAAACTGAGAAAGAAATTGGCAAGTTGGAAGGTATCTGCTTTGTCTCAGGCAGGTAGGACTATTTTAATTAAGTCTGTGGCTTAGTCAATACCTGTTCACTTGATGCAAAATCATATTCTTCCTGTGTCTATTTGTAATAAGCTTGATGGTTTGAATAGAGATTTTTGGTGGGGGCTTTAAAGAAAATTCTGGGAGGCATTTGTATTTAAAGTCTTGGGATTCCCTTTGTGCACCTAAACTGGCTGGGGGATTGGGCTTTAGGAGATCTGCTGACATGAACTATGCTTGCATGGCTAAATTAGGATGGCAAATGATGCATAACACTGACAAGATTTGGGTGAAATTGTTAAATTCAAAGTACTTGAAAATGGGGAATTTGCTTAATATGAACTGTTCTGTTAGGAACCCTTCTTGGATATGGGCAGGTTTAGTCAAGACCATTGATATTTCTTAAGAAAGGCACTTGCATTAAAGTGGGTTTCAATTCATGTGCCAAGATTTGGGATGATCCCTGTGTGCCTTATTTAGAAGGTTTTAAGATGCCTTTAATTCAAAGGCATTTGGGATCATGTGTTTAGGTTAAAGAACTCATGAATTCTGAACTGAATGGCTGGAATAGAGATTTAATTGAGCAATCTTTTGATCCAGTTACTGCTTTGGCCATTCAAAAAATTATTCCCTCTAGGGAACACGATTCTCTGGTTTGGTTGCCCTCTTCGACATGGCGATTTACTGTTAAGTCTGCGTACAAAACAGTTAACCATGAGAGATTTTTGGGTACTTCTCTTATTCATAGGAAACACTGGAATAGGCTTTGGAATTCTAACTTGCGTAACATGCACACACACTTCGTATGGAAGATCCTGAGCAATGTTCTTCCCATTTGAGCAAGACTGAAATATTGTTTTCAAATTCAAGAAGATGTGTGTTTAGTCTGTGAAGGGGACGGAATTTTTTTGGAACACTTATTCATAAAATGCCCTTTCTCCAAAGCTTTATGGTTTTCATCAAAATGGCAGCTAAATTTGGAGCATTTCAGGGACTGGAGTATTTCTACTTGGATAAGGGAAGTTACTTGTCCTTCAACAAACTTTCCTATTCCACGTGATATGAGAACTGATTTTTTAATTTTTTTTGCAGTAACATTGGAACAGACATGGATCCACAGAAATCAAATATTGCATGGGAATCAAAGGATAAAGGTGGAAGAACTTCTGAAGCAGATTGAGATGATATCCTCAAAGTATTTGGAAGCTGCAATTGGAAGAACCATGAAGAGGAAGGCAAAACAAAGGATCAACACTTGGAATCCTCCTCCAAAAAATTTCATTAAAGTAAATTTTGATGCTGGCTTTATCAGAAATGATGAAGCAATTAGTTCATTTCTTATCAGAAATGATAAAGGTGATAATCTAGGAATGTGGATTCAAAGCTTTCAGGCTAGGACTCCTGGACTCCTTTTGAAGTAGAAGCTCATGCATCCCTTGTAGCTATGGAGAAGTTGTAGTCTTTAAATTTGCAGAGAGTCATTTTTTAAGGGGATTGCCTCAATGTATTACAATGCTTAAAAGTTTCTTCCTCTGAACTCCATTGGACTGGACTAGATATAGTAATTTTTGGAAGAGCTATTATGGCTAGGTTTATGCATTGGCAATTCCAAGCTCATAATTTAGCACATTCGGGAAAATCAAATTCTGTAATAAGTATTGTTGAGCTTTCTGGCATTCCACCATCTACTCTTTGTGATAGAGGAGGAACTTTTTGTAACACTAATTCTGTTTCGGATGTTTCTTATGGTTAATATTTTACTTAGCAAAAAAAAAAAAAAAAGTTGTTAAAAATGCGATTCTACATAAACATAGAAGAAATGTGCAAGATTGTAAACTCGTAAATTGTAAAATAAATCGTAAAATTGTATCCAAAAGTTAAAATATATATTATATAAATAATAATAAGTAAAAGAAATCTCCTATTTTTAACATTTATTTATTTATGGATTTTGATAAATAACACTATCTTTTTAGGCTAAAAACAACATCAACAATTTACGGGTAACTATAAATATCTAATTAGTTAATTCGGTCACTATTCAGACAAAAAAATTACACGCGACCGACAGTTGACACATGTGATCTGAGTTAAGGGTATAATTGTCCAAATGAAGCACACCCTTTGGGGCAACCCCGAATACCATTCTCCACCTTTTTTACCATCATTACCAACTCCAATAAAAACCAAAAACTCAACAATGGCAGTAAAAAATTATGGGTATGGGCTGAATTAAAAAGAAGCCTATTTAAATTATCTTTTAGATCAGATTTCAGACCCAGTAATCTTCATCAATTTCCATATCCATCTCAATTTCAGAGCTCGTGTTATAACAAACTCCATTGAAGAGTTACGAGAAGCTCTCCAAGGAAAAACTGCATGTACTTCAAGTTATTCTAATGGTTGTTTCTTGAAGAACCCATCTTAAAAAATGGGATTGGGATCATCACAAAAGTAGTCAATCCTATCAAAGAAAAAATCAAAATCATTTATTAAGAATGAATCCAAAGCTATGACAGCAAAATTGTATTGAATCTCATAAAATTACACGAAATAAAAACTTCAAATAAATTGAAAAGACTCACCATGAAATCACCCCAAGAAGGAATTTTCAATTGCCCTTTAATTTGATAGTTAAGACTACCAAAATTTTCTTTTAATTTGAGGAAAAATACTGAGGCAGGAGATGAGGTTGGTGGGTGGAGAGAAAGAAATGTGGTAAACAATAAGGGTAGAAGAACTCTATGATTTTAGGCTTTGCAATGCACGTGGATATTGAGACAGCATTGTGGTAAAATGGTTGATGAAGAAGGTTTGATTAATGGGTGGAGATTAAAGAAAATAATGGGGAAGATGAGTTTTTTAGACTTGGACAATTTTTCCTTTCACTAAGACTACATGTGCTTGTTACGTGTGCTTTTTTTTTTCTCTTGAAAACTCATCGGATTAACTAATTGAACATTTATAGTGACATGTAAATTGTTGGTGTGTTTTTAGCCTAAAAAAAGAAATGATATTTATCGAAATCCGTAAATAGCTAAATGTTAGAAATAAGAAATTTCTCTACTAGTAATCTATGAATCATATCCTATATCTAAAAATATGAGAAAAATACATAAAACACAGTCTCACAAGTTTTTCAAAAGAAAATAACGCAACAAAATTCATAATAAATAAAATACAAGTATTTCAAAAGAAAAAAAACACAACAAATCCTAGTTATTAACTAATACAAGTCTTTCAAACGATCAAAATAAAACAAAGCACATAATAAGTGTATGATCTAATCAAGCAAGTCATTCAAGAGATTTGAATTTAGAACCACCACTATCATCATCATCATCCATATTATTGTTGTTCGATACTGTTTATTCAGCAATTTATTCCTCACCTAGTGGCGAAGATACGACTTGGGTGGCCTATTCTGGGAGCTGCTAAGTGCTAACATAAGGGAGGGATACACTTCGCGATGGCTATGAAATCATCTTAAGTGAAAGCCCTTCAACAATATCAAAATTGAATTGGTGGAAAAAATATTGAATTAAGTATTTGCTATCATGATTCGACCTGAACTAATAATTACCCAACCTGCCATATCATTATGTAGAAACGTCCAATTTTATATTTTTACGTGTTGATTCAACATTTCTACTAAATTACAATTCTACTCATAATTTAACACATTTTGATTTAATAAAATCGTTAAATTATACGATTTTACGAATTAATTCGCATTTTTAATAACATTGCTCCAAAGTATTCTACTTATATAGATAGATGATATCTTATATCTCTCAAACTATGTATAGATTGATAGCTTGTACGACTTCACATAAGCCACATACTAATATACTCCTTCCACGTCTAAATAAATGTTGTTTGAGAGAGAGTTAAAGTTAAAGATTTTTCCCCCAAAATTGGCAAATAATCATCTGTCTCCGTTTGTGTATGTCTCCGTGTCCCCAACCAATCACAATTCACCATGTGTATATATAATTGAAACAAATATTTATATAGTAAATTCTGATTGGTTAGGGACACGGGGACATACACGGATGGGGACAGAGGATTTTCACCCCCCAAAATTACCCCATGTCCTTTAATACTTTCTCACATATGTTCAATAAACTAGTAAGTGTGAAATTATTGAAAATACTAAAGTACTCATTCCGTTCTAAATTAATTGTCCACATTTTTTTTTGTCACAAATTAATTGTCCACTTCTTAAATAAAGTATGTATTAATGTTAATTTTTTCAATTTTACTCTTCTTACAACTCCATATTGAATACTTTTAATTAATTATAATTATCAATTTCCAACACATATTTAATATATGGTTGGATGTTATGTGAGAGGAAGGAGAGAGAGAGACATAAATTATAAATAAGATTAATAAAATTAATGAGAGATATCTTATACATTTTTCTTATATTTTACAATGAAAATCACCAAAATTTTAATACTCGTGTATTTGTCAAAGTGGACATATAATTTGGGATAGAGGGAGTATTAAGTAAAGTTGACTAAGGATAAAGTTGGAAGAAATATGATAAATGTTCATCAAATTTTGAAATGTATCAAAAAATTTGGTATATACAAATAAGTGAAATGTATTAACTATTTAGTAATGGAGGTAGTATTAAATTAAAATAATGGCACCCCTCTCTAACGATCATTACTCTCTTAAATAAATTGTTAGTCAAGATATGGCCAAATGTTCGTATTTAGTCTTGAAACATTTACCGCTTAGTAATATTGGACCCTAATGATCGTTTGCAACTTTCTAGATCCCTATTTAATTTACGGGGAAAAATTGGTCCTTCTGTCAATTCTTTTTTAAAATTGAACGTTAATCAATAATTAGTGATTGAGTAGGGATAAAATAAGAACTTTACATATTTATTTTAGATAATTGATTCTATATGGACTCAATTATATGGATCATAAATGTAAATACCTAATTATAAAAATAAAAAACTATATGTCTCAATTATAATTAAGAAAACTCATCCCCTACCCCTGAAGAGGAAAGGGTTCTCTTTCTTAATAATCTGAAACAGAGAAAATCAGAAATAGCAAAATCTTCATTTCCAAGAACTGTAATCTTAGCTGATCAACAATTTCTTTCGGGTCGTTATCTATGGCGAAGAGAGATGAAGCCCAAGCCCAAGCCACCAAACAAATCTTCATACTTTCAGGCCAGAGCAACATGGTCGGCCGCGGCGGCGTCGTTTTCAACAACCATACCAAGCATAAACATTGGGACGGCATCGTTCCGCCCGAATGCAATCCCGATCTTTCAAAAATCTTCCGCCTGAACGCCCATCTCCGTTTTGTACCATCTGCTAGAGTTGAAGAATTCCTCAAGAAGGTAGGCAACAATGGCACAATTATTTCAAGAAACACTATATTGCTCGAGTAATTCTACATAGAATGTCTACCAAAAAAATTGCCTGAACTTTTTCACCAGACTACAACAACAACTACAAGGTGTGAAAACAACAAGATCACCCACCCGATTCATCTAATTCAACAATCAAATAAATTTGCAAAAGAAAATAACAAATACAAACAATTTAAATTCTCAAAAGTTGTCCTCAACAGTTGAGACTTCCATGGCTTTTTCAGTGGTGGAGGTTTGCATGGTGGGATTAAAGGTTTACGGAAGTAATGGAAGTTTTGGAGTATGAAGAGGGAAGCCGCCGACGGCGGCAATTGCAGAGGTACGTCGGGGAAGGAGGGGGGGGAGGGGATGGTTTTTTATTTTATTTTTATAATAATTATAATTGAGACATGTATTTTTTTAGTTTTATAATTAGGTATTTATATTTATGTATTTTTTACAATTGAGTTCATGTAGAATCAATTATCTAAAATAAATATGTGAAGTTCCTATTTTACCCCTGTTCAATATTACTCTCTTAAATAAATTTAATGGAATTCAAATTCTATTTAAGATAATAATATTAATACTTTGGCTAACAAATCACTTTGATTTTCTTATTTATTTTCAAAATAATTTTTCACCATATTTCTTAAATTTTTTTTGGGTTAAAAAAAATAAATATTTATTTCCTCCTCTAATGAAACCGCTAACCACACAAAACTAAACCTCGGATGGGTTTGACTAATTGGTATTTATACATACTACATCTACTCCTTGGTGAAACTGAAGAGAGAACAACCGCCTGCCTTTCCAATTTTCCTCTGACGCTGATATCCGCCGTGCCGGAAACTACCGGAACAGCCATGGTAAGTATGTTTTCCCTTGTAAAGAGTACCTCTCAAGTTGCAGAGGAAATAACATTATACTGGGCTTGGGGTTTCAGATTATTCCTTGTCTTGATTCCATAAGAATTGATTTGTTGATTCCTGCATTTATCTTTTTATTTTTCATTCTTGTTATGTTGAGCTTCACTCTGAGATCTGTTTATTGAATTCCAGATCATTGATCTTTTAGATTTGCTTCAAAATTAACTACTTTACTATCTGTTCTTGCTTTTACGATCTCATAAATTCTACAATTGCCTCTTTTGACCTAAACTACTTTTGATCCTGTTTTGCTGAAAGAGACAACTGACGGATTCGATATAGTGAACTTAGTTTTATAGGGTATCAATCAAGATCTAGGAATGCATGAAATCTCATTCTATAGTTGCTCCACACATCCGCCATAACTATGAAGATGATTTTTGACCCTTTGTTTGGACACTGCCAAGGACAACAAGTTGTAAGTTTAGTTAGCTTGAACTATTTTAGTTACAACTTGTCTCAGGTCACTGAGTAGCCTGCCTTAGCCTTACCAATCAATCCAAATACTAGAAAAAACAAAGAGTTTCTGTGGTCATTGATTAGGTTCACTTTTCGATCAAACTATCTGATGGCTCTGGCTCATCATAGATACTACCAACTAGTTGAAATTGGATAAACTGAGCTCATACTTTGCTTGACCGAGTTCGAAATTAATCTTAAAAATAAGCTGGGTTATCTTTGAACTGCCTACTAAGTACTGACACTCAATCAACCTATGTTTGGGAGTTCTCCAAGCTACATTTTAGAAGTACTGGGGTCTTTGGTCAAATAACTGATCAAACATAATAACCATCTAAAGAGAACCTTTCTTTAACTATACGGCTTTATTTAACTTAAGATATTGTCTTTAGTTTCTTGAATCTTGAAAACTTCTGAGGTCATAAATATCTCATATGATTCTCTTGGAAATATATATATATATATATATATATATACTTATTTTTTGCCCTTCCATGATTGAACTCTTGACGTTAAGTTTGAGTTGTCGTTTAGTTTATCTTGGTTTATCCACGTTCTGTCATTACCTTTTGGTTATTTTCCTATATTCTATTTGGTAATTTATCCCAGTTGCTACAGCTACGTTGTTGTTGCCATTGTTGTTATGTTTAACTTTTATAAAACATAAGGATCTATTGATGCTATTTGATGAAAATGAGCATTACTTACAGCTTCCTCTTTCTTGTAGATTCACTTTGTGCTTCTCATTAGTCGGCAGGGAAAAGTAAGGTTAACAAAGTGGTATTCACCTTATGCCCAGAAGGAAAGAACTAAGGTATTTCTTACAAATAATTCTCGATAGAGACGTGTCAATCCATTTGAGTTGTTTGACTTGCTTTCTGTATTTTGCCATTTCTTCTTATGGGTCTGTAATACATGGATGAAAGAGTTAGGCATAAGATACAAATGCAGATGCCTATCTCATTTAATTGTTGGTATCCATTAGATGTAAAAATAAATTAGACTATTTTGGTGAAGTATGGCTTGTGAATTTTTTCTTTACTCACTTGCATGTCTCTATCATAAAATTCATTCCTTGTTTAAAATATTTGATGTGCAAATTCTTTAAAGGTAATACGAGAACTCAGCGGTTCAATTCTCACTCGAGGTCCCAAGCTTTGCAACTTTGTTGAGTGGAGGGGATTTAAGGTTGTTTACAAAAGGTATTGTTTGGATTTCTTATTTTTGAATCAGATTAAGCATTTTTGGCACTATCTTCTTATTTACATCAATTACTTCCTTTCTCTTGTCTTGTGCTTTCTCAGGTGTTAGCTTTTATATTCAACTTTACTACTGTTGTGTTGATATTGTAGATATGCGAGCTTTTATATTCAACTTTACTACTGTTGTGTTGATATTGTAGATACGCGAGCCTCTATTTCTGCATGTGCATAGACCATGAAGACAATGAATTAGAGATTCTTGAAATTATTCACCATTTTGTTGAGATTCTGGATCGTTATTTTGGCAGTGTACGCCTGCTGAACTTTAGATCAATCTGTTTTGGTGTTTGTTTACGTTCTAAAAGTGAAAAGACCTATGCAAAGTGCTGGTTTGATTGTGTTTCTCTGTTTTACAGGTTTGTGAACTGGATTTGATATTTAATTTTCACAAGGTATGAGTTTTTGCCAATTTGATTTTGAAAATTGAACAAAAGGAAACAGTGATAAAGAATCTAAATGTTTTTTTTTGTTTTAGACCTTGGTCGTGTAGTACAATGTACTAGTAAAGATTCTTTAAGCGAAAACCATGGGGTATATATGGAACTTAATGTTGTATTTGATGGGTCATTTTGTATTACCTGAAAAATAGATCTTGTGATTGATGCTTTGCTCCACATTGACTAGGTTTCTTATGGAATAACTTTTCTTATCATCGGTTGGTCCACAAGTTAAGTCCTACTTTAATTTGGTAGAAAAATCTATAAGAGCATTTGACCATAGACAAGTTGCCATCTTACCCTTCAAAAATAAAATGATATTGGTGGGATAGTGTTAAACTCGTACCCTTCAAATAAGGGAGGTTTAAAATATTATTATCTTTATTTTAGGAAAGTAGGCATTTATTTTTGGAATCCCAAAACAAAAAGATATGGGCATTTAATTATGGAAGGCTAGAATACTAGCTGCATAGTATGTTGGCCGAGGTGATTCTTTCAAAATTTTAGATGGTCCTGCTTTGAGTTTGAAACCATCCAGTTGGATCTAAAGCAGACCAATATAACTTTCTTTTATGAAAAGCTGTTTTACTTGGATGTCTCATGGATTTGTTACGTCTGCTGCTCCTACGAGTTAAATATCTGATGTAACATCTTTTAGTTGTATCTTGGCACTATAAGTGGATTTCTAGATGAGATGACAAGACTTTTTTCGTGGTTCTCAACTCTAATCATTTCTGCTTCTCGATTGGTGACGCATGAAAATTTTAATCCACTTGTATATTGTTTCTTCAGTAAATACCGGAAAATATGATCCTTGATCTTTGATGTATTTGGCTACTCTGAAATTTTTAATCCGCTTTAGGAGTAGGCTAGATACTGATATTGAATTTTCCTCAACTAGCTTGTATGGTTGAGGATCATGTGTCAGTTGAAGTAAATTAAACTCCAGCTAATTTGTCTGCATGCACTATAATACATCTGATATCAATTTGGCAGGCTTATTATATTTTGGATGAATTATTGATTGCTGGGGAACTTCAGGAGTCTAGCAAGAAAACAGTTGCACGCCTAATAGCTGCTCAGGTAAGTCTTTTGAGAGAGTCTTTCGTTCTTCAATTCATTAGATTTAAAAAAACCTTACTACTACTATACCGTTAATTTGCAGGATTCCTTAGTGGAAGCTGCTAAGGAGCAAGCAAGTTCTTTGAGTAATATGATTGCGCAGGCAACCAAGTAATAACCACTGTGAAGGTTTTAGTGCTTGTAATCTGCCGTTTTGGTTCTCATGTCGTATTGGGGCATTTCTCAAGTTAGGTTTCTCCCTGATTGTGAAAGGATGGAAATTATGTCACCCGTGGTTGTATCCTGTATGATCTGCGTAGGACATATTCTAATGTTATAGACTTTTTTTGTTGGTGCGTATTTAGAGATGTCCGTTTTGGAGTGGTTACAGCATTCACTGATGGCGTTGCTTGGTATATCCTGTGTGAGAAGCTATGTGAAAGATTCATGTTTATGGAGAGCTTGGATATTTTTTCAGAGTGCGTGAGTGTTTTCTTTTTCCTTGTCCAATAATATCGTAATTTACCTGGTCCTTTTATGTTTTATTGTACGAATTATATTTTTACCGTACAAATTATGAATCCCTTGAGCAGAATTTGTAAATTCAATTTTTTTCAGCCTCTGAAGAATAATTATTCGTGGAAGGTTTGGTCAAGTTAAATACTGGAATGGAAAAAGATAAGATGGAAATATCATCTCCTCCCCTTCCAATTTACCAAATGTGTCGTACTCCCACAAAATAGAGTTTAGTTAACATTGGAATAGCCGTCCACCAACTAATAAGTTAGAAAAGAATACTAAATATCAGACTACTAATAACCAAAGTGAAAACATAAGCATTCAACAACATTTGTAGAACAATAATGTTATTAGTGGTCATCCGTCAATATAAGGCAGCATTTTGGGTTGGGAGCATTGGATAGCAGTCACGGCCGCCGAAACCAACCACCACCACTGCTTCATTTTTTTAGGGTTATTAGGGTTTATGAAAGAGAATATATGGAAATGACGACAATGTTATGATTTTCTCTATCTTCTCTTCACCCCCAGTTCAGTCCTGCACCGTATTTTAAATCTCAATTTTCGGAACCTTCTTCAATTAAGTTAATTATTAATCCAATTGCGCAGGGAGCTGATGAAGCCGATCTTCTCCGGAGACGATTGGAAGAGTCCTTAAAAGATCCCTCCCTCCCTCCATTTCAATCTCGTAATAATACTATTTCTTCTTTTTAAAAATTACTTTTCTTTCCAGGAAGAATTACTGGAAATATTTATATAGAGTTGGTATTGTGGGCGAAGGGAGAAAATCAACTGCCCAACTGAACCCTGAAAATGGTGTTGCCTACAGATACTTGGGTGATTAGTACGCCCACCACCACAGTCACAGTCAGAGGGCTCTAAACCTTGATGACTCTCAAGCAGGAGAGTCCATTTGCGATTTGTTGGACCAATCCGGTAAAGAGACCTTGTAGATTTATGTTTACTTACAATCATCCAACATGTCTCCAGGGGCCTTTTGGGCTTTTCGCAGATTAGGTTTTCTTCCGCTCCACTACAAGAAATGGTCTGATGTTGTACAGAGCCTTCATAATGTCATCTAAGGTACACTGTCTCTGCTGATCTTTAGGAGTTATGAAATGCTAAAATGCTCACAATCAAGAGACTTTTTTCAGGGATTGGGGTTTAGGGTTTGGGGCTTGGGTTTAGGGTTTGGGGTTTGGGTTTAGGGCCACGAATGAAGAGGCCGCCAAGGTAAGACGCCGCTGCACGAAGCAGGGTTCAGTCCGACCCAAACTAGCCGATCACCACTCACGCGCCGTAACGTATGGCACGAATCGGGCGAGCGATCCGAACGACGACAACCGCACAAGGCGACCCCCGAAGCCAACTCGCAAGCCCAATAGTGCGTTGCACGAACGCGAAGTTATCTCGTCGGGACGCTCGCCGACCTGCTTGGCCAAGCGCCGGGGCGAGACGAGGCAGAGGCCAGCGACTAATTTCTTCGCACGTTTCCGCGCTCCGAATTCTGTTAAGCCAGCCAAGGCCACGTTCTTTGCCCCGCCGCAAGCCCAAGCACGCCGGCCATGCCCGAACACCCGAGGAACCGCCTACAAAGGTTCTTCTGTAGCTCCCCCCGATGCCGAGTGATTCTAGCTCAATAGCTCCCAAATCACGCCCAACAAGCTTCCTCTTTGTCCACAATCTCGGGACAACAAGATAGGCAACACTTAAAAACGAAAGCGATAAACAACTCGGGCCATGAATGCGAAAATCGCCTTTTCTCATTAAAAATAGGGAGTGATTCTAGCTCAATAGCTCCCAAATCACTCCCGGCATGCTTTCTCTTTGTTCACAACCTCGGGACAAGAAGATAGGCAACACTTAAAAATGAAAGCGATAAATAACTCGGGTCACTTGCGTGAAAATCGGATTTTCTCATTAAACAATAAAACCATCACAAGTAATAGAACTCACATAAAAATGGTCCAAAACGACGAGGGGGAGAGTCGCTTGAACGTCTATTACAAGTGTTTGAAGTTTGGTTTTCTTGTTTTGGTGAAATTTTTTGTTCCCCCTATAGGTGCTCTGGAGACATTTGCCCAAGTGACAACAGTAGATACCCATTTTCCGAGGAGGGGGAAACTTTTTTCGAACGTTTATCTATTGTTATAGACATGATAATTGTATGAAATTTTGCAGGGAGTATCCTTATTATATTAGGAAACTCCAGAAATATTTTCAGAATTTTTTGCAACTTAAAAATATAGATTTAATTTTTACGTAAATGTAAAGACTACCATTAAAGCAGCCCAAGCGAGACTTACTATATCCATGTGAATTATGTCCCCTTATTTCTATAACTATGAAGTAATTATTCCATCATTCCTCACTAATAATAGTAATAGTATAGTGGAATCAGGGGCGCAGAGTCAAAAGGGGATTCTGATCGAACACCATTGATTCACTAAATCCACTCATTAAAAAAAAAATTCCTATATGATTGCAAGATGAAACATACGCAAAATACGTAGTAACCTCTCGAGGGAATGTTCCTAATGGAACATGTAGGAATATTAAGGCCCGTTTTCTTGTTAATCCTCATAAGTAAAAAGCAGATAATCCTTATCTAAAATCCCATTTGATCTAATTCGTACCCCTTCCCCATTTTCTCTGCGAA